>CM076967.1:20802894-21112894 GCA_039105355.1 Benthosema pterotum
TGAGCATTTTCGAAAAATGTCGAAATTTTGAAAAAACGCAAAGGCTATAGCCTTACGGTTTTTTCATCGTTTTGAGGTTTTTCGAAAAATGACAAAAAATGACAAAATCTGGCAAAAGCGCAAGGCTATAGCCTTACGGTCTTGCACAGCATGCGTGTTTTCATCATTTTGAGCATTTTTGAGCATTTTCGAAAAATGTCGAAATTTTGAAAAAACGCAAGGCTATAGCCTTACGGTTTTTCATCCATCGTTTTGAGGTTTTTCGAAAAAATGACAAAAAATGATGCGAATCTGGCTAAACGCAAGGCTATAGCTTACGGTCTTGTCACAGCATGCCGTTTTTCATCATTTTGAGCATTTTTGAGCAGGATTCGAAAAATGTCGAAATTTTGAAAAAACGCAAAGCTATAGCCTATTGTTTTTTCATCGTTTCGAGGTTTTTCGAAAATGACAAAAAATGACGATCTGGCAAAACGCAAGGCTATAAGCTTACGGTCTTGCACAGCATGCCGTTTTTTCATCATTTTGAGCATTTTTGAGCATTTTCGAAAAATGTCGAAATTTTGAAAAAAACGCAAGGCTATAGCCTTTACATTTTTTCATCGTTCGAGATTTCCGAAAATTGACAAAAAATGACGAAATCCTGGCAAAATGCAAGGCTATAGCCTTACGGTCTTGCACAGCATGCCGTTTTTCATCATTTTGAGCATTTTTGAGCATTTTCGAAAAATGTCGAAATTTTGAAAAAACGCAAAGGCTATAGCCTTACGGTTTTTCATCGTTTTGAGGTTTTTCGAAAAATGACAAAATCTGGCAAAAACGCAAGGCTATAGCCTTACGGTCTTGCACAGCATGCCGTTTTTCATCATTTTGAGCATTTTTGAGCATTTTCGAAAAATGTCGAAATTTTGAAAAAACGCAAAGGCTATAGCCTTACGTTTTTTCATCGTTTTGAGGTTTTTCGAAAAATGACTAAATCTGGCAAAAACGCAAGGCTATAGTCTTACGGTCTTGCACAGCATGCCGTTTTTCATCATTTTGAGCATTTTTGAGCATTTTCGAAAAATGTCGAAATTTTGAAAAAACGCAAGGCTATAGCCTTACGGTTTTTCATCGTTTCGAGGATTTTCGAAAAATGACAAAAAATGACGAAACCTGGCAAAACGCAAGGCTATAGCCTTACGGTCTTGCACAGCATGCCGTTTTCATCATTTTGAGCATTTTTGAGCATTTTCGAAAAATGTCGAAATTTTGAAAAAACGCAAAGGCTATAGCCTTACGGTTTTTCATCGTTTTGAGGTTTTTCGAAAAATGACGAAATCTGGCAAAAAAGCAAGGCTATAGCCTTACGGTCTTGCACAGCATGCCGTTTTTCATCATTTTGAGCATTTTTGAGCATTTTCGAAAAATGTCGAAATTTTGAAAAAACGCAAGGCTATAGCCTTACGTTTTTTCATCGTTTTGAGGATTTTCGAAAAATGACAAAAAATGACGAAACCTGGCAAAACGCAAGGCTATAGCCTTACGGTCTTGCACAGCATGCCGTTTTTCATCATTTTGAGCATTTTTGAGCATTTTCGAAAAATGTCGAAATTTTGAAAAAACGCAAAGGCTATAGCCTTACGGTTTTTCATCGTTTTGAGGTTTTTCGAAAAAACAAAAAATGACAAAAAATGACGAAATCTGGCAAAAACGCAAGGCTATAGCCTTACGGTCTTGCACAGCATGCCGTTTTTCATCATTTTGAGCATTTTTGAGCATTTTCGAAAAATGTCGAAATTTTGAAAAAACGCAAGGCTATAGCCTTACGTTTTTTCATCGTTTCCAGGATTTTCGAAAAATGACAAAAAATGACAAAACCTGGCAAAACGCAAGGCTATAGCCTTACGGTCTTGCACAGCATGCCGTTTTTCATCATTTTGAGCATTTTTGAGCATTTTCGAAAAATGTCGAAATTTTGAAAAAACGCAAAGGCTATAGCCTTACGGTTTTTTCATCGTTTTGAGGTTTTTCGAAAATAACAAAAAATGACAAAATCTGGCAAAAACGCAAGGCTATAGCATTACGGTCTTGCACAGCATGCCGTTTTTCATCATTTTGAGCATTTTTGAGCATTTTCGAAAAATGTCGAAATTTTGAAAAAACGCAAAGGCTATAGCCTTACGGTTTTTCATCGTTTTGAGGTTTTTCGAAAAATGACAAAAAATGACGAAATCTGGCAAAAACGCAAGGCTATAGCTTACGGTCTTGCACAGCATGCCGTTTTTCATCATTTTGAGCATTTTTGAGCATTTTCGAAAAATGTCGAAATTTTGAAAAAACGCAAAGGCTATAGCCTTACGGTTTTTCATCGTTTTGAGGTTTTTCGAAAAATGACAAAAAATGATGAAATCTGGCAAAACGCAAGGCTATAGCATTACGGTCTTGCACAGCATGCCGTTTTTCATCGTTTTGAGCATTTTTGAGCATTTTCGAAAAATGTCGAAATTTTGAAAAAACGCAAGCCTATAGCCTTACGTTTTTTCATTGTTTCGAGGATTTTCGAAAAATGACGAAACCTGGCTAAAACGCAAGGATATAGCCTTACGGTCTTGCACAGCATGCCGTTTTTTTATCATTTTGAGGATTGAGGATTTTTGAAAAATGTCGAAATTTTGAAAAAGCGCAAGGCTATAGCCTTATGGTTTTTCATCGTTTTGAGGATTTTCGAAAAATGAAAAAAATGACAAAATCTGGCAAAAACGCAAGGCTATAGCCTTACGGTCTTGCACAGCATGCTGTTTTTTTTATCATTTTGAGCATTTTTGAGCATTTTCGAAAAATGTCGAAATTTCGAAAAAACGCAAGGCTATAGCCTTACGTTTTTTCATCGTTTTGAGGATTTTCGAAAAATGACAAAAAATCACAAAACCTGACAAAAACGCAAGGCTATAGCCTTACGGTCTTGCACAGCATGCCGTTTTTCATCATTTTGAGCATTTCTGAGCATTTTCGAAAAATGTCGAAATTTTGAAAAAACGCAAAGGCTATAGCCTTACGGTTTTTCATCGTTTTGAGGTTTTTCGAAAAATAACAAAAAATGACGAAATCTGGCAAAAACGCAAGGCTATAGCATTACGGTCTCGCACAGCATGCCGTTTTTCATCATTTTGAGCATTTTCGAAAAATGTCGAAATTTTGAAAAAACGCAAAGGCTATAGCCTTACGGTTTTTCATCGTTTTGAGGTTTTTCGAAAAATGACAAAAAATGACGAAATCTGGCAAAAACGCAAGGCTATAGCATTACGGTCTTGCACAGCATGCCGTTTTTCATCGTTTTGAGCATTTTTGAGCATTTTCGAAAAATGTCGAAATTTTGAAAAAACGCAAGGCTATAGCCTTATGGTTTTTCATCGTTTTGAGGATTTTCCAAAAATGAAAAAAAATGACAAAACCTGGCAAAAACGCAAGGGTATAGCCTTACGGTCTTGCACAGCATGCTGTTTTTTTTATCATTTTGAGTATTTTTGAGGATTTTCGAAAAATGTCGAAATTTCGAAAAAACGCAAGGCTATAGCCTTACGTTTTTTCATCGTTTTGAGGATTTTCGAAAAATTACGAAAAATCACAAAACCTGACAAAAACGCAAGGCTATAGCCTTACGGTTTTTCATCGTTTTGAGGATTTTCGAAAAATGTCAAAAAATGACGAAACCTGGCAAAAACGTAAGGCTATAGCCTTACAGTCTTGCACAACATGCCCTTTTTCATTGTATTAAGCATTTTTAACGATTTTCGAAAAAATGTCGAAATTTCGAAAAAACGCAAGGATATAGCCTTACAGTCTTGCACAGCATGCCGTTTTTTATCATTTTGAGGATTTTTGAGGATTTTCGAAAAAGGCCGAAACCTCTCAAAAACGCAAGGCTATAGGCTTACGTTTTTTCATCGTTTTGAGGATTTTCGAAAAATGACAAAAACTGGCAAAAACGCAAGGCTATAGCCTTACCGTCTTGTACAGCATGCCATTTTTAATCGTTTTGAGGATTTTTGAGGATTCACGAAATATGTCGAAATTTTGAAAAAACGCACGGCTATAGCCTTACGGTTTTTCATCGTTTTGAGGATTTTCGAAAAATGACAAAACCTGGCAAAAACGCAAGGCTATAGCCTTACGGTCTTGCACAACATGCCCTTTTTCATCATTTTGAGCATTTTTAACGATTTTCGAAAAAATGCCGAAATTTCAAAAAAACGCAAGGATATGCACAGCATGCCATTTTTTTTTTTTATCATTTTGAGGATTTTTGAGGATTTTCGAAAAAGGCCAAAACCTGTCAAAAGCGCAAGGCTATAGGCTTACGTCTTTTCATCATTTTGAGGATTTTCGAAGAATGACAAAAACTGGCAAAAATGTCTTGTACAGCATGCCGTTTTTTTATCGTTTTGAGGATTTTTGAGGATTCACGAAAAATCTCAAAATTTTGAAAAAAACGCACGGCTATAGCCTTACGGTTTTTCATCGTTTTGAGGATTTTCGAAAAATGACAAAACCTGGCAAAAACACAAGGCTCTAGCCTTACAATCTTGCATATCATGCCCTTTTTCATTCTTTTGAGCATTGTTGAGGATTTTCGAAAAATGTTGAAATTTCAAAAAAAAAAAAAAAAAAACGCCAGGCTGTAGCCTTACGTTTTTTCATAGTTTTGAGGATTTTCGAAAAAATGACAAAAACTGGCAAAAACGCAAGGATATAGCCTTACGGTCTTGCACAGCATGCCGTTTTTTTTTTTTTTTTTTTTTTCTTTTTTATCATTTTGAGGATTTTTGAGGATTTTTGAAAAAGGCCAAAACCTGTCAAAAACGCAAGGCTATAGGCTTACTGTTTTTGATCGTTTTGAGGATGTTTCAGGATTTTTGAAAAATGATTAAATCTGGCAAAAACGCAAGGCGCGCGGTGGCCGCGTTTTCCCCCGCTGCAATTCCCGGTCGCGGCCGCTGCGGTGCGGGCGCCCCGTGCCACGTCGACAGCCACGGGGTTCCGGGGTTGCGTGTGTGTGCGTCACCCCGCTTCTTCCGGGGTACCCACGCAACCCCGGAACCCCGTGGCTGTCGACGTGGCACAGGAAGCGGGGCGTCTGTGTGTGTGTATTTCAGGGGTCATGGCCGTGACAGTTCAGAGAGCCGTGACAGATCAGAGAGACGACGGACCAGACGAAGACCAGAGAGAGACAAGCATCAGCAGCAACTCTGCCGGAGTTTCAGCACTTAAAAGGTGGGTAACTTTAGCGTGTGTGTGGGTGGGTGTGTGGGTGTGTGTGTGTGTGTGTGGTTGTGTGTTGAGCTCCAGAGTGATTCGGGGACCACCGGTGCGATCTCTGCCTGCTAGAGAGCGTTCTCCAGCGGGCATGGCTGTGGGCTCCACCGGTACCGGCGTGTGTATGTGTGTGCATGGCGGTAGAGCAGCTCTGTGTATACTTATATTATTTTTTTCCACCACAACAGGTTGAAGATGGAATTCGCTGACTTAAAGGCGCTGATGGATGACTTTGAGGCGGATCTGCTCCCCTCCAGCCCCACGGAACAGAGAAAAAAGAATATGCGCCAGAGACGACGCCATGTGGAGTCATTTTTGGATTTTATGTCCGGACCACCGGCCACCCCAGCGTCCGCCGACCTTCACTTCATCACCAACCGTGCGCGCTTCCTCCAGTGGTTCAAGCTCCTCCAGTCCCGCTGGTGTCCAACGACCGTACAAAACTACATCCAGGACTGCCGGCGGTTCATCGTGTACTTGAAAGAGCGTCAGCCAGCCGGCATCTCACCGTCCCTGCGCGACTTGGATCGCGCGCTCCGTTGGTTAAAGATGGAGCGAGAGGGACTGGCCGATGCTGTGGCCCAACACCGTAGAAGGATCATGGACCGCAAGACGGAAGCGATGCTTACCCGCTCCGACCTCCACCGACTACGCCAGGAAACCGCTCGAAGGATCCCAGCTGCCCTGGCGCGCGTCGAACAAGACCCGAGATGTCGGTCAGCCGTCCGCTCGGCGATGGGCCTGCTAGCGGCTTATCTGGCCGCCATCAGCGGGCTGCGGCGCGGGTGCTTCCTCTGGATGACGGACGTGGACGTTTCTTCCGCACTGGAGGTGGAGGCGACGGCGGCGCGTCGGGTCATGCGGTTGGAACATCACAAGACACGGCGCACCTATGGCCCGCGAAGCTGGTTCTCACGCCAACGGAGCACGGATGGCTGAGACGTTTCCTGGACCAACGGCCGTTCATGTGCGGCTACAGCGGCGAAGTGGCGACCTTCTTCTTCAGCTCCACGGGGAGGCCGTTTTACAAGCTGGGAACGCACGTGAAAGCCGAGATCCTGAAGTGTATCAACCGCGCGGGTACCACCATGACGTCCATCCGCAGCGCCGTGGCCACGGTCGCCGACAGAATCCTCAGTCCGGATGAACAGAGTGAAGTGAGCCGCTCCATGGGCCATAGCTTGGCCACCATGAACAGGTATTATGTCGCCCAACGCAGCAACAAAGAAGTCATCGCCACACGGGACCTGCTGGACCGCGCCGTGACAGGAGAGATCCATCGCCGCCCCCAGCCCACGTCCCGTGCGCCGCCGCAGCCTCCAGAGGAGACCCCGCAGCCTCCAGAGCCTCCAGAGACCCCCGCCCAGGAGCTCCGAGTGTCGGTCCAGCGTCTTACAGGTGAGTTCAAAATGGGACAAAGTCCCTCCAGAGGCCAGGGACAAAATCTGTTTTGAGAATGTGTTTTGCTCAAGTCACTAATAGACTGCTATCCTCTCAACCCGCAGATGCAGACATCCTGGCCTGGCGGCCCGCCCGCCGTCGCGCAGGATACCCCGCCGCCCCCCGGCAAGAGGCCGCGCGGACGGCCGAGAAAACACCCGGCGACCACCGTGCAAAACCCCCCGCCCGCTAAGAGGCCGCGCGGACGGCCGCGCAAGCAGAGGGACTGATGGTGTTGTCGGTGTTGTGTTGTGCAATAAAAATAAATAATAATAATAATAATAATAATAAAACCCTTGTACCTGCCTTGCTCTGCCTCTCCTTTAACTGTATACATTGGTTATAGTTGAATATATTATATTATATATCATTAAAGTTCCATGAGCGGCAAAGTGTGTAAAGGTCAGCCGGGAAAAGGGTGCTTAGGGCTGGCTGGCCTTCACACACTTTGGCGAGTCCCTCGGCATGGTCAGGTATGCCAGAAATATGTTCTAAGTCCCTCGGTATGGCCAGGGGTGTGGGCCCCTGCCAGAAATGTGTCTAAGTCCCTCGGTATGGCCAGGGGCGCGGGCCCCTGCCAGAAATGTGTCTAAGTCCCTCGGTATGGCCAGGGGCGCGGGCCCCTGCCAGAAATGTGTCTAAGTCCCTCGGTATGGCCAGGGGCGCGGACCCCTGCCAGAAATGTTTCTAAGTCCCTCGGTATGCCCAGGGGCGTGCGGTCCGTGCGGCGCGTCACATCACTCTTGATCCCCCGAGAGGGGTGCTTAAGGGTGGGTGCACGTGCTCGGACGGGGCGCCGGGTGGTGGCCTTCGGCCGGGAGGGTGCCTGACCCAGGGCCTGGGCCTGGGCCTGGGCCCCCGCCCGGCGCGTCAGTGCCCAGGGCGTGGGCCCTGGGCCTAGGCGGTGGCCTGGTGGTTGTGGTGCATGGCCCCCAGAGTCTCTCCTCTGGGGGGCGGGTTGGAGAACGTGCCCCTGCACGGAGGTGTGCCGGGAGCACTGGATACTGGCGGCAGTACCCAGGACAGGCGGCCTGGTGGCGCCCTTCGGGGTGGGCGGCAGTCTGGAAGTGGTGCATGGCCCCCAGAGGTTCACCTCTGGGGGTTAGGTTGGAGAAAGTGCCCCTGGACGGAGGTCCTCTGGGGTCCATTTGGTGCGGGGCGCAGTACCACGTGCGGCCGCCTGGTGGCGCCCTTCTGGGGCGGCGGCCCTCTGGTAGTGGTGCATGGCCCCCAGGGGTTCACCTCTGGGGGTAAGGTTGGAGAAAGTGCCCCTGGACGGAGGTCCTCTGGGGTCCATTTGGTGCGGGGCGCAGTACCGCGTGCGGCCGCCTGGTGGCGCCCTTCTGGGGCGGCGGCCCTCTGGTAGTGGTGCATGGCCCCCGGAGGTTCACCTCTGGGGGTAAGGTTGGAGAAAGTGCCCCTGGACGGAGGTCCTCTGGGGTCCATTTGGTGCGGGGCGCAGTTCCCAGTTTGGCCACAGGGCGGCGCCTGACCTCCAGGCCCCCCCCCGGGGGGCGGGCGGCTGGCTCATGCCCGGCCAAGGTGCCTGCTTACACGCGGAGTCTCCCCCTCAACCAACAGCATTTCCAGTCATGTAGCTGCACCTCCATATTTGGGAGCGCCCATTGATTTTGTGTTAGTTCGAGTGCCAGAAGCCCAGAGCTCCTGGGCTCTGCTTCCCTCTTCCCCCCTCTGTACTACGGGACCAAAGGAGCCCCAGACTTTTGCCATCCCGTATATAGGAGAGCGCTCCTCCGGCCCTTGTCGACCCCCGGGCGGCCCCCCGAGCCGCCCCGGGCCCCCAGGGGGAGCGTCCCCCTCCAGGGGCTCCGGCCTGGAGCTTTTCAGGGGGCGAGCCACGGGGCCTTGCCCAGGGAAGAGTGGGTGCTCGTTTTCGCCAATGCTGGGTGTTGGTCCTGGAAGTCTCGCCAGCTTCGAGGCTCGAGTGGGGAAGCCCAGGAGAGAGGGGAAAGGAAACAGAGGGGGGAAGCCCGGACCTCCCTGGGCTCTCCCCCTCTCCCCCCCTCTCCACCGAAACCCACAAGACCAATCGCAGACTTTTCCTATCATGTATATGGGAACCAGGTCGGGCGGCCGACCTGGCCTGGAAGTAAGCCGGCCGGCCGCAGAACCCCGGCCTGGGGAAGACTTCGGGAGCCTCGCCCCTGGCGTGAGCTCCGGAGCTTCCCCATCCGATCGATTGGAACGCGAAGCCCGCCTCTGGCGAGGGCCCCGCCGGCACTCTGTGCTCCGGCGGACGGTTTGCTCGCCGCCTGCGGGCCCGACCAGGCGCGGTGGAACCTACGCCCGGAGAGCCAGCTCTTCGGGCCTCCCCGCGGCCGACCCCGGCCTAGCGAGACCGAGTAGCCCCGTCTGTCCAAGCGGTCCTCCACGGAACGCCCCGGGTGGCTCACGCCGTTGGGTCGCCGGCCCCTCGCGCTCCTCCGGGGGCGCGTCGGAGCCCGGCCTGTGCCCCGGCGGAGCTTTCCCGAGGCGAGCTCCGGAGACTCGTTTTCTCAAACCCCCAGATCGCGTGGCGCGCTCCGGCCACCGAACCGAACAGCTGCGAAACGGGTGGAGCCGCAATCCTTGGTAACACGCCCTCGACCCGGCTACGAGGCAACGCGGCAAAGCCGACCGTCCGGCACACGCCCCCGGGCTCGCACGCCGGCCCCCTCCGCCGGAGCTCCGGCTCCGGCCCCCGGAGGGGACCGGCCCCTGCCTGCCGCGGCGCGGCAACCCCGAGCGCCGAGACCTCACCTGGGCCGGCGCGCGGCGGCAACAGGAGGCCTACCTGGTTGATCCTGCCAGTAGCATATGCTTGTCTTTACAACAAGAAAGGCTCCACATCCAAGGAAGATAAATTACGGTGAGGTAGTGACGAAAAATAGCAATCCAGGACTCTTTGGAGGCCCTGTAATGGTAGTGGTGCATGGCGCCTAGAGGCTCGCCTCTGGGTGTAAAAGTGACGTAGGGGTTCTCCTCCCCGCGCCCGCTCGCCCGCGTCTCGGAACCGGCTCTGCGCCGCGCCCCGTCGCCTGCGGCCCCTAAAGGCTGCCTGGAGACCTCGTGTCTCTGGCACTGCCTGTCTGGGGCCGCTCGGCGGGACCTCCGGCGGATTCCGACCGAGTACCAGCGTGTGCGGGCGCGGGGGGAGTTCTTTTCCCTCCCCAAGTACGCAAGTCCCGCCTCGGCGGGCCGCCCCGTCTTGAAACACGGACCAACGGATAACCCGAAAGATGGTGAATCTATCGGAGAGCCCGCCGGGCTCTCCGCGGCTGGGGAGTCGCAGCACTCCGGCGCTTCGTCCCCCTAAGTACAGACGCAGGGGTTCTCCTCCCCGCGCCCGCTCGCCCGCGTCTCGGAACCGGCTCTGCGCCGCGCCCCGTCGCCTGCGGCCCCTAAAGGCTGCCTGGAGACCTCGTGTCTCTGGCACTGCCTGTCTGGGGCCGCTCGGCGGGACCTCCGGCGGATTCCGACCGAGTACCAGCGTGTGCGGGCGCGGGGGGAGTTCTTTTCCCTCCCCAAGTACGCAAGTCCCGCCTCGGCGGGCCGCCCCCGTCTTGAAACACGGACCAACGGATAACCCGAAAGATGGTGAATCTATCGGAGAGCCCGCCGGGCTCTCCGCGGCTGGGGAGTCGCAGCGCCCCGGCGCTTCGTCCCCCTAAGTGCAGACGAGGGCGACTCGGGTGGCTGGATCTGGGCGCGGACCGCCCCAGAGCGCCTTGGAGCGCCCCGGAGCAAGACTTGCATACAAGGGGAGGGTAAAGAGCTCTGCTCTCCCCTTGTAAGCAAGTCCCGCTCCGGGGCGATCCAGGGCGCTCTGGGTGGGTCCGCGTGGAGATTCAGACACCTGAGTTGCCCTCCGCAGATCAGATTCATTCATACTTGACTATCTAGAGAAAGCAAAAGTCGTAACAAAGTTTTCTGTAGGTGAACCTGCGGAAGGATCATTACCGAACGAGCCCGGTCGCCTCCCTCGCCGCCGTGCCCAGAGCCCCCTCGGGGGACGGCCGACGGCGGGGGGTCGCTCGTCTCCGAGTCTCTCTCCTAGCCGGCCTTGGTACCGGGCGGGCGGGGGATTGCTCGGCAGGAACCAAAGTCCAGGCCCCCACCCAGGGGGCCGCCCACGGGTACCCAGCGCCCGCCCGCCCTCCTCCGGGGGGCGCGCGGGGGGTTCAATGTCCCCGGCGTCGTGCCCAGAGCCCCTCCGGGGGACGGCCGGCGGCCTCGGGGCGCCCGGGGGTCTTGTCGCCCCGGAACACTTTAAGTCTTTGTCTCTTGAAAGCGTTGGCAGCGCTCCGGCGCCTTGAAACACGGACTAACGAGTAACCCGAAAGATGGTGAATCTATCGGAGAGCCCGTCAGGCTCTCCGCGGCTGGGGAGTCGCAGCGCTTCGGCGCTTCGTCCCCCTAAGTACAGACGCAGGGGTTCTCCTCCCCGCGCCCGCTCGCCTGCGTCTCGGAGCCGGCTCTGCGCCGCGCCCCGTCGACGCGGCCCCTAAAGGCTGCCTGTGGACTTCGCGTCCCTCGCACTGCCTGTCTGGGGCCGCCCGGCGAGGCCTCCGGCGGATTCCGACCGAGTACCAGCGTGTGCGGGCGTGGGGGAGTTCTTTTCCCTCCCCAAGTACGCGAGTCCCGCCTCGGCGGGCCGCGCCTACACACCACCCCCGTCTTGAAACACGGACTAACGGGTAACCCGAAAGATGGTGAATCTATCGGAGAGCCCGCCGGGCTCTCCGCGGCTGGGGAGTCGCAGCGCTCCGGCGCTTCGTCCCCCTAAGTACAGACGCAGGGGTTCTCCTCCCCGCGCCCGCTCGCCTGCGTCTCGGAGCCGGCTCTGCGCCGCGCCCCGTCGACGCGGCCCCTAAAGGCTGCCTGTGGACTTCGCGTCCCTCGCACTGCCTGTCTGGGGCCGCCCGGCGAGGCCTCCGGCGGATTCCGACCGAGTACCAGCGCGTGCGGGCGCGGGGGGAGTTCTTTTCCCTCCCCAAGTACGCGAGTCCCGCCTCGGCGGGCCGCGCCTACACACCGACCCGTCTTGAAACACGGACCAACGGGTAACCCGAAAGATGGTGAATCTATCGGAGAGCCCGCCGGGCTCTCCGCGGCTGGGGAGTCGCAGCGCTCCGGCGCTTCGTCCCCCTAAGTACAGACGCAGGGGTTCTCCTCCCCGCGCCCGCTCGCCTGCATCTCGGAGCCGGCTCTGCGCCGCGCCCCGTCGACGTGGCCCCTAAAGGCTGCCTGTGGACTTCGCGTCCCTCGCACTGCCTGTCTGGGGCCGCCCGGCGAGGCCTCCGGCGGATTCCGACCGAGTACCAGCGCGTGCGGGCGCGGGGGGAGTTCTTTTCCCTCCCCAAGTACGCGAGTCCCGCCTCGGCGGGCCGCGCCTACACACCGACCCCGTCTTGAAACACGGACCAACGGGTAACCCGAAAGATGGTGAATCTATCGGAGAGCCCGCCGGGCTCTCCGCGGCTGGGGAGTCGCAGCGCTCCGGCGCTTCGTCCCCCTAAGTACAGACGCAGGGGTTCTCCTCCCCGCGCCCGCTCGCCTGCATCTCGGAGCCGGCTCTGCGCCGCGCCCCGTCGACGTGGCCCCTAAAGGCTGCCTGTGGACTTCGCGTCCCTCGCACTGCCTGTCTGGGGCCGCCCGGCGAGGCCTCCGGCGGATTCCGACCGAGTACCAGCGCGTGCGGGCGCGGGGGGAGTTCTTTTCCCTCCCCGTGTACGCGAGTCCCGCCTTGGCGGGCCGCGTCTACCCACCACAGTGCAGACAAGGACAACCCTGGTGTCTGGATCTGTGCGCGGACCGCCCCAGAGCGCCTTGGAGCGCCCCGGAGCAGGACTTGCGTACACAGGGCGGGCAAAGAGCTCTGCTCTCCCCGTGTAAGCAAGTCCCGCTCCGGGGCGCTGTATGGCACTCTGCGGCGGTCCGCGTGCAGGTTCAGACACCCGAGTTGCCCTCTGCAGATTCAGACAACCTCCCCCGCCGCCGTGCCCAGAGCCCCTTCGGGGGTCGGCCGGCGGCGGGGGTAGTCTCGGGGAGCGGTCGGCGCGGGCCGAGTCGTGTCCCTAAACCCTCGCCGAGGCGCTCCGGCGCCGAGGCCTTTGTCAGAATCCCACCCCCGTCGCCGTGCCCAGAGCCCCTTCGGGGGTCGGCCGGCGGCGGGGGTAGTCTCGGGGAGCGGTCGGCGCGGGCCGAGTCGTGTCCCTAAACCCTCGCCGAGGCGCTCCGGCGCCGAGGCCTTTGTCAGAATCCCACCCCCGCCGCCGTGCCCAGAGCCCCTTCGGGGGTCGGCCGGTGGCGGGGGTCACCTCCCCCGCCGCCGTGCCCAGAGCCCCCTCGGGGGACGGCCGACGGCGGGGGTCGCTCGTCTCCGAGTCTCTCTCCTAGCCGGCCTTGGTACCGGGCGGGCGGGGGATTGCTCGGCAGGAACCAAAGTCCAGGCCCCCACCCAGGGGGCCGCCCACGGGTACCCAGCGCCCGCCCGCCCTCCTCCGGGGGGCGCGCGGGGGGTTCAATGTCCCCGGCGTCGTGCCCAGAGCCCCTCCGGGGGACGGCCGGCGGCCTCGGGGCGCCCGGGGGTCTTGTCGCCCCGGAACACTTTAAGTCTTTGTCTCTTGAAAGCGTTGGCAGCGCTCCGGCGCCTTGAAACACGGACTAACGAGTAACCCGAAAGATGGTGAATCTATCGGAGAGCCCGTCAGGCTCTCCGCGGCTGGGGAGTCGCAGCGCTTCGGCGCTTCGTCCCCCTAAGTACAGACGCAGGGGTTCTCCTCCCCGCGCCCGCTCGCCTGCGTCTCGGAGCCGGCTCTGCGCCGCGCCCCGTCGACGCGGCCCCTAAAGGCTGCCTGTGGACTTCGCGTCCCTCGCACTGCCTGTCTGGGGCCGCCCGGCGAGGCCTCCGGCGGATTCCGACCGAGTACCAGCGTGTGCGGGCGTGGGGGGAGTTCTTTTCCCTCCCCAAGTACGCGAGTCCCGCCTCGGCGGGCCGCGCCTACACACCACCCCCGTCTTGAAACACGGACTAACGGGTAACCCGAAAGATGGTGAATCTATCGGAGAGCCCGCCGGGCTCTCCGCGGCTGGGGAGTCGCAGCGCTCCGGCGCTTCGTCCCCCTAAGTACAGACGCAGGGGTTCTCCTCCCCGCGCCCGCTCACCTGCGTCTCGGAGCCGGCTCTGCGCCGCGCCCCGTCGACGCGGCCCCTAAAGGCTGCCTGTGGACTTCGCGTCCCTCGCACTGCCTGTCTGGGCCGCCCGGCGAGGCCTCCGGCGGATTCCGACCGAGTACCAGCGTGTGCGGGCGTGGGGGGAGTTCTTTTCCCTCCCCAAGTACGCGAGTCCCGCCTCGGCGGGCCGCGCCTACACACCACCCCCGTCTTGAAACACGGACTAACGGGTAACCCGAAAGATGGTGAATCTATCGGAGAGCCCGCCGGGCTCTCCGCGGCTGGGGAGTCGCAGCGCTCCGGCGCTTCGTCCCCCTAAGTACAGACGCAGGGGTTCTCCTCCCCGCGCCCGCTCACCTGCGTCTCGGAGCCGGCTCTGCGCCGCGCCCCGTCGACGCGGCCCCTAAAGGCTGCCTGTGGACTTCGCGTCCCTCGCACTGCCTGTCTGGGGCCGCCCGGCGAGGCCTCCGGCGGATTCCGACCGAGTACCAGCGCGTGCGGGTGCGGGGGGAGTTCTTTTCCCTCCCCGTGTACGCGAGTCCCGCCTCGGCGGGCCACGCCGCGCCGTCGTGCCCAGAGCCCCCTCGGGGGACGGCCGACGGCGGGGGTCGCTCGTCTCCGAGTCTCTCTCCTAGCCGGCCTTGGGCCCCGGCGGGCGGGGGATTGCTCGGTTGGTCCTGCCCCGGTGCGCCCCGGTGCGCCCTGGGGCGTTCTGGGGTGGCTCGTGCTTCGGTATGTCCAGGGGCGCCGGCCCCTGCCCGAAATGTGTCTAAGTCCCTCGGTATGCCCAGGGGCGTGCGGTCCGTGCGGCGCGGCACATCACTCTTGATCCCCAAGAGGGGTGCTTAAGGGTGGGTGCACGTGTTCGCACGGAGCGCCGGGCGGTAGCCTTCGGCCGGAGGGACGCCCTGGGTCTCTGGCCCGAGCGAGCCCCCGGCCGGCGAGTCTACTAAGTCCCTCGGTATGCCCAGGGGCGCGGACCCCTGCCCGAAATGTGTCTAAGTCCCTCGGTATGGCCAGGGGCGCGGGCCCCTGCCAGAAATGTGTCTAAGTCCCTCGGTATGGCCAGGGGCGCGGGCCCCTGCCAGAAATGTGTCTAAGTCCCTCGGTATGGCCAGGGGCGCGGACCCCTGCCAGAAATGTTTCTAAGTCCCTCGGTATGCCCAGGGGCGTGCGGTCCGTGCGGCGCGGCACATCACTCTTGATCCCCCAAGAGGGGTGCTTAAGGGTGGGTGCACGTGTTCGGACGGAGCGCCGGGTGGTGGTTCCGGCCGGAGGGACGCCCTGGGTCTCTGACCCGGGGCCCGAGCCCCCGGCCGGCAGGTCACCGCCCAGGGCAGGCCGCCGGGTGGTGGTTCCCGACCGGAGGGACGCCCTGGGTCTCTGACCCGGGGCCCGAGCCCCCAGCCGGCGGGTCACCGCCCAGGGCAGGCCGCCGGGCGGTGGTTCCCGGCCGGAGGGACGCCCTGGGTCTCTGACCTGGGGCCTGAGGCCCCGCCCGGCGGGTCACCGTCCAGGGCAGGCCGCCGGGCGGTGGTTCCCGGCCGGAGGGACGCCCTGGGTCTCTGACCTGGGGCCTGAGGCCCCGCCCGGCGGGTCACCGTCCAGGGCAGGCACTGCAGCGCTTCCGGGCCGGGGAAAGGGAGGCGCTCGCCCCACCTACGCCCCGCTTCCCTGGTCCTCAAAAAATAAATAAATAAATAAATAAATAAATAATAAATAAATAAATAAATAAATGAAAATATTCCCCGCGGTCACCGCTGGTGTAGGCTATAGACTCATGGTCTTGCACAGCATGCCGTTTTTCATCATTTTGAGGATTTTTGAGGATTTTCGAAAAATGAGGAAACTTGGCAAAAATGCAAGGCCATAGCCTTACCGTTTTATCATTTTTTGGATTTTTGAAAAATGATTAAATCTGGCAAAAACGCAAGACTATAGCCTTACCGTTTTTCATCGTTTCGAGGATTTTTGAAAAATGATGAAACCTGGCAAAAACGCAAGCTATAGCCTTACGGTCTTGCACAACATACTGTTTTTCATGGTTTTGAAGATTTTTGGGGATTTTTGAAAAATGACGAAACCTTGCAAAAACGCAAGGCTAAAGCATCACGGTCTTGCACAGCATGCTGTTTTTCATCGTTTTGAGGATTTCTGAGGATTTTAGAAAAATAAGAAACCTGGCAAAATGCAAGGCTATAGCCTACCGTCTTGCACAGCATGCTGTTTTTCATCATTTTGAGGATTTTTAAGGATTTTCGAATAATGTCGGAAATTCTCGATTCTTTTTTCTTCATTCTTCCTGTCAACACAATGAGCATGATATAAAAACAAACCATGTAAATACAACATTTTGAGCAGGGCACCGCAGGGAGTTGAACCCTGTTCCGGTAAACCAAAAGTACCACAACCAGTGCCTTAGTTTTTGTTTTGTTGTCATTTACAGGTTCAACAGCAATCACATTAATTTAATTTTAATTTTAAAAATGACCAAATCATTGGACTAGAATGTTTTCATTTTCTTTTTATCTGTTATTTTTGTTCGATTAGGTCATTTTTCAAAAATCGTCAAAAACGATGAAAAATGCCATACTGTAGCATGATGTCTGAGACCATGTACTATATCCTGTAATTTTTCTTCGATTTCGTCATTTTTCCAACATCCTCAAAAACGACTATTTTCAACATAGGCCCTATTACAGTAGGCCTATGGCAAAAAGTCTTGATTTCGACATATTTCGAAAATACTCGGGAAAAAAACGGCTTACTCTAGCCAGTAAACATGACGAGAACTGTGATAAATTAGTGATGTCTTGATTGTGGACAGACTAACTTAAATCAATCATGACTTGTCAGATCCAGAATCGCCTTGAATTAGAAGGTGTGTCCAAACTTGTGCTGTATGGCCTGTGCTGTATATACTGTATATAGAACAGCAAGCCAACATGGCAACCATGATACCTTCAATCAATCAGTCAATCATGATGATTACACATCAGCTACATCGGTAGCCTAATCACATAGTCTAGGACTATGTGAAATAAGACATGTAGGTTACTATGCTGAAAAATAGCATGATTTCATCTCTCAAAACTACATGCTACTGTATATGTCAAATAACAACCTACTTTTTGTTAGTTACTGAGTTTATTCTCAGTACAACCATCAGCCCTTACATGTACTGTCCATAGGATGGCAGTATAGCCTTGTGGCATATGGCAGGCAGTCTGTAAATACAGTGACTGCCATTGATTTCATCAGTCTACTGCAGCTGATCTAGTATACTTGCTTACATATTACTTCTACATTTATTTAATTATGATGATGATGATGATGATGATGATGATGATGATGATGATGATGATGATGATGATGATTGCCCAATTACCATATTATTATTATTACCCTTATTATTAATATTATTAAGGGACCAAGCAGTCAATTAAAGTGAACTTGGTCCCTTCTTGTTTTTTGTCAATTTTCTTCTTCTTCTCCTCCTTCTTCTTCTTTTTCTTCTTCTTCTTCTGCCAAAAATAGCTGTTCTGGCTGAACCACGCAGTCAGTTTCTGACACACATGCAGTATAATATTCTTGTGAGATTTTACAGTTTGGTAAGGGGATGCAAAATAACACTAAAACCAGTCTTACTGCAATTAGTTAAAAGGGCACTATAGTGTAAAAAAAAAAATCAAACCTTTGAACAGGCGTAACTCATGCCTTATTTGGCCAAGGTTATGGAACTTGATTCGATATGCTCCTTGACTCGGAACACATCTGTCACTTTCACCAGTAAGCTCTGCCCTCGGATGGCTTATTTGTGCCTATATTGTTCATATTGCTTACTGTTTGGTGCTGCCATATGGGTTGTTTCATTGTTAACAACAATGAAGCAAATTATTCTGTCTGGTAAGGAACAAATCAATATAATGTGCGAGTCTTCAAGAACCATGCATTGCTCCCACAATTACATGTACACTATTTCTCAATTTAAGTTTAAGTCCATGTTTCTATGGATTATTTGTGCATAATTGTTCTGGTTGCATATTGCCTTATTGCTGCTTTCTTGGTCCCATGTTATCACTGCTTGCAGCTACATTTATTATTATTATTGGTGTTTTTTGTTTGTTTTTTGGGGGCGTTATTACCTTTATTGATAGAATTGATTGAAAAAAAGCACTGGAAATAAAGAGAGGGAGAATGGGGAGACATGCAGCAAAGGTCATCAATGGGACCCAAACATGCAACGCGAACCACTTGACCAGTGGGCTCCCATCTCATGTGTGTGTGTGTTTTTTTTTTTTTTTTTTTTTTAATGGGGATTTTAGAAGGGTTAAGGGTATAGGAATGCAATTGTTGCAATCATGTGGTCAGTGTACTGACCATCCAGTCATCCTGGCACAGATATTTACAGCACCCCACCCCCACCACCACCACCCCTACCCCAGGACCTGAATGGAAACAAGACTGCAAGGACTTCTTTCAGGCATCCCACTGGCTGACTGTATCCATTCCAATACAGCATTCAATCAAATAATCACACTTTTTAATAATATAATTAATGATTTTGTGTGACTTTCCTGCAGTCCCACTCCCTGTTATTTAACACAGTGGTTTTCATCCTTTTTGATACCAGGGCCCACTATTCAGTAGTTGAGCCACGGACCACCATTTGACATTTTGTCACCTCGCAGACCCAAAACTAGAGATTTCTTTTGGTTTTATCCACAATTCCAGGCTGGATTTTCTCAAACAAAACAGACAAACAAACAGTAAATCAAAATGACCATTAATCTTCTACATTTTCTAATTGTGTAGACTTCTTAATTAAGTGGGCTAATTTAGATGATGAATATTTTAACTCTTGAGAGTGTTAACATGAAAGCAAATGGACCCGCAAGGGTCCATTTGGGTTCATGTTTGCGCTCTCATCTGGTTAACCAACTTAGCTGGGGGACCACCAGGAACCCTCTCAAGGACCACACTGGTGGTCCCCAGACCACTGGTTGAAAAACACTGATTTAACATAATAGGCTACTGCACGACTATTCTCATTCACACAGACAAAAAGCATACAGATCTGTTTTGCCTACTTTGCAAAATAGTACTTGTTTAGTCTTGGCACCATACCAAGCCATGACCTTTGACATTACCTCAAGGCTTTTGCCATCGGCAGATAAAAATGTCTCCTGAAGATAATGGTATCTGTAGAAGAACTAGTGTCCTTCATCCAATCAGATGGCCATACTGCACTTATAACCTTATCTTCAGGTCCCAGATCCTATCAAAGCCATTTGGGTTCATTTGAACAAGACAGAAAAACAATATAATCCTGAAAGAAGTGATTCTGCGGGAAGTTTAATTCAATCAGGATGGAGTCAATGAAGTTCCTCTTGTGATTTTGATAAGGGACAGTACTTAATGGCTAATTTAGTTATGCTGCCCGACCTTATCTCACACTTTGTTGCTGTGCATGCACCTTCATTTTGCTTATGTTCTTTCCATTTAGCTACACTAAATGCCAAAATGACCAATACATTGAGTACCATTTCCTGGGACACAGGCATACAGTATACCAAGATGGAGAAGGTCCTCATTATAAAGGTCTGCAACCCCTCGAGGAGGTCTGACCTGACCCCAAAAATTGCTCAATTGACTTTTTTCCCATCTGTAGTTATGTGTGGTGATGGGGAACCATGACATTTACATCCACACCAACCCTAGAAGCCATCCCTTACTTGTTCTGAAACTCTCAAGGCGATGTATATAGCGCATACTGTATATATTATAATTATACACAATGATCAAAAGTGTCTTCTGAGACACACTGTATCCTACTCCCTTCCATAACCCTAACAAATGGTGACTTTATCCTCTCTCCCTCTCTGCCCGTCCTCCCCCTTTCCCGCCAGTAACTTGCTGGAACACATTTAGATCCTGAGTAGAACTCCTCGGTGCCCACTCATCACTCTATGCTGTTTGAAGATTACTCCGCTCAGAGACATCCTCGCTGGGCATCCAGGCAGCTTAGAGGCCAAAATCCATAATCCCTTACCCTTCATGGGAATTCTCCATGCACTTCAACATGCTGAAATACAGCCCTGGCGACGGAGCAGCCACTCATGGACAAGGCAGGGGCTGCTGCAACCCGCGGACTGAGACATAGATGGATGTCATGTCCTATTCATTGAATCGGAGGTGAGGCAGATGTTCGATTTGAAAATACGTTGAAGAAATGCATGCCGCGGTGTGTTCCCTGGACTTGGCTATAACTGCATTATCAACTATGAGAAGTTCTGTTGAAACGCTTTGATTGATGTGGGTTTAGTTTGGGAGGGTTTATTTCCTTTAGGCTACACTCTATTTCTTTCTTAGTCCACTGTGTGAAAAATCCATGGAACTGCTTGGGGAGTAGTTGTGTATCTGCCGCAAGCAGGAGTAATAAAAGTATCATTTATACATTTCCTTTTTTTTCCATAAAAAAATGAGAGCATTACTTTGCCTGTATGCTTAACAAAACATTTGCTTCATTTAGACAGCATCAATAATTTAATGTGAGAGAGATGAGAAGAATAGAAGATACAGGATGAAAGTATTCGTTCTATTGGACAGCAGGGAACATGGACTTTGAGAGGAAAGCACTCTGCACTACTGCACCATCTGTGCACACATCATTTTCAATTCTTTTATCAGGTGCATGTCAATGTGGTCAGCAATGAATGAGATACAAATGGACTCACTAGCCTTTTGGGGGCAATTTGCCAGCAATGTTCTCAGCAGTTCTCGGTCTATATGAGTTTGGCAATAATGGGTGGAAATCCAGCTGAGAGGAAATCTTAATTTGATTGCCCTTGCTCAGCTAGGAAGCTGGGCTGCCACCCAGCGCCGCCCGCCTATACGGTGTCAGAACCCTTGCAGATCCATCCATGCTGTTTGGCATGCTCCGTGTCACCGAGTGCTGAGGGCAGAGCATGTCACTGAGTTGGCATGGGACAGAACTTGTTCAAGGTTACTCTTTGATTTAACGGTGATGCATTTTTTAAAAGTGCATCATCCCTCTCCCTCTGCCGCCCATAGTCCATCTCTGTCACAAACACTGGCTGTTCATCTCACCTTTAGCAGTGGAGGCACTGTGAGAGGTTGCTAGAGATATAAATCAATGGCAAACTAACCCCCCTGGCTCCGACACTCACCGACCCTGATTGTTTTACCTGCCAGCCTCTATCAAAGGCAGGGTGACAAAGCAATACTTACAATCCAGTACGGGTGGCATGTCAGTCCTTCATAGAAGAGCTTGGGTGGCGCGATAAACCACAGGTTTTACTTCCATAGTGGAAAAGATGGCCACTAGCCCGTATTCTAATCTAGGGTTACAACACTGACCACATTATTAAACACATATTACTATGATGTTTTACGATGTTTCTACTGCACATGAGATGTCAATATAGCCCTGCATAATGTCAGGTCAATCCCTGCATATTGATTCTAATTACCTCATTCAGTCACCCACTCAGTCAGTCACTGATTCTCTTTACTTCCCTCCCTCTCTCACACGCACACACACAGACACATTGTGTCCAGGTCTGGCCCTGAGTTTTCAACTCAATTTATATTCCTCTTTTGTGGGTGATTGATTGCAAAAGTTACCTTTGCTTCCTTGTCCAACCATTGGTGGCCCATATACACTAGCACACCTGACCAGTCCAGACTCCGGTAACAGAAGGCCAGGTAGGCAAAGTCATCTTTACTGTCTTCATACTATTTTGTGTAACCTTTTTTGTAGTCACTGTACTGCTCTGTTCTCCTCTATACCCTTTTACAGTAATCTGTATCTTTGTTTCATCCTTGCAGCTGTGCTGCTATGACAACTATATTTACCTCAGGATTAATAAAGGTCTATTTAATTACCTTCTGTATCAACATCTCTCTGAAATGTGTGCATGAGTGTGCGTGCATGCGTGCGTGCGTGCATGCATGCGTGTGTGCATGCATGCAATATTCCTGCAGAGACACTCGCTCTCCTAAACACTGAACGAGTGTTGAGCACCGGAAGGCTGCAGGCAACTTGGGCAAATATAGGCCAAGAAACACTTACACCCTGGTGTTCAGCATCAATAATCATTCATTATATTGATGCTTTTTTGCACGTCCATACCACTCGCTAGAGGCAAACAAAATGCCAGTAAAGAATTAGCTTGTAAACCAGACAGATCTGCAAGTGCAAACATAAAAACTTGGCATACTAAGTCTGGTGTCCCAAAAATTGTTCAACTTGAAATGAAGGTTTGAGAGATTCCAGACTAATATCACTGCGTAGATATTAGTCTGGCATTGCCTGGCTAGTGAAGAATCATTAGTCAAATTTGTTTTTAGATCAATACGTGCCATCATAGCTACTGGCTATGACAGTTCTTCCAGAAGTAGTATTTTCTATTGTCATTTACATCCAAATGTAAATAAACTGAAACAATGAAATACTTTCACCTAAATCCCAAGTCAATTTTGAGAGACTTCAACCACTCCTTCATGGAAAAATCACTGCTGAAACGATTCCAACCTTGACCAGTGCTACTGTATGGCTCCGTCGTAGCGTAGGTGCCTACAAATCTCTGCACTTCCCTCATCTTGGAACAGCTGATCATAATTCTATTCTCCTTGGGCCTTCAGACCGCAGCACTACAGAGAACAAAGTACAGTAGTACTGTCTATAAAACAACCGACTGTGCAAAGCATTGCCCTGCTTTCATGTTTTGAGTGTCCTGATGTGACAGGGCCTGACATCCACTAGAATTGGGAATGTTTCCTCTCATCAAGCAAGCACATAATAATCATCAGTTTCATGTAAAATCTAATATTATACGGTATAAGCAACACAATGTACAATACATATAAAGCTTACATTTCAATTGGGGGTTGGATCATTAAGGGGACCTGAATATTAATTGGAGGGGATACTTGCCCAATAAGGGATGAAAAACATCTATTCTCATGTATATCCACCCCAAAGCCAGTACATTAACAGAGTAAAGTCCCGTCTCCCGCCTCCTTTGTCAGTTGACTACTCATATTTGTAATTTATTGTCAATGTTATCAAATATGCTATCACAAACACATGGTCACTATTTGCATCAGTCTTTATGTCCTGTTTGTATGTTCTTATTAGTGGCTGAGGAATTAGGATTGGGAAGTATTATGTGAATAGAAATTACATTTAAATACTGTATTTTAAAATACATCAATGCCAACATAAATATCCAATAGTGATCTGTGCCTGCATATAACATGCAAATGCATGGTATACTGTATGTACAGTAGGATAGAATTAAATCTCCCACCTGTGCAGTATTCTTGGAAGTCATTATGGATGTTCTTTTGACAAGGTGCTATAATTTATTCTTCAGCTTTACAGCTATACAAGAATACTAATACCTATATGCGCTATATACAAACACGATGGTACGGTGAAATACATTTTTAAGTACAAGTTTGCATTATGATTTCCTAAGCAATGAAGTAGCTTGGGGATTAGTGTAATTGTTAGCGGTTAACATTGAAGCACCACAGAGACAAACAAACACCTGATTAGACACACAAGCACGTAAACATGCACAAACACCCAAACACACACATGCACATGATAGGTCTGCATGCACGCTCACACACACTGGTTTTCATGGCAACACTAAAGTTGAGATTTCTAATAGCAAAGCTTGATCTATCGTACATTTATTGTTTACTCCTGAGGTGCAGCAATTAGGGGTTCAGCGTATTGCTCAAGGACACTTTGACACTAACTCTGGGGGTGCCGGGATCATACTGGGAACCTATACTGTCGCAATCTGGCTGATCTAATGAAGGCAACTCTACCACTGAGTCACTGCCTCCCTCCCTGTGTACCGGTAAGAAACCTATGCATTGTAGCCTGCATCTCAATCAGTCAGTTAATAAACCATAAGTCAGGAACAGTGTATAGTATATTAGACTACTAAAGTTTAGACTGCCATACAACCCTCACCTAATCTGTCAGTCCTCGTCTCTTTAATGCCATGCATACACCGGTATGGATATCCCTGACACACAATACAGATCAGACGGATTGAGTTATTCACATCATATATACTAAATACTCAAAGGCCCTTAAAACAAGACTCCAGACATCCCAAAACAAACTGGTCGGGCTATACTACTTGGCCTTACTCCCAGAACCCACCTCACCCCTGCCTGTCTTTGACAGACGAGGTTGGCTTAGGGTTGACCTCGGACTGCAGTACCTCGCAATGTGTAATGTACGTTGTATACAAGATTTGAAATGTTGCCAAAATGCCAAAGTACCTGTCTAATTTGCATCTCCTTTGAGCACCTGGCTTTCTCTCTTTTTGTGACCTGTCTAATTGCTTCATTAGAGAGAGAGAGAGAGAGAGAGAGAGAGAGAGAGAGAGAGAGGGGTTGACAAGCCCCAAGATTAATGATTTAAGTACCCTACAGCAGTTGTTTTCAACCATTTTCATACCAGGACCGACTATTTATTCTGCATTTTAGCCATGGAGGACCACCATTTGATGTTGAGTTCAGTCTCTTGGACCCAAAAACAAGCTTTTTTGTCCACAATTTAGGAGAGATAACTGGCAAAATGTTGGTCAACATAACTATTCTAATACACTTTTTAATTGCGCACATTCTTGAACATCAAGTGGCCTAATTCAGATGTTTACATATAATTTAACTCTCCCGGTCCATTTGGTTTCATTTTACGCTCTCAAGAGTTACCAACGGTCCATCCTTTAGCTGGGGACCACCTGGAATCCACTCAGGGACCACTGGTTGAGAACCACTGCCCTATAGTGAAAAGATCCTACATGGATTATCCAGGAGGGGCGAAATCATTTTGCAGCAGAGACACAGGGCCACGGATAGGATATCAGTCGCGACAGTTACTAAATGAGTTACTAAAAGGGTTGCAACAGTTACAACCAACAGTAACTGTTGCAACCCTTTTCCACCTGTGCCAAGCCTGACAATTTCCTATATCTGTCGTGGCAGATGTCCTATAGGTTGCAGCAGACATCCTATCGGTCAGGGTTAAAGGGATAGTTCAGATTTTTGGAGCTTAAATTGAAATGAAATACTTGCCATTAATATAGTGGTGTCAGCTATCAACTAGTATTAATTGAAGTCCAGAGTCCCGTGGTGGGAGTTCTTCTCTGGTTTTGGTGAATATCAATTAGTTACTGGAACCACGTTTCCTTTTCCAAGGAGGAAGGGGGAAAAAAACAAGTTTGACACAGGCTGGTGGGAGTTGACTTGTATCAGGGAATCGATTAAGCGACTTTATGGTTAATGCCCTACTATTTTCCCACAGTGAACTTTTAAATATATATATATTAAGGCTGTCAGCATTAACTAGTTAATCGCGAGTTAACTCAGCCTTGAGTTAACTCGATTAATTTTTTTAGTGCGAGATTAAAACCAAAGGCCAAGTGGGTCTATTTGGTTCAATTTCGCCAAATGCAGTGAATGCAGTTAAATATCTGCATCAGTTAAGTTACTTTAAAATAAGTCTACACAATTAGAGAATGTAGAACACTTTCTACAAAATGTGCATGTTCACTCCCAAGGATACCAACATCAAATTGTTGACAAATTCTTTAATTTAGGTCTGGAAGTCTAAATAAATGTCATCAAATGGTTGTCTGTGGCTCAAATGAAGAATTGACCTTCATATGAATATTCTTGAAAAACACTTAAGGTCATTTAAGGTATATTTCGAACTCATAAAAATGTGTGATTAGGGTTAATTAACTATGGGCAATCATGCGATTAAAAATTTTAATCGATTGACAGCTCTATATATATATACATGTATATATCGTATTGTCCTGAATACGACGAAGACGACCCTCATTTTTCAAGACCCATTTACAGAAAAAAGAACATTAAATGTCAAATAGTATAGCCCCTGAATATAAGACGACTCCATTAATGGGATATTTCCATTGGAAAAAAACATTCTTAAACAGTCTTATATTCAGGCCAATAGGGTGTATGTATATATATATATATATATATATATATATATATATATATAATATATATATATATATATATATATATATACAGGTGCTGGTCAACGAATTAGAATAATTTGAAATAGTGCAACCTTAAAATCTTTGAATGCATTTCTTGTGCAGAAAGCAAATCAGGTGTTCACCGCACCTGTCCTACTTGTTAGAGTAATCACAGAACTGTTACCTGTAAAAAAAATTAGCTCAGCTGAGCTTTCCAAAAGGCCCATTTAGGCCATTTAACTGTGACACTGTTGTTTCATTGAATTAGAATAATGGAGAAACCGTTTCATTGAATTAGAATAATTTTTATTATAATTAGAATCATCATTTTCTCAGTATTTTGTGGCTGCCCCCTTGGCTTGTATGACTGCCTGAAGTCTCCGTGCAGGGGTTGACACTAAGGTCTCCAAGGCACTTGCCCATCGGGCAAGTGCAAATCAGGTTCTACTATAGTGACTCATAGGAATAGACTACGTGACAACCAGGGAAAGACTTGGTGACCACCGGAGAGACGGGTGGCAGCCGGAATGTAGACGGCACCCGGGTTAGCAGTATGGGCTAGCGCCCCAGCCTGTGTCGTCCGTGAGGAAGACGCCCAAAAACCCTTGGTTAGTCCTTTAGGAGGGCCGTGTGTCCACCGCTCATGGAGTCTCTTCCACTTCCGATGCTGGGAGTCTGGTGCAACGCACAGGTCCTGTGCCTCCTGGTGAGAGCAGGATTGGGCCTGGTGAGACGTAGGAGAGGCACGGACAGGTGTCAAACCACAGAGCCTAGTCCCTCCAAGCATCAGAACCTCCCAGTTTTGGCGGAGTATTTCAGGGGCGGTGGATTGGACGGCCTTGGCCTTTCCCTTGTGGGACTGATCAGGGGCAGCTACTGGGACGTGAGTCGGGGCGTCATGAACCCCGGCTGGGTCACCTGAGTGAGGGGTATGATGTTCGAGAGACCCGAAACCCCAATGAGCTTGGGATACATCACTGAAGACACGTCCCAGGTTGCATCCATTCGATGTATTAAAAAACCCATCAACCTATTTATAGTGACTCATAGGAATAGACTACGTGACAACCAGGGAAAGACTTGGTGACCACCGGAGAGACGGGTGGCAGCCGGAATGTAGACGGCACCCGGGTTAGCAGTATGGGCTAGCGCCCCAGCCTGTGTCGTCCGTGAGGAAGACGCCCAAAAACCCTTGGTTAGTCCTTTAGGAGGGCCGTGTGTCCACCGCTCATGGAGTCTCTTCCACTTCCGATGCTGGGAGTCTGGTGCAACGCACAGGTCCTGTGCCTCCTGGTGAGAGCAGGATTGGGCCTGGTGAGACGTAGGAGAGGCACGGACAGGTGTCAAACCACAGAGCCTAGTCCCTCCAAGCATCAGAACCTCCCAGTTTTGGCGGAGTATTTCAGGGGCGGTGGATTGGACGGCCTTGGCCTTTCCCTTGTGGGACTGATCAGGGGCAGCTACTGGGACGTGAGTCGGGGCGTCATGAACCCCGGCTGGGTCACCTGAGTGAGGGGTATGATGTTCGAGAGACCCGAAACCCCAATGAGCTTGGGATACATCACTGAAGACACGTCCCAGGTTGCATCCATTCGATGTATTAAAAAACCGATCAACCTATTTATAGTGACTCATAGGAATAGACTACGTGACAACCAGGGAAAGACTTGGTGACCACCGGAGAGACGGGTGGCAGCCGGAATGTAGACGGCACCCGGGTTAGCAGTATGGGCTAGCGCCCCAGCCTGTGTCGTCCGTGAGGAAGACGCCCAAAAACCCTTGGTTAGTCCTTTAGGAGGGCCGTGTGTCCACCGCTCATGGAGTCTCTTCCACTTCCGATGCTGGGAGTCTGGTGCAACGCACAGGTCCTGTGCCTCCTGGTGAGAGCAGGATTGGGCCTGGTGAGACGTAGGAGAGGCACGGACAGGTGTCAAACCACAGAGCCTAGTCCCTCCAAGCATCAGAACCTCCCAGTTTTGGCGGAGTATTTCAGGGGCGGTGGATTGGACGGCCTTGGCCTTTCCCTTGTGGGACTGATCAGGGGCAGCTACTGGGACGTGAGTCGGGGCGTCATGAACCCCGGCTGGGTCACCTGAGTGAGGGGTATGATGTTCGAGAGACCCGAAACCCCAATGAGCTTGGGATACATCACTGAAGACACGTCCCAGGTTGCATCCATTCGATGTATTAAAAAACCCATCAACCTATTTATAGTGACTCATAGGAATAGACTACGTGACAACCAGGGAAAGACTTGGTGACCACCGGAGAGACGGGTGGCAGCCGGAATGTAGACGGCACCCGGGTTAGCAGTATGGGCTAGCGCCCCAGCCTGTGTCGTCCGTGAGGAAGACGCCCAAAAACCCTTGGTTAGTCCTTTAGGAGGGCCGTGTGTCCACCGCTCATGGAGTCTCTTCCACTTCCGATGCTGGGAGTCTGGTGCAACGCACAGGTCCTGTGCCTCCTGGTGAGAGCAGGATTGGGCCTGGTGAGACGTAGGAGAGGCACGGACAGGTGTCAAACCACAGAGCCTAGTCCCTCCAAGCATCAGAACCTCCCAGTTTTGGCGGAGTATTTCAGGGGCGGTGGATTGGACGGCCTTGGCCTTTCCCTTGTGGGACTGATCAGGGGCAGCTACTGGGACGTGAGTCGGGGCGTCATGAACCCCGGCTGGGTCACCTGAGTGAGGGGTATGATGTTCGAGAGACCCGAAACCCCAATGAGCTTGGGATACATCACTGAAGACACGTCCCAGGTTGCATCCATTCGATGTATTAAAAAACCCATCAACCTATTTATAGTGACTCATAGGAATAGACTACGTGACAACCAGGGAAAGACTTGGTGACCACCGGAGAGACGGGTGGCAGCCGGAATGTAGACGGCACCCGGGTTAGCAGTATGGGCTAGCGCCCCAGCCTGTGTCGTCCGTGAGGAAGACGCCCAAAAACCCTTGGTTAGTCCTTTAGGAGGGCCGTGTGTCCACCGCTCATGGAGTCTCTTCCACTTCCGATGCTGGGAGTCTGGTGCAACGCACAGGTCCTGTGCCTCCTGGTGAGAGCAGGATTGGGCCTGGTGAGACGTAGGAGAGGCACGGACAGGTGTCAAACCACAGAGCCTAGTCCCTCCAAGCATCAGAACCTCCCAGTTTTGGCGGAGTATTTCAGGGGCGGTGGATTGGACGGCCTTGGCCTTTCCCTTGTGGGACTGATCAGGGGCAGCTACTGGGACGTGAGTCGGGGCGTCATGAACCCCGGCTGGGTCACCTGAGTGAGGGGTATGATGTTCGAGAGACCCGAAACCCCAATGAGCTTGGGATACATCACTGAAGACACGTCCCAGGTTGCATCCATTCGATGTATTAAAAAACCCATCAACCTATTTATAGTGACTCATAGGAATAGACTACGTGACAACCAGGGAAAGACTTGGTGACCACCGGAGAGACGGGTGGCAGCCGGAATGTAGACGGCACCCGGGTTAGCAGTATGGGCTAGCGCCCCAGCCTGTGTCGTCCGTGAGGAAGACGCCCAAAAACCCTTGGTTAGTCCTTTAGGAGGGCCGTGTGTCCACCGCTCATGGAGTCTCTTCCACTTCCGATGCTGGGAGTCTGGTGCAACGCACAGGTCCTGTGCCTCCTGGTGAGAGCAGGATTGGGCCTGGTGAGACGTAGGAGAGGCACGGACAGGTGTCAAACCACAGAGCCTAGTCCCTCCAAGCATCAGAACCTCCCAGTTTTGGCGGAGTATTTCAGGGGCGGTGGATTGGACGGCCTTGGCCTTTCCCTTGTGGGACTGATCAGGGGCAGCTACTGGGACGTGAGTCGGGGCGTCATGAACCCCGGCTGGGTCACCTGAGTGAGGGGTATGATGTTCGAGAGACCCGAAACCCCAATGAGCTTGGGATACATCACTGAAGACACGTCCCAGGTTGCATCCATTCGATGTATTAAAAAACCCATCAACCTATTTATAGTGACTCATAGGAATAGACTACGTGACAACCAGGGAAAGACTTGGTGACCACCGGAGAGACGGGTGGCAGCCGGAATGTAGACGGCACCCGGGTTAGCAGTATGGGCTAGCGCCCCAGCCTGTGTCGTCCGTGAGGAAGACGCCCAAAAACCCTTGGTTAGTCCTTTAGGAGGGCCGTGTGTCCACCGCTCATGGAGTCTCTTCCACTTCCGATGCTGGGAGTCTGGTGCAACGCACAGGTCCTGTGCCTCCTGGTGAGAGCAGGATTGGGCCTGGTGAGACGTAGGAGAGGCACGGACAGGTGTCAAACCACAGAGCCTAGTCCCTCCAAGCATCAGAACCTCCCAGTTTTGGCGGAGTATTTCAGGGGCGGTGGATTGGACGGCCTTGGCCTTTCCCTTGTGGGACTGATCAGGGGCAGCTACTGGGACGTGAGTCGGGGCGTCATGAACCCCGGCTGGGTCACCTGAGTGAGGGGTATGATGTTCGAGAGACCCGAAACCCCAATGAGCTTGGGATACATCACTGAAGACACGTCCCAGGTTGCATCCATTCGATGTATTAAAAAACCCATCAACCTATTTATAGTGACTCATAGGAATAGACTACGTGACAACCAGGGAAAGACTTGGTGACCACCGGAGAGACGGGTGGCAGCCGGAATGTAGACGGCACCCGGGTTAGCAGTATGGGCTAGCGCCCCAGCCTGTGTCGTCCGTGAGGAAGACGCCCAAAAACCCTTGGTTAGTCCTTTAGGAGGGCCGTGTGTCCACCGCTCATGGAGTCTCTTCCACTTCAGATGCTGGGAGTCTGGTGCAACGCACAGGTCCTGTGCCTCCTGGTGAGAGCAGGATTGGGCCTGGTGAGACGTAGGAGAGGCACGGACAGGTGTCAAACCACAGAGCCTAGTCCCTCCAAGCATCAGAACCTCCCAGTTTTGGCGGAGTATTTCAGGGGCGGTGGATTGGACGGCCTTGGCCTTTCCCTTGTGGGACTGATCAGGGGCAGCTACTGGGACGTGAGTCGGGGCGTCATGAACCCCGCTGGGTCACCTGAGTGAGGGGTATGATGTTCGAGAGACCCGAAACCCCAATGAGCTTGGGATACATCACTGAAGACACGTCCCAGGTTGCATCCATTCGATGTATTAAAAAACTACTTGTCCTCAGGTCATGGTCACTTGCCCCCCCAAAAATATATTGTAAATTTTGCTTTCAAGTTTACTTCCTACTTGGGTGCTTTCAACAGGTGGTCCAGGGACCACCAGTGGTCCCTGAAAGGGTTCCAGGTGGTCCCCAGCTAAGTTGGTTAACCAGATGTAACTCTTGAGAGCGTAAAAATTAAACCAAATGGACCCTTGCGGGTGCATTTGGTTTCATTTTTAATTCATCACCTTAATTAGCCCATAGTGGTCACAGACCCAGTGGTCCCTGACCCCAGCAAAATGAGAGTTTGGAACCAAATGGAGCTGGGAGAGAGATAGATAGAGATAGCTAGCTTATAGATAGCTTCTTCAAATCGATGCCACGGACAGGGCTTGACACTAACACTTGCCCGCTTGCCCGGGGCAAGTAAAAAAATGGTGGGGCAAGTGAAGACTGCTACCTGGTTGCCCGATCAGGCAAGTGTGCAACTTAGTGCACTATAACACAACACAAGATACCTGTAAATTTGTCTTGAAGGCAGTCATTGCACTCTGCCTCTGTGTCTTTCCCTGCTTTCTAGCTATCTCTACCTATCTCTCTCCCAGGTCCATTTGGTTCCAAACTCTCATTTTGCTGGGGTCAGGGACCACTGCGTCTGTGACCACTATGGGCTAATTAAGATGATGAATTTTAACTCTTGAGAGCGTAAAAATGAAACCAAATCGACCCGCAAGGGTCCATTTGGTTTCATTTTTACGCTCTCAAGAGTTACATCTGGTTAACCAACTTAGCTGGGGACCACCTGGAACCCTCTCAGGGACCACTGGTGGTCCCCGGACCACCTGTTGAAAGCACCCAATTAGGAAGTAAACTTAAAAGCAAAATTTACAATATATTTTGGGGGGGCAAGTGACCATGACCTGAGGGCACGTAGAACCTGATTTGCACTTGCCCGATGGGCAAGTGCCTCGGAGACCTTAGTGTCAACCCCTGCACGGAGACTTCAGGCAGTCATACAAGCCAAGGGGGCAGCCACAAAATACTGAGAAAGTGATGATTCTAATTATAATAAAAAATATTCTAATTCAATGAAACGGCTTCTCCATTATTCTAATTCAATGAAACAACAGGGTCACAGTTAAATGGCCTAAATGGGCCTTTTGGAAAGCTCAGCTGAGCAAATTTTTTTACAGGTAACAGTTCTGTGATTACTCTAACAAGTAGGACATGTGCGGTGAACACCTGATTTGCTTTCTGCACAAGAAATGCATTCAAAGATTTTAAGGTTGCACTATTTCAAATTATTCTAATTCGTTGACCAGCACCTGTATATATATATATACACACACACACACACACACACACACACACACACACACACACACACACACACACACACACACACACACACACACACACACACACACACACACACACACACACAGACACACACACACAGCTACATATATACACACACACACACACTGTATATATAGTTTTTGTTTTCTTCTCTCCCACAAATTCAAATATTGACTTCAGATTAGGTTTCTGAAGTCAATGTTTAGGTTTGTTTTATTTCCCTTTTTTGTCAGGAATTCCCTGGTAGCTCAGGAAAATGTTGGTAAATTCTGGGATTTAACATGAGCCAAATTGGTGAAATACGCTATTTCAGATATGACCATGAATTGTCATCGGGAAGTTCCCCCTTAGCCTGAGACTCCTCATCAATCCAGAAGCTGGGGGAACAAGCGCCCTAAAACCTACTTTTACAACATTCTAAGGAATGTACCGGAGTGAGACCAGATGGTTGGATGGTACCGGATGGTGTTGGGACCCCCTGACCATCCGCCTGACCAACCATCAGTCAGGGATGTAAAACTCAAACAGTGGGCCAAAATAGAAAAATCGGTACAGGTCGAGGGCCGGACTGTGTTCCAACATGCACAGGCACTTTAATTTCTGCCAAAGTTCATTCTCTTAACAGCAAAATAAAATGCAAAGATGAAACTGTTCTATGATCCTCGCCCAGAATTGCTTTCATAGTAAAATGAGAAAGTAACTCAATCGAGTTGAGAAAGTAAAACAATTAGTTGCATTAATTTCTTATCATGCTGTGTGTAATAGTATACCAAAAGGGACAGGTCTAATACTAATTCAATATACTGTATAAGTAAGGGATAAGGGATAGTTATTAGGAAACAAATCACCGGCTCGAAGGGTGTTATCCCGCTTATTACATGGCTTACGTCAGTAGTTTTCAACGTCCGAGGACCACCAGTGGTCCTTGAGAGGGTGACGGCAACGGCATGTAAACAACCAAATACGTAGCTAACCAAATGGACCCGCTAACGGCGTGCTGGAACTAAATGCGGAAGCGCACCGCGGATTGATATGAACACAGCTGTTTGCACTTTGGGGACCTTGATTATGCAGCGGTCCAATATAGAGCGGAGCGGTGATTATAGTGTAATATGTCACCGCTCACATGACCAGAACACTGGCTTCTGATTGGAGCATTCATTCAAGCCATGTAATGAATATACAACCCCAGTTCCGTTGAAATTGGGACGTTGCGTAAAATGTAAATAAAAACAGAATGCATTGATTTGCAAATCGTTTTCAACCTCTATTCAGTTGAATACACCACAAAGACAATATATTTAATGTTCAAACTGATAAACTTTATTGTTTTTTGAAATTATACAATCTTTTGTAAATTGATCCCTGCAACACGTACCAAAAAAGTTGGGACGGGGGCAACTAAAGCCTGGGAAAGGTCATGAATGCACAAATAACGCCTGTTTGGAACATTCCACATGTAAACAGGTTAATTTTAAACAGTTTAATATCGTGATTGGGTATAACAGGACCATCCCAGTCGTTCACAATCAAAGATGGGGCGAGGTTCACCACTTTGTGAACAATTCTGTGAGAAAATCATCCAACGGTTTAAAAACAATGTTTCTCAACATTCAATTACAAGGAATTTGGTGATTTCATCAACTACAGTCCATAATATAATCAAAACGTTCAAAGAATCTGAAGAACTTGCTATACTAAAGCGACAAGACCGAACACTTGCGACCTTTGGTCCATCAGGTGACTGACATCATTGTGTAAAGGATATTACTGTGTGGACTCAGGAACACTCAGAAAACCCATTGTCAGTTTACATAATTTGTCGCTACACCTGCGAATGCAAGTTAAAACTACCATGCAAAGCAAAGCCATACATCAGAAAGGTTGGTTTGAAAAAACAAGAAAAACAACCAGAAATGCCTTCTCTGGGTACAATATCATTTGAAATGGTTAGATACAAAGTGGAAAAGTGTGCTGTGTTCTGATGAGTCCACATTTCTAATGATAGTGGACCCAGAGAAGGCATTCTGGTTGATTTTCTGGTTGTTTTTCTAACCATCCATCACCGTGGAGGATACTGTACAGTTTTCAGTATGAATGGGTGAATGTAATGCATATGTATGTCAAGCACTTTGGATAAATGCACCATTTAGGGGTTACTTATGAGCCGAGAATGCTGGGTTGTTCATGTTGTACCCACAAAATTTAGACATGTGTCTATATTTTGAAGAGAATTATAGAAGTGTGTGACTCTGAGTGTACAATATTTATGAAATAGTATAATATTACCGTAGTTGACAGTGCTTCTTAAAAAGGCCTCTCTCATCACAGGTCATGGTGAATACATTAAATTGACATTATTATTGTGATGTAAATTATTGAGTACCATGTATGCTTCTGGAAGATGCTTCTATAAACTTGAATTACTCTATATTGGTAGTTTGATCACTTCGGCTGCTCTTTCATCCTAAAAATAACTGAGTGAGAATAGCTGATAAACTGCTTTATTTAAGCACTTTGACAAAGGCACTGATCTTCACTAAATGTGAGTTTGCAGGAACATTTTTGCATGGACATAATGTCAGTGGTCCCATTGTTAATTTAGCATTTGAGCTAGAGACCACTATTTTGATGAGATTTAGCCTTGTCGAACCAAACCTTATTTTGCTGACATTGGATACAGTGTTTTCTAAAATTAGTGGGGTTGCCAAGGGGAACCCCACTAACTGTTATTTGATGGATGTAAACTTTTCTCTGTAAACGTTTTTCTAATATTTATTTTGTAAACTTCCAACCAATGAGAAACCACTGTTCTAGATGACGTAACTAAAGCATGTTTCAAAATTGGTAGGTCATTAGGGGGTACTGTATGTATCGGCTGAGAATGTGTATGTTGCTCTACTCCACAGGGTTTAATGAATTAACCTAGAAAACCTAGACAGTGGTGGAGAGTTTTAGGACTCAGAGCAGCAGTCGTACCACAAGTGTTGAGGCCAGTGCAGCATCACGTCACCATTACGACATCGGTGGGGCTAGCATCTCAGTCGCAGATTACAATATCATCAGGGCAACCCCACTGCAATTGCAAAATTGCACTCATTCTAGTTGTTTCATTGTGCTGCTATTATTGTACAAATGGCATGGGACCAGAATGGATATAAGTCTGCAAGGTCTTTCCTCAGTCAGTACTCCTTTTGGACAGAGCTATGCTGTATGTGTAACTGTACGGCTTATACTGTTTTTGCATTGGTTGTTTTTATCTAATAAAATAATCAATCACTCAATCAATCAATCAAACTACACCACTAAGAAACACATTCACAACACCAGAGCATGGTTTATTCAGCCAGGAAACCTGACTGACAAACACAATGGATTGTTCCAAAATATTGTTTGTGTAAATACTGTACATATTTGTATTGTTGCTTTTGTTCAAGGTACCGTTATATAAGTTGTACTTTATTGTCAGATCTTGTGGACAACTACATAAGAGTAAAATATAGTTTTGTTTGGATTTTATGTGTTTTCTGTCACATCTATTAATAATAGACTACAATGGAAACAAGAGCCCGTTATTTTTGTGTTATCCTTTTGTTCTGCTAGAGTATGCTATTAACATACCAGCTAATAAAACATTCAAACATATGAATGAATGAATAAATAAATAAATCCACTCAGAATATGGGACACTGTTCAAATGTTCTTGTGTTAAAAGGAAATGCCAAAATTGGAAAAAACCATGTCAAAGGAGAACCCTCACAGAAGAGGGATTATGACAAAGCATCTTTGTGCTGGAATAACCTTTATCCATAAGCCAATTGACTTTGTCACAGTAAGATGATTCTGGGAAGCTAGTCTTTCAGCAGTGCTTATGTTGGCCCTCTCTGCATGATTCTCCTCCAATATGAAGCTTCCTCATCATCCTGGTATGCCATTTGTCTTTCCTATAAAACCTATACATGTATTAAATACTACAATTATGTTGGCTCTTTTTGCAGAATTCTGCTCCAATATGAAGCTTGGTATGACATTTATCTTTCCTATAAAAACTATACACGCACGTGTATAGCCTACAGTACACACAATTCAGATGTGCTTGAAAGGAAATTATTATAGTTCCCTTATCATTTGTTCTAACCTTCAGTACATTTCATTCCTCACAGAAGATTTTTATTACAGTCTATCGTTTGTTAAATTATGGATTTTAATAATTTGTTTTTGTTTCAATGAATAGAAATGGTGTCATTTGAAACCTATATGTTCCAGCCCCATCCCTTGGTGAGGCTTCAGGCCATGTTTTCTCTCGGTTCTCATCAGTTTCTAACACTACATGGACTATCTGTTCACTTGACACCACTGGGAAAACACATTCAGACAATTAGCTCCCCTTGAAAACTCAAGAGAAAACTCGTTTATAGGTTTGGGGGATATGTGTGAAACTGTGTGGGAAATAAACCAACCATTTTTTTTTTTTTTAGAAAACATAACACTTTGAGTAAGTACTGTATATTTTTTGTATAACCATCTGCTATAAATGCCAAACAACAACATTCCATATAGTGTGAGGAAGAGATAGCTGTGAAATTTGCACTTTTCATGATAGCGTGAGAAAATATTGGTGTTGTTAACCTATTTTTGAAGTGCACCTGCAGAGGGATTACAACTTACAAGTAGACAGAAAGGCCAATTTTCAAGCATAATTTTTTAGGAATCTCTGCATCTATCCTTCTATCCTCTATCCTTCGCATTTCTCCATAGCCATCCATGTGATCCACTTGGCATACTTGGCAGGTATTGCTGAAGGTCCCAAGAATCAGCGTCCTAGTGACCCAGTGTCGAGTGTTAAATCCATTGGCCTGTGGCCTGTTCCACGATGCCATGCATATCTGTGATTGACCCACAATTTCCCCAGGCTGATGACCCACCCCAGGAAGTGCAGTGTCAAGTGTGAAGTAACTACAACCTAAATCTGATGAGTGGTTCTCTGGACCGGCACATGCAGTGCCTGCCCCGGCAGTAAGTATCCATTTATGTAACCTATATCCTTTGCATAATCTTGAGAACCATTCATTCAAATGACTTCACATTTAGTGGCTGTATTTTTGAGGAACCAAACCAAGGGTGTGAGTGTCGAGTGTGAAATCAATCGGATGAGGGATTCTCCTGAAGGCTGCAATCAGGCATGCGGCGGTTCTCAACAACGCTGTAAGCAGCACTACCGGGGGCCAAGCGATCAGCCTGCTCCAAATGGGCATGTCCCCAACAACCGAGAGCAGCAATAGGCTATACCAGAAGCTGAAGGGGCAATGGCACTGCGCTAGTTACTATAGATTAACAATCTACTTTTGGCTTTCTCATGTGAGAACCTACTTACATAAACAGCCAAATTGGGCTTGGGTCGGAAATGTGCCATCTCTGTTTACCATAGAACAAGGTATTGACAATGCTTTGATGTTAAAATCCATGGAGGCTGCACTACTTACTGGTGGCAACCCAATAGGTTCCCTGATCTGCAGACTCTAATTTAAAAAAGACCAAAGGCATTTCTAATTTTCCAATTACAAAGAGAATTCAGTATGGCAAATGTAACAGCAGAGGAAAAGAATTAAATAGAGCATAAACTTAATTTCATGTTGCTACAATTCATTCTATTCATGTGGACTTAATAGTATTGTTCATTTTGCAGCATATTTAGGGGTGAAGTGTTCATACCTGGTTATGTCTGTGGGGCATTAAGCCTGACTAATGAAATGACTCTATCCTCCGTGGTGTTTTAATCTATTCACCAGGAAGTAATTGACAAGCGCACAGTGTGTGCATTAGGATAGCTGTGGCACCAAAGGACAGCTGTCACTAAAGCAATTAAAATGACAAAGGTTAATTAATTCTTTCCCATTTTTACCTGATACGAGACATTCACAATGACTGAGTTTTCATTTCCAGAGGAGTAATAGTGTTTAGAGATGGAGAGGGAGTAATTTATTTGTAATTCAAAAAAGAAAAGGATTAAAAAAAAGAAAAGGGAAAAAAAAAAAACATGAACAGAAGCCATCATCTGATAGAGCCTTTAATATGTCAACATTTTAGAAACTGCGCCCCAGGACAGCTTTAAACCAAGATTTAAAATGAATTCTGAAGCAGTACATGACCAGAAGTCACAATTGACTGTTTTTCTTTTTTTCCACCCTCAAATAAATAAGGTGCCAGTCGAAATTGTCGGCAATAGGGCACACGTTTAATTTGTTTTTGTGAATGACAAATGTAACAATATCAGATATCACACTTTATGCATGTCTCGATAATACAAGCATGGAAAACACAGTCATAAATGTATAATGAGGCTGAGATTCTGGTCGTTTGAGAAAAACAAAAAGACACAAATAATTACTTCTCCAACACCTCTGACACCAGAGTAGCAGAACCCAAGTACTTTCTAATCCACCTAAATGTCACAGCAACGTTTACTGGCTTGCCTCCGTGTGAATCTCTACTGGCTGCCAAAAGGCCAGTGGTTAGTCATCTGTTTACTCCTGCAGCAGCTCGGTGTCATTGGGACTCTGAAGGAGAAATCCCATGATTCTCTCTGCCATTTCTGACAGCTCCCGCACAGACCACATTAATCAGGGATTGTGGGAGAAGCTCGGGGAGAGAGGGGTGGCATGGATGGCTCCAGCCCAGGACAAGTCAAGCAAGGGAGATGATCTGGCCCCAAAAGATAACTGGAGACATGTGAATGCTATACTGGTTTGTGAAACTGCTGTGGTGTAAATGGAGGCCAGTAGCTTCATTCATAGTTGGAGCTTGTGTACAGGAAAGGCATTTCAGTTGATCAGCTGACGTTTTTGAGGAACTCTAACCCCTATATACAGTATGCCCAGCTGAACACCAACATTGGATGATGTTTGACTGATCATTTCATAGTAGTGATGTTTAGCACAGTACATATTGAAGATAAAAGTGAGAGACAGAAAAGTGAAGACGAATGAGCGGAGTGACATTTGTGATGATTTGATTGGCAGAGCACGAAATGTTGATATGATGATGTATGACGATGATTAGAGCACCGTTCACATCACACAAAACTAAGCAACCCTCCATACAGAAACAAACAAATCCTTGAGGCATTGCACCATTCAGCTTTTTTGTCCTCTTTAAGCCACTGAACCTTATTAAATACTGCACACAATAGGTTAATTATCAACCAGACAACAAATTCAAACTCATTAACCTTCAAACTCTCAATAAACCAAATCAATTCTCACAGATCAGATCTGCAATATCTGTGATGTTGTGTGCAATCAGTCGGCACTGGTTATTATTCTGTAAAAGTGCCCCTTTAATTGAACAGAAGTTAACTTGGGTGGATTTGGCCGATGGTAGCAGAACAATCACTTCATTGAAATTAAAGGACAGTCCCTATAGTACAAACGTTTGTAATATGAAACATTAGTCATTCCTCTACAATGATGACAGAAACATGCTCTCAATTTACGAGTCAGGTGCTCCGAGTGATTTCTGCCAACCTTGTTCACACACATCATAAATTCCTCTTTATGCTCACTCATCCCACAGGGAGAGGCTTTTCTTCATGGGGCTTTGTTAGAAAATACACCCCATGTCTGTATATTGGATGTCATCTCAGTTGCCATTAACGGCCAAGTTGGAGCATATACAATATAGCCTACACTGTGTAAGAGAATTGTGAATTTAAATAGACGGCAGTGATTGTGCCCCTAGGTGCACATTTATACTTTATATACTACAGGTTTTCTATTGGCACTTTATTCTTACTCTCCACTGGCACTGGCGCTCTGCAGAACTCCTGCTCACACTGTGTTCATTTCTCTAAATGTTTCACATTGTGCCAATGGCTCCCAATTTATGTAATGAAGGTTTAATAGCCAATTTAAATAGCCAATATCATTACAAGCTAGCACTGACTATACAACCATCCAGTTTTGGGCTCTTTGGTACCAGAGATGGGATTATTTGAGCATTTGAAATATTATGTGATTTACCCCCTGTCCTGCCATTTTGCCTTTTCCATCATATATGCACAATACAGTACTGTATATAATAATTCTATCCATAATGGAGATACTGAAAGGTGTGTGTGTGCGTGTGTGCGTGTGTGTGTGTGTGTGTGTGTGTGTGTGTGTGTGTGTGTGTGTGTGTGTCCGTGCGCGCACAATAGTGTGTGTGTGTGTGTGTGTGTGTGTGTGTGTGTGGCTGTCCAGCCGCATCATTTATCTACATATTGTGGTATGGTAGATACTATATAAATGTATTCCCTCCTTTGATTCTCTAATGTTTACATAAGTATTGCTTAAAATGATTTTTGACAGGCTCAAAACGTGTAGATAGCCATTATTAACCCGCATCCCCCCTGAACAGAAAAAGAGGAGAGAGAGAGAAAAAAAATACATTTTGTTCATGCATGAACATAGATGAATTTCCAACAACAATATCAGAGTGGTACATTCTAAAAGCCTATTCACACTCCAGAAAACAGCAATTGCAACATTTTCCATTCTGTGTTGTAATGGGTACTGGCGGATTCATTTTATTTGCATTGACATTTAGTTATTTGTGATGATTATTCAGAAACTGATAAAATTGGACAGACAGCTTCACTAAGAGGGGAAAACACCATCAACAATTCAATTAGTAGGGAAAGGCTTTATAAAACTGTTGGGTTTCATTATATTTACATAAATAAGATTGGCTTTTAAGTTTATTTTTATTTTTATTTTTTGGAATGGCTTGGAAGTGCCTTTCATTGTAAGCGGCTATGCATAATAAGAGTAAAGTCTATAAATGCTTTCCTAAATGCTCTTCCAATGACCCCAGGGTAGGTCTATTCAGCGTAGCAATCTCAATCTCACAGCAGGGATATGTTAGCTTTAATAATACCAGTCAACATCTCCGTTCTAAAGCGTCTCTTTACTATAGGGTGCACAACTCCATTTCAGCCCAAACACATTGTCTTCAAGGCTTCGAATCTGTGCCTTTTGTCCCCAACCTGGCGATGTGCTCACCCAGTAGGAAGGTAGGGGGTGTCACTATGGTAGTTGTAATCCGGACACACCTTCTGCACCAGCTTGTAGTCAGTGCTGTAGAACGTGATGAAAATGCAGATGACTTTGAAGGGCTTGGAGCACAGCCAGGACACATGGCTTTGGGTCTGCTCTTGGGGGCAACTCTGGGAAGGGTCGTGGGCACACAACGAGTTCCTGGTCCCCTTCTCCACCTTCTCATATTCCACTCTGCAGTTGAACAGCTTGGTGTCTTTGGGCTCCAGGGTTGACTGCTGTTGCTGCTGCTGCTGCTGCTGCTGCTGTTGCTGCTGGTGGACACGAAACTCCACAGCCTTGGTGGGAGGTACAAGCCCTACAGACACGTTTCCCTGGCCGGTAGCGTTGTGGCGGAAGTAGACGCTGAATGTTCCATTGCCGTGGTCCACAATCTTACCGGTGATCAGAAGGTTGAGTTTTACAGTCTTGATGTTGGAATGAAAATCGCCCCAACCAAACATCTTCTTGAATTTGCCTGTCTTCACAATGGGCCTTCTTTTCGCCCTGGGCCGAGGATCCTGCATGCTTGAACTGTTATGGAGCCACTTCCACTGCTCTTGGTCCGAATACGCTCCTGTGTCATCATAGCTGAGGTCCAGAGAAGTAAAGTTCTCCTTGCTGTAGAGAGTCTGTGAGAGTAGACGACTGATGGAGAGGGCCTTGCTACTTCCAGTCCAGTAGGTCTTCATTTTTGACTTTGAGCTTTCTCTCATATCTGAGGACCCTGAACTGGGTGACTCAACACTGGCGACCTGTAAAAAAGCAAAGAGATCATTAAAATCCCATAAAAAAAAACAATACCACAGAAACACAGAAATAGCCTCTATCACTCACTTGCATTGAAACGTTCACAGAGCTTAGAATAATACACATGCTGTTGTGTACGTGCAAAGTGTCTGATGTGTGCTCATGGTGTCCTAATCAAGACTGAGGGTACTGCTGCCATACATCGAGATGAATGAAGCGCTACTCCAGTGCAGACATGATACAACAGCAGACTATTACCTGCTGTATGTGCCCTGAATGGATGATTGATGATTCCTTCTCTCTCTCCCCTAACAATCACACAGATGAGAGCGCTAAGATTCCCCTGCGCACCCGACGGAGGCCAGTGACAGTGATGGCCTAACCTCGACTGGGGAACGTGACAGCAGATCTATCTGGGTAAAGCTTTTACATTTTGTACCTTTACCCCGACGATCAATACTCTGAAATTAAGGTCTTCTCTCATTCAGAAAGTTCATAGTATGACATTGTGTGGTACTGTCTGTGTGGGCTGGGGTTTTTGAACTTGCACCAATTAAATTGCCATAGTGGTTATTACTATGTCTGTTTGTTAGTGTATACATCAGAGCAGGATAAAAGATGGCCCCCAGTTATTTTTGAAGAGCACCGATCGATCCGTGTGTTCAAAGCCACGGTGAAAATAGAACCTATGTTTCTGGGTTGTTCTTGTGTCCTTCACTCTCTTCAGAAATATGGCCTCAGCTTGATTATATGTGTCATGTAATGACAAATAACATGTTTCACCTATAATTCAGGTTCTCTCCAGAGGTATTCCATCAGAGGGCTTTATACTACGGTAATACACACAATCTTGTGTAAAATATATTAAATAAAACAGTAGTAATCAGTATTAAGTATTAATGAACAAATCTGCCATGCCATACAATCCGTAGCTCTGGAAAATTAAAAATATAAAACTGGACGGCTAAAAAAACAAAAAAGGCAATAGCAGATCGACAAGCCCATGACAGGCTGCAGCACATGTGGGCTTTTAGATCTTCTGTCTTGGAAATAATTTTTGGTGGTCAAGTAGTTATTTAGTCACTCAGGATGGGTCACGTTCAGTTCAAACCTTGTCCTCTTTCTCACTGTCCAATGAGTGTGTGCTGGCAGTTAAACCCTAGAATAATACACATGCTGTTGTGTACATGGAGTACTGTTATGTCATCCATATGACATCAGGGTGCTGACAGGCCTAGAGGGGCTACAACAGCGTTGTTACAGTAAGCAACTGTTTGGACATCAGTGCGTGAAATTGTGACAGTCCCTCATTTGTTGTTAGTGACATGGAGATGTTCATCATTCCCTTGTACCTTTGGATACATTTTGATATGCACCCACTTCACAATAGCTAAATGATTAAATAGTAGATTAAAAATCTCAGGATTTTTTTTTCTTTGCTGATTTGTCAGGAACCTTACTGGGCAAAGTGTTTCCACGCGCACACACAGACACACACACACGCACCTTTTTACAACTGTCCCAACCTTTTAATACATTCGCCAATCGCCACCCATTTACAGTAAAAAAAAGGCCGGTGTGGGGGGAACTCCTCCTTCCCCCTGACGTTTTTCAGTCACTGCATTCCTAAAACGATTTTTTTTTTTTTTAAAAGGTGCATAACCTTTTTAAAAAGGGTCGCAACCGCAAAGAATTCGGAGGTCAAGGTTATAGGTTTAGGGATATAAGATTAGAGTTAGGTTTATTTGCGGCCGATAAGATCAGTCGGTAGAGCTCTTGCCTTTCGACTACAAGGTCTAAAGGTACTCCACCTCAGTGATCTATCACCCAGGGGTCTAGTGCACTGTAACGGGGATAGAAATTCCCATTGCCATTCCCGACCTACTACTATAAAAAAAAAGGTTGTGACCGTTTGTAAAAGGGTCGCGCCTGTAGTCACGGTCACAAAATTATCTCGCTGTCTCTCAACCAAGGTCTCACCACATGCTGAGACAACACACATTAAAACAACTCCACATGTCAAACATCGACTAAAATGTGTTGGAAAACGTGATTGCGGCTGATGGTTTTGGCAGAATCCATAGCTGACGAGTCACTTTAATTAACCTGAGCACGAATGAATCAGAATCGAGCAGAAAACAATTAACCACCTTTCATAGTTCACACAATGGGTGCATACAAACAAGGCTGAAGCATGGATATTCAGTATAATGTCACCGACCGCCACTGCCAGCACTTGACCGACTTCATCACATATTCAGGAAATCCTAGTGGGAACACAATTTAGTTCACCCAGGCAGCGCTTCAGGCAATAATCTTAATTAATAAGTTATCTTTTTTATTGATTTATAGTGTTAATTAAATGCAGTTTTTCCATCCTTGTGAATAAATAACTATGGGTACAGTTAAGCAAGTTATATACCGACATTTGTCATTGATCTAATTATTGAACCTCAGATAACCTGAGAGTGAAGAATGCTGGGGTCATAATCAATATACTCCCTGCTGTGTGTGTGTGTGTGTGTGTGTGTGTGTGTGTGTGTGTGTGTGTGTGTGTGTGTGTGTGTGTGTGTGTGTGTGTGTGTGTGTGTGTGTGTGTGTGTGTGTGTGTATAGCCCATATGCAAACAGAGTTATGCAATTATATGCAAATAAGATTTGCAATTAGCTTTCATCTAGCACCTGACAGCCGCTGGATTAGAGAGCAGTCCATGACAGATTCACAGAGACCCCTACTTCAGGGATTAGAACCCAACCTGTAATCCGGCCATTGGAGATTAGTCAGATCAGAGACAGTCCTGACTGAGATGACGTTTATATCCAGAAGGCCCACCCCCTAGACAGCATCAACATTTGGAGGGCCAAGATTACCTCTTGTCGAGCTCAAAAACATGCAAGCAAGGCACAAAGTGTGGCTGTATTGGTGCACATGCAGGTCGTTTTGTGTGTCTGAAAGAGAGATAACGCAGAAAGAAATGAGAGAATTAGGTGGAGATAAGAGGCAGAGAAAACCGTATTAGGCAATAATTGGACTTTGACTAAGAATTTTAAGGATACCACTGCGCACAGCTTAGGAAGAAAACAACATTTCCTAGGCTATGTACCGAATTATACATTGCATGTTTGCCAAACTGTCATTGCATAATCAACTTGACAGTTTTTACAACTTTCAAACAAGCTCTAGTTGCAACAGTAGCGTTTTTCCCCCAATCCATTTAGTCCTCCGTTAATGTTATTTCCAAGTTCCCAGCATACTGCAACATGATAACACACAAAGCGCAGCCTTGCAGAGGTCCTTTAAGGGAACTCAAAGATTGCCAGATGCAGCATGTAGGCTATGAACAAACCTAAATGTTATCTACTCCTCGGTGAGGCTGTGATAAGGCGCAGGCATCCTCTCTTTGAAACTGGAAGATAAACAACCCCAGCATCCCCAGAGAGCTCGGGGAATATTCTATGGGCTGGACCCCCAAACAGCCAACAAATTCCCTGTTTAATAGAACCACCTGAGAAGCGAGACAACTCAGTGGTGGGCTGTACACAAAACCTTGGGGGAAGAATGAAAGTATGTGTCGGTTTTCATTTACCCGAATGCTGGAGCTGCTGTGACTGGTGTGTGGGGAGGATTTGTGAGGCCGACATTTCTACTTTAACAGGCATTACAGAGTTGGAATGGAGGTGAAACAGATTGATAGAAGATTTAGGCAGCCACTTCACAATCTAGATTGGGCAGCGTGTTTGGGCTTGGCAGCAACATACAGTAATTCGTAATGGAATTATAGCCAAAAAATATTGGCATATGGATGAAAAATACATTGCCTGATGGAATTAGAAAAAGCAGACGATGTGATCCACAGATCAACTTTATTTATTTATTGTCTCTGCCAGGCCGGAGACGAAGTTTTCACTCCGGTCTGTGTGTTCGTCCGTGTGTGTACGTGTGTCTGTCTGTGAGCTGTTAATCTCTAGCAATGTTGGAGCAGCCAATGTGAAACTTTGCAGACAAACTCCCAGTGGGCAGAGAAAGTTTTCAAATCGACCTCATGTTGGCATTATAGCATATTTTCACGTTTTGGCATATACTGGAGATTGAACCCTAGGTTGTACAATCAAGATGTTTTTCCCCTTTTCCCCAAATAGCACTTCCTTGTGTTATCCTTTTAGCCTAAATGCTGATTACATTTCTGGCTAATATTATTCAATCAGTCAGTCAATTAATCAGTCATGCCATGTTTCATTTTTCAAGCTTTACTTTAAAACACAATTTGCTACTGCAGTTTGTCCAAAACCGAAATGGGTACTCAGAGGAGCACACTGTTCTACATTGTATGTTAGTTATTCATCTATTTCTTTCTTTCTTTCTTTCTTTCTTTCTTTCTTTCTTTCTTTCTTTCTTTCTTTCTTTCTTTCTTTCTTTCTTTCTTTCTTTCTTTCTTTCTTTCTTTCTTTCTTTCTTTCTTTCTTTCTTTCTTTCTTTCTTTTTTTACATAGCTGGTACTTGGGGCTCCCAGTTAAATAATTGGCACAACAGGATTTCAGTGATAAACATTTATATTTGATTAACAAAAAAGTACTAATGGTAGGTTTTCCTACAACCTTGAAAATGTGTAGTCTATTTATCCAAGCTGGAACACAATCGATTGATTGATCGTTAAAATAAACAGGCTCTGAAAATGCACACGGCCTGTGGGCCTAAACCCAGCACACACACGGCAGCCATTACCAGCATCTCTATTTTATTCCAGTTTCCATCTTTTAGTTCATAATGTCTTTGATATAATCTCTTTATTTCTTCTTACTATTTTTATATTTCTGTCTGTTGTTGTCTAGTGTCACGCACTGTGCACACTCTATGCTGTGCATTGGTTTATCTGCTGTTGCTATGGGGTTTCCTTCTCCACCAGGCCAAAGGCATGACAGAGACCATGTTTTGTACCCTAGCTGTCTGTCCGTCTGTGCATGTGTCCATGCATCAGTCTGTGACCTGCTAACCTCCGGCACTGTTACTCTGGTCGCTGCAAAACTGTGAACACACATTCCTCGGTGCTCCCAGAGCAGAGTCTCAGCCCCAAACCTTTCACATCGGCCTGTTATAGCGCTACCATGAGACCAATTTATTCTGTAGTAATCTATTGTAAGATTACTACAGAATTCCTCAATACATCTATCACAAATTGGTAGGTATTATCTCTATAGTCAAGTAACAACAGCACTCCTTGATCTACAGTCTATAGCCTGAATGGTCAAGACTGGCTTCCAAGTCATTTTGAACAAAATTCTTCAAATCATGAATGGAGCTTGTGATTTCAATAAAAGGTATACTATGCTGTGGTAGAAATGCTGTCAAGTCTATAGAAGAAATCAACCTTCACATTGGCCTATTATAGCGCCACCAGGAGGCAACAATGTGCTGCAGTATTTGTGCTTGTACTTTTTCTAGTTGGCCTCGTCTTTGATCTTTTTTTTCTAGTTGGCCTTGTCTTTGATCTCGCTCCTCTTGATGTCATTATTTTACATGTTCTATTCTATTACACGAAGCACTTTGTGTTCCACTCGACCGTATGAAAAGGGCTACATAAATAAGGTTGGAAATGATTGATTGAAGCAGTCATTGTGACCACTGGGCCACACCACCGCCCACAGCCCTGTCATACAGTAGTTTAGACATGCTCAAGGCTAGGAGATAGTGATCTAATCTCTCACATCCATCCATTACATCCACTGCCGTCCACAATGACACTGAAGTCAGAACCCCTGACAGGAACCAACTACACCACTTGCAACCATAGGCCAGTAACATACACTCATACAGAGTAGTATGAGTGTATGTTAGTAGAGAGTATGGATTATTAGTGAAAATCTTTGAATATTGTTTTAAAAGAGCAACATTCGTTGCTTCTGGGGGTTCCGGGTACAAAATATTTAGAAGTGGGACATATAGCACATTTTATTTACCCTGCAGTTTGCCTTGCATGTAAGAACCCTTACAGGTCTGGGATGATGGATCAACTAAAGGCGCTCAGCACCATGTAATCAGGTCTTTATTCTTCCATCGATATCAAAGTGTTACCTGGGGGTGGAGGTCAGAGATTATGACAAATCATAAAGTGTGTCAAGAAGACATCACAGGCAGCTCTCTAGCTTCTGCAAGGGGGAGTGGTGCTTTATCGCTGCAGCACCACTTGCAGAAGCCCGAGCACAATTATTACCATGACTTCTGTGGAGGATAAACACTGCATGTGGACAGTCTGAGGGCTATTAAAGCGGGTGGTTAAAATAGGCAGCCTAGCCACTAGTTTCCTACTTACCCAGAGGATAAATACATAATCATAGTATTTCACACACGACTTGGTTCAAAGGCGGCCAAAATAAGTTTGCGAGGTTCCCATGGGTCTGTCAATCTGTCGAAGAGGCTGGAGGCAAAAGCTTAGGATGGGCCGAGTACGAAACAATTATGATCATCCCATTAAAGCATAGCGAAGCAATTTGGTGGCCCAGCCTGAAAAAAAGATTCACATTATGTGATACTGTGAGATCCGCAAGCAGAACTGTGATAGAAATATACTATACATAAAAGTTGTATACTTCATAATTCATATTTGTGTGTTATGTGCAACACTAGGGAATTAGTGTTGGTTAATGTCATTTCTTGTGGATTTGAGGAATTTTCGAGAGTTTCCTCACATCTACAGAGGGCTCTATTAGTGCAAGGGGAGGTAAAATGATTAGTGTGCTTAGTCAGCTGTGAAATTGAGTTTATGGTTTTCAAGACGGTGAATTCAATTCGATAATGGTTATTAAGTCGTGGAGAATAATTAATAGTAATTGACTTCTCTCCATCACTATGCAAATTAAACACTGATAACGCCACAGGAGCCATTTAAGGCCAGTCAAGTCTGGGGAGATTAAATTGGAGTTTGTTTTATAATTGTTTTTGTTCAAGGAAAGTAGGGAGTGTTCCTGCTCCCCTTTGATTGTTTGTTGACACATTTATCTCTGGCTGAGAGGTTAGAGTCTCTCAGAGGATTACAGGAGCTGAGGTTGTCACAAACTGTCAAGGCACTTGACAGTGCCTTGAGTGTCATTCTAGTGTGTGTCATAATAGAATGTGGGCTCAGACTGCTCCCTGCTGCACTGTGAGACACTTTTATTGAACTGCAAATCTGGAAATTGTATGCATGTATGGAAGGCAAACAATGGGTTCAATAGATCAATGCTTTGCAAAAATGCAAAATACATTTCTGGACTGAACAACAACAGATTTGTGAATTCTCTAGTTGAATTTATGATGCCAACAACCGCCAAGGGGTAAAGTACATGCAATTAGTTATTAATTGGTGTATGTGCCAGTGATATTTTCTCAGTGGCAGCACAGCAGCAGTCCTAGTATCGCAGTCCCTAACATAGTCAAGCACTGGCAGAATTAGCTGAGGGTAGTGGTGAGGATATTACGTTTACACACTGTTAGTCAATCTTTTCAGGCTATCACACGGCACATGAAATCATCTCACAAATGATACAGTATGAGCTTGTAACTTTCATATTGCAGTGCATAATTTGCAGTGTACATAAGGACTGCTTGTCCTTGTGCTATGTTGTGGCACACTCTGCATCAATACCTTTGACAAACACCCCATACATTTATCAGACACACCAATTTCTATGCTCATTGTGTTAAAGATGACATGCAAAACCAAGGACTGTAGATACAAAGTGAAAGTGAGAAAACCAAACAAGAAATGTGAGGTTGATATCATGCATTATGGTGACAAAAGTTCCGTATTCAACTTACTAAGGAGATAAGTGACAGCAGGAGAACAGCAGCCCTTGGACATGTGGTCTCCATGTCTCTCAGCGGAGTGTATGTCTTCATGCAAACCTTCTCAGCCTCCTCCTTTGGTCTTCTTCTGGGTACCCTTGGATCAACAAAGAAGCTTCTCCGTTTTGCTGGAATACAATTCTAACTGGAGCAGCACAAAAGCAAAAAAGACAGAGGTCAATGCAGTCAGTCCCGAGGCAAGAAAGTTGAAAGTCTCAATCTTTACGGGAGCAACCAGGAGGTGATAGTCTCTCCAGTGAAGTACCAGATCCTCTTGATGCAGGATGCTGAGGAGCTGTGATATGGATGGAGGTGTTGCAAGTCTGACTGTCAGTGTAGCAAGATGTTTTATATAGTGCGCTCTGAGAGAGAGAGAGAGAGAGAGAGAGAGAGAGAGAGAGAGAGAGAGAGAGAGAGAGAGAGAGAGAGAGAGAGAGAGAGAGAGAGAGAGAGAGAGAGAGAGATTGGGTGTGTGTGGAGTAGCTTGGAATAGGAAGAGGGGAGTCAGAGAGAGAGCAGGGACAGAGAGGGGTGGAAGTAGAGGTGAGGTGGGGGGGGCGTGTAGGGGACACAGAGAGGGAGGAGGACCACTCTGATCATACTTTTGAGATGTAACTTTTCTCTAGCGTCAGCGCTGACACCTAGTGGCAGTCTGCTGCAGCCCTGCCATCAATAGGCAGCCGAATAAACGATCATCTAATCATGCAATATCAATAGAAATGGGGAGAGAGAGGCAGTAGGTGGGGACATATTTCACACTGACAGCCATGGCACATTATCTGGGTATGTTTAGAACATTTCCTCATTTATTTTTAGTAAGTCTTCCCATACATATAAACAACCTGTACAAAATGGCTGAGCCGTCTTTTTCTTTAACACCGTACAACAATCAGCAACATGGTCATCATCAGACACCCACTTTGCAATATTCAAACTAAACATTTCTGTGCATTACAAAATAAATGTACACACTTTTATTTTTGATTCTTTTTTTTCCAAAAAAAGAAAAAAAAAAGAAGAAAAGGTTTGCAGTTATGTACAAATCCAGGAACAAAAAGGTAAACATTCTGCACACCAGTGTTCTCTCATGAACATTATTGTAAAATGTAGGTATTGTATTGTAATGTACCTTAATTTTAGACACACTATGTTATAGTTCACCTTATATGACATATGATGCATAAAGTAAGAGCATTGTTGATATGGATTGATAGAATATGTTTAAATTATTTTGTTTAATTATGTTTAATTAAATCGCAAATAACCCACAAAAATGTTGGTTAAACATAAAGTCCAAGTCTTATTTCCATTGTGGTCCTTTCACAAAGATGACAATACCGCATGTGTGGCAGTCATGTTTGCTGACATAACACTTGACAAAAATAGCCGATGCACAAGCTCACAAATGTGTAGCAATGCGATGCATTGTGAACTTGCACAACGTGGATCTGCTATTTCAGGCATAGATGTTTAAAAGCAGGAAGGGGCCTAGTATAAAGCCCAGAAATCCAGTTAACTACTGTATTGGTTTTTAAGTTGTTATTGTTTATATGAGACTTTCAGAATAATCATCTCTCATGTATCTAGTCAAGAACCCATTAACACTCACTGTGAATTTAGTGGCATTGGGCAATAAATATTCAAAGTATTGACATTAAGGCAGAAGTTATGTGCATAACATACAATAAAAAAGAATGGGTTAAATTCAACTCTTTGTTTTCTTCTTAGTAGAGTCTCAGTTTGATTGGCTTCATACTTATATTGGGATTTATATTTTGATGAGATGTATCACAGATAAATAACAACAAACAGATGACAAAATGTGTCACTTGCCAATATCATAATTAGCTTTTTGATTGCATCTGGGCAGAGATAGAAAGATAACACCAGACAGATCTACAAACCACAAACGATACTGGACTACAACCAAAATTCTGTTGTGAGAAATCAAATCTATACACATATTTACTATTGACTCACACCCTGTTTTGTGGAATGTGATACTATATCTCTTCTTGGAGTGGTTTCCTATTGTAATTACAATTGATCACTGTTGAAACTGCATTATGGTTTTGTCTCAAGAGGCAGTGTTCTATGGCAATAGTAGGTAGAAGTCATAGGTGCATATCATGCTGCACTAATATAGTGCAATGTTGTGCCTGAAACAAAGCAAGGGGGAGGCAGGCAATAGTTCCATGAACGGATGATTGTGGGCTATTACTCCATCGGCATCAAACAACACAGTTTATCCTTCAACACAGGCCTGTGCCTGTGAATCAAGACAAGGAAAGAAAAAAAAATCAACAACAACAGAAGGAATATATCCCTTTTGTTCAAGACAGTAAAAGAGATTTGAGACAAAACCCATTCGAGGCTTGAAGAAAAGGAATCCAAGCCTTTTTATGGAGATTTTCTTCCTCCTCCTCCTCCTCTTCCCTGTGGTGACTCTTGGCAACGTGCGAACCGCCACAGCATCCTAAGCCTCCAGCTACTCAGCATTTTTAGGGACGAGAGAAAGAAAGCACGAGGGAAGAGTTGGGAAGCTTGTGCTGTACCACGTTCAAAGACAACAGAAGTTAGGTCTGGATCTTGCTGCAGCTAGCCATGTTTCCTTGGAAAGCACCCTTTACACATTGCAAAACTCTGAATGTTAATTTGACTCTGAGTGTGTTAAAAATGGAACCAAGTGGACCCGTAAAGGTCCATCTTATTCCATTGTTAAATACTCTGAGCTAAATTAGCACAGATGATTTTCCTCTGCATAAAGTGGTATCGGAGGGAGACAAAATAAAAAAAAAAGGCTTGTCTTCATGTCAGCGGAGATCATGAAGTCCTCTTGTGTGCAAAAATACGAACAGAAAAAGAACAAAAATGAACGTGGGTAATGAATGGAGCCCTACTTGGATTTGTTAAAGCCCCGCAGGTGTCTTTGTGAAGAGAATCTTCAGTAATTTCACGGCCCTGTGATGAGTTTCATCATCGCCGGGTAAACATCCTCGCTCCCCTCTCTGCAATGGCATAATGATGACGAGAGGTGTTTGTGGTGAAGCTATCCCACGGTGGTGGAGGCTACATGTCGGCATCCCCGTCGTAGGCTAGAGTCAGAGGTTTTAGGCGGTTGTTTTGCTGTCTCTGTCTCTGAGGTCTCTTTGGCTTCTTGCTGTGAGAGACGCAAAAGAAATTGTGTCAAGACAAGTGTCCTTAGTGGTCAGGCCACAGCTATTATAGCCTATAAACTGCTGTATTCTATATTATGTGTTTACTGTATTCAGTATTTGTTCTAAACACTAGTTTGAAATGGGGAATGAATGAATGAATGAAATGTACAACAGAAAGATCTGAAAGCATAATGCCTACCCTGCGCAAAACCTGTGTACACTATTTAGTCCTTTCTCTGGTTAATAAAGCACAATAAATGGCATGCTTTCCCCCCTCTATAAGATCTAATGCCTCCTGGTTTATAGGCAATCCACGTTTGTACAAACTTGCACAAATCGTTGTGAGCTTGTAGATCATTCATTTTTGTTACACGGCAGCGCAACTACAGTAAGTATAAATCAGGTTTCATGGCTTTCGGTATTGGCTCAAAAACATGCTGGCCTGGTGATTGATACGGTAAGAAACAGTGTGTGTCAGCATGGTCTGGATGATCATTTAAAAGCTACTGTATACAATGTATTGACTTGTACTACTTGTTCTACAATCCATGTCTCAATTGTCAAAGGTTTAAAAATCCCTATTTAACTTGTGTCCTCCCCTCCATCTATATCTCCCATTCTTTACTGTAATATATGTAATATATAGATACAGTACAAACTCCTGGTCCTTCCTTCATTCCTTCCTTCCTTCTTTCCTTCCTTCCATCTTGTTATGCGTTTTCCAGTCAGTAGGACCTAAACTTGTCACTACACCTGGCATAATATTATAGAGAAGGATTTGGGAAAGATGGGAAATAGACTTTTTAGTCTGCTCAGAAGGTGGCTACTGCCAAAACACGTCAGCATTCTCAAATAAACATGAGAAATTGCTTCTGAATTGCTTCTGAGCCAGACTTGCATTTTTTTTTTTTTTTTCGGAGTGCTGCTTTTTCCAGTTAGTTGGTTTTATGAGTTAAGATGTATTTTTCCTGTACTTGGTTTCATACAATATTTGACAATTTATGATGACCTGCATTGACGTCAAATACTATGCCTAATGAAAATTCAGCATCGTCTTTAGCTCACAATTTTGATTTAAATCATTGTATATATGCAGAAATCTGTATTGATGTTTGCATTAAGCTAAAGAACAGCAATTACTTAATTACAATTACTGGATGATAGTATTTTTTTCTGCAATGGCAATCATACTGTCTAAAACACAAGTTTAAAAACTCAAAGACATCACAATTATTGGTTTCTTATTTTGGTAAAGCATTCCGGTTTACAAATGTTGAGCTACCCTACCCTGAATGCCAGAATGTAAATGCTTAGCTAAATTGTTGGGTGTTTGTTTCAATCATCGGTAATGCTGGTACTCTTAATCTTTTTTGCATGCAATGTATGAATGTTCTGTAAAGTGGACAGACATACTGCCAGTACATGTAATAATTAATATGAGTAATAAGGAGTAAGGACCACATGAGCTCTTGACAAAATGCTACAGAAAGAATGAATGAAATGAGAGGCCTATATCTATTCCTGACCAGAAGAGGGCAGTGTTATGATGCAAATAGACTTCAATGTTCAGATTCAGCTTTGTTTTAAGTGGCTGAGAAACTGTGGCAGATCTTCCTATCCTCCTCAATGCTATTCAGTGGAAGAAATGGCCATTTTAAGGCATATAACAGGATGGCACTCATGTGAAAACAGTCACACAATGACAGTCACAAACTCTTCAGGGTGAACTATTTAGCATTGTCACAAAACTTCTCTTTGCAACACAGACACAATCATAGTTTCAAAGTTATTGTTTCATAAAAGTCTATATTAAATATGAAAAGCTAGGATAATCTGTATAGGTCACGGTTATTATTCTATAGGCCTAGGTAGCACAGGCCAAGGAAGTGGATGTTAAATATGCACTACTACGTCATCATATGTACTAGCAAAAATATCCATCCACAAGCTCACTGTGCAACTTAAAGGCTAAACAACGTTTAAAGGGATAGTTCAGATTTTTGGAACTTGGAAGTTCCAAAGTATGAAATACTGTCCATTAATATAGTGATGTCAACTGTATTAATTGATGTCCAGAGTCCTGTGGTGGAAGTTCTGCTCTGGTTTTGGTCAATATAAAGTAGTTCTGGTCATTTTGTCAGGGTCACTGGCACCACACAGTCAAAGCTTCACCAAAACCAGAGCAGAACTCCCACCACGGGACCCTGGACATCAATTAATACAGTTGCAACCACTATAATAATTGTAAAAGTATTTCATGGAGCTTAACTAAAAAAAAAAAAACTGAACTATCCCTTTAAGTGAAAGTGATGAAATGTGTCTGGGTTTTATATACACCCATGTACATGTTTATATTCATGTTTCACCTGTGATGTCACTATAAAGTTGATTCTAACTTTAGCAATGAAAATAATTAATTTGGAATGAAGACTAGATAACAACTACATTGGGTCCACTAGGACGTTTTTTTCTGCATTTCCTGAAAAAGTAATTGTTTTTGGACAAACAAGGTAGTTTGGTGCAGATGTATTTCAAGGCGCAATGATCTTTATACTGCAGTGCAGATGTCATTGCCTAATTAGAACAGAGCTACATGCCAGACAAAATTAGCACAGCACAGATCTAGGGGAATGACAGTCCAGATGGAGAGCAAGGCTTTCATAGTTTCATGCTGACGCATGCAACTGACAGGCCTGATATAGGATATTAAGCTGGGTGGATAACATTAAGTTGCACTATTACACACTAGTTAATGTTTTATTGCACAGCAGTTAAGCGTCGCCAATGGAATAGATTGATTGATATTATATTACACACAGCAATGACAGCATGGGTTAAAATGTATGGTATATGGTATGCGCGGGCCGGCCCGGTAGTGACGGGTCCCGCGGGTTCTCCCGCGGGCTGGGCGGACGGGTTAAGATTTTGGCACAATTAGCGGGCTGGCGGGCGGGGCGGGCTGCACCCCAAAAGGACGAGAAAAAAATCATTCCGGTACTTTTGCTGAAAACATCATATTGTTCTATTGTTCATTAATGTGTGTTGCTTATGAAAGGGAGTTTAGCTCCTGCCTGACCAAAGTGTCCTCTGGTCTGCCTCTCCGTTCTGACCGACCACAAGCGGAATGAGCGCAACTGCAGACACTCGTTCTGCACACAGCTGTGCGCACAGATAGAATTATAGCAGATCGACAAGCTCACAGTCAGTGCGTTCTGTCGGCATTGTGAGCTTGTAGAGTGGTCATTTCATTCATTCACTGGAGTACAGACAACGTGGTTACAGCAGGCTACACACAAGTGAGTGAAGTGAACAGAATTAAACTTCAATGTCACCTCTCTCTCTCTCTCTCTCTCTCTCTCTCTCCCTCTCCCTCCCTCTCTCTCTCTCTCGCGCACTCGCTTGTGCGCATTTTCTCCCTCTCTCTCTGTCTCTCCCTCTCTGTCTCTTTCTTTTTTCTCTCTCGATTAGGCTATACAAGCGTCATTCAAATGCTCGTATACCAGCTAATTTTGCGGGGGAGAATGCAGGTTTTTGGGTCATTTCCAACTGTTTATACTAAGATATTGTTGCGCGTCGTCATAGGCTGCTTTTTTTCTTTTGCGGGCTGCGGGCTGGGGCGGGCTGTTGATTTAAATGTTGCGGGACAGGTTGCTGCGGACGGGCTGGCACACTTGGCGGGGCAGAGTGGGGCGGGTTATGAAAAAAAGCCGGCCCGCGCATCACTAGTATATGGTATGTTATCAGGTGCTTCACTTCTACGTTGTATTATAGACTGTATAATGTTGAATTTAAAGGGGATTTCTACTGATTTTCAAGATTTCTTCTGAGAGTGTACAAATGGAACCAAATGAACCCCAACGGATCCAGTTAGTTCCATTTGGTCCTAAAAGAAAAATCATTAACAGGGTGAAACACAATTTGATGATGTCATCAAGTTGTGTTTCACCATGTTAATGATTTTTCCAGGCGTCCAATTTTAGAAACACAAATCTTTAAATTATAGCCATTTCTGTACCTGCATTAAATCATGCATATTAATTACATATCGCAAAAGCATGTAATCTGTGTGTCTGTCTTGTAATTCAGAGTAACGATATTGGCTGTCAATTTATGGCGGGTTGGGGGGTAGATGATCCTCAACGACGTCAATACTAAATAAATTCTAATACGTGAACACAAAGGCATTGAATAAAATTGGTATAAAAAGTTACCATCTCTTTTCACATCAAAAGGACTCCAAATGGCTGCAGGAGTTTATACTAACTAAATCGTTCTTGTCCCTTTGGTGTGATATGCTCCATTGACTTACTGTACATGCGTTGAAACGCTTGGGACAACGTGCATCAACTGGGGTCAAGGTGTGGCAACGTGCAACAAACATTAACACCGCAGGGACATGTGTCAAGACGGCCTTGACCCTTTGGCGTGAAAAGGGCTTTAATTTGAAGGCTATGTACAATAGAGGGTATGTGGCTGCATAGTGAAGGGGGAATCGAGTGGCAAAGTGATTGGCAGAGTGGTGAGTTTAATTCTGGTTAATGCCGTTTAATGCAATCAGATAAGACTTTTCTGTTTGGATGTATGGGTCAATCAAGGCTAGAAAAGTTGTTTTTTTGCCTCAGTAGCGGTTCCTACATAACTTCAAGGTATGACGATCATGTCACACGCATACCCTCTAGTTCACCTTGCTATAAACACAGGAAAGAGTCTAGTTTAACATTTCACAACAGTACATGGACTAGACTGAATCTTGACTAAACTTACACTCTACAAGTGCAATCTAGAAGCAGAACCATGTATAACATCATAAACAACAGATCTACAAACTCACAATGCCTCTCAGCTCAGCTTGTAGATCTGCTATTTTTGATGCACAGCACTAATGCGAAATCTAAAGTACAAATAACCCTGGGCAACTTCAGCAAGAGCTCACCTGCACCAGCATATTCACTTCAGCTAGTCAGGCACGACACGTGACACTGGCGGAGGACTCACAGGAGGTACTTTTATAGGGGGAACCTCCAAATCCTGGTTAGCCGGTGCTTTCGCTTTGGGCCAACTCTTGGCAATCAGGACATGTGTAAGTCAACTCGTGTGCATTTTGCCCCATCCAGACTGTCCCATTGGCGTCGGACTCTTGGGCCTTAAGAGAGCGACAAACCATGGCACAGTAGCTACTGCCCTCGGCAGCAGAAGAGGCATGAAGAAGGCAAAAATAAACAAACAAGAAACTTAAACAAAAACAATGACAGGCAGACGGGTGGATGGATGTACTGCACAGTGAAAATGAATTATATGTAATGGTTTGATCCAAAAAAATAATTTGTTTGGGTTGATGATGGTGGGAGGAGGACGGTAAGTAGAGGAGAGTAAACTCACCACGCTAGGTATATCATAGACACTATGAAAATGAGGAGCACGAAGGCTCCTGCTGCTACACCGTACACCCACATCTTCAGCTTTCCATCTGTGAAGGAGGAGGCTCATCAGTCGGGCTGCCCGTTCACATAATATGGCACTAGCAACCATTAAGGGCTCAAGCAATTCTTTCTTTGTGAAAGGGGAAGCTCATCAGTGCTCACATTTAAGTCTGCTGTATATACTTTTCCATATGAAGGCACTGTGCACCAAAAACAGTGATCTACAATCTCACATTGCAGGCTTGTAGATCGCCTATTTTCAGTTGCCGACACCACCATCATATGACAGAGTATATAGAACTAAAGCATTGTGGCAATAAGAACCATTAAGGGCTTAAACAATTCATTCTGTGCAAGCTGCTGAAAACGCCCACACACTGACACATTGAAGTGTTTCCTTTCCCCCTTCTTTGAAATCCCCCTGCAATATTGATGCAAAAAAAGAAGCATCATTTGGAAGATTTAACGATCCAAGAATTACAAGATGGCGCCCAGTGTCTCTGGAAGTACCCACTCCTCCTGACAAATGCTACACATTTCAGGATTTGTGACAGCCTCAATCTGCCCAGATCTCTTGGATTGCAAACGTTCCTCAAGCGTTGCGTCGCTGTCATGCACCATTGATCAGAATGCACAGCTCAGATGCCTATTGAAATGTTAATATGCCAGAAGCAGCTTCAGATTAGGATACATACGGATATATACTGTACATGCGTCTGAATAGCTTAGTAGTGTGTTGTTGTTGTTGTTGTTGTTGTTGTTTGTGCTACATCCAGCACAACATTACTGGTTTGATGTCACCTTTTTTCTGTTTTTTTTCTTGCACTTGCAATTACAGGGAATAATTTAGACCTGGAACACAAGGTCAGGGGAATTAAGTGCTTGATAAAATGTCTATGTAATTATACCACGGTCCGTGACACCACTTTTATTAACCAACCGCTCAAACGTGAATAGATGATGAATTACCCAAAATATGCTCCTCATTGACTTACATTGTACTCTAAAACAGCTCTCAAAATCACTCTTTTAGTACATAAACAAACACAAACTATGTTGATTCATTTCAGACACTAGAGAATATGACCAATACTCATGTGGTTTTATGTGTTGATTTGTCCATTTATTAGGAATAAAACCCATACTGGATCAGGAACCAGTTCTTCAGCAAGTAAACTCAACAGTGAGTTAACATTTTTATGAAACAATAAAACCATAAAAATGGGTTTTAGTGATACTCATACTTATCTGAAATGAGTGACACTGAGAGACATTTTAAAATATACAGTAAGCCAATGAGCGGCATATTTTGAATTTTCTCCTTATTATCTCCTTATTATGAATTTTTGAATTTTCTCCTTATTATCTCCTTATTATTCTTTATTCATTTGTATTTCTTGTCCACATTTGGAATGTTGGTACCTGTAATGATTCAAATGAAACACAAGCATGGTGTCTATAGCTCTGACCTGGTCCATAGGGCTGCAGGTACCAGGTGCGTCCTGTGCGTCCAGGCTGGATGGTGCTGGGCAGGGTGGGGTTAATGGCACGACTGGTTTTCACGTCTGCTTTCTTATCGCCGGCTGTGGGTATCTCCAGGACCGGGATGGGGGCGCACTGGACCAGTTGCCCGATAGGGGACAACACCTCAGTGTAGCCCTCCTCACACATGCATATATTGGCCTGCAGAGGGCAGTGGAGAGTTACATTTGAAACAAGGAACGTTAAACAATGCTGGTGAAATAAGAGCATCAGTTTATGGAGTAGTGATAGTTATGATTCCTAAAACACATGCAGTTGTTAGTATGAATCTCTGCCCCAACTTGGAGTGAAAAACTATTTTCTAAATAGTTACAATGCCATTGAGCAAGTTCAGGTCTAGTGCCTTTTATTGGAACTGCCTCAGGGTAAAATGTAGTTGTTGTACAAGACAGTTTTCTTTGCTTACCTTTTCCTTTTATTGTTTCAGATCTGCATGTTTGTAGGTGTAGCCTTGAGGTCTAGCAAACTAAATTAAGCTATCCAGAGAGATTTTACTAGAGCTATATCAAAATGCTATCAACAGTTCAGTTCATGTTCACAACATACAATATAGTTTTGTATGCAGGAAATTCTAATGCTATTACTCTAAAAAGTGGCTTTAAAAAAGTAAGTCTGATTATCTTCATCATATGATGGATGTGCATGTATGTTGCGTGCATTTAAGAAATCTACGAGGTCACAATATGTTGTGATGTGAACACATTGTCTCACAATATGTTCTGTTTGTACACAGACAGAAATAAGAGCAGCTCACCTCAGAACAGAAGGACTTGGGCATGAGACATGGAGAGTCACAGGTACCGTTGTCCACTGAAGGGTTGATGGGGGGACATCCTCCTGACAGTCAGAGGTTGGTAAGGAAAGAGATTGATTGAATGACTGACTGACTCATTCATTCATTCATTCATTCATTCACAAAAATACCATTTCTGTCATAACAACATTCTGTAGATGAAGTGTTTACCTGTGACATTGAGTCCATCTGATCGTTGGCACCAGGAGTTGCGGCTGGAGTTTGGATGCTGGCTGCTCACCCATTTGTATTCATAACACTCACCACCTATAGAGGGAAAAGTCCACCATACAGCAATATTATGCCCACAGAATTGTACAGTACAACAGGTGCATTCATTTTTTAACATGGGTGGTCACTGCCTGACAGACACTGCGGGAAACACACACTGTACCTAGAGATGATTTCTAGACTACTGGAAATACATTTTCACAAATATATATATACATTCTATGAAAGGTGCTATAGTCTCCATGTCACAGTATAGTGTCCAATGTGTTGTTTTTTTTATAGATAAAAAGAAGGGATGATCTATGACTCACTATCCCAAGCAGCTCTGCTGATACAGTACATAGCTACACTCCATCCGTCTGTAGCTGCACAGTACTAAACAAGCATGGCAGTGTGCAACAACAGCCGTACAAGTACAACAGATTATCAACAGGGCATTCAACAGAGCCTGAAGTTGCTTACTGGAGGCTACGACAAATGACCAGGTCATAATTTCCATCACATTCCCATTATGTAGTGAGGAAAGATGAACAGCAAACATGGTGGCCATGTTCCTATCACAGCAAGGTCACCCACAGTGACAGATGAGTGTGTGGTGGCACTTTGGAATCAACCTTTAGGGTTGATAACAGTTATCAGCTCAAAGGGCTGATATCAGCAATCATCCTTTCTTGCTGTTATCACTACTGCTCCCACAGCACAAATGAAGGGTTTTGAGGTGATAACAGTGCATGTCGTGTATAGTAGTATAGGCCTACACATACTATATAACATGTATGTGGATTAGTGCAGCTCAGGATGCCAATGAAGGATTAATAAAGCATCTGCTCATGCACACTGCTCTCATAGATTATCAATATCAACGGCTCAACATAGAGCTGTCTGGTTGTTTTAATCGTCAGTAAGAGCTTTCGCTTAATGACTCATTATCAAAGCTATTATGGCTTTATCAATATCTACCATCAGAGCAGTAAATGACCAGATTTCCTTAGGGAGCCCCATGTAACCAATCATCGGCCCGCGCTGCTAGGGCTAGCGAAAATGAACAATTTAACCTTGGACAAAAGCGAGATCTATTTTCCGTGGTGCTGGGTAACAGTATCAACACTTCAATCGATAACGCAGCTTGCTCTCCATTGTAGTGATGGCGATATCGTCTACGGGACGGGGACTCATTTACCATTCGGTTCTTTATTCTGCACTTTTTTCCTCCTGCCGCTCACTGTGGCGTAGCCTAGTTCTGTTTTTGCACTGCGGTGCCTTCTCGCTCAGTCGCTCACTTCAGCCTCCTCTTCTCTGCTACTGTCATATTTGCCATCCTAGGCTTGTATTTCTGAACCATTTCAAACGAATTCACTTCCTCCTCATATTTCTACTGCTCCCCCTCCGCACGCACACGCACACGCACACGCACACGCACACGCACACACACACACACACACACACACACACACACACACACACACACACACACACACACACACACACACAGGTTTCTTTTCTCCCCACATCTTTCCTCCTTCCCCTCTCTTCCTCCACCTCTCTCTCCTCTTGCTCAGGTCTGAGTGATGTTGTGAAACGAGGTCAGGCCAGAGAACACTGCTCTGGGGCTAGGTCTACGAGGAGGAGGGGGGGGGTCTGCAGTTGCTCTGCAGACTGAGGCCATGGCCGGGGCGAGCCTCACCAAACCTGCCGCAGCACCTCATTGTAATGTGTGATTATAACAGGTGCATGTGTAATGTGGACCAACATAGCCAATACCATTAGTTGAGACCTGTAGGGGGCATGTGTGCACTTGCGTGTGCATGTGTGTGCGTAGATAAGACATAGAGCCCACACATCGCAGGTAACAAAAGACTGTCTTTATTAGATCGCCTGAATCCCCATCAGGTCATGACCTGATGAAAATCTAGACGATCAAAACATTGTCATTTTATTAATAAAGATAGGTTTTTGTTACCTGCGGCGTGCCGGCTCTATCTCTTATCTGCTGAAGTCCATTTCAGCTCAGCACACAGTCGATATGCATATTCTCTGTTTTACTTTCTCTCTCCTTTAAGTATGTTTTGGACAGCCATGTTGGCTTTATCATATTATACAGCACTGGTTTTATACCAGGTAGTTTAGACAAAGCCACCGTTTGTTGTTTGTCAAGTGAAGTTTGTGAAGTGAAGCGAACAGCTTTTTTCAAAACTATCCTTACCAGAACAGGGCTGAGACTCCCAGGCCTGGTCAGGACACAGCTGCAGGTTTTCTGGTTCCTGGGCCATGACGGCTCGCGAGCGCACCCGGACCGCGCCAAAGTCCACACCAGCCCCCTTAGCACACATGCTCACACATGGGCTCCAGTCTGACCACTCCATCAAGTAGCATTCTCCTGTTGGGAACGGGCAGACATATTTTGCGTCAAAAGTTTGTTTCTGGGGTACAGCGCTCCACTGAACCTGCACAATGGCCTGAAGTACAAAATTGCAGTTCAGCTTGACATTGCAGAACTGTTGCACTAAGCACTTTAGCAATGGTCTTTGTTGCTTGGTAAAAAAAAAAAAAAAAAAAAAAGCATTGCATGCTCAGCAAACCTTTTGGGATGCAACCGATTTGTATTACATTTCACACAACATATGTGATGGGAGAGACGCATTGAGGGCCTTAGGTGAGGAAAAGCGGTTTTAGTGAAAGAGGGCTGTCATGCCATGGGTTACTACAGCTGGTCACAGCTGGAAGCTACAGCTTACTGGACAGAGGGAGAAACGTGTGTAGGTTAAAGTGAGCATGTGTGAATGTAATCTGCCAAATTCCCAGGCTGTCCTCCTCCTCCTCACAGTAGGTAGTGTGAACTTTTACACTTGCTATGTTAAATGTTTAATTTTTCTTTTATCTCTGGGAGTTTAATTCCTAAATGACAAATGCAAAATCTCTTGATTGCAAAAAATGAAAAACAAATTAGTGTGAGATACTGAATGATGAACAGTGAACGAACATTGTTGAATTTATTTTCTTAATATTTTAGACTCTTCATTGTTTTGGTCCCGAGATCAGCAGCACGCAATGGTACTGCATTCACCATGAACTATTGTAGTGCATACTTTTCTCAGCCAATCAAATCATCACTATGGGCTTATCAGCCAATCAAATTGTCACTATTACTCACACAAACACACAGAGATGGGCATAGGAGGGGCTAGTGCCACTCAAAAATCACATGTTACATTAGTGCTGTTCAAAATTGGGATCAAGATTGCTATCAAGTGTTTCCTGGTCTCGCTGAACTGTGGTCTGGTTATACAATCTGTAGTTTCACACTCAAACTCACAATATGAACCCATTTAGGCCTGACCTAAGTTTTCTGAAAAACTTCAAATATTTATATGGCAGCACCAAAACAATTGAATGCTTTAATACTGTACATACTGCACAACAACATATATTGTTTTAAATGTATTACACAAACATATCACCCAACTAGTAAAAGGTAGACAATTTATACTAAATATCTGACCCATATTTTGTGGTATTTTGAGTTACAACATATTTCAAAAGGTGTGCGTCTTAAAAGTATATTTATGACCCATCTACTCCTCTTATCTACACCTTCCTTTTATGACTATATTTAAGAATTGGAATAAATGAGGGGTCAACTTCATACACATTATTCATCCCCAACGGGGGAACTGGTCCATGCATAGTATAAAAGACAGATCACATAATTCATTACACACAAACATAAATAGTGCTGATCAACTAGCCAATGCCAAACAACTCCACTGCAATGCCCCTGCAGTACAACAGCAAGGACAAATTAACACACAAATACACTGCAAACAGGCAAACCTAGAGGTATATGAATACTGTAGTTAGGCTTGTTCATAACTCTCTGGAGGACAAATGACATACTGTACATACTGTACTTAGAGAACAAAACATCGATCAACCTTAATCAAGATGCTTTGGATTGTTTGAGGATATATTGTAAATTTATTATGATCTGTTTATGCCTGAATGCACAAAACTTGACTGGATGATAATTGTACCCAGCTACAGAACATACTTTTTGGGCTATTTTCTATTCCATATGGAAAGTGGGATGAAACTTAGGCTTGGTTCTTTTCTCCATGACTTTTTAAAGAGGTCAGATTTAATGCTGATTATGCAAACTGCCTTTTTAATTAGTATATAGATCCTCCATCATTGCCTGTAATTCTGCTTTCCCAGCATTTACAGCAGCATAAAACAGAACACTGGCCAAAATTGTTTGATAGAGGACATTTACATTAACTTGACTTACATTACGCATGAACAAAAAGAAGGAAAAAAACATGGTGATGCACACTGTTTGCTTCACATATGGAGTGTGACACAAATACATTTTCTGCCTGGTTTACATAGTTATCTGACTCAATGCATTCGCCATCATATGCAAAGTAGTTACCATGCATCATACCAACATCCATAAGCTAAGAACAACAGTAGGAAATCTATATAGGCTAATTTAACAGTGCATGTATACACTATGTAGAGTTATATTTACATAAAAAAGCTAAAAGTCTGCATAAACTGCTATCCAAGTCTACTGAGATCAAAGGACTTCCACTTCCAAGCCCACATCTACATGACTGGGAAGTCAATTTTATGGAAAGACCACACTGCAAACATTTTGTATGCACATAGTAAAATATATGAAATAGCCAAACAGGAGTGTTCATAGAATTATGATGAGACACTCAGAAGCTGTTTCCACTGGGTCCACTCATTACCCAGGCCAAGGAGGCAGCATGACTCCTGCAGTAGTAAAGGAAAACTGGCAGAGGATTCAGCCAGCTGGTAAATTACTGAAAGCAGCCAGTGTATAAAGTACTGTATATACAGTCTATATTTATTGATAAGATTATACTGCACATTATACTCATGGCGAGTCCCATTGCACAATTTACTTTTACTTTTTCTCTTTCCTGTATTTTACTCTGGTGTTTCACCCTTGCTGTTGTTGGTGCTATGATGATCTATGCTGCTGCATTGTCTGAATGAAGCCAAACCAAAAAAAAATTACTGTTCTGTACCTGTACACACAATGCAACAATAAAGTACAACCTTGACACCTGAATTTCCCTCCAGGGATCAATATATAAATATGTTATACTGTTGGCGTGCGCGCCTGCACGCACACACGCGACGCACACACGCACACACACACACACACACACACACACCCCCCCCCCCCCCCACACACACACACACACACACACACACACACACAGCCAGCTACAGTATATTACACTAAGGCATGTGTGTTTCCTTTTTGTTTTGTTTTATTATCCATGGTTTCTATTCCACATCAGAGACATGGACCTCAATGGAGGCCTCCTACAGCTCACAGACAAGGTGAAAGAGAGAAGGATGAGGCTGGCAGGGCACTGTGTCAGGCACCTGGAAATGGTAGCCAACAAGCTGTGGCTCCAACACTGTGGGAGCCAAGGCTAGGCGCAGCTAGGAGGGGAACACACCACCTACACATAGACACCCTGCAGCCTGACAGCAGAGCTAGCAGCACCGCAAGCACAAGACCCTGATGATGAGGAATGAAGTGGAGGACAGAGATCCACAAGTCTAAATATTGCATTTTTTATTTAATTGTTGTGCATTTGGGTTGCACACGCGGATCCGACTAAACAAAGATTCGATGCCGGGAAACATGCAATGCGAAAAATATACAACTCTGTGCTTGTGGTTATTATGGTTAGGTTAGGGGTTATGGTAGCAGGATCAATAGTATGTTGGAACTAAAGCCTGCACCTGAGCATTTTAAGTGTGTTGTACCTGGGCAGGGCAGAATGCAGCTCTCCCTCAGTATGATCGACTCGTCTCCGTTGACCTCCATGTCGAGGCTGCTACACAGTTCCTCGTCCACCAGGCTACCCTCTGTCTCTCCAGAGCCGTCAGACACAAAGCAGGACAGGTTCCTGTAGCGCTGGCCATGTCCACACACTACGTTCTGGAGAGAGCAACACAGCAGAGATTAGTGTTGTGAAGAATAACAAGATATAACATCAATCCTAGCATCTTGTATTGCATTGTAGGCTCTACACCAGGGCTGGGCAATTATTTTTCTTGAGGGGCCAAATGAAATGCATAAAATATTGTGGAGGGCCAAAATTAAAGGCTGAACTAAAGGCTGCGTAATATTAATTTAATTTCGAGATAAAAGTAAGAGTCAGACCAACCATTTTGACACCAGGGCCCTCTATTTATTCAGTGTTTGAGCCACGGAGGACCGCCATTTGATGACATTTTAGCCCCACAGACCCCAAAACTAACCACAATACCCCAAAACTAACCACAATACCAGGCTGGATTTCACAAGCAAAACAAGCAAACCTAGATCAAAAATGACCATTCTTTTACATTCGCTGGCTAATTCAGATAAATATTTTAACTCTTCAGAGTGTAAAAATGAAACCAAATGGACCCGCAAGGGTCCATTTGGTTTCATTTTTACGCTCTGAAAGAGTTACATCTGGTTAACCAACTTTCCATATTTAACTGGAACTCTCTCAAGGACCACTGGTGGTCCCCGGGCCGGTCAGAGGCAGCCAAAGGGCCGCATTTGGCTCAGGTATGCTCTACACACCGTAAAGCTTGGGGTACTCCGCTCAATGAAGTATATGGTTAAAACTCAATATACTCAGCATGGATACCTTCTAAAATGTATGACATTTGGATTTACAATAGCTTCCAGGGTTTCCTTTGCCTGTATAGCATATGCAATTTCACACCTTGACAAAAGTATTATGCATTATTGTACCTCCACTCTGCACTCGGACCAGGGGCTATACTTCCAACGGTAGCAGGGCCTGACAGGACAGGGTTTCCACTGCTCCATCTGAGGAGGACAGGGACGTCCATCCCCCTGAGAAGCCTGCACCACCGACCTCTGCCTCCACATCCTCCCTGGACCAAACAGACAGGATGTGACAGGGAGAGAAGTGTTAGCCTTATGTTTGCCAGGGTATGATAGATGATGTGCTTGACTTAAACAAAGAAGCGTTTTCCAAAATAGCCTGCATACAGTACTGCTCAGTCCCAGAGCCATATTGATTAATTCTTGTCGTGCTGGAGTGAATTGGCTTCTCCTATTTTGACTATGCCAGGAGACCTGAAAGAATTAACCATCAACCATTTTGTTTTAGAACTATCACAGTGCAAAATGAACAAACATACAGAAGCAATGGAAAGAAAAAATGCAGCAAACTAACACATATAAGCCTTTAGTTTCTGTCATAGATCATTTTCTGCCTTCACTGCCTTTTTAGCCAGTATTTTCTGTTTCTCTGTGATTTAATGATAGTACCGCCAAGGGTTTCACACAAGCCTAGGGGATAGACACAATAATATGACAGAATCAATTGTCTGCACAGTCTTGCATACTGTAGCTTTCCACACTTTCATTTCACTACAAAGAAACCCTCTCGATTCTTTACTAATTGCCTAAATATGTACTCTACAACAGCGCAACAAGTTGCAATTGTTTTTAGCTTCAAATGCTTCAAATGCTTTTCTTAAAGATTGGGTTGCTTTATGTTACACATGCAGAGAGAGAAATCAAGAGAGGGACCTACCAGATGCCACACAACATTGAACAACAGGGAAAAAATAAAATTTGACACAAGGCAGCACTCCTACATTTTTGGTGACACACAGGCTATTATGTCACAACAGCTACTTTTAACTATACAGTAGTTGTCTGTACCATTGACCATATCACAATGCCTGACTGCTCTCCACAATCTAATGATTTTTACCACACAAACAGAGACACAACTTAATCTCTATGAAAGGTTGGCACTTTTGATATACTGTATACAGCTATATACAGTACAGTGTAGGCACTGGAAAAGACTTTCAAAAGGTGTAGTTTGGGTAGTGATGGAAAAGTACTCAAATTATGTTTTTTTATAATAATAAAAAATGCAATGTATAAATATTCTGTTACAAGTAAAAGCCTGGAATTAAAATGTACTTGAGTACTAAAAGTACTAAAAGTAGAAAGTACTCATTATGCAGTTTTTTTATTTGCCTCCGAGATGTAGAGGAGTATAAATAAAATCATTGAAAATTGGAAATAATAAAGTAAAAAAAATCAAAAACTGTAGGCTACTTATGTACAGTACTTGAGTAAAGATACATAGTTATTTCCACCACTGAGATGGGCCTTCCTCTAATTTCACGCACTATCTACTTGAATGTCTTCTGGTGTCAATCACTGTACCTTCCAATCCACAGGTCTGTGAACACTCAGACCAGGACGACCATTCTGAGAGCTGACAGTTGACGGGACATTCCACCACACAGGAGATATTCATCTGCCACTTCTTTTCCAGATTTAACTACAGAGGAAATGGAGAAGAATCCATCATCATTGTATCATTTACAATTCCTGTCTCTTCAGACAAACCCCATTACAGACCCCAAAACCATCAAATGTGTTGGATCTCAGTGTGACACTTGGATACTACAATTCCCACAGGCCTTTGTTCTTATATGGGGGCATGTGGTTCTAGGCAGCATCAGGCTGGTCTACTGGGATTCCAGGGCTCTTTTGAAAGCTGTTCAGGCGCATTGTGTAATTGTGAATAAGCCAGACGATGAAGAGGGCCATGGGTTAAATAGCTATGGGGAAGACACTCTGCCACTGCCTGCCGGATACAATTACACAATATGAATGAATAAAATGCCTGACCCAATCTACTGACAGCATTGTCGGTGTGCTGGGAACACTTGTGAATATTTCATATTACTGCAGGCGTAATAGTACAATGAATACAGTAATGAGTGACGTGATTAAGTCTATATGGAGGTGTCTGTCGGCAAGACTGAGATGGAAGAGGAAGAAGGAAATAAGTAAAGTTAAAGAAGTAAAGGAGCACAGACAGAGAAAAAGTTAACTAATTCTTCATAATAATGGACTGAAAAATGTGACCTATTATAGTTTCGTTGTGGGTGACATTCAACGATACACGTTCAAGTATATAAATGACACTGTAAGAGACAGACAAACAGAAAGAGATACAGGACTTACTTCCTCACAGAACTTGATGTCAACAGACTTGCCATCACTGCGAACACAGTCCAGCATCCTGGTCTTCACACCATTCCCACACACTGCATTTGGGCTCAGCTGACACGTACTCCAGTCTGAGAGGATACACAAGGACAACTTATGACATCGTTGCCATTCTGGTGACACTATTCCCACGATCCCCCACAAATCTGGTGAAATCAACTGTAACAGCTGACAAGTTCAGAGTCACTGCCCAGGCCACTGAACAAGCATCCTACAGTAGCATGCTCAGCTGACATGTACTCCCAAACAGTGAATGCTTACGGGCCAGCAAATAAAGGCAAACCAGTTCTGCCGTTAGGGTTGTTAGCTTCACAACAGTGCCAATTCTTACTTCTTTGCACTTGACTGACAGCAGTGACAGCTAAATTGTCTCACCAAACCCCCCACTGCAATGTGTACGGATATCTATGATGCCATTTCATGCTACGTGGCTTATGATCCCGAAAAGAAAATTGGACCACATCTGATTTCTCTCTACTGGAGATCCCTGGGGAGGGAGACATTAAACTCTCCCCCTTTCTCACATTATACTCCATCAAGAATGTTATTTTTTCAGCTGCAGTAGCCCCCTTTCCCTGACTATAAGGATTTCCAACTTCATTTTCATTCCACTGCCATTTAGCTAATGCTGTTATTCACAACCAGTGCAGCTACACAGTAATCTTCTGCAAACATTAGAAGCAATGCACAATAAGTGTTAATAAACAGTACCAGCCAGGCAACAGATCTAATAAATATTCGAGTGTCAGAGACAGCAAATAATGCGAAATAAAGTAACTAATAATAAAGAAGAAAAGGACATTTTGGGATATACAGTATATCCTAATAAAATAAATATCTTAATCACACATATGTACAGTATATGTAAATGTGATAAATTATCAATCACAATATATGAAGTAGAATCTGCATTTATAGAATTTTGAAATGGTTTCTGTACACTGTTTATGCTTATGATGAACAATGTCAAATTTACCATTACAATTTAGGCATTTAGCAGATGCTCTTAATCCAGAGCATGTTCATACAGATAGAGATTAGTTGACATTATAGTTTACAATTTAATCAGAATTTACTATATACTTTACAATTTACAATGTAAGCACTAAAACATGGTACTATGTTAGACATCCTATATAAGTCTGCTATCTAAGTATACTGAGGTGCTATCTAGACTACCTATATGGTACATCAAGAACTATGGCTTGGTATAATGTAATACAAGTGCTATGGGGTGAAATGGAGTCTGAAGAGGTGTGTTTTCAGACATCATATATCTTGCGCATAGATCTGAAAATATTACATTTATAGATCAGTGTTGGGCAGTAACTAATTTTAGATTACATATTACTGTAATATTATTACTTTTGCTCCAATAAGTAAAGTAACGAGATTACTCTGCAAAAATGGGTAATAAGTAACGCATTACTTTGCAAGTAACGCCAAGTTACTTTTTTAAAATGAGCTTGTTGTTGCATGCAAAAATAGAACAGATGTACAAGCTATTGACAGGTACTCTAACAACAGAGATGTGCACTAGATTGTAGATCCAGTCCACACGCTGCATCCAGCGCAGTTATGTACACTACAAATCGCATTGCAGCTTTATTTTGTAATAAACGGATTATTTTGTACTTCTCTAATTTTTCAAAAGCGGTGTTGAGAACTTGGGAAAGTAATAACGTAAGATGTAATATATTACTCTTCAAATCCAGTAATAAGTAAAGTAATGATATTACTTTGTCTAAGGGGTAACGAGTAAAGTAAAGAAGTTACTTTCCTAAGTAATATAGACCAACACCTTATGTACAAGGGTTCATTTAAACGGTTGATTATGATTTATAGACTGAAAATTACAGTAGATGAAACCTTAGCTGAGACTTCGCCTGTTGCTATGCGTCACATACCTGCAAATATAAAATTACTGCGTAAAATGCCATACAATTATGTTACAGCATCTTAAAATAACATCTAGCTTACATTGTCAGTATCATGATGATTTCTTTGTCAGGAAAGAGGCCAATGCAGTTGGAATCAGCTCCCTTGACTCCCCCTAGTCTGTTTCCTATCATTATCATAACAGTACTGTCTGTGTCAGGGCAAATTTAGAGTTCGTTGGATGATCACGTCTCGACCTGGCCCATTTTTCAGCTGAAAATCAGTTATTTTTGTCGAGTGACATTGTATAAATGAGGTGTTACGGTGCCTTTGGCCAACAAAGCAAGCTTTATTAGTAATGTTATGGTCTTCTCTCCTCTGAAAGTGGAGGAGGGTGTGGCATCACTGTCAACACGTCAAGTGGTGTACAAGAAACTTCAACAGAAAATATCGGTATATCAACCTTCAGAGGTGATATGCTAGCATTTCTGTGTGTGTATGTGTGTGTGCGTGCGTGTCATTTCAAATCCAGGGCACTTGGTTACCAAACCTCTTACATAAATAAATACAGTATACTGTGTGTACTGCTGTTGTTAAAAACACAAAAACACTCTGCCATTATTCAACACTGCTGGGGTATCACTCATGAAGTCTGCTATCCTGTGACAAAGATGAGTGGCTGTTTTTAGCTGCAGTGAGCTCGTTTCGGAGCTCAACTCAGAGCTGGGAGCTCTGTCTCCTCCTGTAGGGGAGCTTTGCGAAGCTCTGGGGACTGTAAGAGGGAGACTGCATTGAGGAAGAGAAGCAGTAACAGAGCAGCCGAAAGTGAGAGAACAAGGGAAAATGAGAGAAATGGCTCAGCTCAGCCAAGTTGGGCTCAGCCAAAATGAAAAACAGAGCCTCTTCCCTATAATGATCTGTACTCGTATTTTATGTACATATGCCCTGGGAAGCCTGCATGCTACTGGGATACCAGAAGTGGAGCTTTAGCTGCCAAGTCTCGCAGAGTAATGTAGACAAAAACAAAGACAGAGGAAAACAAATGAAATTCAGAAAAGGGAGCAGCGTTGAAGATCAGATGACAAGTAGAATTTAATTCAGCCTTACATTTTGTAATAAAGTACTGCCAATTTAAAAACAACAGGTAATTGCATTTTGGAACAGATAGTAAAAATGAAGATCTAAACTTATGGTTAGATTTCGTATAAGTTAATCAGTCATTGTGAAAATATTACCCCAAACAGGACTCTCCTACTCCCAGATAAAAGGCAATTATGAAATTGCATTGTATGCAATTTCAGTAAGGAATCTGTTATTCACCATCATGTCCGTTACCTGTGATATTGTAGAAGTAGTTGAAACAGTTTAGATTCAGGCTACATGGCTCTTTGTCAGTAGTGTCAGGACACTCCCTCCCCACACTGGGCGACCGGAGTGCATATGCCGTCCGCACTCGACTGTTGCTTCTGGTACAAGGCTGAAACAGAGGATGCAATTTCTATTAACCATATTAAATTTGCACATTTTCAAAACAAGAGAGAGATGAGGGGTAATGGTCTTATGAAAGCATAAATGACACCAAGCCATGTTGTAGCTATTGATAAGAACTCAGTGCAGCCAGATCCTCAAACTGGAACTAAGCCTTTTTCAACCCAGAACTCTTGCCAACATGATGTCCATATTTACTCAACAATGTGGTCTATTCAACTGGGTGAATTTCACTGCTCTTATTTCACTGCGATTATTTCTCAGCTTATTGCTACATAAGTAATTTCTCGAAATAAGTGGATTACTATAGGACACGCTGATGTTCAGCCATTCTCTGGACTGGGATCTCCCAGAGGAAGTAGTTTTCTAATACTACAGTATTCATCGTTTAGAAACTCCCTTTTTTAGTCACACTCACAGCATTAAAAAAAGAGAGAGAGATCTTTTGCTTTTTTTAAACAGGAAATGACAGCATGTATTTTTTTACTGGAATGGTATACCAGCAGTTCTTACATAGCCATTGCCCACAGTGGGGATAGTGAGGGAGAAATGACAGTCTTTAAAATAACTACATTGCTGGAGTCATGGAGTGATGAATAAAAGATGTGTGCAGTCCCACTGGTGCCCGCTGTGGACTCCATGTCGAGATTGGAATTGTGGGAAGTCGTGTGTCAGGCACTCGGAGAGAATGGGTGTGATTAACGATAGCTTGAGTTCTGATGTGAGAACAGTGGGTGAAGTCAAAGCCGTTAAATTTTGCCTTTAGCACAAGTCAGTGTTGTCAGAGATACTCTAGCAGAAGCTCAACTGAATATTCTGCTGTCCGTTATGGTTAGATTATACTTGGTTTGTATGCTGGTGTCACGCCCCAAAATTAGCAGATCTACAAGCTCACAAGACATTGCAAGGTTGTAGATGTAGATTGTGGATATTTTAGATATCTTTTCCGTCTGGCAGAAAGCACTCCATTTGTCTGCGTGTTGCTAAAAAATATTGAACCAATTAACAGTATCAAATCACTAATAGTATCAAAAGGCGCTTCAGCCTGACTCCATTGGATCCTCAAACTGTCTGCTAAAGCAGTTCACTCCACATCCTCTGGTGGAGGTTTTGCCTACGGAAGCAATTACAATTTCCTATTTAATCTTCAACCAAACCCTTTAGTATAAATTTTGAAGGTCCTGACTGAGATCAGCTCATCTAGCGGTACATGTGTTTGAAAGTGGTCTCAGAGTGCTGGAGCAGGAAAGTAAAAGCTATTCAGTACCAATGTTAAGGGCAGACAGTACTGGTAAAAAGGTGTCAATACGTACTTCTGTGAGATGTTCTCACAAAGAAGAGTGTATATTCCGCAAATGTGACTTTCAAATCCCATTTGCGAGTTCTTGGATTTTTATATCATAAATCTCCTATAGCTCCTCTGCTCAATGCCCAATGAACGCTGGGTAATATAAGTGATTTACTGAGATTTTTATACCTCGCTAAACTCGGCATATCTCTTTTATATCTCCGCTGTGGGCGAGAAATAACCTGCTGGGAAAGATTCACACGCTACACAGTACAACACAATATGGTCTCACTATCCTTTGAATTCGTTAGGCCTCAGAGAAAATAACTTTGATGAGATATGGACATCCGGGATTAATCTCCACAGGGCTTATGGTGAATTCTCACAGCTCCATTTGTTAAGAGATTAACTTATTTCGCACAGCCGTCTTCTAGCTGCTCGGTGTGTGCTTTCAGCCAGTGTGTCAGCTCTTACCCGGCTGCAGCGACTCCAGGGGCCCCAGTCGTTGAGGACACAGTCCTCAGGGCAGGGCAGTCGGCTCTCCCTGGCCCCTAGAGGCATCTCCTCTGGGTCACACAGGTAGTCCTCCACTGGGTCTGACGGCCCGTCAATGGTGTTTAGCATGCACCTGTGGGATAGGTCCGGGAATAAGACAAGGTTTAGCATGCACTAGAGTATCTATAATGAGAGAGGAGCGACACACTTGTTGACTCCCAATGCTACGGCAGAACAGAGACAGCTATTGGCTGAAAAGTTCCAAACAAACACTCTCGCCCATCCAGCTCCATTGACAGCAGATCGCACATTCACAGTTAAATTGGCGAAATTACGGCATTTTAGGACATTTTAACGCATTAACAGACTTCTCGTCACTCTAGTGAATAATGATTTGTTATATAACTCGCTTTACTTAATGTATATTATAAGAAAATAGGCTGTGTTGTGATGTAGTGGTTAGCTACTGTATGTAGGCCTATGTTTGGAACTTGCAGAGAGCTCCAGTGCTGGCGTGAGGCAGCGAGATCAAAGCGCATTGCTACTCTTTCCATTACAGATACTCTGTAATGTGGGATTGGCCAAAGACACGACGGTGTTTAGCATGCACCTGTGGGATTGGTCCAGAGATAAGACAAAGTTTACCATGCACCTGTGGGATTGGCTCAGAGACACTGTATTCTGTGGTTGTCCTTATTTGACCTATGCAATGGAATGATGAACAACACTGTCTTCCTGTCAAGGGACAGTACAAAGGTCACCTCTTCATCTTAGACTGGGCCTCACGGGAGGCGGTGAGGATTTATGACCAGCAGAATGTGTGGACCTATTATATGGACTAAATTCACAGTGATGCATAGCCAATTTCAGTGATTCTCAACCTTTTCAATTTCAAAGACCCCCAACTTGGTATGTCATAGGTACAGTAGGCTGCAAGTATATGTCTGCAGGAATTTGAAATTGAATGCATATGCAGGTAAACAAAAATGCTAAGTAGGTTCTGTCATTTTCAATGAATTCCTACCTGACTTTTCTGGTCTGGACCCCCTCACCGCAGTTCTCTTTCAGGTCCACATTGCTAACCTTCCAAACACTCCATGGCTCCGCCACCCAGATGTACTGATTGCAGTCACTCTGACATGGTACTACTTCATACACCTGTGGAACAATACAATACGTGTTTAGTTATACACAAGGAGGTTGTTCTAGTGCTTCAGCTATGTTGGAAATGGATTTGGAGTGTAGGCTGGCAAGGTGCCGTCCATCTATCTAGTGCACGTCATGGATTCACTGACATGGATGACATTCAACATGTGAGACTACATTATAAATGAGAGAAGTGAGAGGCTCTTACCTGAGCCTGTAGCAATAAGTCATATCCAGTGGGCGTTGGAGAGGAGATTAAAAACAGACACAGTTGGATTAATGAATGTATGCCCGGTGCATAGAGTGCAGTACATTTGATTAATGCAGCCGTTTAAAGGACATAATCAGAAAAGCCCCCAGCACAAATACCTGCATAAACGTAAAAACTGTGCACCAAACATCAACACAACCTTAATCTGCATCTGTTGATATTCACACGGCATTTACATTTATATATTTATTTTCTCAAATCAACGCATCCTCAGCGAATCACCCAGCATGAAGCCAAGGCATAAATATGGTAGATGGGCCCCATTTATAGGAACCATCTCTTTCCCCCTGCCTCGGCTCAGCAAAAGCGGTTGCCGTAATAATGAGAGGAGGGTAATGGAAAGCCTTGCGGACTCGAGCTTATTATTCATTGAGATTTCATTTGCTCCCGCTTATTTCTCTCCCCTTTGCGGTTAGTCTTGCGTGTGTTCAAGTTGCCATAATCCAAAACACATGGCAGGGTAGCTTATAAATACTCACCAGGAGACGGCAAACTGAAACTGTAGCTGAGGTTTCAAACTTCCATTCATCTAGCACTATAACAATCTGTTTTAATCATCATTATGTAAATGGACATTTACTCTACCTGATTGATATGGTCCAGTTTTGGACATGGCCGACCGCCATTGTAGGGTTTCTCTCGAAGCCACTTAGAGCGAACTTTGACCCCACTTCCACAGGACTTGCTGCAGCGTGACCAGTTGGACCACTCACTGAGCTTGCAGTCTGACGGACAAGGGAGGATGCATGCCTCCTCAATGTAGCCTGTGTGGAAGAGGTACAACCATAAAAGAAAAACATGCCTTCAGATCATTGCCTACAACACTGCCTAATAACCCAAAGAACAGATAAGAGTGTGACCCAATTGACTAGACTTCCCACTGCAAGTGTGCTAGCAGTAAGACGCCTGAGGGTGAGAAGCCCTAAAGGGCGAGGTAGCGTTAAAACAAGACAGGTTATTAATAGGGCATAGTTGAGAAGACAGAGAAGTTGAGAAACTACTAATGCAGTGTCAGTGAGGTCAGATGTCGAGTTGCTGGCCAGTAAGGGGGTTACAGATGCATACGCTTGTGTGGTGGCAGACTGCTGTGTGAGTTCTGTCACTTTGCCATGGGATTAACTTTCACCAGAAAATGCACAATGAAAAACAGATACAGTATGGTCAGGATTCATGGCCATGAATCCTAATGACAGCAGAGGAAACCATGCAAGGAAGCAGCAACAGTATGGTATGGTTAAGTGTCTTGCTCAAGGACATTTCAACACTAGCTCAGGGAGAGACAGCAATCGAACAGGAACCTCCCAATTCCCAAGTGGCAACTCACTGTTGCCACAGTGTCCTTTGTGTTAGTGGAGGATTTTCCTGTTATGTAACAAGATGCTCATGAATCAATTCAGTATTTGATTAAGAAAATCGATGGGCTGAATGAGCTGAGAAGGGGGACTGTCTCTCTAGGTGTCTAATCACTTTCTTTCTTTTTAATCTTTTGACGTGGGCTCATTTACATTTTTGTATTTGATAAGAAATGTATAATAAAAAATGTATTGGCAGTTCTTTTGTAAACAATACTTATCTCAGCATCTCTGAGTCTACAAAGAAAACATATTTTATAAGAAAATTATGAGAGCAAGAATCAAGACAAATGGGTACAATACATTTAACATGTACCGGTATAAAAATCAAAAGCCATCAAGCAACATTACAAAAGCAACTTCACAATATAAATGCTGATAACTGTCAGTAGCTAAATAAACAAAAGATGCATCATTTTATTTAGAACGAGAACTGAAACCTAGACAGTTCTGTATTTGGATAATTATCATTATCATAATTAAGGCCTTTACTTTTAGTACTTTTTAGATTTTAGTATCCTTGCCTTGCACATCAAATTGTGTTATTTATGAAAGTGTGGAGCCAATTATGTAAAAACAAACCGTCTACAGGGAAATTTGGGATGGCATTGTCCCCACCAAGGGCATGTCATCCATCTTTGTCATCTTCCTACTGCACATTTACCATAAATAAATAATAAATCACTTGTGATGTTTAATCTCTCCTTTTAATGGCCTACTGAATTGTTAAATGGCAAACTCTATCAAGACAGGCAAGAGGCAACATACAGTAAATGATTGGAGACACTGGACTGCATGCACTGGTGGATGACAAATACCATACTTGTCCACCTATAGCTCTGTACTGAAGAGGAACATGATGTGTAGAGTTTGACATTCTACACAGGAAACGGGGGAAAAATCTGCTTGCTGGCAGTGGTGTTCCGTGGAGCTCAGACTTTTAAGAACGTTTAGTGCAGCTGTCAGATGAATATTACAACGCCTGCAGAAGTCAAAGGAGCCATGGTGGTAAAGGTAAAATTTGGCCAGACGGAGTCTGAGGATGAACCATCACGTGGGAGCAAGCACTTTGATGTTGTTGTTAAAAGAAGGACAAACGAGGGAGAAATGCTTGGGGGTGAGTGCACTGAGGCAGCCTATCAGTATGGAACTAACACACCAGTTCAAGGTTGACTGATCTGAGTGAGACAGGCAGCTATACGGGATTTCCAAACTGAAGGCCTCAGCTGAATACCAGCAAGCATTACAAGCCACTAGCCTATGAACTCATCTCTCACAGTATGAGACAATAATCGCAAAAAAGCATACCGACAAAAATGGGTCTCTGCTGAAGTCACAGTCAGTGAAATGATCTAAGTAAACTTCAAGCATGACTCAAAGATATTAAGACTACTGACTACCACTTCCCACTACAGTACTACTACAGTATACAGTACTCAGACAAATCTAAAGCCATTGTGCTTAATATTAATCACTGTAGAACTATTACTATTCTGGATGCCTTGGTTTCCAGGACCACAAATAACGAATCTCGAGTTATTTTTGGCCAGGATATGTCCTTTAACTCCCACATAAAAATAGGCCACTGCCTTTTTTCACCAACATACAACATTGCAGAGGTCAGGCACGGTCCTGGGAGATGTGACTTAGCGGTATAGTTGGCAATAATGTTGGCACATCCGGTCTCAAAATGATGCAGAGGAATTTGTTAAGACACTCGTTTATAGTAACTCGTTATTATCAGACTGCCCGAGTCTGTAAAGCCTCTCCTGCTGGTCCACAAGGCTGCTGCGCATGCACTAATGATACTCTAACTAGGAAAGTATATCATATCCTCACTGCAAGGCTTTTCTGCTCTTGCTCCCTGTGCAATACATAATTTAAAAGTCTCCTCACCTACAAAGACCTTAATGGCGAGGCACCAACATGATATTAAAGAGCTTATTGCACCTTATACAGTAAGCCTGCTAGAACACCATGTGCACTCCCACTCCCAGTATGTAGGATTACTTGTTGTGGCATAGAGAATATCAAAGAGTAGAATGGGAGGCAGAGCCTTTAACAACATGAACCATAGTGTCCCTGTTTCGGGGCGAATATTTGTCGAATATAGCAAATCTAAAAGCTGTAGACATAGGAGCTACACTTCCTCCCTATCCCCTCCTACATTTAAACCCTATACATACAGTATAGTATAGTCAGTGATGCAAACAGCCTGCATCCTGCATGCTTAGAATACGGGGGTCATGGAATGCACGCAATACTGTACTCTATGTTGTTGTAAGTAAGACTCATAAAATGTCCCTGGGATCCATATATGAGACCACCCCTGCTCCCCGGTGCCACTTTACATTGAAAACCGATTTACATCACCGATATACTATAATAAATCATCAAATATATCTCAATTGGAATCAAAATATGCAGTACACTGTCAAAGAACGGTCACAGTATTGCTCACACATCCATGCACACACCCCAATTTACAGGGTCCTGCTGAGCTCAGCAGACCTTTGTAATTAGATTAATCAGCTTCAACATGTCACTATACAGAAGGCCAGACACACATTGCACACATTTATAATCACAGTGCTATGACCCGTGGTGTGGGGTTTGTGGTTCACATGGGACTTCAAATGTTGATGAATGTTGGGTACACTTGAATTTGACCCGGTGAGAGTGAGAAATTGTATTGTGAACTAAAAATAGTGATTCAAGTCATATTGTGAGTTTTGTGAGTCTTTACATGCCTAGTAGTGTAAGGAGAACATCATCTAAATCATTGCCAAGAGGAACCAGCAGAGGATGTTCTTCCTGCAACGGCTGAATAAATTAAACTCGACACTGAAAGTTGTGGTTCAGTTCAGTTCTCCACAAGCCTGGTTAACCACTTCCCCTTGAAATCACACTGCATTCCTCAAAGGAATGAAATGTATTTCAGGGGGAGTGGTTGACCAGGCTGGTTCTCCACAGCCATCATGGAGTACATCCTCATCGCATCCATCACCATCTGGTTCACTGCCTCTGGACAGGTGCAGATTGTGGCGGATCATTTGGTCAGCCCGAAAGGATCATTGGTTGCAACCTGCCATCTCTCCAGGAGCAACAAGCGAGAGCAGGAAAGATTGTTTTTGACTCTCCTCTCCCCGTATCGTCACCTCTCCCAAAAGCTACCATCCGGCAAGAGGTACCAGTCTATCAAAACCAATGGCTCTGCACAGCTTGAATTGTGTTTGAGGCAGTGAGATTAAAAAAAAGAACCCCTCCTTTTCACTGGTAGAACTGGGATTCCAATAACATTTTTATTAACGGTACTAGATTTAAATCTTTTGCATATTCATATTGTGATGACTGACATCCAAATTTTTCATACTATGGTAAGGAAACATGGCCTTGTGTAGATCTGCAATCCAACACCCTTAAAACTGAACAAATGCTCCATGACAATGATTACAGTATTATGAGAGCTTTAACCTTTTAACCAAAAATTGAAAAAATACATTTTACTTTAACCAAAGAAACTCACTTACAGCACATTTAACTCTGAGTTCAATGCACACTGAGGATTTTACTGATTTTGCTGGCTCTCAAAGTGGCTTCCATAAATCCAGTGTCCAGAGATGTCTCTACATAGAGTGCTATCTATTCTACGTCCAGGCATAGACATGGTAACACCCTACCCATTAGCCTACAGACACTGCCAATCGTGCCCCCATGGTCTCGCCAGACCATGCTGACAATGACAGCTTGGCATGGACAACAGGCGGCAGCCTTTTTTTGTAGAAAGGTAAAAATTAATATTGTTGTATTATGATAAAGTGTTAACTAGTGTTGATTATATAATCTAATTATAGTAAACTAATACTATTATAGTAATTAATCAACATAATAATAATCAAGACATTTATTTAGAAGTACACAATCAATGATTGTATCAAAGCAAACAGCATAATGATGAGCTTCCATAGCAAGTGTCACAGTCGCCTATGTGAGCCATTAACAATTATAAGCCACACTGTAAATAGCTACTGTACAAACATAACAAGTCAACATGTCTAGTGTAAGCAACTTTAAGCATATTGTGCCATCAGGGTTTTTTGTTTGTTTGTTTTTTCTCCACAGAATCAAACTTTTTATTGGCAATCGGGACCCTGGATGGCTTGTTTCTTGTATTAATAATTTAAAATAATATATATATATATATTTTTATAAATGTTTATTGTAAAAATGAATGGCCAATTTTTCATTGGAACCAGTAAACCACACCCACTGTTATACCCTATTGGCAATTGCTTATGTAGCTCTGCTGCATCCAAAAACACAATTTTACTTCACCTCTCATCTCATGATGAAAGGAGAGGAACAACTAATCCAGGGGTTCAGTTGGTATCTTTGTCTTCTAAGCCACAGACGAGTTAGATAGAATTACATCATTCCACCTTTCAGGGAAACGCGAATATAATTTTATCACATGAACCCTAGAGTTTCTATAGAGCGTATGCACAAGTGGCAAAGTGAGATTAATGTTATTTAACGTAATCAGATCTGACTTTTATGTCAGGATGTATGGGCTGTCAAGGCCAGTAAAGTATTTTTATGGCACTCAGTAGATGTTCCCACATCATTTCCGGGAACGATGATGAGGTCAGTCACATGCATACCCTCTATTCTGGCAAAAGAACACCTGCAAAAATATCAGATCTGCAAACTGTCACGCTGTGAATGAGACTAAGTACAGCACATATGTCAAAGTCAAGGCCCGCGGGCCAGATCCGGCCCGCGAGATGATTTAATCCGGCCCCAGGCTTGTAGAGCAAAAATGTCTGAGTCTATCAAAAGAAAAACTAAGTCTCTAGCACGTTCCTATCAAAAGTTATGATCGTTTAAAGAAATGCTTTTGAGCTCTCTTCTGAACTGCATGGAATGCATGTTGTCCAGCAGGGGAGTCGTTTTACCAGGCTAGGCTGCTGGCGCTGCAAAGTGAGAACTATACTTCAGCAGTACAAGGGTGTGTAACCGAGAGAACTATACTTCAGCAGTACAAGGGTGGATAAGCAAGAACTATACTGTACTTAGTTAACTACACATACTTACTTAAATTTAGTATTTGAAATTTAAATGCTATTTTCGTATGGTTTATTGATGCTCTGTAAATAAAAATAGCATCTTTCATAGCAAATGTCTTAATCTAGGCTACAAGTATGAAACCAATAATGAAAAGTCATTAATATATATTAATAGCTATTCTTAATAATAAATATGACTTGTGTGATATACTGAATAAAAGTAACAACTGTGTACGTAAACATGCGTGTGCCGTGCATGCTTGCGGTCTGCGACTGGTTGCACCGCGGCGCTCTGGCCCCCATGAAGTCACATTAAGTCCAATGCGGCCCCCACCCCAAATGACTTTGACACCACTGAAGTACAGTATAAGACACCTGGGTATGAGACCCCTGGGGGGACCCCATAACCAATGAAATAAAAAGGGTTAAATGCAAGGATAGTGTGTAAACTGTACTCTGCTTTATCACAACTGAATAAATGCTCCTCCAGCTGAGACACTGAAGGTCCTCTCATGATTCATTTGACATGTTTATTTAAATCAGTAAGGGTTTGGCTATGCAAAGGGCATGCATGTTTTTGGCCTCTAGGTGGTACAAAAGGCTGGGAGTAGGTCACCTGTACAAACCAAGATAAGGACACTTGCAATAGGGAAGCCATTCAGTGGCTTACTTTTAACTGGTTCTCTCCCAGACAGGCAGTATGAAAGTTTGACTTTTTTTGTAAGCATGGAAAAACGAGAAGTAAACAAAAAGTATGCGATCAGACAAAAAAAGAGAAGTAGATAAAAGCAGCTAGTCCTGAATAGCCAGATGATGTCTGCCTTTCAGTATGTTTGGTGAGATTTAAAATCAATGTCATTGCTGGTACTGGGTGGAAACAATTCATAGATTTCGAAAATAAATGCGTTGCCTAACTAAGTAAAGGCTCTGTCATATTGGGACAGTACAATAATGACTTGTTTTCAAGGAGGAGGCATACTGTACGTTTTTAACTGTCCATTCACACCACTGTTTTAGCAACTGAATTTAGATGTCACCAGACATATACTATACTGTAGGTAGACATCACATCCACCTGAATAGGCCTGAGAGTGTTGCCCCTTTCATTTTTGATCTGTAGCCTTTAGCTGACAACTAAAAGGCTGTCTCTGAATCTGAGACATCAGAGGATGTCAGAGCCTCTTTCACAGTGAAAAAACGTCTTGTGTTCACTACTCAAGTTGACAACCGCAAGGATTCACTACTTTTGTATTCTTTCAGCACCCTGGTAAGCTTGCCTCGACAGACTTCAATTGTGTGAAGGTTACAAAACGCCTAATAGGCACTTTGCATGCAACCTTCACACATAATGATTCTCTGATATACAACAGTCCAGTCCTTAGATATAAACATGCATAGAGGCATTGGCTTCTTTTAACTGTATGGGCTCAGTGTGGTTCACTGTTCCCTATACCACATGTACCCTCGGGTACATGTGTGAAAACCAAGTTTTAGAAGCCTGGAGAGGACACCGGTTAACCAAGTGGTTAGGAATATGGGTCACCATCATGGACCACCACATTCCCTAATTCACTTGACTGCTGCTATCAACTTCACAGGTCTTCACCATAACATTTGCCTTAAAGCTGTAGTCATCGTGCGGGAACCCTGCTGTGACCTCATTCTCTCCCCCACCGTATTTCCATCCAATGACATCAAATCTTAGAAAAGGCCCCAGCATTAAGGCATTATGTGTCACTACTACTACTACTCACACTGTACATGAAAGCAAATGCAGGACCAGAAAAGCCAAGGGTCCATATCAACCTAGATCCATTATCCACAACTACTACTTGACAGCTTCCATGTGTCAATATTTGCTGTATCTGACTGGAACATTTGTAATGTTCTTTTGGCAAACCACAGATGTCCCATTAGTCAAATAAATGTGTTATTTATGAAATTGCTCCCTGAACTTGAGTAGACAGGCAACCACTCAGAATAACACTAAAAAAAATCTATCATTTGCACCTACTTCAAAAAAGCATTCATACAATCACATAAGTCAGCGATACAGCATATACAGTATGTCTATGTTCAACTTCACACCAATTTGAACATGACTAAATGAATATGAATAGGATGATTAAAATCGCCACTTTCCATTGATGTCTTTGCCTGACGGAGATAACTGTTACAGTGGCACAGTATTAACTGATAGCCAATGTGACACTGGGGTATCAAGACATCCGCATAGTGGATGAGAGGACTGTGTCTTCTTTATTATCAAGAGCAACCCCCATGAATAGGTGATTGACGAGATGGTCAGATACATTCAAAACAGGTTGGAATGGGGACAATCTGGCATCCATACTGAGGGAACAACACATCATAATAGGCAAACGTGAGCTACTCTAGAGTTTATGTGATTAAGGATAAATATGTGAAACCATTTGTGAATTCTAACTTGTCACTGAATGTAGTGTATTGGCATGTACTTGAATAAAAGTCAAAAGTACTGCATCAGGCCATTTCCATACTCAAGCAAAATAAGTACTTGACTAAATACTACCACTGGTGATCAATAAAGTACTGTATATAGTTTCTTTTGAGAGTTCAAAGTGAGAAGGAAATAGGTGAATAAAACGTTCAACATTATTAAAGCATGTTATTATCCTAATTTTAATTATTTTATTATTTTTATTATGCATGTTGTTGTCCTAATTTTAATTATTTTATTATTTTTTCATTTTATTTTTGGGCTTTGGTATCTCTAGAATAATGCTCAGATAATTGATACATGCACACAATCACACACAACTCATGCATTAGGTGCACGCACATACACACACAAGACATCCTGAGGGAGCGCTCCTGTCACACCCACACTGAGATTAACTGACACATAACTGAATCTGTGAGTCACATAAGGAGACTAACGGCACGTTTTGATATGCATAACAGTGATGTATTCATTTCTCCATCTCCTCCTGCATTCTACTTTCACAGCAATTTCATGGCGCTTTTCTGAGCCCAGATTTTTGGCTTGAAGTATTTTAGAGGATATCGGATCAGACCTCACAATAAGCAGAGATGTCACATGACTATCACAGGAGGAGAAGAAAACAGCATCCTTATGTACACAATTTGGTAGTCAAAACTAGTAGCAGCAACTATATGGATAGTGGGATAAAAAGTATAGAAGCGAAGAAAATCCCCCCGGTCGGAATTTTACAGCATAAACGTTCTTTCTCGCACCAGCAGAATGCCAAAGTGCTGCTAAAAGTACTGCTATAGGGGTTCTCTGAGGTGAATCTGAGAAAAACAACCTCCTGCTTCCCACAGACTCATACCTGCAGTCTGGTTTCACTCTGTGCTCTGGTGAGGATTAGTGTGAGATGGGAGGGCGTCATTAGGAATCAAAGGTCAATCTGAACTGTGCAAGATGAGATCAGATTAAGAACTCTGCTCTGAGCAACAGGCTATGGGAGATGAAAGTTGCCCAATTTATACACCTGTCGTACCAGACATGTGACACACGCGTGCAGACGCGCACGCACGCACACGCACACGCACACGCACACACACACACACACACACACACACACATACACACACACACACACACACACACACACACACACACAAAGAAAAGAGGTGCCCACCGTGACTGTTGCAGCGCAGGGTCTCCACTAGCCGGTTGTCCTGATCATAGCACACCATGGCCTGGTAGCGGTATCCCTGGCCACATTCCTTGCCCTCTCCTTGGGCCTTCATCCCCAGTGCAGCCTCCACCCTCCCAGCCTCAGGAAGGATGCAGTCTGACCAGTTCCCCACAGGCTGAGCGTTGTATTTGTCACAGGGACAGTACTGGGTCTCACTCAGAGGGTACATCTGGGTGTTCTTGCACTTGTCCTTCTTCTTGCTCCTCCCTGAGTAGTAGAAATGGAGAGGGGCGGAGACTGAGTTACACACTCGATCGGATAAAATAGATATGAATAATACAATATATAAATAATATAATATGAATATTTATAAGTGATTAAATAATTATTTCAATTCAAATATTGATCATGTTAGTATTGTGAAATGGAATGGTTGGGAATCCCTGTTTCACTCAGTCCATGTTGATTTGCATCAGTAGATGTTTGTCTCCTCGACTCTGCATGTTCTGATATTATAATGTCCTGACTTAACGCTTTCTTTATGTGATTAATATCTTCAACCAAAAGAGATCAAACAAGTCCAAGATGCTATAGCTCAACTGTCCACGTTTCCCAGCATAGTGTGGTGTGTTTACTTTGACAACAAATCAATTCTTTAAGACTTCAATTTGAACGTTTTCGTATTGGAAAAGCCCAAAGAGCATTGACTGAGGCAATTTAGCTGATGTAGTCTATCACCAAGATAGACTTATAGTCTGTCAAGTCAGAAACTCTTCTATACAATCTTTATAATGTTACAGATTATACTGTAGGCAGAAGCATTTTTAAAATGCTGTGTGAGCCAGAATAATGTCTCCAAAAATGACTCAGTTTCTGATGTGTGAAATTGATTTTTGACAATGTTTTCAGTGAACTGTCATTCCTTCCCTAACCTGCCTCCTGTCCAGCTTTCTGTTTGCACTGCAGCACCTTTTCTCCCCTTTCTTTCTACCAACCTGTTTCACATTTACTCAACAATAGCAACCCTGGACTATTTTCTCTCACAATAAGGTTTTTGAATTATTTGAAAACAATTCAAACGACAGTAAAACAACTGAAGTCCTGAAAGGATGAAGTGTAGCTTCTGCCCACACAACAGTGAATAACACTTAAACCTGTGCTGTGCACTATGACAACTTTAACACACTTTACGATAATCCCTTTTAAAATAGTTGAAAAACAAAATAACAGATCTACATAATGAATCACATTGCACAGAATTGTGATATTGTAGATTGAACGGTGTAAACGGAAAAAATACTCACAGTACAGCCGTAAATCAAGACCACTTCTCTCCAAGACTATTGGGATTCAAGTGGTTTAACCCTTAGTGTACTGAACGTGTTTTGGTGTTCTAAGCATTATGTTTTAACTATTGAAAAATAGCAGATCTACAAGCTCATAGCGCGCCACCGAGTGGCGCGCTATGAGCTTGTATCTCTGCTATTTTTGAAAAATCGTGAAAACGTGGTGCAAATCTTTGAATATTATGTTATTCAGAAACTAGAAATCTAGACAGGACACATGGGTTAATTATGTAATACAGTCCTTACAGAAGCAATTGTTCACACAGTAGGTCTACCAAATTCTATTATTTGCATGGCCTTACCTATCAGAGCCCTCTTCCTGGTGCGGACTCCAACGCAGTCGGCCGTACAGGATGAAAACTTGGACCAGTTGGTGAGCTGGCAGTCATCCTGGCAGGGGAGCTGGCAGCGTTGAGTGATGGGTGGCATAGCCTTGGCGAATTTCAGACATTCTCTGATGTCTGCCTGAGTCCCATCCAGCTGGCGACAGGACACCGCTGGCGGAAATGAACACAGAGGTGGAAGGTTTCATTATGATTTGTTTGAGACCACCCTGTCATCTGCTGCTGACATTGATGGATAACATAATGTATGTCCTTTAGTGGTTGTTGTGGGAAAAGATTTTTTTAAAGCACCACCAAGTACCAATACCACAATGTAGAAATAGATTGTTATGAGCAAAGTCCTGCATTTCAAACCTTTTTCAAAAGAGCTGATCTACAAGCTCAATATGATCAGCTATTTCGGAATTTGTAAATCTAAATCTACAAAGTAACTTGTAAGAGGAGAAAAAAAGAGCAATAAATATACTGTATAATTAAATACAGTACTGTAAAATGTGCAGTAAACGTATTCAGTTAATTTTCTAGCCTCGACACCCAGGCTTTCATTTTCGTTCGCGTTGCGCGAAAATGCCAAAATCATTTCGGGTTAGGCCAGGCTAGTTAGTTTCCATCACAGAGTTTTATAGATACTTTGGGCCAACATGCTTTACCTTCCATACATTTGAAAGTGTGTTCACACAATAAATAATTCATAAATATCTTATGGAAGTGTAGCATGGCATGATAAATCTGTGTAATATTATGTGTAAGTAGACCTTTACAGTAAATAGAGCAGTTTGTAATTATGTCAGATCTCACAGGAGCTACAACGTGCCAATTTACACAGCTGTGTTGCTAATTCAGTTGTTGTGACATTTGCCAGCCACTTTCAACCACAATATATCATTATATTCAACGTGCAGTCAATAAAAAAGGTATTACTTGTGTCTCACAGAAATATGTCATCTTCTTGTAAGAGCGTAGGTCCATACAGAAATCAATCTCTACAAATGTTGTTTTTCTTTTGTTACAGCTTTCCTGAGTGCTACTGGACAATATTGTTTGAAAAGACACATCTGATAATGTGTATGACCAGCACGTTTGGCAATGGTTTTATTACATATATATGTACATACACAATATGATTGTATACATATGTACATACAGGATCCAGGGATCATCAATATGTCCATACCTAGACAAATGTGTCTATGGCAACTGATTTTGTTATATACAGCAGGGTTTTTAACAGGTGGTCCGGGGACCACCAGTGGTCCTTGAGAGGGTTCCAGGTGGTCCCCAGACTAAATGATGGAAAGCTGGTTAACAAGATGTAACTCTTGAGAGTGTAAAAATGAAACCAAATGGACCCTTGCGGGTCCATTTGGTTTCATTTTCACACTCTCAAGAGTTCAAATATTCATCATCTGAATTAGCACCATTATAAGAAGTCTACACCGTTTCGTTTGCAAACTCCAGCCTGGAATTGTGAACAGAACAAAAAAAAATCTTTAGTTTTAGGTCTTCGGGGCTAAAATGTCATCAAATGGTGGTCTGTTGCTGAAATGGTGAATAAATGGTGGTCCCTGGTGTCAAAAAGGTTGAAAACCACTGCTGTACAGTTTATAGTACATGTAAACCTCCACGTTTTCAGGGGAGTACAAATCCATTTGCACACATTGAGTTACCAACTTGAAGGAACACTGAAGGTCCCTTGACCATTGTACTATGCAGTACACTATATCAGGGCTATAGCTCTTTATGTGTTTTTCCTGCTCATATTATTGTAAGCTCATTAGTATGTTTGTGGTAAAAAATAGAATTTTGACAGAAATGTCCACCACATGCCATCATGGTGATGGCCCTGCAGGGCCGGATTAAGACGTTTTGGTGCCCGAGGCTACGACCTCAGAGTTTCATAACAAATCCCATTACATGCTATCAATACAAGTTCATATTATAACACAATAAAATAGTAATAAAACACAACAGCATAGAGGCGGTAATGACAATCTATTGATTCTGTCATTCAGAAGCGTCTAGTAGCTTGCTAGCTTTTTAAAATGAGAAGTCCACAGAGAGCAACTTCTCACACAGTACATCGTCATTATGTCAGACCGCTGAAGCCTCATTATGCGCCAACATGTTCTGTGTACCGTTCTTCCTCACGCTGTGGAGTGTGAGTGTCAGAATGATGTTGTGATAATGCATACAGCTTTAGCTGCAGACACATGAGCAGACCAGCTGGTGACAGTCTTGAGTGTCAGGTACCGAGGCGTGAGTGTGTGTGTGTGTGTGTGTGTGTGTGTGTGTGTGTGTGTGTGTGTGTGTGTGTGTGTGTGTGTGTGTGTGTGTGTGTGTGTATGTGTGTGTGTGTGTGTGTGTGTGTGTGTGTGTGTGTGTGTGTGTGTGTGTGTGTGTGTGTGTGTGTGTGTGTGCGTGCTTGCTTGCGTGTGTGTGCCTGATCACGACTGTGTCTGTGAAGTGTACAAGTGTAGTGGCATGCATTTTCTTGTGTAAACCATGCTTTTTAATAGACACTCGCTTGGTGGTCAGAGATGCCCCTTGGGAATACTCTGTCCTATAACAATGAGGCACACTCCAGAAGAGAGAAGACTGTGTTTCACTTTATCCGAGTCTACAACTAAAATGACTTCTAAGTCTGAGAACTGGGAGTGTGAAAACAGGATCATACCATGTTCAGTAATTCAGTCGTTTTCAAATATATTGATTTCATGAACCCCTGGTGTTTACTATGTATTTTTCTGCCACAGGTTGCACTTTGAGAGTGCATAAATGGAAAATACATAGTATCTTACATTCAAGATATGTGGCTCTAGGGGTGGCGCCACAAGAAAGGCCATAAAGATTTGCCAGAATAAGTAGGAATCAAAATCCATGAGCATGAAGTTGCACCGAATATTCTATGGTAATCCAGCTAGCTGTTTTTGAGTGGACAGATGGGCTGAACAACAATGCCATCTTTAGAGCCTCATCAGTGGAACTAATATCTGGCCATTAATTCAGTGTCAAGGAACAAAATGGAAATATAGCTGTTATTAATTGTCTTGTCTGTAGGAGCTGCAACATTAAGCTGGAACTGAATTGTTTTAAAACAGCATCTCATGGCTATATGGTACGGTATGTTAATCCTCCACACTCACACACATGAACCACAAACAGGTGTTACAGTGGCTCTTCCAGAGAATGATCGTTTCGTCTCCTCACACAACTTTTACAAAAACATATTCAAATTGCTTGACAAATGTCTGAGTTGCAGACACCAGCACTATAACAACTCAAACTGTACAATGAGTGTCAAGAGACACACTACTAGTTGCATTTCCCTCCCAAACTCACCAATGTTCTGAAAAATTCTCACCTCACTCTATTGAAAGATTGGCATTTTTCCTCTCAAGTAGTTTAATGCATGCACTAACTAGGGAAATTTGCCTTTTCTCTAAGACCTTGGCACATCCATCTGTTATGGGGCTGTTTAGGGTATAAGGCTTCTAAGGCACCTTGATGAATAACAATTTCACTTAGCACTGCGAAGAGAAGAAATTTGGGGAAATATGGAAAAAACCTCTTGTTTGAAGTCCTGAACCACAGTTCTCCTGAGCTCCAGGGCGATCCTGCCTGACAAACCAGGGAACCAGTTGGCACTTTCTCCATTTATGGGTCTTCCACCTGGAATAAATGAGGACATTGCAGTTAATGAATTACAGTAAGGGTAGAATTAACAAGCCGTGTGTCTTACACTGTCTCCTTACATCAGGCTGAACCCTTCCGTATGATCATCATTTACTTACAGTACATTATACTGCAAGTTGTCACTTAGGTTAGGGTTGTCTTCTCATTCTCATCTCATGACAGGAAATAATATAAAATTATCACATTCAGAATTTCTTCTGAACATGGTTTTGAAACTGAAAGGATTTCTCACCTTCAGTACCCTGATGACATACTGTAAATTAGGCTAATTTTTTTAGCACAATTATAGTTGTAAAATACATGTTGGTATATTGTTGCAACAAAGGAGAGCAGGACCCCAGTTGCCTCTCAAAATAAAGTGCATGTATGCCAAGCACGCAAGCACACCCTTTTGAAAAGAACAAACACAAGGATGAACAAGAAAGAAAACGTTGCAAGGTGTCATCTTTCAGCTTTTTACCTGAAACCTGGGCAGACCTTGGTTGGCTCACAGTCCTTCTCCTCCTCCAGCATGTCAGGACAGTCCTGGCCTCCGTTGGAGGGCAGTTGGATGACCAGACGGTGTCTGGACTGCTTTTGCTTCACACTGTTACCAGCTGCATTAACACAAGTTACCGCTCAATCACAATCCATTGAATTACAAAGACTGTAGTCTGTGAGAAACTGATGAGACACACATAAACCAAAGCTTCCAATAATCCATACCAGTGGTTTTCAACCAGTGGTCCGGGGACCACCAGCTGTCCTTGGTCCCCAGCTAAATGATGGACAGTTGGTAACAAAAAATGACCCCTTATTACCAGTAGATCTTTAACTCTTGAGAGTGTAAAATGAAATGGTTTCATTTTACACTCTCAAGAGTTATATTATTGTTAAACTGAATTAAATCTGAATTACTTAACTTTCAAGAATCTACAAAATTAGAAAATAAATTAAAAATTAGAAAATAATGACACAATTAGAAATTGATTTAGGGAAAAAATAATTCGTTTTGGATCAGAGAGACTAAAAACCTCATCAAATGGTGGTCCGTGGCTAAAATACTGAATAAATAGTTGGCCGGGCCCCTGGTGTCAGAATGGTTGAAAACCACTGCTCTATATACTCTATGACTGTATGCAGACATTCTATGAAAATAGCTGATTTGAAAGCTTTTCAGAAAAGAGATTCATCATGGCAGGGAGGGGGGCAGAGTAAATACCGCTGGGGGAACATGGTCAATGAAGTATATAGGGTTTAAGTGGTAAAAAGTGATGACTGAAGCTCTTCTGCTAATTCTCATCTCAGTCTCCATCAGTCCCTGAAAACACTCTGGCCACATATACTGTAATGTGAGAGGGCTGGGCTAATCAAGCTTTGCACTGATTATTACAGGGGTTATGCAACAGGGAAGAAATAGTATAAATTAAATGCAGCAATACTCTGGTTTGCTCAGATTAAGTTTGTGGTATATAATCGTTAACGCAAATGTTAATTAATCAATCATCCTCCGTAATGTGATGTTTGCTTTAAAGAGAGTGCATGGGCACAAGGTTAAGATATCCAACGCTGAATTTGAAATGCAAAGCACAACCATTGTGAGTGAGAAACCATCATATTTCATATGTGAATGAATTACATTTTTATCTGTGTGTGATCATGCCACCACTTTGGAATTATATGACATACATACAAAAAGGAAACAACTGACAATATCAGTCACTTCATATAAGAACTGTATCAGAATATGAACAATTTCACACCATAAATCCATTTCATGCATTCACGAGTGCTTGCTGTCTGACAAAGGTGACCTCATCCAAAGGCTGCATGTACCGGTGCTGTAAGACGATGCATATACGTGTAGGTTGTATCAAACAGAATGTCGGTATACCGAGCATACTAAAAACTCATCCAAAAGGTTGTCCCTACATGCCCATCTGTCAAATTAATGATCTGTAACAAGATGTGAGCTGAGGGATACGATATGAGCATACTGGAGACTTTAGAGGGTTGTTAACATGGCTGCAACATCACAGTAGCTTCCGCCATAGTGTTATATCCAAGAGAGTTCATTTCCACTTGCTTTTTTCCAACAGTCTAATATTTCACTGGGCTACAGTCCCGGCAGTCTCTGTGTAAAGTAATTGATTTATGAAATGCCTGTGATTGGATAAGAACCTCCTTTTGTAATGCAAATTTCCGGCTTTAGCTTTCTCATATTGTTTTTTCCCTCCCCTACGTTTCCCTCATAGGGCTTCGAAAACGGCAGCTCGTACTTTACATTATTCATTTTCATATCACTGCACTGGTGAGGTGCATTGCATCATACCTGCATCGCATGAGATAGGGCAGGGTGTCCAATCACTGAATGGGGTCACAATGCAGTCCTTCTTACAGGGCATACGACAGGGTCTCACTGTTCCTGGACGAGGACCATCTGGGCACCTAGACCACACACACACATGCACACAGACACGCACACACAGTGAGGCAACTTTGGAAACTTTTTGACGCACAGGGCTACACAAAACAGAAGCTGAGAAGCTGAGGTATCTCAAGTGAGTCATCCGATTCCTATAAAACAAAAGCCAGAACTCTGCTGATTCACTGTGATAGATTCATGTGGATATGGAGTTTGTTATTTTTATAACACAGTTAATAATTATGGCAAAAAAACAAATCAAGGCTCGTGGGGCTGGCGTAGCTGTCTGGGAATCTAGGCTGGTTATCCAGCCTCTCGACTCCTGATCCCAACCATCTTTGCTGTGTGTCATCCCCCATTTCTCTCTGTACGTCAAAGTACTGTAAATCTAACAATAAAACACATTTTATGTGAGGACCCTGTGGAATGATATTGTCTATCAGCTAATTTATAGTTCATCGCACAGTCATGTCCTGTGCCGAAAATAATTTATCAACAAATTGCTGGGCAATGCACTGTGAAATTGTTATTTGGTTATTTTCGACATGGGAAAAGATGTCATGAAACTAACTGGGCCATATATGGTCTTGAGTGTACAGGGCTTGATGAGATCAGATCAACATATGGAATGTCAGAACAGGTCAGCGCAGATCCATATATGGAGATCTAACGGTGGCAGCAGGGGCAGTTCACAGGGTTTGATGTGGGGCACGGTTAGGGCCAGGCCTTATACTTTTCAAGAATGGCTACACTAATAACTTTGGGGCAGGCTCGTCTAGAGTTTACATGGACAGGAATCAGTCGAAAAGGGAGACAAGGAGGACGGATGGATGGGTAAGGATCAACATATGGCAGGTCAAACAGGTCAGCTCCATATATGGAATTTTACAGTAGTTTGAAGGCTTAAAATCTCCATCCCTGATGTCACATGATGTCATGAGGCATTGCCATATATGGTCATGCCTGGGCTATGGCTGAACTGACAGGAAAGAACTGGTCATAGGAAAGAACTGGTCATATTCAGTAAAGGCACTCATTTCTCAACACTACACTAGGGAATTTGCATTACAGGATGTATTACAGAGCGGCAGACAGGCCTTTGTTTTAACTGGGTTTGGCTGTGACTGGGTGATAATCTTTTTGATGGCTCTGAATAGAAGGTCATACAGAGGTTTCTCTTGAACAAGGCTTGTGGTTAATCTTCACTCATATAAGTACCTCGGGTCCCCTGTTAATACCTCGCCAATGGATAAAGATAAATGGGACGACACAGTCGCACTGAATCGCGTCTTGTTATCTGATCCCTGGAACACCACTGTAGTTCGCTCCCAGGCCCCCAAAGTAACATTGCAGCTCAGTTTCCTCATCCTATGGTTGACACACAGATGATCTGGGTCAGGTTTAATGTTGAGGGGGGATGGATCAGGGGGGCGGTTGCTGCATTCATTAGCATGTCAGCGTCTGGTGCTTGAGTGGTAACAGAGCCTTACAGCAAAAAGTAATACTGTAACAACGAAACAAGGAGAGATTTATTTATAATACCAATTGACAGAACTAAATCCCTCCATAGCAGAACAAATCCTCTGGAGCATTAATGCATGGGAGTGAATGGTACCGTATACCCCAGCAGAACAACTGCAGGGGCTGCAGCATTGGAACATGCAGAAAAACAACTCGTATAATATGGGTCAGGAACTATACCAATAGAGAAGCCTGCTCAAACCAGACAGAAAAATACCTGCAATTCAGTGCAAGAATTGAGTCACGTACAGACCTTTCAAAGTTACAAAATCCGCTTAACATTTTAATTCCCACCCATGTCAACTTTAAATGACGTTTAGCTGTTGTTTTTCTTTTTTATCCTTCAAGTTTTATCATTACTGTAACTGTATTACTTCACTGCAGTGTTTTATCAATGTGCAAATTAATAAAGAAACACAACACGTTGAGCCGGTGTCATCATCACGTAATGATTTTTAAATGCCATGATTTGCAACAAGGCAAGGGGATACACAGCACATTAGTGGGAGTTTGTCCCCATAGCACGCCATTAAGATGTGCAGCCAGGCTAATGCTCATTAAGGGATCAAGCAGTCCACGAAGTGGACCTTGATACCTTCTTGATTCTGTCTCTTTTTTTCTCCTTTCACCAGAAATAGCTGTTCTGGCTGAACCGTGCAGTCGGTTTTCGCGAAAATTGGTAATCTGGTAGAGGGTGATGCCAAACGGTGATGATGCGAAGCCTGTGACCACTGGTCAAATGGTGGCGCTATAGCACTCAACTGAAATTGCAAACTTTAAACACTCATAACTCATGAACTGCTCGTCTCTCAGAAATGTAACTTATATTCACTTATGCGTCTGCTTATGTCAAACAACTTTTGTATTCTGACTTTTCACCTCTGACCTTTAGATGAACTGCCATCTTGAATTATATGTAAAACAGTTAAAATGTCTCTTCTCCTACAATCTTTGATCAAAATGCATAACAATGACCTACACATGAACTTTGGAGCCATACAAACATGGAATGGGTGTGAATCATGTTTTTAGTGGAAAAAATGATGTTTTTACGAGCCAATGAAAATTGCTCATTTGTGAAAATTCGTCTATTGCCCCTAATCTACACATGCAACGTAATCTGCTTCTGGGATTTTACAGTTTTGTAGAGGGGGATGCCAAATAGCACTAAAACCAGTCTTGCTCCAATCGCTCAAATGGGGGCGCTATAGCAATTCTTTGAAACTGAAACATTTGAACAAGCATAACTCAGGCTTCGTTTGGCTTAAAATCATGGGACTTGTTTCTACACGTTCCTTGATTCATGTGGAACACATCTGTAATTTCGACTGGTAAGCTCCACCCCCAGAGTGTCTGCCATTTTAAGCAGTTTGAAAAATGCTCATGTCTGAGTCTCCAAGTCTCCAAAAACCCTGCTGTGTTTCCACAATCACATGATGTATTTCTTCCATGTTTCTATGGCTTATTTGTGCATATTTAAGGAGCGGTAGTGGCTCAGAGGTAGAGTAACCGGATGGTAACCACAAGGTTGCCGGTTCGACCCCGGGCTCCTGCAGAGTTAGTGTCGATGTGTCCCTGTCCCACTGCCATCAGTGTATGAATGTGTGTGTGAATGGGTGAATGTGATGCACAATCTATGTAAAGCGCCTTGGATAAAGGCGCTATATAAATGCACCATTTACCATTTACCAAGCAGTCCACTGAATGTGTGTGTTGTTTCCAGTACGTCTTGTGTCTGTTGGGTAGCCTCATTGGTAGAGCGCATGACTTGGAAATGAGAGTTCCTGGGTTCAAATCCCGGCACGGACACCTAGTAATATGAGTCAATCATGCACAATCTCATGTGGTCTTCTACATCTAAGTTCATGGTTCTATGTGTAACCCAGGGTAAAACTCAATGTAATGGTGGTTGTCACCATTCGGCCATGTTGTGTTTTGTCACTATTCGGCTGTGTTTCCACAATCACATGATGTATTTCTTCCATGTTTCTATGGCTTATTTGTGCATATTTAAGGAGCGGTAGTGGCTCAGAGGTAGAGTAACCGGATGGTAACCACAAGGTTGCCGGTTCGATCCCGGGCTCCTGCAGAGTTAGTGTCGATGTGTCCCTGTCCCACTGCCATCAGTGTATGAATGTGTGTGTGAATGGGTGAATGTGATGCACAATCTATGTAAAGCGCCTTGGATAAAGGCACTATATAAATGCACCATTTACCATTTACCAAGCAGTCCACTGAATGTGTGTGTTGTTTCCAGTACGTCTTGTGAGTTCCTGGGTTCAAATCCCGGCACGGACACCTAGTAATATGAGTCAATCATGCACAATCTCATGTGGTCTTCTACATCTAAGTTCATGGTTCTATGTGTAACCCAGGGTAAAACTCAATGTAATGGTGGTTGTCAGCATTCGGCCATGTTGTGTTTTGTCACTATTCGGCTGTGTTTCCACAATCACATGATGTATTTCTTACATGTTTCTATGGCTTATTTGTGCATATTTAAGGAGCGGTAGTGGCTCAGAGGTAGAGTAACCGGATGGTAACCACAAGGTTGCCGGTTCGATCCCGGGCTCCTGCAGAGTTAGTGTCGATGTGTCCCTGTCCCACTGCCATCAGTGTATGAATGTGTGTGTGAATGGGTGAATGTGATGCACAATCTATGTAAAGTGCCTTGGATAAAGGCGCTATATAAATGCACCATTTACCATTTACCAAGCAGTCCACTGAATGTGTGTGTTGTTTCCAGTACGTCTTGTGTCTGTTGGGTAGCCTCATTGGTAGAGCGCATGACTTGGAAATGAGAGTTCCTGGGTTCAAATCCCGGCACGGACACCTAGTAATATGAGTCAATCATGCACAATCTCATGTGGTCTTCTACATCTAAGTTCATGGTTCTATGTGTAACCCAGGGTAAAACTCAATGTAATGGTGGTTGTCACCATTCGGCCATGTTGTGTTTTGTCACTATTCGGCTGTTTCTCCACAATCACATGATGTATTTCTTACATGTTTCTATGGCTTATTTGTGCATATTTAAGGAGCGGTAGTGGCTCAGAGGTAGAGTAACCGGATGGTAACCACAAGGTTGCCGGTTCGATCCCGGGCTCCTGCAGAGTTAGTGTCGATGTTTCCCTGTCCCACTGCCATCAGTGTATGAATGTGTGTGTGAATGGGTGAATGTGATGCACAATGTAAAGCGCCTTGGATAAAGGCACTATATAAATGCACCATTTACCATTTACCAAGCAGTCCACTGAATGTGTGTGTTGTTTCCAGTATGTCTTGTGTCTGTTGGGTAGCCTCATTGGTAGAGCGCATGACTTGGAAATGAGAGTTCCTGGGTTCAAATCCCGGCACGGACACCTAGTAATATGAGTCAATCATGCACAATCTCATGTGGTCTTCTACATCTAAGTTCATGGTTCTATGTGTAACCCAGGGTAAAACTCAATGTAATGGTGGTTGTCACCATTCGGCCATGTTGTGTTTTGTCACTATTCGGCCATGTTGTCACTAATGACAGTTCACAGCTCAGTTCACCACTCACTCACAGCTCACCAATCATTTACTCATTCAGCAACTCAGTGGCCTTGTGGTTAGAGTGTCCGCCCTGAGACTGGGAGGCCGGGGTTCGATTCCCGGCCGGGTCATACCAAAGGCTCTAAAAACGGGATCCAATGCCTCCCTGCTTGGCACTCAGCATCAAGGGTTGGATTGGGGGTAAGACCCTGTGTCATACTAGCGTCATGTCCAGAGGGTGTACTTGTACATCAAGCTGCCTCATGCTACAGAAACAGGAGATAGGCACGTGCCCTATGGGCCTCATGGCTGGGCAAGGCTGTTTGACTGTCACTATTCGGCCATGTTGTCACTAATGACAGTTCATAGCTCAGTTCACCACTCACTCACAGCTCACCAATCATTCACTCAGTCACACCAGATTACAATGTGTGAGTCAGTCAGGGCAGGAATCAAAAACCCTGCCCTGCTCCCATAATTACCTGATGTATTTCTGAAGTTCAGGCTCCCATGTTTCTAGGGCTTATTTGTGCGTATTGTTCTTACTCCTTATTGCTGCTTGCTTGATCCCGTTTTATTGCTGCTTGCAGCTATCATGTTGTACTTATTATTATCACTTTGAGTAATCTGTTCAACGAGAGGCTGTTGTTGAGCAGATGGTTCAGCAGATGAACAGAGCCGTCAACAATTGTAGAAGAGCACTAATGTCCCTCAATTAAAAGGGACACAAGGTGTGTTGGGGAAAGATAAGGACTTGGAGAAGAGTTCTGAAGTTAAAGGTATAGGATAAGTGATTGTCAGTGTTAAAAAGCCATATATTGTGATAGCACACATTGCTATGGAATGTTTGTTTGTTTATTAACAGTAACCTTGAAAAATGTTTTTGTTCATGTGTTATAAATTATCAATTACCCCATCTTAATTTAAAATCAGTGACAACAAGAGCATCACTTTGAATCTACGATGTGCATAGAAAAAAAAGGGTGAATTTCTTCTTAGGCTTTCCATCTATCACTGACCATCATACACCATAGTCAGACAAATACTTCCATTCATTCAATCAGTACACAGCAAAATCCTCAACGTTAATATAAACGTTATTTCTCAAGTTTGACGGTGGGAGAGGGTGGTATGTTCTTGGTGTTTACCTACCCAAAGCAAGCCATTGGCTCCCAGCTGCTGTTCCAATCCAATTTAGAACACTAGTGATGACCAATAAGTGACCAAGGGCATGGCACAATCTAGCACTGCATCCCATACTTCAATCAGTAAACAGTGCACAGGACGTCTGTGCACCCATCCCTACGACAGCCTGGCCGTTGCTCCAAGCGACCTTGACACTTCTCCCTCCTGGCTCCAAAATCTTTGCTCTCAAAAAGTACTGCAGACTTACTCCCTAGTTTCTGCAGCAGTTTCAAACCTAGGTTTCCACTTTCCAAATCACCCCTTAGCACTCTAATTTATTTTTACAGTATATGCTGCCTATTTAGAGAGATGCCAGTCTTGTTATCCAGATGTTGTCTATTAGTTGATTTTTGTATGCCTAAAGTGAGTTACACTGCTATGTGTCAAACTTCGAAATCCATCAATTACATGGCAGGCAGAAACAGCAACAGAGTATGTTACCGCCCTCAAACTCCACAGATTCACATTCATAAGCCATGAGTCCTTTGTTGTGTACTAGCCAATGGCAAGCAGAATCACTTTGCATCATTTAATTACATCTTTCACACATCCTCTGCAGCACTTACTGTATATGTGATATACAGTACAAACACACATTAGGCACCATTCACAGCGCAGATTGTCAAAATCAATAAGGCAGCCTGCTGCTTCCTCTCGCAGCACATCTCAATAGGATGAGAGCAGCCCAGGCCTGAGGCACTGGCACACTTTGTAGTGACTGTTTTTCTCTTCTAGTCTTTGACAGCCAGTATTTGTGAGTATGTTTGTGGTGTGTGCGCGCGCATGTCTGTGTGTGGCCTCAGGGGATGAGGGAAAGATAACTTAGATCTCTCTAAGAAAGAGGCAGGGCACATCTGCATTTTCTTCCAGGGTCTCCCACATGCACTGATCAAGCCCACCTGCTATTCAGATTGATGCAGAAAAAGAGGGTAGAGTTGGATAGTGTGACGTCATTTTATCGGATTGTGAGCATCTCAGTATTTAGTGTGTGATCCATGGGGTTAAGTGTCTCGTTCAGAGGGCAAACCAACATGAAGTGCAGTCAACAGCAGTGATATATGAGAAACTGTTGTTATTATCAGGGGAGAAGGGCAGAGAGAGAATCCAGGGACAATGAGTTGGAATAGGCTTAATACAGTATAGTAGTTGTGTTGTGTGCAGCTAGTGTATTCAATCATTAATGAAATAGAAATAGGTTGAAGAGTTTGGACAAATCTGTGTGCACATAATACAGATGACCTAAAGAGGCTTCTGTGCAGACGTGAGACAGGTCCATGCAGTATCATTTTCTGTGTCTGTGCATACACTACCATCCATGAGAAATAAGTCTTTAAAGTGAAAACTCATTGGCTAAGAATCTCCTGGACTCTGGACTCTGCGGACTCCCGCACCCCACTATAGAACCAGTACACTATTAAAAGCAAAATAACTCTAGACTCTACAAAGTCTCCATCTGTGTACTATATCCACAGTGTTAAACACTAAATAAGCACGTTTAGAAGCCAAACAGAACCTGACAGTCTGTTTTATAATATAGTTGACCAATCAGTAAATCTTTCTGAAGGACTGAAGGATAAATACAACATATTGTTTTCTCTTAAGGCATGCGTCACGGCAGACAGTAGTTTTGTTGGATTCAAGAATTTAATCATTGTCACACATGGAATACCATGTATAAACTACATATATATTACTACATATTTGTATTTTTATTACCTGAAATACTTATTACAATGTACCGTGGTATCTTCTTCAATAAGTCTTCATATATACAGTATAAAGCAGGACAGAGCTGAGTCAGAAAATAACCGTGCAGATACATTTCACGGGGGCAGTATACTAGGTGGTCTTCATTGCAAACCACAAACATCTATGTGAATTAATTGCCTAGTAGTATCAAACCCATCTAATTACTGTCATTATCATCAATGAGGAATTACGAAAGCCCACAAAAACAGGGTTAATTAGTCTTTTGGGGACTGAGTGATTATTTATATATTTATGGCTGCCTGCAGAGGAAAGATAGCAACTGGGAGTTAACTTCACATAGAGTGTATTCAGCTAACTTACTTTATACAGTCAAATCCTCAGTTCGATTTAAACTCAGAGAGTTAACTTCACATGGAGTGTACTCGATTTACACCATCAAATCCTCAAATGGCATCAAGCTTTCCTCTTCTCTCCTATCTCTTACTACAGTTTCTGTCTCAAGAGTCACATTATCAAAGTAAGATAATACTAATAATAGCTATGCCTCAGATTTAGTGCTTTTCAAAATACCCAAAGTCGCTCAAGATCAAACTCTAAAATACATTATTTGTTTATTTTACCACACAAACTTTCTTTCTTATCATCGTGTTTGTTCACTGAGACCTTTATACTGTGGCGGGCAACAATACACTAAAAATTGCATGCCTATGCACACTGCAAATACTCATACTGCGGCAAAAATAGATGATCTACAAGCTCACAAGGACATGGTATGATTTGCTATTTGTGTGGCACAACAGAACATTAGGCCTAACATGCAGGCAGTGTGAAAGGAAAATGTCTTACTTCTTGGGTGGCACTTGTCCCACGTTGATCCGGACACAAATCACCTTACGGGTCTGCATGCCCATGGAACAAGGAGCCTGGCCATCCATGCTGTTCCCAGCAGTAGGGCTGTTACCATGGTGACATTTTAATTGATGATTAATTGTCATACAAATAATTGCGCTGAACGATTTAATTAAGGGTTTGGCATTGAACATCACAACATAATATGTTGCGCTTGGCTTAATTGCACAGGACAGATATGACAACTAACGGCTGACAATGACACCCATATAAATAATGTATGCCTTCTCTGGTCAAGAAGATGTTCAATCATTTTATATCCACAACATTTATTGAACATGGAAACGATTACGACGATCGTGCAAAAATAATTGCGATGATCTCAAATGTAAGAGGCCTACCTAGCAGGGACGTTGGTGGTGCTGTTAAGGGCTACGGCTGTGGGGTCCTCAGTGCAGGGGCCCCAGGGCCCCGTCTGCCAGTGGTACACCGTACAGGCGTGTTCATTACAGTTACGCACCTCCTGTAGAGCACTGCTGTTAGGACATATGCCACCACCTGGGAACACAGTAGATACAGTACATTTACATGGAATGTGTGTGTATGTATGCATGAATGGCTGCCAATACATGTACAGTACAGTATGTTGACATATCGTTGCTGCCGGGCAGAAAACACAAACTGTATGTCCAAATCTGTTTCTTTTCAGTAAATGGAAAAGAACAAAGGGCCTGTGTTCCAGTGGATTCAATGTAGTTATTATTTTTGTGACAAGCTCCTTTGTGACTCCTAACAAGTCACTGGACTGACTCTGATGCCTGGACTCGGTCATTTGGCCCACCACAACCGGCATGCGGAGAGAAGATACTCCACTGCCTGCTCTGAGGCGCACACACATACACAAACAAACATGGAACATGGGGCTTAATATGTACTTTTTGACAAAAAGAAAATACAGCGTTTTAAATTATATTTGGCCATGAAAAAAATCACAGGTCTACTGAATTTGAAGGGGGTGCTATAGGGGTCTACCATACTGTGTTATAGGGTGGTCGTCTCCTTCATATTCAGTAGATCATGTGATTCTTTGTGGCCAAATGTGAATTCCTGATGTCTAGAAGGACAATAATAGATAACCCTAAAGTTATCCTTTTCTCTAATGGCCAGTGGCCTCTTCGTTGTGAGTGCCAGTTGGGGTGGGGTGGTCACATCAGTGCCGTTGATACTGTACAATGTAATCTATTCTATCTATTGTAATAATTTCACTGGTTATTAAACATTTATAAAAATCCACTGAAAGACATAATCTCTCCCTAAGTCATCTAATTTTACATTTACAATTCTAGAACGACAAAGAAATAGCACATGTACAACTTACAACATGTCGCGATACAGCCCCTATGTGAGGTTGTAGATCAGCTATTTCCTTATCGTACTTTAGTTGGACGAAATACAGGCCATTTGTTCTTGCAGCAGCAATGATATATAGCAATAGAGATATATAGTTGGATCTGTCTAGGGTATAGTGCACATAAACTATAATGCATGTAATATAGACACTAAATCTACAGTATCTATTTTGTATTATTGAAATACTGAACCATCAACTACCCAAACCTTCCGGTAGTTGGTTGAGGGTGTTTATTTTAAGGGTCTGTGTATTTTGTTCAATCAACAGTGAGAATCTTGTCGAACATAAGGTAAACTTTACTGATCCCCGCAGGGAACTGTGACAGATGGAGAACAAAGAAGCCTTTAAGAACTGAGATGCTGTCAATTTGCAACAGTGTGTGGTGCCGTGAGGAGCTGAGAAAGCTTGACGTTCACGTTGAGTTTCAAAGGCTTCCTCTCACCCCATGTCACAGGTCTTTCTGCAACTTTCTCTGCCTGCCTTGCCCTCAAACCCTCTTCATCTCCTAGCCGCGGCGCTCATTTCTGCACAGTGGTGGCAGCCATTTAGTATGAGCTAGAGCCATCTCTGCATTTAGATTAATTGCCCACCAATACTGTGTAACGCCTTGTGTAGTGATGGAGAGACAATGTGGGATGATGTGATTCCTCCACATGCACAATTCCTCAGGTTTGAGTGAAAGCCAGCTCAGTAATGAGCAGCGGCACTCATACAGTTCGGTCAGAGAAGAGTGCCAACTCAAACAAATATCAACCTGATGGCACCTAACGTATCTGACTAGCAATGTGGCGGCTCTAGCTCCACAGTCAGCATGATATACTGTAGCTCCGGCCCCTCTGCCACAGAACTGTGGTTGCTATAGTACCGTATTTTCTGCACTATAAGGCGCTCCAGATTATAAGGCGCACCTTCAATGAATGGCGTATTTCAGAACTGTTTTCATAAGGTGCACTGGATTATAAGGTGCATAGAATAGAAGCTATCGCAGCCAACATAGGATAGAAGCTACTGCAATCAAAGAGAAAATTAAAGGCTTTTAAGTGTGCCTTATAATCCGGAAAATACGGTACACTCACTGCCACAGAAACAAGCAAGTGTGTTGGGCAGCAGGAAAACAATTAAGAGGTAGATGAAAAAAAAGAATCACACCAATTGGTGTGAACTGAGTGACACTGTGTGTGTGTGTGTGTGTGTGTGTGTGTGTGTGTGTGTGTGTGTGTGTGTGTGTGTGTGTGTGTGTGTGTGTGTGTGTGTGTGTGTGTGTGCACCATTTTGTGAAAACAGCACCCCCCGTTGATGTGCTAAACACAGAGACACAGGGACAGGTGTACAGGTGTACATAGGAACAAAGCCTGGGAGGGAGAGGTTGGACCAAATCAGTGAAAAAGTCTGCTGTAATGTGGGAGTCAGGTTAACCACCCGCAGGTGCAGCAAAAAAACGGTAGTCACATTAAAGCGCCAAAACACATAAAGCAGCTTCTTATTTACACGTATTAATGTTTGCACAGTACTTTTTGGCTCGCAAATCCAACATCCATAATGTATTGGATGATCTCAGAGCTTGCATTACTTCATTCAGGGCCCGATGGTTTAGCAGTTGGCACCAGATGGTAGGCTGCATTTACATTCTCAGAAAATACTGATCACTAGCGGCTCGGGAGGAATGTATTCCTTCACTTTCAAAGACTCTCACATGTCACAAAATCCTTTTGCATGTTTATGGTGCAACATTCGTTTTTTGCACTTTTCCCCCTAAATACCACTTTGTCTCTTAAGCAATTGAATGATGGCATTGACACAGACTACGGGCTCCATTTTCGTTACATGCTAAACCCCTTATGCCAAACCCCTTATCATTTGTTTTTACTATTTTTTAAAAAAAACTTTTGGGAATAGTTCAATGTGTCAATCTATTGAAACATTGTGAGAATGTAGACTGGCCATTTGAACTATTGAAAAATGTTTTTTTTTTTTTTTTTTTAAGTTTAAAAAGGCAAAGAAGTTAAGGGATAAGGGGTTTAGCAGTGACAAAAATCTAGGCCTAGGAGTATAACTAACTATTAACTACAATTACAATGGCAACCACAATTCTACTGTTATATCATTACCAGTTATCTATCATTTACCAAAAAGTTCTGGAAACTTTGGCACTCGGGAAAGACCTTTGGAAAACATGGATATTGGCTATGTTAATGTTATAAATGCATAATCACAGAATAATCAGAGAAAACAACTACCTAGTTCAGTATTTTTCCACATGACTATAAGACTGATGCTGACTCTAATACTTGGTTTAACTTGTTCTGATCCAATTAAAATTCACCCTATGGCTGTTATGATAGTGCTGTTTTTAACACAACTCAACAGATAAGCAATTCATTTTACATTTGCTATATGTATTCATATCGCTAGAGGCTAATCACAGCTACAAGCTACGGCTAATCACAAACTTTACCCTCCATCACTGTGATCCATGCCACTACCATCGCAGTTACTATGAGGAGTCCGATTGCATCCAGAAAAAAAAAACAGGAGAAAATGTTTTGCATTGCGACACAAAGAGACAGACGGACAGACAGACAGACAAAAACACAGACATACAGAGAAAGGGCAGTCATATTATGCAGACAAAAGGATCTTTGAGGCAGATAAGAGATCAGTGTCAGACTGAGAAGGCCGACGTATACATTCAGAAAAAAATAATCTCTGGACCAGATAAGCAGAATGTTTCAGACAGGCAAAGGCACACATGCAGACAAGACTGAAATACAAATAGTCGATGAGTGACAACAGAGGACGCCTTGAAAGGCCATGACTATGCCGATACCAAGGCCTAATTTACATCTATTTCCCTGCGCGATGGCACCAATGTCAGTCCGCCAGTGGGTCACCCACCTTCACCAGCGTTGTAGGCCAGAATGGAACGAGTCCTCATCTGCTTTCCCTCAATGGTTTTGCTGGAGCACGTTTGCGAGCATGTAGACCAGGGGGTCCAGTCACTCAGTACACAGTCCCGAGAGCAGGGCACCTCACAGGATACAGGCTCTGGAGTTGGGCTGGGAGCACAAAGTCCACCATCCACCATCTCTCCTGGTACAGCAGAAACAAAGAATGATTCAATTAATGTTGTCTGGTTATGTAATATGGCTGTACAGTAACTGCTCTACCTTTACCATTTATAGTACAGGTACAGCTAGCATGTAAATAATGAAGACCATTGTAGATGTATACAATTACAATTTAAATTTAGACTTTTGTAGAAACAAGCTTTCGCACCTAGCATAGGCGTATGAACAGGTGTATTAGTGTGCACACATATAGGCCAGTGGGCATCAATGATAAGGAAAAAGATATGCCCTCCTTCATGCCAGGAATTTAGGCTTTTAACAGATCTCTTTTATCCAGAATACATAGTCTAAGCATGTTTATTCCACAATTATGTTTGTAAACTTATGCCTCTATGTTTTTTTTATTATTATGAAGCTCAATTATTTATTGAGGTCAAATATTTAATATTCTGTGACCATTCTGTAAACCATAGCACATCTACAGGCTCGCAAGATGTACCAAATTGTTGTGATCTTACTGTACAGTTCAGCTATTTTCGACAGAGATATTCTTGTGTAGAGGGGGGCAAAGAATATGTCAAGAACGCAGACCTGCGGGTGACCTTCAGTCAATTAAATCGGTATACAGTAGATGGGCTTTATTTTTTTTGCTTGTTGTTTATCTTTAAATGGTAGCACTGCCATTGTGCCTGACATAAGCTATTCCGGTTTGATTTACCATAAGCTAAGCCTAGAGATGCTCCAAACCATTTTACTTTTTAATATTAATGTGGCAATTGAATCAATCAAGTGTAGTTTGAGAGAAGGTTTTACCCCAGTTTGTGTAGAATTTACACAACAACTCAATACACGATCTCAATCAGCCACGTACGTTGTACATGGAAAGAAATGGAATTCCTGGATTCCTATATTTTACACTTTAGGTCATTTATTATTCATGAACTCCCAGTGTCACCCTTAAGTGGATTATATTAACCCATATATATATTCTCCATCTTTGCTCTTAACTGCTTTGCATTCTGTGATGAACCAAACAGAGTATTTTCCTCTAAGCACTTTGCATGGAAATTCTTTCGAAGTTGACGTCACAATTTCAGACAGGAGGGAATCACTTCAAAGCTTCAATGGACCTGACTTTGCATTAAGCTGTCAATTTGACAAATATGTAGTAAACCAGTCATGACTTAACTTGTGCCGTCACGGAAATACGAAGTGACAAGGAACACCGCTGGCTCTCAGACTGCTAAATGTTACATGAAAAATGTGAATGAACAGAACATCCACTACTGTATGCAGGGGGAAAACCCTTCGTGTTTCTCCATGGTGTGAGGAAAGGAAGCAGCTCCCAATATGACTGCACAGCCAGTCAGCATGAGGAATATCAATAACCAGGTTCAATGACATTTGTATCGACCTCCATCTGCTGCACGGAGACCATCTGTGTGGCCTTTTATTTTGATTTTTTTTTTCATGATACTCGAAGGAAATATATGGCTGACACCAGGATAAAAGAGTATCTGGAGTAAATGCAGAGTGAAAATTCAAGCAAAACAAATCAATTTTCATCAGACAAGGGAGTCAACGTGCATCAATCAACCAAAGTGAGGGTACTGTAGGAAGAATGGAGTATCAGTGCAGTGAGTTTTGGTTAGAACTGCAGTACAGTGGATGATTCCACTCAACCAGCATCAGTAAATGTCAGCCTGCTGATGTATTGTAGTGTATGCCTTCTGATCTGTAGTCTAGTCAAGTTTAGCACTCGATTTGGAGCTACATGAGAAAGTACAGAATTTGCCATATTGGATGAAATAGTGAAGATTTATTAAGTGCATTTGGAGCTGACTTAGAGTCCCACTGCAACAGCATGTTCCAATTTTTATTCTTTAACGCTGACCAAATTGCATGCAATATACAACATGCTAGATGGGAAAGGGACTGCATGAAAAAAAAGAAGAAATCAATGAAGTACTTTAGCTTATTTTGTCTGTAGCCTGCAGGCTATTAAAAAAGCCAAGGTGCATCAGAAAGAATCTCTGCAGTCTGCACCACTACACCTAATATACAAAAGATTTACAGCAATAAAAGTAGCAGTAAAAGTCAGGGGCATGGGAGGCTCTGAGACCCAGGTCCAATTTCATTTTTATTTGATTGAGTGTGAGTAAGACTTAATTGTGCATGCAAAGAGGAGTGGAACAAGAGGTGAACGAAAGGGACAATCTCAAGTAAGAGCGAGAGTAATATGTGGCTCTGCTGAATTAAACGAGCGTGAAAGCAGGGGTAAAAAGACTAGGAGAAGGATAAAGAGGAGATGTGAGTGAGAGTGACTGTAGGGAACGCCTTACAAAGTTGATAACTGGCTCATGTGGGCTATGCGGAAGCTCCGCACATTATCAAGAGTTACAGGGTTGTTACCTGGGTGCCCTTGGACAATATGCTAATAGTGAAGACCTGCACTTCTTCATCAGTAATGGAATTGTGGGTCAACAGCAGAATGTATTTGATGGAGGAACATGCAATGGACTCTTATCAATTGGCTACCTAATATGTTGTACACACACACGTACAGTATTTCCACAAGACAGAGAAACCAAAGACTCCATGAAGTGGTTGCACTTTGAAGTAAATCCTTCAACTAGCCTATCATACAGTGAGTACAGTCAAATTCTACAAATGCAATAGCGCTTCCTTCTCACCGTTGCTGTTGACACACTGGACCTCTGGCATCTGTGTCCCAAGGCCACAAGACGCCCTGTCATCAGGGAGACACTGACCCAGACTGACCAATCGCCAGTAATAACAAGAGGGGTCATCACACGGGACTGCCTCCACCAGGTGCGGACAGTTTCCTGGCCCTCCTGTTGGCTTGTTGGTGACCTGCCTTGTCCGCAGTCTGAAGCCTGGGGCACAGAGGAACATTTTGTGAGTTTTAAACGTACTGTACAAATATATGGACGAATATAGTGACCAAAACACTTGTACCTGATTGTACCTGGCTTCAAGTAGAACATTTTGATTTTTTTGCCAATAAGATTTATTTAGCATTTCTTCATTTTAAATAAGCTCCCAAAAGTCACTACTGTATTACCTTATCTACCACTAATAAAAAAAAAGTATGGGCAAAGAAGGCAGAAAACATAAAAAGCAAGCATTAGTAGTGCTCAACACTAATTCATTTATTTAGTGCTCATCAAGTAAGCAATTAGTACAATATCATACTACAGTACCTTTCTTCCCAGCTTGGTCATCGCAGTTTTCAAAGGTGCATGGTCCCCAGGCCCCCCATGGAGACACCTCGCACTCAGTGGGACAGGGGATATGGCACAACTGGGACCTGTTGGGGACGAGGCCTTCGCACAGCTTGTTTTCCACTGGACGGGAAGCTAGTGGAGAAACAACACAGACAAACTGTTGGTTTCCAATCCAGAGTGTTTCCCTTTTTCAGATTCTCCCACTTTGATCATACTACATTTTTCTTTTGAGAAATGTTTACTATGACATGGAAACACTATTAATAGTATCATTTAAATTCTGACAGCCCCTAAGGCCCCAAAAAGAGAGACTACGCAAACATAACATTGTTGCCTGTGAAGTGCTGCCACGTCTGACTCCAACCTTTCTTTGTTTTGTTAAGATGTTACAATGATGAATTAGTAATGATTATCCAATGCACAATCCAACTATCACATACAGCAGTACAGAACTGACTTGCCAGATTCATAACTAAGAATACATGGATGCTACAGCAAAGGTGTGAGAAACGGTTGACAATATCTTAGCTCATGCATATTCCATTTGGTGTAATTTGGTGCCAAGTTTACCACGCTTACACAAATTTAGATTTAGAAAGTGTTATCTGTGATTCCTGTTGTTCTTCTAAGTTCACACAAGGAGACAAACAAGGTGAGATGCAATCTTTGACAACGGTGAGGAAGTGTTTCTAGATGTTAAAATACACATTGATCAATAACGTAGATAAAAAGGAGTCTCCAAAAGTAAATGTACTGTATGCAAATTTCTGCACACATGGTTACAACTGCACTCGGATGGGCAGTGGTTTCAAACAACAACGTCACTTCAAAGCTGACAATGTATATCTCTGCACATTGTTTGGTGGTTATCCTGTTTGATAAGAGTGGGTCTACCCCTGCACCAGCTAACTCTCACTAAGCCTCACACTAACGCACAGAAACAGCAAGCCTTTGCCTATATGCCCATATATATATATATATATATATATATATATATATATATATATATATATATACATATATATATATACATATATATATATATATAGACCCCCCCCACACACAGTAATGGTATACAGTATGTGTGTGTGCGCGCGCACGCATGTGTGTCCGTGTGTGCACATGTGTGTGTATGATTGCATCAGCAACTGCAAGAAATTCCCAATTCCACATAAATTACAATCCCTGTCTCAGAGAGGAAATCTCCCCATATACCGGTACGTTTGTAGATTGAGACTCGAGACACAGCTCTCATCTACCTACTGTATCATCCACTATAATCAAGTTTTGAGTGATCAGAGTTCCACCAACACCTCTTAAGTTGGTGCCATTTCAACTTGACCCTTTTGAGGCGTTATTAAAATATGGATGAGTTCCATCTGCTACCTATTCATCCAATTGCTGTTCAGTGGTTTTCATTCACATTCATGATCACTTTTTGATCCTGGTCGAGATTATGGATTTCACCAATGCGACACCAGTCTTCCCGATTCTTCATTGCCATTCCCAGTTCCTGCTTACTGATGCATGTGTCTGTAGCGATAACATCAAAGCTTGAACATGTTTGGTCTGTTTTGAGGCAGGATTCCAGAAAAGGGAAGGTAATAACCTCATTGTCAGCTCTGATGCAGCAGGTGCCTGCTTCAGAGCTTCAGGAGCAAACTGTGTTCTTCTCAATCGGACTAGACAAGAAACACGTAGAAAGTTACTTCCAAGAGAGATTTAAGCGCTGTTCCTCTAATTTCTTTGAGAATGGCCAAGTCTTAGAGCCATAGACAGATTATTATAGGATATCTACAAAACAAAAACAAAAGACATTTTCCTACTACCGGTATACAGTATATCAAATAGTCCACCCTTGAAACCTTCTCTCCCTACTTGATGTCCTAGAGCTTATAGTCTCACTCCTGATGTGATTCAGAAGAATCAGATCATAATTCCAGTATAGTGTAGAGTAAGGAGGCAAGTGTAGCTTTTGAAATGTAAAATGACATTGTTTTATTAACACAGACTGGGTTTAATGAGCCTGTAGTAGTAATCCATGTCCTGTCAACCTAGCTGGCTTGAAAAGCGTCTGTTCACAGATGGACCATGAGAATGGGAGGCGCTTAGTGCCTGTTCAGTAGACTGTACAATGTGTGAATAATAATCTCTGTTGTACTTACTGTACATTTAAATCAAACTGCATTGTGACTAGTATGTGAAAACGACTACAATACTGTATAGTTGACCCTCCTTGAAAGCAATAATAATGAGTTGTTCAGGTAAAATGCCTAAGAGTTGTGGGGAACCACGACTCACAAGTTGCCATTGATGCTGTCACTGTGGCCTACATTATGTAAACTACATACATCCAAATAGACAACATGTATATAACACAATATCATTTCTGTCAAATCAGCTAAGCTCAATATTCCCATTTAATTTATACAGAACCGCCACAGTTTATATTTAGGTATAATTCATTCATGGTATATATAACTTAAGGCAGTCATGAGGACTCCTACACCAACAATTAGTTGGAGATGCATTGGAAAGAGGCGTTGTCATGGAAATGCAAATTATATTTTAAGACAATTTAATATCCAACATGGATTCTAAAGAAGCTCCCATTAGAGACATTTAACTGTGAGTGTGATCATCATTTAGCCGAGCTTACAGTATGATTTTAAATTTTAAACTCATACGGTAAGTTCAGCGGCGCAAAGTACGTTTCCTTTAAATGACTGACTATAAAAGAACACCACAGAGCAGAGACATGATCCTAAATCACATCATTTCATTTCAGTGTACTGGACAGTAAACAGTACAAGCTTTCACCCATGGTCAAGGTCTGTTAGCCACTTGAACTGTAGCGCTTCTATTCTGGTCTAGCTCTGTGGCCTTGTGGTTAAGAGTGTCCGCCCCAAGACTGGGAGGTCTGAGGTTCAAATTCCGTTCAAGTCAAAGCAACGACTATAAAAACCTGCCTCCTCACTTGACACTCAGCGGGTTGGATTGTGGGGTAAATGCTGTACTAGAGTCATACTGCGTAGATATTAGCCTGGAACTTAGAACCTTTATTTCCAATGCCAGTTACAAACAAAAAAGTCGCACTTTGAACAGTGCATGGGGCTCTGATTGTTGTTGTTGTTGTTCTCCCACAGCTTTGGTATGAGCTAAATTTAATTCAAACTCAAGTGATTTCTTTTCCCGTCATGTCCAGGGGGTGTGACTTTACATCAACCTGCCATATGCTATTGAAACAGGAGATAGACTCCTGATCTATTGGCCTCACGAGTCATAACTTTAGGAACTGTTGGTTCCCAAAAATACTGTATTACTATGCCTCCTTTTTCTTTTATCAATTCTTCACAACGTACTGTCATACTGAACTGACAATGGATAAAACAATCCTTTACAAAAGTGAGGAGTGACGCTTCTGACACATGCGTTAAAATATTCTTTTTGAGAGCGAACGTTGCCTTTGTCTGCCTGACATTTTCCAGCAGAATATGGAACTTTGTTCTAATATCCCACATTTCTTTTATATATTAGACAGGCAGTCCTATTCAAACTGTTTGTGCAAGGCTGACTTTGTCAAGGTATGCCAGTTTAAATCTACTGCATTGCAGAGCTTGGGAGAACCTAAAGAAAACATTTTATGATCGATATATGAAATATTACCTTCACACTATAATTCATTATTTCTACTGAATCCGATTATTAGAAAAGAAAATGAGAGGAGAAGAGGGAAGGAGACACAGGGAAATAAAAGAAAGCAAAAGATGAATAATGGAATATATAAAGGCAAGAGAACAGAGGAAAGTGAGGTCCGTATTTATATCAGTGTTAATCCCTTATCACTAAAAGTCTTTGCCTAAAGAAGTTTAGGGGTAAGGGGTTGACATTGACAAAAATAAGGGCCTCCATAGCAAGAAAAGAAATGATTTACTAACACTAATGACACTAAAGTCTTACTATTAAAACAGTAGACTTACTAACAAGAAGGCCATGCAGGTGGCTGTTCCCTTTTCACTGTGAAGCATCTATGGTACATGGATTGCAACACCTACCATCAGCTCTCAGTACTTACTGCACAACTTACTGTAGTTACCGTGCTACACACACTCTCACATTCCTAAACCACAACGTTATGTGATTTTCTAACCCTAACCGTAATTCTAAAAACAAAAACAAAACAACGACACTGCTGTATCAGTTCATGTTGTATGAACAGTGAACAAGGAAAGACTGCTTGCATTTATTCACACAAATGGAACAAAACAGGACTGGTTTGATTGGTCTCACTCTCCGTAGAAACAGTATTCACATAGTGACTGTACTCGCTTCATCTAACCCTTTATTTGATTGCATCTGTAATTTAATTGTTTTAATGTAGTTGAAATGTTTGTTATTGTTTTTCATTACATATTGTATTTTATACAGCCACTTGTTTTCATCCTACAATTGGGGCATCCTTGAAAAAAGAGCTTGGCCTCGATGTGATTCTCTGAATAAATAAAGAAATAAAGGAAAAAATAAAAGTTTAGTAAAACATATTAACACTTGCTAACACCACGGCAGGGGAGCAGAAAGTGGGTAGAGCAAGGCAAGGCATTGGCTTAACAGCTTGACTAAAAGCACCTACCTGTAATCTGGAAGGTGATGGAGAGGAGAGGGGGGACACTAGGCTTCTGCGGTGTTTGGGTCTGACCCGCTGCAATTACAGGGAGATTGCACTATTAGCTACGTAGACATGCACCGGGGAGGGACAGCCTCAGACAAACAATCACAGCGTGGGGAGACAAGGCCATTAAAGAGAGAGACAGAGACTAAATGCCAGGGCAACTACCACTGATTTGCAACTAATAGATGGGAGGGCATATACCAGTAGCCGCCATGTTTCTTGAACTTTATTCACTCTATGGGGTGGCACAAGTATATGGAAAGGCACAATGTCGAAATTTGTGACGGGTAGATTATATCTCTGTTGTAACAATGCTGATCTTGGCAATCACTTTTATACCGTTGGGATGCCTGTTTATTTCCCTTATAAATGGTGCCCTATTTGTAAGGAAATGCACAGCTGAGCATGAGGGTTGCGCCCGTGAAAAACTGCCATAAATTCTCTAATGCCAAGGCTGTGCAGTTTATTCTGCTTATTCAGCTGTGCTAAAGTAAAATAAAAACCTCTTTGCCACATTCATTCATTCTGGGCAGTGAATTTCTTTGTGCAAGATGGCATGAGGATCAATGAATCTACTTGAGTAGACTTGTGCTGCAGGTGGGCAAGCAGCTCCCTATGATCTGCCACAGTGCTTACTAGTTCCGAAAGCCACGTCTAAGTAACCCTGAAGGAACATTGCCGAGGCAGTGAATACCGAACTATAGGGTGGAAAAAGCTACATTTCCCCACACGCTGATTAAGGTGGATTGCTTAGGATTTTGGAGGTGGTAAGCTGATTCCACATGTTCACCTGGGGGTTCCTTTAACCACGTTGAAAGAGAGCCACAGAAAGAAGGAAGGAGATAGTGAGAGAGAGAGAAATAAATGGTCGCAGCAGACTTCTGTGAGCCACTGTCTGTCTCTCTGTCTCAGCAGTATGCTGGGTGATAACCCCCCCCAATGGCAGGAAGACAAATCCTGCACCAGGCAGATAACACACTTTCTTTTTTTTTTGTACTAACCCCAATGTGTGTGCATGCGTGTGCCAGCGCACAGCTACATACAACTGCCCGCAGTCTTGGACACACACATACGTACATGTTTGCATCGCAAAGCCCTAGCAACAGTGCTCCATATGTACATACTGGTATGAATTTTTTAGTACATATGGAAGTAATGTGTACTTTAACATGTATGACTGCTCTACTTTCATTCCGCCCACACGTGCTTTGTTTATCCTCCCTACAGACAGACAGACAGACAGACAGACAGACAGACAGACAGACAGACAGACAGACAGACAGACAGACAGACAGACAGACAGACAGACAGACAGACAGACAGACAGACAGAGAGGAAGTGAGAGAAGAGAGGGATGGGGAGTGAACAGGAGACAGAGAAACGTCTAAAAGAAGCAGAACCAGACAGATCTATCATTCATACCAGGTCCCCAGACAAATTAACTGAGGCCGTGCCTAAAGAAACCAGACCATCAACCATTGCTTCAATTACTTCAGAATTTATTCCCTCTCGTGTCCTGTCCTGTCCATGACACCTATATTGTACAGTAAAACACCTTTTCAACTGATATACTGCACGTATCTGAAACCGCACATTAGAATCCCACTGAACATGTTTAACGCTAGAGCACTCTTATACAAATTTGATATTAACGTATTAACCAAATGCATTTACTGTTAGATAACGTGTAGTTTTCTTGCAGCTATAGTAAAGGACAATCTCCCTCTATACACATGGCACTGTGACTATACAGTACCTCACACCCTTTCTCATGCAACTGCCACAGTTGCATGAGAGAGGACTAATGTCAGTCCTGGCTAATGTCTTTAACACTTCTCTGTAAGAGGGCATGTTTGACTTTAAGCTGCCCTGACAAGTGGCAGAAACAGGCCTTGGCACTTGGAGTGCCACACAAGCTTCACACCAGGAGACATGAGTGGAGAAACTCCCTGGTATGAAATAAAATAAGGGTGAACAACTGTTTAGCACAATTAAGTAATTTAGCATATGAATGTCATTGCCACTGTAAATTTAAACATGAGATGAGGTGATATTGACGCATGTGTCTAATGTAAAAAATTCATATACAATGATTATGTAGCCATGGAAACCCAGACGTTTTTATTAAAAATAAATAAATAAATAAAATAAAAAACAATTGTGGCATACAGTAGCACAAACACGTCTCTCTGTTTCTGCTAAAATAACTGATGGTCTGCAGCCTTCCGTCTCTCTTACGTCAGGCTCATCTGCTGCAGGTGCATCTGGTTTCTGCCGGCGAATCCTGCAGGGAGCTGCCTATGCCATAGGAAACATAGGACTGTTCCAGTCTAATGAATGGTTAGCACTAAGGCACCGCTGTTTACTGTACAGAGAATCAAATGATCTGAGTCAAAATGATTATTATAATAATTGAGATGCATCAGCAGCTGTGACATGTCATATACAACATTTGGAACTCCTAATAGTCCCATCCATCATTATAGCCAAGGAGAAATATCGAAACAGCACTTTTGGACAGTAAGGGGAAGCTGTACAAACCCAGAAACAGGGTCCCAGACCCCTAAACCACCTGGGGACTGCACGATGGAAGACAACACCAATAATGGACACCAATTAACACCAATAATGAAAGTCCTCTCATTGGACTACCTGAGCATGCTCAACCATATAATACATCAACACACCACTATGGAAGGAAACCAGAAGGATTTGTTCACCAGCTCTGACCAGGATATTCCTCGTCAGTGCAGGAACGTGAGATCAGTGACTGACCTCACAGTCATACAGGTGCTTAGATTAGATTGACAGTGGCCCTTTACCTTTGTCTTTTTCTCTCAGGTCATTGAGGTATGTCAGGAGCTCAGCGTTGGCCAGTACACAATAAACCTCTCTGGTCTGTAGGCCACCTCCACACAGCCCTGTCTGGTTACTGCGGCGGCGGTCCTGTTGGCTCAGCAATGAATCCACTCGGCAGTCACTCCACTCTGTTGTTCTCCAAGTGTAACTGGAGAGGAACAAGCACAAAAGGGGAGAGGTAGGGTAGGGAGAAAATGCTTAACACAATATTATGGAAACCCTTAGAAAAACTAAGAAAAGTGACAACTAATTTCCTTCTTGGCTGTCAGTGTGCATGTATTGTTGCCTTTTGGTTGTCAGACTTTGAACACACTGATGGTATCAATGAGTGTGCCACTTTGTAGTCTCTTAAAAAATAAATGACATTGCTTCGTAGTGTGAAAAATGAGGGCTTACTTTTTTAACAAGTTGCTGCTGTTGTCCTTTAATGCTTGGGTGGCACCAGCAAGGACAAACTAAGTAGAGTATAAAATCATTACAAAATAAACTGCCAGAAATTCCTATGTGAGAAGTTCCACTTTGGGCTATGAAGGCAGTAATTGAAAAAAATATCGTACATAGAAGTTTTGGACTCAGGGAATAGCTGAAAAGACATATGACGAAACTTTGGGAATGAAGGCCATCTGTGTGTGCGTGTGTATGCATGCCTGAGTGTGACACAAATATCCTTGTAGTCTCCCTCAATTTGTCTCTACTTTGTGCCTGGCTCCAGTCCAAACTCTTATTCTAATCTGCCTCCATATGCTGTTGCCTACCCACGCACGCATGAACACACACGCATGAACACACACACACACACACACACACACACACACACACACACACACACACACACACACACACACACACACACACACACACACACACACACACACACACACACACACACACACACACACACACACACACACACACACACACACACACACACACACACACACACACACACACAGCTCACATACAGTACTCAGCCATGGGCCACCCAGGAGAACAAATTAGCTTGCCGATGTGGATAAAGGCAAATCAACAGGAAGAGTGTGTATAGACTCAGTCTGGCTGTAAGTGTAAACACTTACACTTCACACAATTTCACTGTGCTCCCTACATACACAGGAATTTAAACAATTTTGGTGGTAGTTGAAGAATGTTGGAGGGAAGATGGAGGATTTTCTCCCCGATCTACACCAAGATGCAATTCAACGTTATTTCTGCTAAACCCAAGGGTATATGGGTGGTGGGGAGAAATCATGCCTCTGCTTTTGATATCCCTCCTTGCACTCATATAGTGTTTTATTTTGCAGCGAAGTGGGGAAAATATGGGGAAAATATTCACTACAAACACCAAGACAATGTTAACAAGTCCCCCTTCTGGCTCCAAAACTATGGAATACACTTCCCATTACAATAAGAACTTTTGCCATTGTCTGAAAACCCTGAAGTCTCCATCTTAGCCCATAGCACCTGTTGCATCCAACCTCGACGACCAACAAAAGCTCAACTTATCTCTTACAGGATTTTAACTGAGGATTTCAAAAAGAAAACAAATCTGGTAAAATATTCTTGAGCTATAATCAATATATGTACTGTATACTCTCCATAAAGCCGCGCACTACCCATTTTTTTAATTTAACTAATTAATTATTTTCAACAGCTTTATTATAAAGATATGCGACTGTTCCAGTGGTTCTTAGGCATGATTCTTGATGACAATTGTCATGTATTTGATGTTTACTATGTGTTGCCTTTGCAAGCAAATGGATGCTTGTGTTCCTCCACAGGTCCCACTTGACATGTGCATGCGCGGCACCACCAACACGTTCATAAAGTGACACTCACGTGGGACAAGGAGGCGCTCCGTCACCCTGGGGTTGGCATGGCTCCACCTCCTCCAGGGGAGGGCACTGTTCCCCTTCTCCCGTGGGGAACTGGAGGACATGTCGGCTGCGGGAGCGCGTTCCACTGGGGGCCTCTGGCTCCACACATGTCTTGGAGCAGGGGCCCCATTCTGCCCACTCAGTCAGCTGGCAATCCTTAGGGAGGACGCATGATTGGACGGTTGGCGGAAGGTCCCTTGGCGTACACAGCCTGTGAGAAAAAGATGGGTGGAGGCGGTACAATATGGGTGGGGGCGGTACAGTATGGTGAGGTGAGATGAGGTGAAAATGGTGTGCTCTAGTTGCTCGAGTTAAGATGGTGTGCCTTGAGGAGATTTAAGCACTTCAACCACATACACGCTGTTGAGCGGAGTCCCTTGGAACTCAGGGCTCGATACTTGTTGTTTATGTTTTTGCTCTACAACTACTGTATGTGGATTTCAACCTTTTTCATATCAAGGCCCATTACAAAGCCGGCATTTCCACCAAAATGTTGATCAAAATGAACAAGTAACATTGGTGTAGCTCTATTTTGAGAGAAAGTGAGATCTGGTCTATTTTAGTCTCCCTGTCCCTGCTTTAACCTCTATTGGGACATTAGGCCTGTTTTACACTGGCAGCCAAATCTAGCCTGAATCAGATCTGTATCACTTTAAGAAAGAAATCTGATTTGCTTAAATAAGTGTAATGCCGGTTTTAACACTGGCAGACAAATCTAGCCCTAATGTGACCTGAATCCAATCTGTGTCACTTCAAGGAATAAATCCAATTTGCTTAGGTCTGATTTCAGACAGGTCACATACAGTACAAGTCAAAGGGAATCTGATTTTTTTTTTAAATGCGACCTAAGCCACATTCACAGGTGGTTTCAAATCTGATTCAAATCTGATGTGAGGCGATCTGTCTCAATCTGAATATAACAACCTAAACCAGATTCCATGCGACTTGTCTGCAATTATTGGAATTCGATTTAAACAAGTCAGATCCCAATCTGGATGTGGCATAGCTCTGATTCAGGCTGGATTCAGCCATTCACACACGGACACGTTTATACACAGATCGCAGAGGAAACCATGCAAGGCACCGACATGTACATCAAGGCTTATTGTTTCAGATAAACAACTTCAGGGTCTCATAGTTCCAGGGTTTTAAACAATATGATCATTATGTCACGCGCAGCACAGAAGGAGCAGGGCATGGCAGATTATAGGAGGAATAAAGCCCTGGAACGCCTAATTTAAAAAGTACACAGGTTGAATAACGTTACAATGCCAATAGCAGAGTCATGACTCCGATGAAGCTGCACTTGGAAGTTGGCAACATTAGTCAACCGTTGTACTTGGCACCGTGTATTCAGGGTATGTAAAGCCATTTTATGGGCCGATGAAGATGTACTTGGCATCGAAACACATGAGTAAACCTAACACTATTAGCACCTTGTAAATAAAAGGGCTTTGTAATTACTAGATGAGGACATTAAACAATGTTTCATTGATGGCATTGAAGAGGTTCTCATATATTTCCATTAAAAGGGTTCGGGTAATTGAGACAACATATTGGGAAAAGTGTGAAAATGTGTGGCTAGAACAGAAAATTGTGTGAGGATTCTGCCCTGGCTACCATACGTGTAGTGGATCCAACAGAGCAGTGTTCATTAGTACACTGGCAGAACAGGAGAGAAATGGGAAAATAAGTAAATAAATAAATATAGCGAAATCAATTTGTGACGGCGGCATATGTCACGACAGGTGGGCAACAATCACGACGGGTGCAGCGCCCGATATAAATTAGTCGTGCGCGGTGAAAACAGTTAACCGTTTTGGCAATCAGTCGCGACCGTTGGGCCAACCTAAGTCTAACCTCTAACTCCTAAACATAACCTCAGTAAAACCTATGATTAACCTTAACCCCCGAACATTATGCCAACAGTCGCAACTGCTGGTGCCAAACATCGCAACGTATGTCACCATTGCAAAAAGATTTTACGGAAGTTGAAAAATAACAAATTAGTAACAACCGTTATGCCAACAGTCGCAACCATTGAGACACCCATTGCGACCGTTTGGCCACCCGTTGTGAACGTATTACCCAACCAGTGACCACGATTGTAATTTGCTCATTACCATGATCACTGCGTACTGTGCGTAGTGATCAGTTTCATATCAGTGATAAAATCTAATGGGCAAGGTATTTCTGTCTTCATGTGGTAAGTCCATGACACGACAAACCATGGGCAATCTATCACTGACAGCCATCTTTTAATCATTCCACCAGTATTTAGCAGTTAATGAGCAACCAGGCCTCTTTGGGCCCCTTCTAAATCATTAGGAATTTGTTCTAACTAAAGCCGAGCACTTTCTGTTCCTCTCCGTCGGCGTGTCTTTTACCCTAGAGGCAATGCAGCTGACGAGCTATTAGTGCTAATTACAGCTCTGCTTCATTTAGAAAGATCTCATTTAGACACCACCGCCACACTTCACCTCCACTGCTTCAACTTTTGGGGTTAAAAAAATAAGGAATTGTGTGAGCCTGGTGTTAGTTATTTATTTTTTGTAACTCCTGTGTCTTTGTAGATTAGGAGTCTGCGGTCTTGTGATCTGGTACTAGAGCAACACTGTAACTCTGCACATAGATTTATTTTGTCCTTCTGAACTTGATGTTGAGTTTTTTTGCATTTGGGGTGAGGGGGGTACTCACTAACATGATGGCTCAATGTCCTCACCTTTAAAGGAACTTTACTGAGAACGCCTAAAGCAGGCGGATTCTCGAAGCATTTGGCAAGCCAACAAGGGTCAAAATCTGGGCAGAATGACGACAGTTAACAATGCAGTACAACTACTTCCAGATGAAAGAATTATCCACAATTCAAAACTTGCATGCTCATTACCTGCATTGAACAAAATATTTTGCTATTGGAGAAGTCTACTCTGCATGTGGGTTCAAGGGACTGTAGCCTATAGTAAGTAAGCCTCAGAATTTATGTGTATTGGCGAAAAATGGTCAACTTAAAGCGGGCACATGCACACACGCACGCGCGCGCGCGCACACACACACACACACACACACACACACACACACACACACACACACACACACACACACACACACACACACACACACACACACACACACACACACACACACACACACACACACACACACACACACACACACACACACACACACACACAAACTGGATACTACTCATTAAATGCATTTCACCTAATATGGGACAATATGCTAAGTGGTTTCTGTGTCAGAGTTCTACTTCAAAGGCACTGGCCTAGGTTGAAGTAAGGACTTCTCAGAGAGACCCAATGACAGATGTAGATCAAACAAAATTGGAAATGAAGGGAGCAAGATGTTCAGAAAATGTCTGGCAAGGAATTGACTGGGTTATTGCTGCACTGGGAAGTTAGTTCCACTTTTCAAAAAAACAACTATGAATATTTTAGAACCATAAATAAACAATTCAATGATTAATATTTATGTTCCTATGGGCATGAGAGCTGTTTTGCGGATCTTTTGAAATATTTGATCCTAGTCACTGCCGAGAATGTAGCACCAACAATACATTAATCAACAGATTTAGTAGATAATTGATCAGATCTAAGCCTATGTGGCATGTGACAAATACATAATGTGAATGGAGGGTTTCCGAATTATTATTCACGCCATTGGCACTTTCCTGGAGGTGAGAGATGCTGTGAAAGCCAAGATTCTGAAGGAGCGGCATTGACATTTTGAAGTCATTGTCACTCAAGGGACAGAAAGCTGACAGAGAACCGAGGGGATCTCTCAATGAGAGCACTGAATGACTAGAGCATTTTCAGAATTTTGGCTCATCAAGCATGTATTAATTATAGACCAAAACAAAATCGCCCTTGAAATCATCATCTGAAATGAATCATCAATTAATGCACTTCAATGCACATCAAAGTTTAAAGAGCCTTAATATATTGTGATCCACTAATCCATTGACTGTAGGTTCCCAGTGGCCAGCATAAACTTTGGGTGTCTGTGAAAACTGGGATTCATTCATCATCTTAAAAATATGTAGTGTAGTCAACATTTTTCCCTCCATCATACTGTAGCTTTATAATGCCAATTCGTAATGAATTCATCATAACGTAGGTGCCAGTCTGTCAAAGCCATTGCAAAAGAAAAAAAATAAAAGGGAAAAAGAAATCTGCAGATGATGATTCATGAATGTAGCCAATAATCAGTGTCTCTGTCCTTCTGTCCGTCCGTTATCAATTCATCTCTGGCACCGTTAACCTGGTTGATGCCAAGCTTTGCACACACACTACATAGATGTCAACAACAAAACCTCTGCACAAAATTTTCCAGAAGAGCTTGTTATAGTGTCACCATGAGGCAGCTTTTCACATTTTTACATATAACTGCACTTATCTGCAACTATTGTATGCACGCTCCCTAGAGGACAAACTTTGATCTGCATCTTTCATTTTTGTCTTTTAGAGCACCACCAGAAGGCCGACTTTTGTAAAACACATTCTTTTGGAGTACTCCTCCAAGTATTGCTTTCCTATTCCATTTTACACTTCAGATTACCTCAAAATGTGTCAAGGATAGATCAATAAAACACACAGCACGTTATCAAAACTGCCTTTCATATGAATGATAAATTGGGTTCAAGAGAAATTGGTGTTACATGGTTCTCCTCAGTCAATGAATGTAATGTAAGTATCTTATTCAGCCAATGACTGCTATTTGAAGACTTGATTTAGTTGAGAGGATATTGTTCACAATATTACTTCAGTTTCCTGTTCGACTTTACATTTAAACGGTATAACGGTGATTTGTTCTGTTCTAGTTACACATTCTAGAACGTTTCATCTACCGGTAGGTATGTTGTGCACAGTGACTTTTTCTGTGCACATGTCAGGAATAAATGTCAGGAATAAATCACTGGCTAAAAGTGAAGTCACACTGTGAAACATGATTGCAATATTACTTTGTTGCCATTTCCATCCTAGACATCAGATTGACGGTATTAGTAGGGCCTTAAGCCTAATTTAGATTTAGTCAGACGACTGGATCCCGCGCTTAAAAGTTCCCAATCTAAAATGCTCACGTGTGAGCATGTGTGTTTGTAGATACGCTATTTTAGGTGCAGGACACATTATATTATATTATATTATATTATATTATATTATATTATATTATATTATATTATATTATATTATATTATATTATATTATATTATATTATATTATATTATATTATATTATATTATATTATATTATATTATATTATAAATTAGCTATTATTGTTCAAAAACAAGAGAAACACACCAGATAACCATTTCATCCAACTGCCAACCTCTGACAGTGAGGAGGATAAGTTGATGATCAGCTTAGCTCATACTTTGATATTTCTCATTGGGCTTCTAGGCACAGGTGATTGTATAAATGTGCGGAGTATTCAGCAATATCTATGAAATTTATACTATATCAGATCTTTTCTGGTCCTTAGTAAAAGAAAAGAAATAACAGTTTTAGAGCTAAACACAAATCACACTAATGGTCATATGGGCGATATGACACCCCGAAGTATATCGGTCGGATTCTACTAAAAATGCCCTAAAATGGGTTCAAATTAATAAGAAAGACAAAGCTGTTTTCATACCATCTGTGTATAACAGGATGGAGCTTTTTCTTTTTTTAGTCCACGATGATAAAACTAATTCTCACCTTTGCCTAAGTGAGAACTGTGTAGGACATGTGATTATGTAACTTTGAGCAGTGTTATATGTATGTGAAAAAGTGACAGATGACAATGACAACTAAATAAAGTTATGGTGCAACTCACTGGCTTGCTAAGGCGCTCCCGTTCCTGTGTGCACAGACCACCTCCCGGGTCTGGTAGCCCACCTGGATGTCAAAGAACGGACTCTCTTGCCGGTTCAGACGATTCCTCGTCCGTTTCTTCTGGATTAGTTCCCTTGTCTCGGGGTCTTTAGTCCCAGTTCGCTCCCTGGACCCCTGACCTTTACCTCTCCGCCGCTTGGCCTGACGCGCCGACCGTGTCTGCGGCATGGCACAGGGAGACCACGGTCCGATCTTTAAACTGTACAAACCCTCGGGACCCTTGCAAGCCCCCAGTTTACAAGACTGAAATTCAGTCAGGTTGGGACAGGCGGCCCCTTCAAAAAGCGGGGGAACCAGAACACTGCGGACTCTGTTCTTAAGTCCCGTCCCGCATGTTTTGGAGCAGGAAGTCCACGGGGAATACTCTGAAACCACACAGTCCTGAGGGCAAGGGATCAGGCACCCCTGCTCCGAGCGAGGCTTGGTCTCAAAGTACTCACAGATGGCATCCTCTGCTGGCGACCCATCTGCCTTAAGTATACAGCCCACCTCCCGCGTCTGGATGCCCTCTTCTCCCCCGGCACATACGGAGGCCTGCGGGGCTCCAAAAGTCCTTGCCACCACTGGCATACACTCATCCCAGGCACCGAGCTGCCAGTTATAAAGGTCCTTGTGCCAGTCACACACACGGAAACAGTTCCTCTGGTTGGAAGGCCTCTGGCCCTGATCACAGTTGGTGTGGAGAGTGGTCCAGCCTTCCACATGAGCGCACCACACGGCCCGGCTCTGGCTGCCACCTGGACCGCAGTCGCTGCTCATACATCTTCCCCATGGCCCTGGGGAACAGAAGACATTAGCATCAGTTACATTTGGATAATGGAATTAAAGACCTTTTAGATTAATCAGTGAGTGGAGTGCACAGTAAAAATCCAGGGGTAATTTAACACTTCAGCCACTTTCAAACTGGTGTCCCTATTCTGGGGGTGCCATTTTAGGCAGAAATCATGTAAAAGGTTGTACAGCTCCCTTCAATTTTCTCCTGGAGGAATGCATCCATGTTTTTGATGACAACGGGGAGCCGTCCAACATGCTTCCTCACACCCTGCTGTTGATGCACTACTGGTACAGTATGTCATGTATTGCATGCACACGCACACGCACACGCACACGCACACACACACACACACACACACCTATGAAACCCTCCTATCCTTACATACAACACTATATGCTTTAGCCTGGTAGCTTTTTTGGCAACTGAATGGCTGAGAAATGGAAATTGAGACCTTACTGTAAATCATACACATAATCCAAGCATAAACCTTCCTTAATGATTATAGCTGGTTTTAGTATATATTTTCTGCATTATTTAAGGGTCAGTTTTTATTGGGGGCAGGGGGGTGGGCGGGGCCACCCCGAGACATGGCCAAAGAACCCCTGGTCTATCGCAGGAGGATTTCAGTGAACTATGTACAGATTTGGGGGGTTTCCAATAGTGTGCATGTACGTAATTGCCAATCCATGTTATTTCATGTGTTTGGGTGAAACCGGGTTGCGAAGTCAGTCAATGATACCCAATCACTCACCGAAATCAAAGAATCTCTATTTAGCAGCAAATATTATTGCCCTAGATCAGGGGTTTTCAACCAGTGGTCCGGGGACCACCAGTGGTCCTTGAGAGGGTTCCAGGTGGTCCCCAGCTTAGTTGGTTAACCAGATGCAACTCTTGAGAGTGTAAAAATGAAACCAAATGGACCCTTGCGGGTCCATTTGGTTTCATTTTTACACTCTCAAGAGTTAAAATATTCATCATCTGAACTAGCCATTTTGGAATGTATGTTTTGCTGGTTTTGTTTCCCAAATCCAGTCTGGAATTGTGGACAAAAAGCAAATTAATCAACAATATATCTTTAGATTTGGGGTCTGTGGGGCTACAAATGGTGGTCTGTGGCTCAAATCCTGAATAAATGGTGGTCCCTGAGATGAAAAAGGTTGAAAATCACTGCCCTAGATGGTAATACGGACCACAACGAATTTAAGCGACCGACGTCCTGCAGGTGCAGTGGGAAGAACAATGAGATCAATGACGCTGGATTAAAAGCCTACTGTGCTTCAAAGGCTTCACCAGACCCATCACATTTAAAATTCATGTGCAAGAAATTGGGACATGTTCTCTCAATGAGACTTTAACCCACGGACACTGCCATGCTACAGTATACTGTAGGAGGAATTTAAATATTTGGGTCTTTGCCTGGCTTTAAAGCCCCATATTGCCATGAAAAATATATTGCAGACTGAGAATATTACGTCCTTATATCACCCGACAGATCTGAACTGAGTGGTGCTGTACTATACTTTTTTTTTTTAAATATATTTTATCCCACGATTTTGTAACCCATTTTTTCACCCAGTGCCAATTCCTAATGTGATCCTGGGCTCTACACATTCTCCGCCAACCTGGGGAGGCAGCGGACTGGCCTCATGCTTCCTTCAATGCATGAGGAGTCCAAGCTGCCTTCTTTTCACCTGACAGGGGGGAGTTTCCTTGGTTGGACATAGCAGGGGCGAAATCCAAAAGCGACCTCGCCCGCGGGCGCCCGCTTTTGAAAACGGGCGCCCGTTTTTGTGAAAACGGGCGCCCGTTTTCACAAAAACGGGCGCCCGTTTTCAAAAGCGGGCGCCCGTTTTCACAAACGGGCACCCTTTTCAAAAGGTTATGGTTAGGGTTAGGTTAGGTTTAGGCATAGGTTTACTGAGGTTAAGTTTAGGGTTAGAGTTAGGTTTAGGCATAGCCTAGTTTGTGAAAACGGGCGCCCGCTTTTGAAAACGGGCGCCCGCTTTTGAAAACGGGCGCCCGTTTTTGTGAAACGGGCGCCCGTTTTTGTGAAAGCGGGCGCCCGTTTTTGTGAAAGCGGGCGCCCGATTTTGAAACCGGGCGCCCGCGGGCGAGGTCGCTTTTGGATTTCGCTGGCTCTCTTGGACATAGCGCGTGGAAGGAACACGTTATTCCAACTAGTTCCAGTCCCCTCCACCAGGCGCCCCAGCTGGCCGGGGGAGGTAGTTCAGTGCCCAGGATTACTGCATGTTTTTGTGAGGGTATCTACCCTAGGGGACACGGGGAGAACATGCAAACTCCACACAGAAAGGCCCTTTCGCCAACCCTGCCTCGGGTATGGGCACTGATGACGCGGAGGAGCAGACACGCCGCCAGCACCCACAGCAGCGCCCCTAGCGGGAATTGAACCCACTTTTGCTATAGTATGTAGTGCACAGCACTTTGCAAGCCCTTGACCCACCCTGGCCTCCTGTGTGTGTGTGTGTGTGTGTGTGTGTGTGTGTGTGTGTGTGTGTGTGTGTGTGTGTGTGTGTGTGTGTGTGTGTGTGTGTGTGTGTGTGTGTGTGTGTGTGTGTGTGTGTGTGTGTGTGTGTGTGTGTTAGGCTGTGCAACAACACTTGGTCAACAAATGCCTATTCTATGCTCGAACAGATGTCAGACAGATTTGCGTTCACACAAACACCCAAAGCTGGTTATTTATAGTCAATGGCATTCAATGTTTGCATAAGCACAATATGTTGTGAATGATTAATAAATAATGTTAATTTCTTGATAATTGCGGAGACATTTACTGTTTTCGTCATCATCAGAGGTCAACATATTGTCTGTCCTAGGAGTATAAACGTAATAATAATGACGATCCTTGACTGACAGAAGTATATCATGTCGTGACGAGGTGTAAGCAGTTCCCATCTGTCTGTGTGGTGACTGGCTTCAATCAGTATGTCAGCTGGACTACTGCAACCTCAAAGGACATTACTTCTCTCCCTATATCAGCACACCGGATCAATGTCCTACTGCAAGAGTGGATGATACATGTTACACTACATATTTGTGATTCAGGGGTTGTCTGGCTATCCGTTAGCTACAGATCAAGTGAAGCTCTATTTAATACCCCTTAGAAAAGATATGTCTTGGGTATTCAGCACAAAAGATACAAGGGAGTAAAATATCTTCAGCAGCATTCCCCACACTAATCCTCTCGACTGCTTCTGCGAGTCCATGAAATACCAGAGATATTTATTTTCTCTGACAGAGGACTGGCAGCTTGCTTTGAGGTTTCCCTGTACTCTACTGTACAATAGTGTACTCCATGTGTGGGTGTGAAAACTGAATTTTCCTCATGAGATCAATACATAATCTATGTAAATATTTCACTGAATAAAATGGTGAGATGAAACGAATGGTAAGGCAGTGAGAGCTAATATTGAATTTCCACAAAGTAAATAAAACACAGAACAAAAGAATGTTCTTTCGATATCAAGTCAACATATGGCTTGGTATACTGAATGAAACAAGTTCTCCCATAAGGCTTGTGATTCCATAATTCCAGTCAATATCATTTGTTTGTTTGTTTGACAAGCAACCCTCATACAAACATGTGAACCCAAGTATATGCATTACTTGTTTGTAATGCAAATACCCTCTGCAAAAATCCACTATTCTAGGTGGGACACACTCACACATTCACACAATGTACATTGGTCATAACTGGTTCGCTGCACAGTAAAATCTTCAGTTTACACCAAATTACTACTAATAGAGTTTAAAAAAGGGCCTTTTCTTCATCCTAAAAAGGTCTGCTTCGGCAAGAAAGACATGACATCACAGCGTGCCTCTCTTGGTTGTTTGATTATTATTGATCAGATCCCCAGCATCTCACTCTTGCTCACAAAGACAGACACTTGCCTACTGACAAGTTCAATACATCCTCACTATCCGACTGCTGCCAGAAGCATTGCCTTCACCTCAAATGCATTGCCTTCTTGCAATGCACCCTTCTTGATAAATGGGAAATGGTGCATTTATATACCACCTTTGTCCAAGACACTTCACAGAGATTGTGCATTACATCCCCCCATTTACACACCGATGCTGGAGAACGTTGCAAGGCAATTTAGAGTAATTCAGCGTCTTGCTCAAGGACACTTTGACACTAACTCGGGGGGAGCTTGGGTTCAAACTGGGAAGCAACGCGTTTGCCATTTGGTCACTCCTGAGTCACCATATGTACCTTGCATACAGTATCCACTCCACAGTATCAAAATATATGGAAAACATTCCTTACATATGCATGAGCATGCTCATTAATAAATTCCACATGACATGATACAGGTGCAGTTAAGGACAAATTCTTGTCAAGTTGAAAAGATAAAAGAAAACCTGGCTAAATTGGCTCACATTTTTTTATGTCCGTCCATCTCATGTGATGTCTAATCCACGCCCAGCATGAGCTCCATTGACTCCTAGCAGATCAAAGCCAGCAGATGCACCTGGCTGAGGGGTTCGCAGACAGGGAGGAGAAGTATAGACTCTGGTGCAGCTTGTTTGTAAACACTGCATACATTTTAGGCAATAAATAGGCCATGAAGTTGCTCAATCTTGATTCATTTCACACCTACAACTCCACTCCAACTCTGTGAGCTCACACATATTAGCTTGCCACTCTGTAACATTGTGGAGGTTTTCTCTACTGCATCTCTACTCTACTGCGTGTTTTTGCTGTCTTTCGAGTCTCGCCCCCTGACTCAACACTAGTTGCTCCTCTCCATTGACTTTGCATTGAACCTCGCAACACTCTGAAAACATAGGCAACAAAATGACACAATGGCCATGTAATAGATTTCTCCTCTCAAACACCTCCGGGTCTCATATTTATTTTGTTGCTTTTAGTTAACAAGAAAGAAAATACAGTTGTAGAGCTTCAGGTGCGAAAACAAAAGAACAAGACTCAAATCTAATAATTTCATGGCCTCCCCTGCTGCTGATAGCAAGTTCCTACGTGTGAAGTTTGTGAATTAAGAAGCCACACAAATCACAAGGCAGTGTTCAGTAGAGAAGCTACGATACAGGCTGGCTGTTTGTGGAACATCCTGCACAGTATCTCATTTGGCCATATAAGAGTACAAACAGATAGACTTACATTATACTTACTTACAGGAACAACAGAGGTGCTTCACAAGGTCAATGTTGGTCTAGAGTTTAGTGAAAAACAAATGTACATATAGAATAATTCTTTCAGTCTTTTGAGCTTCACTTGCTTTTCACTTCACTTAATTTCGTGCAGGTTGCATTTGTAGGTACATGACATCACAAAAGACAGCCATGTCCTCCAGCAATAAACAGCCACCGATACATAAGTATGAGAGACGCTGTTCTAGAGGGCTCAACCTTTGGTTATTACAAGTTTTAAAAAAAAAAGTTTGCTTATGTTCAGTTCTCGTTTAGATTAAATTTAGTACCAGCCAGTCCTGAAAAATTTGGAAACCAATCTTAGCCAATCAATCAGGATGGAGTATGTAAAATCTGAAAGACCTGGTTTGTTTAATAGCTATAGAGAGACTGTATAACAATTTGTGTGATGTTTGGAATAAATCTGTAGGTTCCTATCAAACAAGATTTATTCCCATAGGGATATAATCGCCAGGGGAATGAAATTCTGTCTCTGCTGTCATTTGTCTCCAACTGTATGATTATTGTTTTATTAGTACATCAACACCGTGTTATTATTATCCAACTTATTTCTACATTGTTTTCTGGGGTCCGCCGGTGGAAGGGAGACCCCGTGGGAGAACCGGTGCAAGGGGGATCCACCGGTACAATGGGGACCCACAGAGGTTGGCGCGAGGTACTGTGCATGGGTGAAGGTCCGTGTGGTATTGTTTCCAGGCTGTGTTAGTTGGAATTACACTTTGGAATTCTGTCTCCATGGAGATATGCCAGCAATCAACAATCAGCGCGACCGTTTGGACAATGGGAGATTGCCTGGGAATAGTGCAAGGAGATAATGCAACCTGAACCTTTTGGGCAACCTTTTGAACAATGGGTTTGGGCAATTAGAGAAAAGTTACTTAGTTCCAGAGGGTGAATATTGGGTCCAGGTAAAAAGGAAAAAGGACAGAGTCTCAGCTCTGGCATCCAGGGAGTGGGTTTGCAGAGTTTGGCTCTTGGCTGTGATCAAGGCAACAGTGCCAGAGATTAGCTGTCCACAGTGCACACAAGTACAAAACAAACCGCTACACTTAGTGCACACAAGTACAAAACAAACCGCTACACTTAGAGTATATATGAACATAGTTGTATGTTTTCACAGCCTTTGGCATTGATAAACATTACCACACTGCACATGATGCGTAATAAGTTAAAATATTCTGAGTAGAGTATGTTTGCTGAAAGATAGCAAACAATCTTGTATGAAAATGAAGCAAGGCAACAGTGTATTGTTTGGGGTGTATACAGTAGAGGGTAGAGAATCGTGAAATGTGAATCCTCAAAAAAAAAAATCATTTTGGTCTAATCTGCACCCCGGGAAGACCATTTGGAGGGTAAGCAGAGAAAAGAGCAAACCATATCCAAGGGAAAATGGAAAAGACCAGAGGGTAACACTCAACATCCGAAAGAAATCCAAGCTGCTTAACATTCATGGATGATTGTTAACCTCGGCCAGCATTCAGTGTGATCAGTGCCCTCGGCTGTATCTCACTAAGCCATGATCCATTGACTTAAGCGCTTTCTGGAACACTTGATGTGAATTCCATTAGCTACAATACCATAGTGCTGACATGGTTATGGAAGGGGCTTCTTTGATGATTCTGATTCAGCATTTCCCAAAACAAAAGCACTGCATCTAACTGGGAGGCTGGTGTTTGAACAAATGAAATCATACAATGTTAAATACGTGTTGTTTTCAAAGGAGTGTACCATGATCTTAAATTATGATTATTGCTGTAACTAATTAACTGTATCATGTGCATAAACCCTTTGAAGCATTGGACATTATGAGAATAAAACTGAATACATGAACAGAAATGAAGGTTATACATAATTACAACCTAATTAGACTGTACATACTGTAACACAATAGGCTTTGACAAGTCTGACAAATACCATTCAAGACCATTCCCAATAATTTCCTTGGGGGTATAAGGAGACAAAGAGCACCAACAGCTCAACACTGATGCTGATATCTGAATCAGCAGCAAACCATCACAGCTTTCTGCATTCAAGCAGCAGGTTGCATTTTAATTTTCTTCCATGTCAACAATGACAAGGTGTTGCCATCCACTGCTCATCCGTTCTTGTGTCAAAAGGCAGTGTTCAACACAGCCAGGCTAATTTCCAAAGGTCAAAAGCACTGGTCTGTGTGAAAAGCTGTCATGAAAAATGTCAAAGCTGTCAGTTTCTATACACAATCACTAAACCTCATAAGCTCTATTCATGTTTGAAATGCCTCAATATTGCAATGACAAAACACAAAACATTATGAATGTTGCTTTTTGCAATTGAAGAGCACAACCGAGGTTGAGCCTAATGCTACCGGTATAAATCACAATGATTGACTACACATTCATAACACAGTGAAATGCTTTGTGGGTCCTTGCCTGCTGGCCTAGTGGTCCAGGCACATAATAGGCTTTGGCTTGAGAGAGTGTTGCATGTTCGAGTCCCGTTCATGATGACCTTTGCTGCATGTCTCTCTCCCTTTCCTGACAATGTTCACTTGATACTATCAATGAAGGCAGAAAAAAAATACCTTGTGTGGAATGTAAATAAACAGCATAATGTCAACCGTCTCTCAAAATAAATTATAAATATGAATGGATATAAGACTACAACATATCTAACTCAGTTTGTTTTTCCTCACACGTTGTGTCGGCAGACCTTTCTACACTATGTATAGTATTCCTCTATGTTGATAACAGGCTAACAGGGATGAGATGGATGTCACGTTGGGTCGACACAGGTGAGAAGGTTTTGAGGAGATTTGATGGAAGGAAGAAATATAACCACGGCACCAGCTCTGGGTATTCTTGTGCGCTCCAGTGTTGACCTGAGCACTGCCCTAGTTTATTGTGAGGATTCAGAGGAGGCCATCGCCACTGGCATTAAATAATGGGGCAGGGAATGGTGCCTCAATCACGCTGTGCAGAGCTGCATTCAACAAACCCATCACGTCACTCTGACAAGTCCACTGTATGGCAGCAGTGGCTAAATGGCCACATTATCAGTAGCTACTGCATTGGTCATGATCCAGCCACTCAAACACTTAAGGTTTGCCCTTTCTGGCACAGTACAGAAGAGGTATATGTGCTGTCTCATATTAAATTAGGTATAGTACTTGCTTGGTTTACTGTCTATACCGTATCTATATGATCGGTAGCATGCTATAAGATTCAAGATTTAAGAACTTTATTGGCATGTCAACAAGTAGTTGATAGGAATTTGTCTCGGTTCATGCTAAACATATACAGACAATATACATACAGAGGACAACAAAAAGACAGTACAGTTCACAGGCCAGCAGCATGAAAAATACATACGGTTGCTTAAAGTGTAAGTAACCTGTTTTGCACTACTTTTCCCAATCAAATTGTGTCATAATTACAAACACATTTGCCAATACAACAATACTTGGTGTGTACTTGCTCTGGGGGCTATCAGAAGAAAGGTGGTCCCACCCCCGAAGCCCTGCCCAATCACGCCGGAAAGTTACGAGTTGATATGGCGTGTCATTAGGAGAACATCTCATCGGGTTCCCATTGACTTGGATGGGAAAGTGGCCGTGGGAATTACCATATTAAACACTCTCGTAAGGGAGTACATACATAACTCTGTTAATGATCGTGACCGGGGATAGCGCGGCCACCACGCGTTGTTTTTACTCAGACAGTCTCTCAGACCGTTTTTGCAATATCCATGTTGAAACAGAGCTAGCGTATGTGGCTATATGTCTACACACTGCAGTCGCGAGGGGCGTGCCTTCACTCCAGCTGACCAGTGACTCAGAGCCATCTAGTACAAGACTTGCGACATTGCGGAGTCGGAAACTGAGCGCTCGAGCTGCCTGAATGGGTACAAACTGGAGTTCTCGACCAAGCCAACGTTTAGTTGTTTTCTGCCGCTGGAATGCGAGGGGACTCGGTGGATGGATTATGGACATTACGTTAGCAGCAACTGTGCCTTATGCTGGGATAGAACCATGACGATAACATTAAAAACAGGAGGAGTATTTGTGAAGGAGAGAGTAATCTTGGTAAACATGCTCGTAAATCAGGGGTTTTCAACCGGTGGTCCGGGGACCACCAGTGGTCCCTGAAACCACCAGTGGTCCCTGAAAGAGTTCCAGGTGGTCCTCAGCTAAGTTGGTCAACCAAATGTAACTCTTGAGATCGTAAAAATGAAACCAAATGGACCCTTGCGGGGTCCATTTGGTTTCATTTTTACACTCTCAAGAGTTAAAATATTTATCATCTGAATTAGCCCAAGTGTACACAACTAGAAAGTAGAATGGATGGACAAAAGCAAAAGAAATCTTTAGTTTTGGGGTCTGTGGGGCTAAATGTCCTCAAACGGTGGTCCGTGGCTCAAATGCAGAATAAATAGCCTAGTGGGCCCTGGTATCAAAAAGGTTGAAAACTACTGTCGTAGCCTAAATAACCGAACGAGCCAGCGGACCACCGCTGCGTCTACCCACTGATACTGATCCTCTCGGGGATCAGCAGCCAGTGTTGCCAACTGCCAAAATCCAAAATGCACTAGTGGCACTTCCAAAATGCACTAGAATGCGCTAGAGCAGTGGTTTTTCCACCATTTTCATACCAGGGCCCACTATTTATTCTGCATTTTAGCCACGGACTACCATCTGATGTTGAGTTTAGTTTCTCAGAATAATTTAGGAGAGAAAAACTGGCAAAAATGTTGGTCAAAATATCAATTCTCCTACATTTTCTAAATGTGTAGATTCTTAAAAATCAGACATTTAAATATAATTTAACTCTTGAGAGCGTAAAATGAAACCAAATGGACCCGTAAGGGTCCATTTGGTTTCATTTTAACGCTCTCAAGAGTTACAGATCTATAAGGCTCCATATCATAGGAGGAAAAATGGTGAAAAATGAGGGTTTTATCTCTGGCGCCTGTCAACCAATTTCACCCCAACTCACCAGCCAAAAAGCACTAGATTTTCCGCCAGGAGTTTTTCACTAATCTTGGCGCTAGGGGGGTCTGAAAAGCGCTAAATATAGCGACAAATGCGCCAAGTTGGCAACACTGTCAGCAGCAATCTCTTTCACAATCTCATGTCCGGGCAGTAGCATTGTTTCCGAGTTTTACGCACACTGCTGCCTGCGTAGGAACACACTGCGTAAAAACATCCACGTACGCTCAGTATGCCAGGTTATAGGCACAGCATCCCTTTTCAAATGTGGCTTTGAGGCCATGCCAGATTTCCACTGACCATAGCCCGCCGTTGTAATCGGATGGAAGAAAATGTTCCCCACATATTATATAGTGGACTTCCCCGGTAGCCCCTTGGTCCAGTCAGCACGTCTAATGCGTGCAAAAGTGTCCCATTTTTTGGCTGTCTTTTCGTTTTTGGGCCAAACGTGTATCGGAATTCCCTTCCCACCTATATTGCTGCAACCACCGATTACGCATCTCTTTGGCATTTTCCAAAAGTTGTAGACACCGAAAAGTTGTTCCAAGAACTGAGACTATAAATAGTCTCGACTCCACGCTGATTCTGTCTATACTCAATACGCACATCTGCGTTGCTGGGGAGATACCGTGGTGACGAGGAGAAGGGCGTGTCCATCGGAGTTAGCATTGCAACAAGACGAAAAGACCTCTCTCTGCATTCTCCTATTGACGTCACACACCCGCGACATCAACAGATTCAGAACTACATTTCCCAAAGTGGCGGATGTAGTAATTTTATTTCTATAAAAATCAAATGTGAGATGTGTACAGCCCCATCAGGCATTTTAAATATATCATTGGGATACTTAGGCTATTTTTGAGGGACATGTGTCAACAGTTTTGAGAGTTTTTTGCAGGTTACCTACACTTTAAAGTGCTATATGCATTGCATGTTGCTACATACATGCAAAGTTATGACTGTAAACTAGCACAACAAATTCAAATGTCTAATAGCTACACGGTAAGTGCTATCTCTGAAACGAGATGTTGAGCAATTAATACTTCTGTACCTCCTGTCTGATGGTAGGAGATTGAAGAGGTGGTGTGCGGGGTGAGAATTATCAGCTATTATTTTATTTGCTTTGCTGATTATTCTAGTGTTAAAGAGTGAGGAAAGTGCAGGGAGGCTACATCCTATGATTTTAGATGCACATCGCACTACTCTTTCCAGCTTGGTCTTGTCCTGAGAGGTTGTGTGACCAAACCAGACAAGCATGGAGAAGGTGAGAACACTCTTGATGGTGGCCTTATAGAAGTGAGTCATTGCTGCTTGGCTGGCTTTAAACTTCTTGAGCTGCCCTAGGAAATACAGACACTGATGGGATTTGCTTATGATGAGACTGGTGTTTAATTCCCAAGATAGGGATTCATGGATGGTTGTCCCTAGGAATTTAAAGGAGGTGACTATCCACCTCTTCCCCATTGATGTAGAGAGGGGAGAGTGGGGCCAAGATCTTCCTTCTGAAATCAATGATCATCTCTTTGGTTTTAGAGACGTTCAAGATCAAGTTGTTTTCCTCACACCACCTCACGAGCTCAGTTATTTCTCTACGGTAGTCGGATTCATCCCCCTTAGAGATGAGACCCACCACAGACGTGTCGTCTGCAAACTTATACACCATAACTGAACTACAATGTGACTGACAGAAATGTGTGTATAAAGAATACAGGATAGGTGAAAGAACTCAGCCCTGGGGGGCCCCGGTGTTAAGGAGCCTAGACCGAGACAAGATCACCCATTTTGACAACCTGTTTTCTATTTGATAGAAAATCAAAGATCCATTTACACAGTGGTGTACTAACAGTTGTAGGCTTCGCCGGCACAATCGTATTGAATGCAGAGCTGAAGTCCACAAAAAGTACACATAATCAATAGGTAACATCAGTCATCCTATAACTATTTCCACCTATAACTATGTTTGCCATTTTGCATTTTCTTACTACTCTATACTACAGGTCATGTGATGCATAATGCACATCTTCTTTTCATTTTCCGTTTCAATTGCCGACAATTGCCTTGTGCTGGATCATTGGTTCTGCCCCAGTTCCCCTCCCCTTTTGGAAAACATTGGACAACTCACTGTGAGAAGGCTTCCACTCTATACTGTAGTTTTATCCCACTCCTAGGATAGGAATTGTTCCTCCTCCTCTCCCAAATGTGAACGAAAATAAAAGCTTGGGTAACCTCCAAGGCTACACTTTACAGTATGTACCATATTACTGCTATTTGCCCGGCTTCGTGATGCCGCAATTGACAACTGACACACCTGGCTACTAGGCAGGGAGATATGCACTCCACGGGGCATCCCTTTTTAAAGTTGTTACTATGTCCTTTCATATTACAGTAATAGTATAACCTGTTAGACTCTTACATAAGTTTTTTACACTGGGGAGGTGCCCAGTACATTAGGTACAACCGCAGTACTATACATATATAGTAGCTCAGTCCATAGAGCAATTCCACCACCGTTTCATTGTACCTGTTCTGTCTTGTTTGACTTACATTTGAAGAGGCAGTCCAATGGAAAAAGAAAATCTCCCAAGGGAGGTTGACAGTTTGGCAAAGGGGGCAACGAGATGATGGTGGTGAGCGGTACAGTATATGGGGGATTGTTTGTGAGTGTGGGAGGGATTGATTTGCTTAGGAGTGTTAAGCCTGATTTATGCTTAATCGTAAGACAATGCTCAGTGCTTAATCGTAAGACAATGATCTGGACAAAATGTGCTGAAAATGATGAGCCATGTAAAAAATGTACCATCTACTATATGCAAATTAGTGACTTATCCATTCAGTAAACCATTAGTAGAATTACATTTCCAATTATTATTTCTGATATTTGCCATCTATCTTATTGCGACCACAGGTCGCACCGAGCATGAAAACCAGAAGGAAGATCATCACGCTGTAACTGTATGCTCGTCACACTCACTACACTGTAACTGTATGCTTGTTGCATTGTAACCCTTCGCTGTAACACTTGCCTGTGACGCTGTCTTTTCATTGGCATTGATAAAAATGAAAACCCAGCTTTTATTTTGTTCACTAATAGAATCTAATTCTATTAGTACTAATAGAATCTATTAGTAGAATTGGCTATATTAATACATTACTTGTACTTGGTCTTGAAAGCGTCTTGGTGGCTGAGTAGGATTTGCTTACTCAGGGACACTTTACTGTCCTCTTTAGTTGTTGTTAATGTCTTTTCTGCTGTACATGTAACATTTCCTTTCTGCATTTCCATTTACACATGCTAAAATAACTATTAACTATTAGGAGGCAGCCATTAATTACATCACCATTATCATCACTATGATGCCTTCCTGTTTGTTTGATGTTGTCTACAGTAACAGTCTTTGTATTGACTTGTGCTTTCGTTTGGTTGTATCCATTTCGAAATACTGTTAAATGTTCAATCAATACAGCACATGGGGAGCAGGTATAGGGCAACTTAGTGGTTAATGATCTTGCTCAGAGACACTTTGTATTTCAATTTGCAGATTAACCACTCAGCTACTCCTCTGCTCGACTGCCAAGGCAAGCTTTTATTTTTTAAGCAATGCTACACTGTGGGCGGCAGTGACTCAGGGGTAGACTCCACCAGTTAAATCCCGGCACCCACAGAGTTAGTGTTGAAGTGTCCTTGAGCAAAAGCCCCTAATTGCTCCCGATGTGCAGGTTGGGCCTTGCATAGTTTCCTCCACCATTAGTGTGCGCCAGTGCGTGCGTGTGTGTGTGAGTATGTCTATCTATCTATGTTTTGGATAAAAGCTCTATGTAAATGCACACCATTGTCAATCATTGCACATGTTTTATATTCAATTGCCCACATTTTATATAAAAAACAATGCCTATTTACTGAGAACCAGATTTTAACCAGAGATATTCAACCTAGTGCATGAACTAAATGTACATAGTTTTATGGATTAGGATCATGATTTGTGGATTTTTCTGGATGGGAAAGGAGGATTGCATATACATCTACACATACTGTATAGTTAGCAGTGCTGCTGGCATTGGTGAAGGGCTGTTAAAGTGTCACAAGGCTTTAGTTGTTCTAGTTAGTGTTTGCAATGATGAAGCAGCATGCTTGTGTCAGTTGTGTGCTGTGTGCACATGGACACATGGAGGGAAAGGACTGCTAAAGTGGCACGCGCTTGTGAGCGCATCTGTTTGTAATAACAAAGCACACGTGTGTGTGCTGAAGTGCACGTGGACGTGCATGTCGGCTGTGTGTGTCTGCCTGTTCCTTTTGTGTCTGCACCACAGTTGCTCTGGGGGCAGCGGTTTGATGATGTAGCTGTCACTTTATTAAGATAAATTTTCCAATCACATGGTGAGATCTCCCACCCTCAGGAGTGCCAGAGAGCCACGGATTAGATTACCCCATACCCACAATGCATCATGCTCTACATCTCAATTCAATAGGTGAGAAACCCGAGACTGGCAGATGCTGCCTGCTGCATCTCTCCCTTTTAAAAAGAGGGGTGGGGTGTAAAATTAGCGCTCAGGACATGCAGTACATAAACAGGAACATATTGTAATAGCACCATTGCACCGGTGTCTCAATTACAGATGCCAAATGAGGATTTTCCCCATTTTTCTTTGAGTAAATCAAAGAAAGAATATAATAGCCAATGTGACATTGGCAGTCATTATCAGTTTGAGAATTATAAGAACGACCAACCATACACCATGCAGAATAAAAGCTCAACTACGTTGTACAACTACACTCATTAAGATCTCTTAATTACGCCAACGTCATCACCTAAACCAGCCAATCGGAGTACTTCGAGGGACGGTCGACGACTGCGAACCGATTGGTTTACTTGTGCTCACTCTGCTCACAAAAGTTATTGTCTCCACCGTAACTGGTGACTATGTTTCGCCCTCTGTCCGTCTGTGCACACATCCGTCCGTGCACACGTTTGTCCGTCCACGCGCCTGTTACGTCACCCTAACAGTCTTCACTCTGACCCAAGACGGTGGAGACCTGTGCACAGATTTAGTTATCATGATAAAACCACTCTTCTGATTGTATAACACATCCCAAAACAGCCAACAATCCTATCGCCTACACTTCCTCCTGTAGTCCAAAAGAATATAGGTACAATTGAGAATTGAACCACTACATTGTCACACAAAGGTAATATCCTTAACCATCATGATACATTCTTCATTGTACAATGGGGAGTACTGGCCAAGGCTTTTGATTGGTAAGAATACCAGCTGTACTTACAGTAAATCACAATAAAGCTGAAATTACAAAAGTCATTACCCTTCATTCAGCTAAGAAATAGTCTCAACAAGTCCTCCTGATTAAGTTATTTTTTCCCTGCATGTACTACTGTAATGCACTTTGTCGGTACTGCTCCCTTCTCTGACTCACTCCAACTATTGCAGAGCGCTGCTACCCTAACTTTTAACAAGCACCAAGAAATATGAACACATTAGCCTGTGCTAGCAAACTTACTCTGACTGCCAGTTGGATTCCGTATTGATTTTATGATTTTTATTGGTCACCTTTACAGCTTTGAATGGCCTCGTTCCAAATTATAGAAAGGATTTACTAACTCCCTATGTGCCTGGGCATTCTGAGAGGGGTGGATGCAGCTCTGCTGGTGGTTCCTACAGAACATGACTGCTTGTGAACAAAGATGACCTGACTCTGCTGTTAGAGACCTGACTCTGCTGTTAGAGACCTGAGACTGTAAACACTCTGCCTATTGCCATCAGACAGTCTGTATCATACTTCACATTTAAGACACTTCTTAAACCCTTCTATATTTGCTCAGGCTCCTGAAATCGATAATGATGGCCTTTAAAACAATGCAATGTTCAAGAGTTGTTGCTTTTTTTGTAATTCTTGAATTACTGGGTTTTGTCATATTGGAATCTTCATTTTATGTAGGCCTAAATTACCCACTAACCCTGGCTGACAGTCTGAAAGGTGGACAGGAGCATTGTAATTGTCTATTAGTGTAGCTCACACATGCTGAATGGACATCTAGTTCTGGCCCATAGCCTCACAGGGATATCCAATAACATAGAGAGATGATTGCTCTGCAGTTAGCAATTCACAAAAACAGTGTTATTAAACCATTACAAAAATACACAGGAATTAATGCCCTTGACCTGCTGGCAGCGTGCACAAAATCATAAATATGATTCGGATTAGCTTAGTAAAATCTATGAGACACACACGAGTATCGCAATCTCTCTCTGCCTGCTTAGTGGAAATAATTAAATGGATTTGATAATGGGAAGATCTCAAAGGTTAAGTGTAGGGCAACACCATGTGCACTGAATCTCCACAATGCAGGGCAATGTGCTATGCATTTTTCACATGGTTTGATTGATGTTATAGCAGATACCCTAGAGAGATTGAGTGACTGGACTGTTTTCTTAATGCTGTGCCCACCCGCTCCCACTGGATTTCTGACCATTAGTGCCTGGCAATACTATCATTGTGCCCCAAATACAAACAGAAAGACAACATGAGAGCGGGGGAGCATGATTTGATCATTTCAGCACCACAGAGACATGGACAGAGACACAGTGCTCTGTTGCAATTAATAAACAGATTTAGCTTCTAATAAAGTTTGAAAATTTTGTTTTCACCCTGTGAGACTTAATATTAAGCCAATACTAATTGCTAAGTGCGACCAGAAGAACCAAATGTAACATTTGGCTACATTTATTTTGTACACTTACTCTGACAGCCAATACTGCCCAGTCACAAACTGTGTGGGCTGTAAAAATGCTTTAAAGATAGGTCAGAAAACAATGTGTGGTATTTCTTCTTTGATTTTCCTGCATCGATTACTGGACAAAGGTCACCAAATAAAGGTCACACCCAACTCTCATTGCCTTCAATGCACTCCATCAAACTTCACCTCCCAGTAAAGTCATGTGCAGCATCTGACCTCGCCTTGGTTATTACAGGACCCCTTTTTTTTCTTTTTAATGGTGGGATCCCACGGGACACCATCCAGTCCAAATACAGGCTTCTAGACTGGACACGAAACAATTACGCTTTGTTCAGGCTACTGGAGAAAGATGAAGTTGAACATGATCCAGCTCTAAATCTTCTTAGTCTTTGTCATGGTTTCACATTTCAATTGGAACACATCAAAGACCAGCAAGCTGATTTTAGATTTTAGACACAATGCTCCTCCACCACCCACTCCATCTACAGTAGGATCAGAGGAGAGGAGATTGAGGTGGTGACGGAGTATAAATATCTTGGTCTTATTATAGATAACAAAACTATCCTGAGACCATTGCACTGATGCTATTTTTAAAGAGACAGCTTGTGTTCTTTTTTGTTATCAAGCGGAACTCGTTTAATGTTACACAATTGTCACTCTATTTGAACATTTCTTTCAACATTTCAGTGGCTTGTTAAATTGTTTGCTGGAAAAAGAACAAATTACAAATGATTTAATAAGACCAATGGTAAATGAATGGGGGTTCAGCAGGTTGACCTGTACCATATGTACCTGAAAAGGCTTGCTGAGAGGACAGTAAAGGTCTGCATGGTATTGGTACATCTCATTCACTTCCAGGGGAGTTCCACCACTCCCTTCAGGTTGGAGTTACCCAATTATCTAAACCAATCAAGCATAAAAACTAATTTATTCCCATGGCAACTCAATTAAACCAGTAGCCATGGGGAATGTGGGGAAATACTTTACAGTGGGACGTGGAATACCAGTACCACTGGTTCCCTGCACAAAACAAACAATGGGTAAATTATCTTTCTATCGGCATGGAATGCCTTGGAAAAAGCAGATCTCTGGTGTCCATTGAAACAGGACTGAAATTTTGACTTTCAGCGACATGACAAAATAGGGACACAAGGATTAGAAGGACTACAGGAAGTGGTATATGTGGATTAGATGATGAAGTACATCATTCTTGTCCACATTTAGAATATCCGTTGTGGTGTATTGGGCCAGGTCTAAGACATTGCTATGTTAAGTATTGTCATTGCTGTTATAATTGCTACTTACTAACAGAACTCAGCACAAGTGCCTCATTACTAACTGTAACACTCTTGGCACTTAACAACCCCATAGAACATCCTCTTGTGTAGTATTGCTTAATTAAGAGTTGGTTACTTGAATTCCAGTGTGAATGAATGCCTTCATGTGGTGCAGTGATAGTAGAGGGATTCCTGCTGTCAGTTGGTTAAATAATGTACACAGCAGGGCTGCTTGGCTTCCCGCAGTCAGCTAGGTGTAGTGCAGTCGACAGCGAAGTATCACTTCCACGACAATCACAGCTAATAGCTAATTTCTACTTAATCTTATGACTGTGTTGCTCACTGGGAAGAGAGCTGAAGAGCCGACTTCAAACCAAACGAGAGACACAGTCACACAACAATGTACAATTACAGTACAATTGACTTGGATGTGGGGTTTATAGGCCCACTTTCATGGCCCCACGGGAGATTCTTCTTGGATAGAGATTCAACAGCAGTAGGGAGGTAGGAGGTGTTGGACTGAAAACATGAAAATCAAAGCCAAACACACACACACACGCGCGCGCGCGCACATGCGCGCACACACACACACACACACACACACACACACACACATACACACACACACACACACACACACACACACACACACACACACACACACACACACACACACACACACGCACACGCTCGGGGTTGAGCCAAGGCAAACAGACTGTGTTCATACTACCACTGCCGACCCTCCGCCTTCTGTCATCTCTCTTCATGTTTGCCTCCACTAAAATGTCATGTAGTAATGTATGATGAAAACACCGAATAGGGAGACAGAATCCCACTACAATCCCTTCAAATCAGAATTAAACACTGCTAATGGACATGGCTGGTGTATGCTCATGAACAGAGATCCAAAAAACGTGCCAATGCACACATTCATCACAATGACGAATTATGCTGCATGTAAATGAACATGTTTGTCTTGGTGGTGGTGATTTTGGAACAATAGAGTTCTATGCTGTATGAATGAGCAAAATGTGGTGGTGTTTGGGGCATTTAGGCTATATACTGTATTTTGACAATTAAAATGTATACAGGCACTTGTGATTTTACTGTGCCAGCACTATCCTATTTTCTCTGTGTATGTGTGTGCACACGCATGCGCGCGTGCATGCGTGTCAGAGTTGATTACACGCAGTAAATGTATGACAAATTGTCCTTTTGTAAACTCATCTGTTCTCTTTACAGATAAAACTAACAGCCACTTTATTTTGTTTGCTTGTGAATGTACCAAAGTCAAGGGTCAGGTAGAAGTGGTTGCTTGTCCCTGGAGTTATTAAACTTATAATTACTTTTTGGACTAGTCGGGATGGCTTGTTGTGAGCATCTTGGAGGGCTGTGCTGCTTGCCTCAGCAGAGTAATGAGACATTCACACAGCCATCTCAGCTCCTCACCCACCCCAATTGATGGTGTCACTTGACTGTTGATCCACTGGGAACTCTTGTTAAGATGTTGGGAAATAATTGCGGGTGTTAGCAGGAAGGAACGTGAAGGGAAAAGGGAGTGGGGAAGGACATTTCGGGGGCGCCTGATGCATACCGTATAACAGGGGCTTTCAACCAGTTCTCTCTTGGCTGTGCATGTACTGTATGTCGCCCACATGCAGTTCCAGTTTTGACCACTACAGTCGGTGGCGTCAATGTTGCCTGATGCCTTTGAGAAACTCATTTTGTGGCTTTTGTTGGTGCACTTTTATGTAGTCAAGATCTTTTTTAATTGTCTTCGGTATGACTCCAGCTAAGGGATTGAACGCCCGACCTCCTAATCTCAGGGCGGACACTTTAAAGGACGACGTTATTGTTTGTTTGTTTTTCAACCAGGTCTCATGTTTTAGATTATTACAGTAAGTAAAAGATGAGTGTTATTTGTTTTATGTGCGGCTTTCTTTCTTTTTATCTTGACAGGAGGCATGGGTACTGTATATGAACAAGTGGCTAAATACTGTATGTCTTTTTTGCTTTTTGCTAGCCACAAATGATCACAGCATCTACTGAATGTGAAGAGGGATACTGTAGGGGATGCCATACTGTGTTAGGCTCAATTATGTCAGTTTGTCCCTTCACATTCAGCATATACTGTGATCTTTTGTGGTCAGTTGTAAAAAAATAGAAAATGTAGCACTCTTATTTACTTTCTCAATTACAGCTTCAATTGTCCTTCATCAATCAGTCCACTGAGCTGTTAATCAGTGGCCTGGAATAAATAAATAAAATAGCTTATAGTATTTAAAAAGGTATTTTAAGTAATATCGTATTGCAAAAATACAACCTATTATTCTAAAAATATAATCAATACCTAGAAGGTATCAGTATGTAGTACACCCTGGACAATGAACTGGTATGTTGCTCGTAATGTAAAATGTAAATTAATGCATCTCTGCAAACAACAACAAAATGAATATATAATAATAACTTAAATACAGGGTTCCTACAGGTTTCTTAAAGTAAAATTTAAGTCTTTTTAAGACCTTTTTTAAGGCCATTTATATAAAACGTAATACCCATTTCACGGCCATCGTCAATAAGCGACGTTTTATATATTTTTCACAACTAGCACTGGTCACCCTTACAAGATGATTCGATACGTATCGATTTGCATGGATTGGTCTCTACACGATTCAGAAACGATTTTATATACAGAACGATACAATTCGATTCAGTAGAATTTCGATACAATTTCGATTTGTTGGAATTTAGTACAATACGATACAGTGCGATCTGACGCATTAAAAACCCTAGGTAATTAGGGTTAGGCTACATAGGGTTTCTTTTTTATTATCTACTACAGTCCTAATAAGCCCCAGGAAATTATAAGGGGAACATGAAAAACAACTATGTGTTTGGACTTTGAGGTGGTGCATGTCTGTCTGAGTATTCAGGAGTGCTTTGACAAGTCTACCTGCTGTGACACAAGTAGATGCAACTACACTAGTATACATTCATTATCAAAGGAAGCCAAATGACTAGACCAGTGGTTTTCAACCTCATTCATACCAAGGCCCACTATTTATTCAGAATTTCAGCCACAGACCACCAATTGATGACATTTTAGCCCCACAGACCACACAACTAAGATTTCATTTAGTTTTGTGCACAATTCCAGACTGGATCTCAGAGAAAACATCACAGTGAAATACAGACCAAAATGACCATTAATCTTCTACATTCTCTAGTTGTGTAGACTTGGGATAATTCACATGAATATTTGTACTCTTGAGAGTGTAAACAATGAAACCAAATGAACCTGCAAGGGTCTATTTGGTTTCATGTTTACACTCTCAAAGAGTTACATCTGGTTAACCAACTTTACACCATTTAGCCTGGGGACCTCCTGGAATCCTTTCAGGGACCACTGGTGGTCCCCGGACCACATGTTGAAAACCCCTGCCATAGACGCGAGCGCGTTAGCTCATCGCGTTAGCTATGGCTACGCTAGCTAGTCTCGATAGAGACAACAACACCACCACCACCACCACCACCACCACCACCATCCCGTGTATCACGTTGTCACGTTGTGGATGGAAAATACGATTTAAAAGGCTATGGACGTGAATGGAAGCACAGATGTGTGCAACTTATCCAATAAAAAGTTGTGTAAAGCTGTCGGTCCTGACAGCTCCGCTCAGATGATCATCTGTTGCGCTGTGGTGTCCGAGGCGTAGAGTATATAGAATTGCGACATTGAGGGGACAGAAAACAGCCCGGTCACGTGGTTCAAGTACTCGCGTGAGCTCAAAACTCCAGCTGTCCATATTTTTGTTGTCCTCATTCCGTAGAGGTCTATGTAGAAGCGCATCCAATGGACTGGCCCCATGAAATGAACGGAGTTTGCGTAACTCTAAGACCCTGAACACTACGGGTGCGTTCGGAAATACACCCTAAACGCACTGGACTGCCCTGTTGTCGTTCGTTTATACCTGGTGTATTTGGGGCATTTGGTGCTCCTCGTTCGTTTATTCACACTGGTGTGTTTTGTGCACGCACTGAACAACCCTACCCTGGAGACGGGGTTGGCCGGTGTGGAAGGTTGATTGCGTCACAGCTGTGTCTCGAGCGCTGCCGTTCAATGAAAAGCAATACAACTGTTGTGAGCTAGGAAGCTAGGCTATGGCTAAGCACTGTACTGTGGTCCCCCAACTTTTCCATGTCTGTCAAGGACCTGCACATTTATCAAATAAATGCATGCGGACCCCCATTTGAAAATACTTTCCAGGGGGACCCCCTTAAGAGAGGATTTATGTGGCTTTGGCAGTGATTCTCGCCATTTTTGAGTGAGGTGTGTTGTCTGGTTTTAACTGCTCGTTCGTAAATCAACGCACTCGGTGACGACACGCCCACAAAACCAAATGAACTGGGTGCGCACCCAGTTTGTATTTCCGAACATACCCTAAGTCACACAGACACTTGCACTGAACGTAGATGATCTACAAGCAATGTGCCCCATTGCAATGCATGGCTATATGAGCTTGTATATCTGTGGTTACTGGTTTTTGCGCAGCTGATGGAATGAATCATCGATTCATCTCTTTAGGATCGATCTAATAACGTCCAATACAGACGCTGTTTTGATCGCTCCGACACACGTGGCTCGATGTAACTGCGCAAAATTTAAGACCTAGATATAAAAATTCAAGACCTTTTTAAGTCTTTTTAAGGTATTATTTTCAAATTCGTAAATTCAATGCTTTTAAGACTTTTTAATATCCCGCGGGAACCCTGTAATAACTTAAATAAAAACTAAAATGTCTACCTTTCACACCTAAGCTTCAAACATGCCTTTTATGTTTTCTGTCAGGAATGGAAAAGAACAAAATGATTGATTACAGAAAAGCCTGTCAACTATCTACAGTACACTCCTGGATGTGTGATGACTTCCAGTGCCAAGAATAGATGTGAAGACTGACAGCTGCCTCTCCCACAGGATCCCGGGCTCTCGCTCGCTCTAATTTGTAGTGTTTCCTACGCACGTGGAAGAGTCAGCATGTCAACGCCCAAGAGGTTTGGACACCCTCCTAAGGGGAGGAAAGGAATGTTTTATTGTTGCACCACCATGAGTTACATGCACACTGCATTCTTGGTTTTTGATTTATTCTATGTGTGTGTGTCAGCTCGCGTTGGGTACTGGTTGGGTACTGGTTGGGTACTACGAGGTACAAGGGTATGGGTGTGGCATATATTAACGACTTACACCGGAAGGTCACCGGTCGGAATGTTGGGTCCGGCGACGACCAGGGTGAAGGGCGATTTTATAGATTGTTTCACACACATTCATACACCAATGGCATAAAACCTTGCATGGCACCAACCTGATATTGGAAATGCGCGCAATTAGGGGTCTAGCTAGAGATTGGGGCTGCAAGCTCAAGAGATACAGAACGTAACTTAAAGTAAGTCTATATGGATCTCTGGTGGGCATTGGACCAGCCATCTAGCAGTAATAACCCAGTAGGTTAACAAGAATATTGAGTGGTTCACAATGCCTCTGAACCTTGCCATCCATCTAATGATTGCAAGGAATAGTGATCCAGGAATGGACCATATAAGGTCAGACTCATTTTACTATTGAGAAATTAAAAAATAGAAAGAAAAAAGAAACAGTAATTTCTGCTCCGAGACAAAATGCTGAAATGCTGTACCACATTTAAGTCAGTCAGTCAGTCATTCATTTATTGTCCACAATAAATGTGTGGCCGGTCTCGAACAACAGTAACAACAAAACAGCAATAACACTTTGACAAAATTATCTTCTAAAGATATACTGTATATGGGAGTGAAAATTGGTGTGCAGACCTTTTTTATACTTGATCGGTGAATTTGTTTGATTCAGCACCCAGCCTATTCAGGATTAATTATCCTTTAGCTGTTTTTCAGCCTCCTATGCCACATCCAACTACGGTATAGCACTAACTGTAAGTCTGGATAAGCTTTGTAAAACGGGCTAAAATGTGAGTATAAAATGGTGTAAAAGTTAACAAATCAAAGTTAAAAGATAACAATAAAAATAAAAGATAAAAAACATCACAACAATGTGGCATGCTGCAAGGCTGGAAGAGCGGATTGTGCGCAGTGGTTCATGTTTTTATTTGGCGTTGGTTGGTACATAACAATGACTAAAGATACCATATTGCATGGATGTGAATGTAGATTAGCAATACCTTGAGGGCACAAAGTTTGTTGGGAATTCCCTGCATACAGTATAAACAATGAACATACGGTAGAATAACCTGTGTAACTGATAACAAAGCCTGTGAATAATACATGAGAGCATGCTGCGTCCCATGTTACAGAGAACAGGAATAGGCACTCCCACTATGACATCTGAGAGATAAAAGATAAGCGTATTGTGCATTGATGTTGTTGGAGCAATGAAGAACTGTCAAATAGGAGTAGGAGATGAAGGCTTTTCCAAGACCTCTTGCTGAAACACCCAACAAGCATCTTAATGATTCTGCCACATGTAGAAGAATCTGGCATCTCCCACGGTGAATATTAACTTGGTGTTGTGGTCTTCCCCGACAAAAATGTTCTGTACTCAATTAACAAAGCATAATCCTCTGTGTAATCAAGTTGTGCCCTTGCTCAATGTGTTGCTGGCCTGCGTAGGAGTTGACTTCAGTTGCTGCTATTTCTGCTTTTTCTTATCAAAGCACACAGCCACTAAAGAACCAAGCACCTTAATGCTCGGCTCAGCAGGTGGCCTGGGCCCAGGGCCCAGCAGCTAACCACGCAACGCTGGAATGACAAGTGCCGTGGCACCTAATCAAATCACCAGGCAGAAGTGAGCAGAGAGAGAGGAAGATGCTAACCACCACCAGCCACAGAAATAGCCTGGGTGTCAGTGGCTGACAAGTGGAAGACAAGTGATGGATCTGTGATCGCACTCTCCATGTGCTAGATCTCAGTTCCTCCTCTCTGCTGCTATGACTCCACCCACTGCTGTAAACTGGCCAGGTTTGGGGGGGGGGGGGGGGGGGGGGGGGTATAGAGCCCCTGGGAAATGGCTCCTGGGAAATTAAAGGTTGTCACAGGACAGAACATCTAATCTTATTATGTTTTTAATGCATCTCTGCATTAGTCAAGGTCCCAAGAGTAAAATAAACAAACAATCAAACAAAACAAGCAAACAAATAAATAAGCACCTTAAGAGAAACCAGTATGGCAGCTGACTAAATAAGCCCTTGCTATGAAATCGGACTATAAGTTACTGTACATTTAATATTTTAACCTGTTTCACAAAATCCATTCCATATATTGTCTGAGCACTGGAAAAAATGACCAGAGATGTATGCATTTAACTGTGCAATTACCTGTGCATAGTAATCTGTCTCACTGTGTTCACAATAAAACTTGTGTTTCAAAATATACTACCCTGCAGCATTCCCTTTTGCGCAGTACTTCTGTATGCATAAGTGCTGTTAATGACTGTGGCTACGAGAAGCGCTGCCAGAAAGACATGAATGGACTGAAAGTTCCACAGTATCCTTCTATTAGTTGAAGAAACGGTGTCTCTGTCTCTACTTGTCCCGGATGTAACTCAGACAGCATGCCACCAAGGTAACATCATTGGTTTGATCTCCTGGTAGTTTTACCATTACTAACCCAATCTCTATCCACTGTAATTTGTACTCATAATCAAACAAACACACATGACCACAAGCACAGAAAGTAGTGCATGTTTGCCAACATTAATGCATGATCAGACTAACGGGACATCGGATCTACAGTAACACGGTCCCAAACCTGTTGTTTGTGTACTAAAAGAAAACACAGGCCGGGAAGCACACTGCATGATGACATGCATGCACAAGGCATTCAAGTTGACAAGCCACCTGTACTTCCAGAGCTAGTGCGACTGTTTCGAAATAATGTATAATAGATACAAGTTTCAAGGCGCAAAATGTGTCTGAGGTGCTGGCTTTGAGGACTGGTAAACACATATGAGATAATAGCTTTTGTGTAGTAAGTGTGATTGAACAAGCTGCCTAGGGGCCATTGATTCTCTCAACTCAAAACCAAAAAGCAAAGAAAGAAGCCATAAAATACACACCGTTCTTATTCAGTTACCATATCTGGAACACTTTTGAAGGTCTATTCAGCCGCAACCATCAGGGTGGGTGGAGAGACCACAGGAAAGACATTAAATATGGATTATAGTGATAATCTACAGAGTGGGACAGGAGGGCAGAGGAGGAGCAAAGGTGTTGTATACTGTACTGCCAGGTGGGGTATGCAAGCTGCGCTGCTGCACCAAAACAGTAGGCCTACAGAAAGATAGAGATGCAAACACTGTAGAGTATGAATGACAATACATGCCAGATGTTGTGGCCTTGTCTGCACATTGGACACTATTCCAAAATTCTATACTTAAAAAAGGTGTTTGCAGTGACAAAGAAATGCATTCCAACTGGCTTTTTGTGCAATGACATTTTGTATCCCTGACCATTGGCACCATCCGTTTTTTTCTTTTTTTTCTTTCTTTCTCTCTTTTTTAATCCTCAAAGAGACATTTTCAAAGGTGCCCCAGAAAGTAGACGATCAAAGCAGCTCCAAAGAAGCTGTGGACCATGTTCTTTCACCCTCGATTCCATCAGAATCAAATACCGAACCCTCCAAACCTACAAGTCACCAGTATGATCAGGAAAAAAAAATCTATATTATTTTATCTTCCATGTGAACTTTCCGTTAACAGGATTTGGTTAACATAAAGTAAAGCTATTTCCATAGAAAAAAAAGAAAGATATTTTGCTTTTTAGATTTTCTTAAACCTGCTGCTCTCTTGGTTGTTGATGTAGTTGTATCTGCTGTTTTTCCTCCTTCCCTACCTCCAGTGGAAAATAAATTCTAGAGTTGATCTGCTGTCACAGCCAGTGTTTGCAGTGAACCGTCAAACTTGACTGATATGCCATAGCACGCTCCCCAAGTGATGGCCAATGCATTGCAATGTTTCAATGGTGGCTGTGTGAAATTCACCATGCTCAGCGGTAATAAAGAGAGGCACACTGACTTGATCAATCACAGCATTTGTCAGTGAGTATAACAAGGCAGCCTTATTATTTCTCTCCCCGAGTATACATCGTGCCATCCCAAGGGGCTTGCATTCATTTTCACCGGGGGCCTCAGTCAAAACCTCTGCTCTCTTTGTCTTTCACACCCATTCCATCAGCCCCTTGTTATTCCCCTTGATTCATCTCTGATTTTCTCTCCTACCCGTATAACGTTCAATTTAGCTCTCATCTCCCTGCATCTATCTCTGCCCTGCTTTACTTCCTGTCTCTTTACAAAACAAAAGTGTCCCAGAGGTGTCAGGACATACGTGAGAGGCATTGGGAATCTCTGACAAGACAGTGTTATAACATCAAGCACTGCCAAAGGTTAATCCTGCCAATTTCCGACTGTGCAATAGCCTGAAGCCTTTGATGAGAGCCTATTCATTTTCCTACAGATAGCGGAGCCGTTGAGGGGAATGGATGGCATCACCGATAACTTGCCTGGCCTAACGCTCTCTTTTGCTGTTCCATCTTCCTACCTTTTATCATACTGTACTCAACCTTCCCCACTTTCACCACCCACTGGTCACAAGCATATTCATTCAGATCTCTTGCTTCATGGTAGAAATTCAACTATCTCCTCATCTGAAGCTTTTTAGGATCTGTCTTATTTTATCTATAGCTTTTAAATTCTACTGAGATCTACATATCGGTAATGTATGATATAGAGAAGACGGGGCCAAAATAACAGCAGCACAACCGTGAGCATATCCCTTCAACAGATCAACAGAGTACGTAAAAATATATCCAGTTATTTAGCAAAAATATCACACTTGTGTGAAGTGAGTTCTCATCATGGTACAGTACATCATCATGATGTAACATGTTGATTTGCTTGTCCACATATGACATACATTCACCATTCATTGTCAAAGGGAATATGTTTGTGTAGGATGGAAATGTACACGAATAGCTGAATATAGAAGGGGATGGAACTCCTCAAGATTATTAGGTGACGGGGGTGTATTTAGGTCCATATCTGAGCCTATTGTGGCAATCAATGGCCACTTAACTTTCACTTCAATATAATTTTGGCATAATATCATCCTAGCATCTCTCCTGTGGGTGTGTAATGGTGGAAGAGTTTTTTTTTTCCTGGGAAGTGAAAAGGAAGTGACACTTCCTGGACCAGAAATGATGCGATCGGCATCTCTGAGATATGTGTAAAAAAAATGTACACAACTGCTGTTGGTGATTTTTTGTTTTTGAGATAATCAATCAATTACTTAATGCATATGAATGGCACTCTGGACCTCAAGGGGGCGCTACAGGCTGGCAAAATGGCACTCATAGAGTTAACAGTTTGCAGAATGGGTACATGTCAAGGAAATTACAGGTCATTACAAAATCTGCTAAGAGGATAAAACAAAAACAAAAACATTGTTTAATAAAGATCCTCCATTTTCATTCCATTAAAACAATTAAAGATATACAAGCATACACGTACAGTATATGCAAACAAAACAAGCATATTATCATATGCTAACTATTAGCATTAATGAGAGTTCTTCAAAGGGAACACAGAGTTGCAGGAAGGAGACTCAGAGAGAGAGAGAGAGAGAGAGAGAGAGAGAGAGAGAGAGAGAGAGACTCAGCATGTACAAGCAGGTCTTAATGATATTAATACTTTGTAAGTTACCAAGGGACAGATTTCATCAGAGAAGCAGCCACTCTGAAAGACAGAGTGCTGACACTCACGCAAACGCGCAAACGCACACACGCACACACACGGAGAGAGAGAGAGATGGTTGTACCTCCTGTATGCCTGTCACTCTTATACACAGGCTCTCATTACTGTGACTTACATGCATCACCAGTAGGTTAATGCCTTTTTTATATACTGGAAAAACTGCAGTAGTGGCAAAGCAGTAGATCGATGAAGAAGGAAGGGTGTGTCAGGGCTGTCACACGACACGTGTGCACGTACAAGCACCAACGCACCAGTTCACATCGTCCAGCAGAGTCTAACTGGAGGGTTCACTGACGGGCAGAAACAACAACAGCACTGACCTACATTTCACACACACACATGCTGTAGTAGACAGACACATACACGCACACACACGCGCACACACACACACACACACACACACACACACACACACACACACACACACACACACACACACACACACACACACACACACACACACACACACACACACACACACACACACACACACACACACACACACACACACACACACACACACACACACACACACACACACACACACACACACACACACACACACGCATGCACGCACACACGCACACACAGATGTTCAGGCGCATAGACGCACATATGTCCAATGCAACAGCAGCCGACATCACAGCTTATGGGTCACTCAAACTATTTCAGGAAAACATTAGCTCACGCAGTCCAACAATTTTGAATGAAAAAAAAAAGTAAAATAATGTCAATCTCACTCACAGCATTCCCACAGAGCTTTTCACATTTATATAAAAGCCTTCCCGCTGCACAAGAGTGTAATTATGCATGAGACAGACTTGTGTAATGTGTGTTGACTGACTGTCAGCAGCAGTCGACAGGTTGGACCACAGGCAGCAGGTCACTGATTTTGACATATTGTTGTTGCCAGGCAGAAAACTCCTTATCTCTATATTTCAAAATTCAACGTGATTTTTTTCCTTTTCTTTTTCTTAGCAAATAAATTTAGTAATTTAGTCATTTCAGACATACCAAAGTGTTGCACAAAAGTAGCAAAAATAGTCAATCTACAAATGCATCGTAACACCTTGAGAGCTTGTCGATCGGCTATTTTGACTGTGGGTATTATAAATATTGAACCGATGGAAAGTATAAGGAAGAGCTTCCAACTCCATGGAACACAAATGCCATTTCCACTTCCTGAAAAGTAACAGTTTTCGAACATACCCGGTTTCCACCCGACAGCGATGATAAATACAGTCATCATCATACTATCTCTGTTGCCATGGCTACAGCTGATGGCAGCACACAGGGAAAAAATGTGCATATAAGGTTGTGGGTTGGTGGTGGTGGTTGCGGGGGGTGGAGGGGGGGTGGGGATGGGGTTGGGCTGTAGTTTTGATTGACAGCTGTGACAGCTATATAATCCTGTCGGCCGTGCTCTCAAGGGGAGGAAAAGGCAAGAGGGGAAAAAAAATCCATGCACACTCGCACACGTGCACACAATCTTCATTAAATCCGAGTGCCAACTAGCACAGCTACTAGTAGTCACGCTGCGAATGGAGTAGGAGGACCGGGGGTGTGACTGTGCGGCTCCTCAGCCGCTGACATTTGATGGGAACTCATAATGACATACCAAGATACTGTGCGGGCTCATGAAGGTATACAGGGATATTGTGCTCGTTTCATTTACTAATTTGAATTATTTTCTTCAGTTATCCCTCTGCGTTGCGAGATGGGGGCGGGGGGCGTGTTAAGCATAATGATATGTTTGGTGCTAATAGACAGTAAACAAACTGTTAAGCTTGCTTAAAGGGCAACTTTCTTTCTTTTCCAACCAAGGTTCTGTTTTAGGTTGTTAAATTAAAAGATGGGAGTTTCTTTAGTTTTAGGGATTTTAGCTGTTTTTGTAGGGGCATTTGAACATGGTCCTAAATACATATTTGTCTACAAATTTTCTAATTGATTTATTTTTACAGTCCTAATAAACCCTAGGAAATTATAACTGGCCACAGAAGCTCACAGGATCTACAGAACGTGAAGGATACACCACAGCTTATGGGTCACTCAAACTATTTCAGGAAACACCCATAACACACCATACACACCATACTACACTTTATACACTCCATATTCGGGTACGCCCGACCCAGAGGCTTTATTAGGTTAGGTTTATTAGGACTGCAGTAGATAACAAAAAAAGAAATCGCTTCACAATTTTGTCGACAAATATGTATTTAGGTCCATGTTCAAATGCCCACGCCCACCGTGAAAAACAGCAAATATCCCGAAGACTAAAGAAAGCAGCAAATTAAAACCAATTAACACTCCTCTCTAATAACAACCTAAAACATGAACTTTGGTTGAAAAAAAAAAAAACAAAGTTGTCCTTTAAGAACTGAAGTAGATTCTACAAAAAAGGCTTCTAAACTTTCTCAACATCAAATACTTTCTTCAAAGATTATTTATTTCTTATTAAATAGCATATGTGCAAGCTCACTGTGTTGTCATGTGCGCGAGTATACAAGCTAATTTGAAATAGCCAGTGCAAATACCCTTAAATGATCATGGTGGTTTCCTGCAGGTTTTAATCAGTTAAACAGAGGCAGGTGGGGGTTTAAATTGGCAAAGAGACACAAACTGCAGTTAAAAAAGCAGAGAAATGAGCCATACTTTTTCCCGACTGAGATATTTGTCCTTTATACTCAATAACTGTTTTGCCTGCCCCCAATACAATGAAATAAAGTTTGAATCACAGCGGTAGCATGCCCTCTGCAAGCCACAGACGCTTGTGTTTGTTTCTCAGACGGCACTTCTACACGTGATCTACTTAGCTTGTTTCACCGTGAGTTCAATGTCAGCACAAGAGCACGATCCTCCTCCTATAGATGTCGAGCTCTCTGTGCTGGTGGATTATTTGTTGCCTAAGGGAAGAAGTCGTCTTGTTCTTCTATTTCTTCAATGTGTCCGTTGGGCTTTCAGACCGACAAACAACAAACGGTCCAGAAAAATCCAAGGAGACAATGTAAACATGGAGATCACAGTTGATGTTTTCAAACAGCTCTACCATTGCAGTTGTTGTTGTGGTTTCTTTCTTTTTCCCTATGACTTCGAAGCTCTCTGGTGTGGATTGCTTATACAATAATATGTTGTTGAAAACTTTTGTGAATTTCAAATAAATGTTCAAAATGAAATGCCCCTCAAAAAATGGCATGAGGGCGGCTTCATCGCCCGTGTCGCTTTGCGCTACGGGCCCATCCTGTTTTCATTTCAATTGTTTAGTTCTGTGAATTAATATCTTGTACAGGAATTATATTAGGCATCAATAATAACATAAGTTGTTGTTGAAGTTGCAACAGGCATGCATCATGCATAAAGCTAAAGGTCTGACTCAGAGAGTCAGTTATGTTTTCAATGGTGAAATGCTGTTGGTTTAGTGGTGCCATAATTGTAGGTAGTTAGTAGCAGTGTCTAAAATCATCTTAAATATAAGCACTTTAAAGGTAGGGTAAGTGATTTGAAATTCATCGTGTAGTACCAGCCTGGTGCACTAGGGCGCCCAAGAGTAGCTATACTATGTGAACCTGCTGCTCGATCCTGATTGGAGGAGAATTCACCCTCCACCTGGGGAACTTTTATTAGCTCCTCTGCTAACGTGGGGGAGGGGGAATCTCCATATATGGTCTGCACACCTTATAATTGAGCATTTTAACAGAAAACATTTTTTTGGGGGGTGATATCTGACAAAAGTGAAATCACTTCCCCTACCTTTAATTTGAAGTGTGGGTTGTTTGCATGTCATCATGTTTGGTTGGGCAGTCAGGGCATCGCCCTCCCATGCCCATGCCTAGATCCAGCCCTGCCTCATGCTATCTGATTCACATGTGGCAATGTCAGGGGTCAGCAGGAATTTCTGACACCTTTTATTATGTGATTCCATGGTGACATGCGCCAAAGTCACCTGACTGGTTTCACCCTAGCCGTTAGCCAGCCCTGAAAGGGAACAGTGTCAGAGTTGACCGCATGTGTATGGTCAGCCCATGAATGCATCATTTGTGATAAGGCAAGCAAGCACAGACACGGGAATATGTAGACAGGATTAAAGGGGAAAGAATAAGAGTCCAAATGAATGAGAGAAGATAAAGACATGGGAAATAATGGCAGTTGTCAATGTCAATTAACCACTTAATTATGATTGCTATGTTGTCAGAGTTAAAGTTCACATGTACTGTACATATCCCTATAGATATTCCATCTATTGAGAATGAGGAAGGGAGCAGCGCAACAACAGCCTCTGGCTCTGAGGAGAGAGGTCACACATGTCATGATGAATTACCCTACCCTAGCTTGTTCCTTAATGAGCCCACTCAGCGGCGTACGCCAAGACGCCACAAAAGGACAGATCAACACCGAGTTGGCCCCTTATCAAGGCTTCACAGTGCAGCCATGGCCTCACAGCTCGCTTTACATTTAGTCGTCTGCTTTCACATTGTGCGTGTGTTCTCATGGGCTAATCTTAAAATGACAGGGATTTATTAGCATAGTGGCTGTGGTTGCAATTGGTTTTTGATCCTGCAATACAAAGAGTGGCTTAACACGATGCAGAATGACTAGATTTTGAGTGGCAGCCAAAATGTAAACTATACTCTACATTTATTGTTGTTCAACTGTATCAGAATCATATTCAATGAGGAAATAAACAGAAACAGAGTGTTGGTAGAGCGTAGCCCTATAGGCCATACAGGATCAACAGGAGCTCCAACAGGAACATCAATGCTATGCTTTTCAGAATATGCTTCAGTAAATGAATATGGTATTATGCATTCAGTACATGAGTGCTGTGTTCAAAGAGCTCTTGAGTAGAGAAATATACTATCGTCTTTGTTCTTTTTTTAGGTAGGTAGGACATTACGCTGTATATACTGTATGTCACAATTCTACTTATCTCTAACTATCTGAAATGGATGATTGTAAAACTAATTATGAGTTATCAAGATATACTATTACTTAAATCCATGAAATATGTCACGCAAAGCTATCATAGGAGATGTTGAAAATTGAGGAATAGATTAGAGTTCTCTTTGACTATTGCTGTTAAGAAAAGCTTTCTGAATATTCACAGGTCTGAGGGTGCAAATGTGGAGTGCACGTGCGTGCGTGTGTGTAACAGAATGCTATTTGTGGACTACAGATCAGCAACACAATAGTTCCTGCCAAGCTTGGCACAAAGTTCATGAAGTTCAGCAGCTGGATAGTAACTTCCTTCACTCTGACCCTGAACCTGTTTTCCATTTGTTATTGACAATGTACACATTATGGACATTATCAGTATCACCATCATCATAATCCGGATCAATCAAAAATATATATCCGGATCAATAATGTGTATATGGAATTAAAATTACTCTAATAGACCCCCAGGTGTGGTTTGAATATAGACATACAATATGTCTTTGCTAAACATAACACAGAGCTGTCCCCTAGGAAAGAGCAGAGAGCTCTCTCCTATTATACCAGTACAATAATATTGTACTGGTATAATAAGGTCAATAAAAATCTAGATTTTTAATCAAGATTTAATTTTTAATCAAGAAATCAAGATTGTTAATATTGTTAACAATCTTGAAACATACCTTGCAGTAATTAATAATTGCAGTAATTGCAAACACTGCTTGTGATGGGATGGTGGGACGAACGTTTCGTGAGTTACGTGGATTACAAATACAAAATACATCTGTATAAGTTTGTACATACACACACAGAGAGACTAGGAAGATAAGATTGTGCTTTACATTCACCTAGTCAGGATTCACACAAATTATACATACACACATGTGCACGCACACACACAAAAGAAAATAGCATGGAGTGTGTCACTTTACTGTAAGAGAGCATTACACGTTGTTATAAGGTGAAAAGTAAGCCTGTGAGTTGTGACGCAAATCATCCATTAATAGTTCACTGTGCAGTCACGTTGCGTTGCCTGGATTCAACCGAGTTCTACACAACCATAGTATATGAAAGAGTCAATGTCTGTGCGATAGGAATATCTGTATTGGCAACATAAGTGAAGTAGCCGACATGAGCATTCAGTTAATTGGGTGCCCGAGTATGGAGCAGAGGCCAACACCCTGCACCCACAACCAGGAGTGTGAGAGGGAAGTGTGAACCAAGAATGCGTAGGTGTACAGAATACGTGTGCATGGATGTGTGGGTGTGTAGAAGACATACACTGTAGATTGATGGGAGGCTGAAAAGAGTTTATAATTAGACCGACGGATGGATGCATGGATGGATGGATGGATGGATGGATGCATGGATGGAAGAGTGAGTTTGCGCTCTTTGCAGATGGGTATCTAGACGGATGAATGCATGAATAGACAGCCTGGATGTCTAAAGAGACTGAAGGATAGACAGTTCACTGAATAGATAGATGGGCAGAACATTAGAAACTAAAGAAGCAGGACTGACGGATGGGAAGGAGTAGAGAGGCAAGTTCAGCAGCTGTCAAATAGCCACGAAAAAAAGTTCCATTGATCTAGTGATGGGTGACTGAACAAGTTAGGGGTTTGAGGGACGGAGGCATCCATGTAGAATGGGTCAGGAAGTGTGACCACATGAACGAATTTGTGGTCACTGGCAGACAGTGCCCCGCACACCGCAATGATCACTACTAATATAAGCATAAGAACGGGGAGTTAATGAACCAGATCAACCCACTGGGATGCCCATATATACTACAGCAAGCTCTGCCCTGCCTGAGGCCATCTGCCACCCTCTCTAATCCAGGGGATTGTCACTGGTGATTAGCCACCCCCACCCCTTTCTCTCATTATTTATTTCAGGCCCTTTATGTGTAGATTCATGGTGTACTATCTCACCCTCAGCTCCCTTGCATAATACAGTGTCAGTTTATGTAGTCCTGTTGCCAAGAAGGTGCCAATTATTGAAACACCCCTCCAAACCCTCCCTAAACATTGACCGCAGCCAATGGATGTTGTCAATCTAGTGCACTGAATGTCCACTACAATTGTCACGATGATTTGGCGTTGGTTTTTCTTCACTTTACCTCTGCCAAGAACTGATACTCCAACATGCACAAGTCAGCATTAATCCACAGAAAAAATCCAGATCTTCAGTTCAGGCATTGGTTAATGTTGTCAGAGACAATTACCGTAAAGCAACCATCCTGTCGAGATGGTTTAGGGTTACACAAAAAGGTATTACAGCTCTCAGGGGTTGACACTAAGGTCTCGGAGGGACTTGCCCATCGGGCAAGTGCAAGTCAGGTTCTACTTGCCCTCAGCTCATGGTCACTTGCCCCCAAAAAATATATTGTAAATTTTGCAGATGAAACCAAATGGACCCTTGCGGGTCCATTTGGTTTCATTTTTACACTCTCAAGAGTTAAAATTCATCATCTTAATTAGCCCAGGTCTACACAACTAGAGAATGTAGAAGATTAGGTCATTTTGATGTGTATGTTAATTTGCCTGTTTTGTTTCCCAAATCCACCCTGGATTTGTGGAGAAAGCAGGAAAGACACAGAGGTAGAGTGCAATGACTGCCTTCAAGACAAATTTATCTTGTGTTGTGTTATAGTGCACTAAGTTGCACACTTGCCCGATCGGGCAACCAGGTAGCAGTCTTCACTTGCCCCACCATTTTTTTCACTTGCCCTGGGCAAGCGGGCAAGTGTTAGTGTCAAGCCCTGGCTCTTAAAAGCACTGTTTTCACACTCAAAAATGACCTTGTACCACCAAGATATGGTTACCAACAAAGGTCAAGTTCATTTGGTCAGGATACACAGCAGTGAATAATGCACTATGTACAGTCTGGTCTCTTAATAGAAATATCTGTCGGTAGTCATCACAAAATCCAGAGTTATATTGTAAAATATGATCAACAAGTACAAAAATTACAAACGTACTGCAATAAAGCTATAATGCAGTACTGTACCAGTTCTATCAAGGGTCTGTAATTATATAAAAGTATTCCATTCCGTAATTATACCGTGATTACTTCAATCTGTATTAGTGATGCATCACATGATCTGATGAGAGGAAGTTAATCTAGGTCATAAAGGGCTGGCGGCAGCAGCTCACAGTACATATTCTACAAAAACAAGACATATTACGAGATTACAGCACAATGCCCACAATATAACAACTCAAGATATCAGTTTTGAAATTACCTTCAGACATTGGAGTGAAATAAGTAGTAATATGCCTTTGTAATGCCCTGAACAGACCACCATGAATGATTACAGACATGAATGATAGGAGACAAGAGCACTAGATAGTAAATATTAACGCATGAGCAGGATCTTTACGCTTTAATGGTAATAGCATTAGGAGGAGGCAGCACTGACTCCTTTCACTGAGTTAAATGCCACTGAGGTCCCTGACAACACAGCTAGTCCTCTCAACCCACTGAAGCCGTCTTATAGATTTCTCATGGGAGGCGAGGATCCGTTTTGAAAGTCACTCCCAGACCACAGAATTGCCTGTTCCGGCCCAACATAGGCGTGCACTTTGTTTGTGTTTCAACTTGTGGCATAACACAGTAACGTTTGAGTCGTTGTTTGTGAACGACTTGCACACTGGATGGAATCGCATGTCCTCTGTGCAATGAGGGAATACAACCCTAGTGTCCAGCGCCCTTTCCCAACTGTGTCCTTGTTATGACTTTTGGTGTGATGACAGCAAACTTTTAGAGCAAATTTGGGTCAACCTACTTGTTTTTGCTACATTCATAACAATATATCAATTTGATAGCCACTCATAAAAAGCGAGGCTGGCAATGCTTTATCATCAAACAATCCAACAAGACAATAAGGTGACCTGCCCTCAGAAACTCATCCTTGTGTGCTTGTCACAGACACAGATCTAATACAAAAATAATAATATGATATACAACCGGGAAATAATAGCTTATCTTTTGTATTTAATTCAGCAATCTCTTAGCCTGGCCCAGCCCTGAATCAGCACCTTGAAAAAGACTACCTTATTTTTTCTGTGCGATTCAAGAATAATGAAGTGAAACAAAGTGAAACAGAATGACAATTCAGACTGAGATCAGACTAGCAATCTCTTGAATACCTGTGCAATAGGTTCAATAGGTTCTTTAAGCGAACAGACAAATACAAGTGGATTTAAGTGGATGATTACATAAATTGTTACCCTTTGATATATAAAGGGGAAATGAATCTGCCGCAGCAGTATGTTGTATTATTGTACCTCATTTGACAAACCTAACTTAACTTTTCAGGCATAATTAAATTTTGTGTATTCTAATTTGCCCTCTATGCTCATTATGCCAAACAATTCTGCCACAAATATGCAGTGAAGACTGCCAGCTTGATAGCACTGCCACTGACTAGGAGATTAATAAGGTATTCAATTAGCACTCATTCCTCAAGCAACATGGCTTTCATATCAGGTTGTGAATCAGGGTGAAAAAAATAATGACTTACTGGTGTAGCATGACAAATAACAAAGTATGCCAATGTGTGGCAATTTGTTCGGCCTGATTCAGACGAAGATTCACAACAAGATTTATGACGCATTGTGAGACAATTTCTGACCTGTGATACTGTCATTATAGTACAGACATTAAGCATTATAATGGAAAAGAAAATAAACACAGTGGTATGAATTAGCTTGGGATCTGATTGAATGAAGTAGGTTTATGGTTGTATCCTCTCTGTCCTGTCATTCTAAATTATTTTCTTTTCATAGTACAAGTATAATCTCCTATTAAAGTAAACTACCCCTCCCTAAAAGCCAGGTTTTATCATAAGCTCTGCCATTTAGTATCCGTGGCCACAAACATCAGCACTGCTCTTCTATCCCTCTCCACTGATTGACCGAATTGGCAATTATAAAACACTCAAACTTGTCTGGAGTAAAGCCAAGGGTAGCAGGGCTTCTGAAAGCTATAAACGGATCAATCTTGGGCAAAAATGATAGACTGTGCTGCCAACATATGCACAAGTGCAAAATCACATTATAATGTGACTTTGTGAGTTAGACATGACTCAAATTGTTCCTGAAGAATGTTCCTGAACAAACTCATTACACACCGAAACAAAACAAAACTTTAAAAACCTTCCTGTATTTTCCAGACAGAAAGACGCTGACGCCATGCCTATTAGCTGTTGATGCCCTTTTCTGAGGAAGACTGTAGTCTACAGGCAGCTGAGTGCTCAGTTTCTGGTGGCTATAGGGCAAGTCATACACAACAGATGCAATTAGCCTTCACTGTGGCTCCAAGTAACTGGAAATAAAAACAAAAATGCTGGCACAATGATTAAAAGAAACCCATCAGCTTGTTCCTTAATGAACAATGAAAGTCCCAAGGAAATTACCTTCATTGATATGCATGGCCTAAATTTGTAGCCTGTTGCTAAGGAATTTAAAGGGTGGCTAGCCAATTACATTGCAAAGCCTCGTTTGCCCTCAGGTGCTATGCTAATGAGGGTCATAAGGGGTCATATGAAAATGCACTCACTAAAATGAGGAAGGAATCTCCAAAGGATGTTGTCAGCTGGGATGATACTGTACCACCACCAGGCACAATTCCCACATCTGTAGCCCTCACTGTTGTGGCACTGGGCTGGCTGAGTCAGACACGTGTTTGTTTTGGGCTCAATTTAGACATCAGGCCCATGCAGTGCACACAGGTACAGTATTATTAGTGAGCTATTCAAGTCAAGGATTTCCACGGTCACAGCAACATTATGGACTACTTTAGATGGCAGAACACTTTGGGACATCAATATCGTGGCCAGCCAGTGACGGCATAAATTTAATGAGATGAAGCCCCATTTCTGCTGGTCGGGGGAACATTGGAAATATGTAGGTGTTTTATTTACATTGTAGTGCTTCCAAGTGTTTTCCCCAGAGCATACTGTAGATGCAATATGAAAGCTAAATTGTTAATTCAGTATATATACCATATATTTCTTTTCCCCAAAATAAGTCAAATGGAAATGATGCACTTTCTGTTGTATAATTGAGAACACAAATTCATTAGGATATTCAGGGAAGTCAGTACCATGGGTATTGGGCCAAGTGGAGAGAAATTAAGCATAGTACGGATCACAGTATGTGTAATACGTGTATGTATTTACAATGACTATCATGGGTATTGTATTCATTGAAAGTGGAGTGGAGGGGCTATACTGTGTATACTAGACATGGGCCTCACGCATAGAGTCTGCGCCGTTGTGGCAACAGGTGACTTGCGCTCTGTCGAATTTTGAAAATGTTGAGTCAAGTATTTTTGGACACTTTGTAACACTGCATCTTTCGTCATAGGCAACTTAATTTTTGTACATAAGAGGAATTCTAATAGTACTGAGTAACATGAAATTCTTACAAAAGATTATGAACATGAACAGGGAGGTAGCAGTAATGGTGAGAAATGTAATATGGAGGGGGACAGTGGTAAAATATATAGGCAAAGGACTGTGCAACATAAACCCTAACAAAGAATAACACATAGTTGGAACTGTTTGTATAGCAGTGTACTCAAGTGAAAATTGGAAACGCCAATATATAAGGCAGAGGGTAGTGTGTTTGTGCCTTTACAATGCGGTGATAGTTACACATGCACCATAGATATGAGTCATACACAGTCACACACACAACAATGGTGGCATCCTATACTATGTGGCACGTAGTTGAAGGAGTTTCAGGGGATACCTACATTTGAGATAGTGATAGGAACCCACTGGGTCCTTGGGTCTGTAACTCAGTGTACAAATGGAACCAAATGGACCCGTTAGGTGTTGTACACAATCAGAGTTACATTAGTGGTTGCATAATATAAATTGAGGGTCACAGAAAGAGAATTGGCATTAAATGGGGTGTGTGTGTGTGTAGCCTGGGGGTCCTTGCAAATAAAATGAACACTGCAAGAGCTTTAAAATGTTCTCTTATAGGTTCCATTGGGGGTCCATGGAATGTAAAAGTTTGTATGCGGTCATGAAATGTAGGCTACTATACAACTAAAGTTATATATTGTTAGTATTACTACGACTATGCATAGTGTGCTTGGAAGATGGAATGTCTAGTATACATTAGTGTACATGAAGACGTGCATGACACACAGTCAGTCACACACCACGCACGCGGTTAATATTATGCATGCAATTAAAAAGAAACATTGTCGTTGTGCAGATGGACAGTATAAATGTTAATATACGCGTGTACGTGCATGCATGTGCAACATGTTGCAAGTGAAGCAATATGGAAATAATCGTGAGTTAACTTTTTTGTGTTTTGGCAAGCAATTTATGACGGCTTGTTGATTTCTGTGTCGGTAGCAAATGAGACATTGACGCTGAGAGAGATGGTGTGTTTTTTCTGTGTGGTATGCCGTTTGTTGTGAAGTGTTGTTGGCTTGTTGCTGGTTGTAGGGCAGGCAGCCGCGGAGGGGACACTACTTGTGTGTCCATAGCGCGGCGTTGGTATAGGGATATGAGCACCGGGTGTAAATGCATTTGCTTGGTTTTGCGGCTCCCAAAAAGAGTAAGTAACGTCCGTCTTCTGCAATGCATGGCGTGTTGTTGATTATACACTACGTAAGTGTGCAGGCCAGCAAAGCTAGAAGGGGGTTGGGTCAGCGTGCAGAGGCATAGAAGAAGCACAGTGTGGACTGTGTGCTCCAGAGCCATCTTGTAGAAGAGTTGCAACATTGAGGGGTCAGAAACTGAGCGTTCGTGCAGCTTGAATAGGGACACACAGTTGGAAATACATTGTTTTCAAAGAGGGTGGCACAGATAAGAGCAATTTTGCAACATGACAACTGTTTTAAAGTAGCCTATTCTAGAGTAACAACTAAATCCCTTCTGTAGCCTAGTGTTTATCCAGTGCATTTCTGCCTGCTTCAGGGCCGGGACTTGTTCCTATTTTATGTCCCCTTTGATAATAGAGGTCTATGTAGAATAACCACCATTGGACTGGCCCCATGAAGTGAACAGAGTTGGCATAACTCTTGTGTTTACTATATGGCTCTGGTGTGCTCCAAAGGGGTGGCGATTTTGACGTCACAGTAGCCTAGTGCGGGAGGCAATGCAGGCTGCATGACCCTGCACAAAAAATATTTTCATATAAATGGACAGTGTGCAGTAAATATGACAGTTGCATTGATGCAATATAGCCTATGCTGTGTGGACAACAGTGCTGGAGGTTTTGTGAATGGTGCAAATCGTCATCGGTGCAAATGGTGTGGTTTGGTAAGTGAAGCAGGACAAAGGCGGACGGATAAACGGGCCTGTGCCTGCGTCTATTATAGTATCAGGATACACATGTAACCTCACTAGACCATTTTGTACATAATGTAACTTCCCTAGTTACATAACTAGAAAATACTACAAGAACAGTGCACCTCTCCACTAGGTCGGGTTGGAGCCGTCAGGAGACAAGTTTGCATGAGAGATGGTGCAGTGTGCCGAACGCTGTATGGGCAGAACTGAAAGTGGAGTTGGCTTTGCACTTTATGGGTGAAGAAATGGGCCCAGCTCTTAATGTGACAAGGCAATTACAGGAAAACGGTGTGTAGAGTATCGATGGTCATTATCACATGACTTCCAAGTCTATATGGGGATTTCCATCATGATGCAAGCAAGGGATGCATTCCAGGGATGCATTCCAGGAATTTCTTGATTGTACGACCTACGGTTCAAGAGCTGTGGCAATTTATAGCGCAACCTGAGGAAGATTTGAAAGCATGCACCCACACACTGGGGAATTTAATGTACGGCTTTAGCTTGCAGTGATAGTGGTCAGCTGTCATATAACTCCTTGGGCGTTTGGGCAATTAGCAACTCTGTTCTTTTATCGCCCTACTAACCGAGGGCTAGGTATTTTTTATTAAATCAAGGCAGATATAGTCTTGGTATATTGGAAATGTACTATATGAACTGGCATTCATCATTTTCACAGTGTCCACTCTCAATTCGTTTCATAGTTTGTGCCTGAGGTTGGATAAAGAGGGCAACAACGAATGCTATGTGATCATTTACATATTCCCATGGCCTTATTTATTATTTATTCACACAGTATGAATATAGCATTTGAACACTTTAACCCTGGCATCGCCTTTTTGGGCACATTATTATTATAGCCAGATTTTTAGGCTTGCAGCTTGTATATTTTGCAATGCTTTGCTATGGATTTTTTGTGGCGAAGTAGCTCAATTGTGGTTAGGTTACTCCTTCGGTCACATAGAGATTTTCTACTATTTTACACACTCTGCCAACCTGTTTACACACATGCATGATATCATTTCTTCTAGCAGAAGGCCTAGTTTGACAGCCACTCAGCCAGCATAACTTCTTGTTACGGTGTGGTGTAAACCAAACATTGAAATAGTGACAATAGCCAACAAGCTCATAATAACTAGCATTGTTTCCATTTCACGGATATGGTGAAATATCGCATCAATTTACAAGTTTAAATGTGGAGATACAGATTCTGACAGCAGATCAACTATTAATTTCTTTCGGGCTGATGACGGTGAGGAAATGCACCTCCCAAAGAACATGCAAAAAGCTCAGAAAAAACAAAAGAAAATACTAGTTGAAACTCACTGTTAACCAATACCGAAACACCACCAATTCCAGATTGCATGCATTCAAAATGTGATGGAACCAGACTTGTGCATAAACATGTAAAATTGCAATGAGAAATTCTACTCCCCTGGTCAGTGAAACCACTTAACGCAGAGCCATTTCCAATAGATTATCATTACTGTCATCATCACATCATATTATCATACTGTCAACGAGAAACTCCCTGCAGCAAATGAAATGGTAGTCCCATTGGGATCGGCTGACAGTGTGGGGGCCAGAGAGAGTTGAGTCAGAGGCAGAGCATGAAGTGTGTTGCTGCCATACAGTAATAGTACAACACCTATGTTGGTGCTATACAGTCATTCTGTGAATAGCCTGGCCTAACCTGAGATGATTTTGGCCTAGAGGGGGTGGGGAGCGGCACAGCCACACCGGTAGATCAGGTAGATTTGATTTGATCTCACCAACATGTCGTGTCAAAAATATCATATAGCTGGTGAAGCCTCTTTAAGAAATCACCTGTGTTGGATTTGATTGATCAGGTTACCTGGGGTTACTCAGTGGGAAATGAGACCACAGGACAGTGAAGGAAAAGGATGTTGATAGATTGGACAAAAGGCCAGTATCGGCCAGAAAACACTGTCACAAGGACCAGTGAACACAAGTGCTTGGACACCTATGATACGGCAAATAGGAAAGTGCGAGAGACTTTCAAGAGACTTTTACAAGCAATGCCAAGGGATGCTGTTGTACTTGCGAATGTGATGATCCATTATGTTACTTCCATCCTTTCACAAAATCATCTGTATTAGTGTGCATCATATTGTCATACGGTTATGTCTTACTATACCCTGCCATGTAAATCCAAGCATCACTGTGGTTGTATCGCTCTTTAATTCCACCTACTGATTAACTCAACTAAGCTTGTATGAATTGCATTAGCTTACCTCAACAACCTTAGATGGGTGCCTGAGGTTGTTAGTTTGTTACACCATAGTAATAATGACCTTGGCTTACGGTTTTGAACTTGTGAACCCACTCTACCTGTTCCACTTCAATTCCTTTGGATGTCCCACTCATGGACATGGTTCTTGCCGTAATAGCAGGTGATTGTAGGAGAGGGAGACATCATTCAGTGCTCGGGCCATTGTTAAGGCAGACATGTATTCCACTCTAACAATGGCCTGTCAGTGCTAGTGACACTGTCCCCTCTCATTGATGGGTGACATCAGCGGGAGCCTGGTGACACAATGCACCGTGGGTCCAAAGCACTACAAGGTAGAGTGGTATGTATTGCGGGATAGAACTGCAGCAATGTAACTGCACAGGGAATTACATTGTTTCTACAGTAAAAGGTCTATGAGATAGAGATGATCATGTAATGTGCTTACACACTAGGGATCAACATTATCATTGGACACTAGATGTCGTGTGCCCTGGGGCACATTCTGCGCTGTGTTTGTCTGAGCATTGCTTAACAAACTAGTGTACGAAAAAATCCAAAGTAGTGAAACACAAACACACACACACTAACATGTTTGCCATAATGGCACAGGTGGTTAGCTGAACTGTCTGTGCATGACTCAGGTGAGTTAATAGGCCTAGAGAGACGAGCACGTGTTAAGATCCAGCAGTACGTAGTAGTAAATGGGATTTGACTCATCAGAAGCTGAAGGCAGCTTCCATGTAATCTGAATGATGGATAATCTTGATCTCAGTGGCAGATAGAGGCCAGGCGGTTATAGGGTGAGCAACTGAGTGGAACATCAGATCGCACTGATAAATTTGATGCATTACTCAAGACTCAAGTCTACACTTAATACATTTTAGTAGAGTACGCTGAATTCTATCCAGTACATTAATCTGTGTTAAACAACAACTGCGTTTATTCATTCATTTGTGAACGAGGGGACGAATATATGAATGAAAATAAACTTTTATATGGAGGCCAGATTTCCCACTCAGGGTCAGAAAACCTTTCGAAATGTGACTGAAACATCTTGATCAGATGGCAGTAGCAGCAAAAGTACCAGCAAAAATTGTTTGATTGTTCGACAAATGCTTAGAGTGGTTTGGTGTAGCCCAAAACCTGAAGCGACTTGTTAAATCACCACCATGAAGCCGATTAGATGAAATGTGAGGCCGAGATTCTTCCTTGACCTCCTGGAAGTGTGAGTGCAAAGACTCACTCCAATTGGTCTGCCAGTGTCTGAGATTATCTGCTCACAGATGGAGGATGGACTGACACACAGATGGACAGAAGAGACAACTTCTGAGAAAACCGTGTCTTTCCACTAATGCAGGGATTGCTAAAGTCGGGTCCAGGCAGGGACCTCTGGGTTCACTGAGGGGACTCCAAATGCAAACTTACGTTTGAGACCAAATGCAAAAACACATCCTAATGAAACTCACAAACAAACACTAACAGCATTAGACTATAGAAAAGACCATACTAACTGAGTTTGTGCATGTTCTACTCACACTCTTCTACATGAACAGGGGTGAGAAGACCCTGACTAATAGCCATAGCCACAAAGTTAATTCTTTTAAATGTTTTTACAACAACGAGTTTATTACATAACCAAAATAGAGATGATCAGTTGGCTAAACTAAATTGTATTGCTGCTAAATGAAATCGCACCCTCCCCAGTGCACTTTGAACGCAAGTCCACGAACACATGGACTTGCTTTGAAAATGAGTTGACTAATGATTTGGGGAGAGTGTAGACGAGAGCCCACTTGCAAATTTGTGAAGGAATGACAATAAAGAATGACGAGGAAATCATCCTTAAATGAGGATCAAACTCCTTGAAATCTTTGAAAGGCTCCTAAACAACTGGCACATGGGTATAACCATCACCATCATCACCAGCAGTGCAGTCATCATAGAGGTCGTAATCATCCATCCTTTTTTCCTACAGTTATCCTCGCCACCACCTTCAGAGACATCACCAATGCACGATATAACCCGGTATGCCTCTATATCTGCCTCATTTGAATATAAGTCTCCAGAGGAACAAAAATAAAACCTTGCCAGACTGTCTCAACTCCTGAAACAGATATATCATCTTTTTCCATAGAAGCCAATAAAAAGCAATACACACCCAATTCCCCACGGTCTGAAGAAGGGGGGTGTATGTCAGCAAGACTCATCAATATTCACAACATCACAGTACTGCTTGCCATGAGAAATTTCCCTCCACAGCGCATTACATTATTATTTTTTTTATTATTTTTATAAACAAGCTTCGATGTAAGAAAAATAATGCAAATTCTGTGCGTGCATAATTACGTTCTGATGAAAAGCACTGGAATTGGGGGGAAATAATGCAAATTTAGTGTGTGCATAATTATATTTTGATGAAAAGCACTGGAATTCGGGGGAATGAAATTCCCTGTGATTTTCATACTTTTGAGGGTAATTTTCAAACCAAAGAGGCATACATAGCACCAGGGCAGAAAACTATGAAATTGAGCTGCCAAGCAGCACGCAATCGACTAAACACTGGATTTGGTATCAAAGCGCAGAGCCTAGAGCTTTTCAGTTGTGTGGATGGCATGTATGGCGTGGGAGAAGTGGAGTGTAGCGTGGGAGAGAGGTGTAATCACTATGACCTACAGTAGGATAGATGTAGGTTAAGTTAGTCCTTCTGCCTGCAACGCTCACTCTTTCTTCCCTCTTTCTCAAGTCTGCTCCCTGGGCTGTCTTTCCTGGGTTGTTAAATCCCTGCTCCTTTAATCTCCTTACTCAGCTACATCCTCTTTAAAGATGCAGAGCCACAGGAGATACACGGCTGCCTTGACTGGCGCTGGGCTGGGACGGGTAAGTAGGAGGACTCAAGGTTGGAATGGAAGTGGTGGAGGAAGATGTGTAAAGTCAGACTTGGTTTTGAGTGTGTGTGTGTGGGGTGTGTGTGTGTGTGTGTGTGTGTGTGTGTGTGTGTGTGTGTGTGTGTGTGTGTGTGTGTGTGAGAGAGTTTGTTTTGTTCCACTTTGGCAATGTAAACATGTTTTCTCATCCCAATAAAGCTGCTTTGAATTGAATTGAAAATTGAGCAGTGGGGTAAGAAAGGGAGAGACACAGGCAGACAGACACGAGAGAGAGAGACAGAGAGAGGTACAGTATATGACCATCCCTCCCCGCCCCCACCAATGTTGTGTGTAAAAGAGAGCTTCACAGTGAAAGATTGGCTAATTAATTCACAGAGAAGCAAAAGTTCCTATACATTTTCAAAGAGCAATGAGATTCATTTTCTGAATACCCAGTGGCAATATTCTACAAGATGTTCAATACTGTGTGCAAAATCCTCTATATACCCTAAATGACTTTGTGTCTTGGGAGCCATAATTGGTTGCGGGTTCCATTGCTGATAGCTCCCTACATGACAAGCGCAATATCTTTAAGTTGGCCCCAGGGTGACACACAAGTTGATTCAATGGGGGCTTCTACAGTAAATGGAAGGGAGGGTTCATGTATCCCAAAAGCATCAAACACCCATGAAGGATAAAATTGAAGAATAGAAGTGACATGTTCAATAAATGTACAGCTGAACTAGCTCACAATCTCCCCACAATGCCACAAACATAATCAAGCCAATTGTACCACCTCTCAACACCTACATGATGCTACTTTGCCTATCAATCAGCATATAATTAATCATTTATCGCACGGCACTAGCTTTCAATCATTGAACATCATCCGGCAGGGAGAGAGGCAGATACCATAAATCTATTGAAATATGGATCATAGTACAATAGCTGCATGGCATGTGTCACACACCTAATCGGTATGAAGTGAACAGACACACACACTGCTGATCTCACTTCTACTGTACATTTTTTGTTCATTCATCAAATTCAACCCTCTTTCAACTTATCTAACATTGGCCCATACATACTGTACATATACTTCAAAAATGAAAATTGGGATCAATTAAAAGAGTCACCTACTGCCTTTCAGGCACAAGTCGGCGTGAAAATAGAGCGGTCATCTTTTTGGCTATGTCCTAAGAAGACCCTGTCCCAAGAAGACCCTGTTTTTGTTTTCATGAAACAAATATAGTACGGATAGATCTTACAGTTAGATCATAATACTCTAGATTTTACTGTGTAGAGGCAGACAAAATAGATCTTCTCTCCAACCACAGCTCTCGTGGTCAAACCGTCCAATCATGTGGCATACACATGATCAAAACAAAAACACAAATGCTTGGAATGTTTATCCTTCAATACCTGTTTCCCAGAAGTAGACAGACCTCCAGTCATCCGTCTGTGTTTGAACCTCCCTCGATCCATAGAACAGCAGTAATGTCACTAAAAGGTACAAGCTTTCTGCTGTCCATCTGCGGAGGGTTCCTGCACCCCTCCACCCTCGCTCCATGGTCCACCGCAGGATAAAAGTAAATCCACACAGTTTAGAAGGTCACCAAAACAAGCTTCAATTTACTGCAACAAGATGTGTGAAAGTGTGTTTCAGTTTGAGTGCCTCATGTATGTGTGTTTCTATGTGTGAGTGAGTGTATATGTGTGCACATGTGAGAGAGTATTGTATGATATACAATTATCAGTCTTTCGCAGGAGTAATCCAATTCTTCTGTCTTCTGAAGGGCAATGAAGAGTGACTCTCCTCTCAATTCTCTGAGACCTCCTCTTCTTCCTCTCCTGCTCTTTAGTGTGGCGTTTTCTCCCCCAACTTCACAGGACGGTCCCTGGGGGGTAGCGGGGGTCATCAGTGAGAGGGACAGAGCTGCAGATGAGCGAGAGAGTCTCCCTCCTCCATGCTGCTGCATCCATCCACGCGCTGCCGTTGTGCCTCTGTCCCCTGGCTGTGGAGCAGTGACAGTGGCTGTGTGTCTGCAGTGTGGTGTATGCGTGTGTGCGCGCCTCCCTCTCTCCCTCGCTCGTTCACTCACTCCCTCTCTCGCTCCTTCTCACTCTCTACTCGCTCACTCATTCGCTGTTCTCCATGTGCCACCCTGTTCTCTCCCTCTCTATCTGTTGCCCCTTTTTCTCTTCCCTCATGTTTTTTTTATTATTTTATGCCCTTCGCTCGTCTTTCTCCATCTCTCCCTCCCTCTCTGGCTCTCTTATGTGCCCTTTATTCACACACTCTCTCCCCATTTCTCCTCGTGTATCACTTTTGTTCCCCTCCTCTTTCTCTCATTTCCCTCTCTCTCCTGCCCAAGGCATGAGGAATGATGAATATGCTCCTCTTCCTCCTCTTGCTTCTCTCCAGGCTCTCAGCGCTGCTGGAGCCCAGCAGCAGCCCTCACACACCGACCTGTTCATACTGCTCCCAAGATCAGAGAAGCTGGGAGACAAGTGCAGATTAACGCATGGAGTGAGGAGAGGAGGGGGTGTGACGGTTGGCGGTGGAGGGGGTGGGATGGGGATGAGGAGGGGCCTAAAGCTGAGGATGAGAGTCCCAGTGGGACAGTGAGAAGAGAAGGGTGGGTTGTTTATACTCGTGCCGGGGGGTAGGGTGTGGGGGTAGAGTAGATGATGGAGACAGAGGAGGGGGAAGGAGTCACAGTGCGTGCCTATATTGAGGCTTGTTAAGATTTCTGCCTTATATTGATGGGTGTTGTCTCTGGCATTAAACCAGAAAATCATCAGACAGATTACAATGCCTAATAATCCTTTAACCTAATTTGGACACAAGCATGCTTGTGACTCATGAACGCGTGGTCACTGTAGGGGGTGGGGCTTTGCGTCAACACAGCACAGCAAGCCACCATGCAGAGTTGCCGACAGACAAACAGATTAGAGACATGCAGTGCTGCAGGAAATATGCTACCATTGTGTTATAGAAGTATCAATACCACAATATAAAAACGTGGCTCAAAGTTCTGTCTAGCCTCGACACCCAGGCTTTCATTTTCGTTCGCCTTGCGCGAAAACGGAAAGCCTGGACTAACGCACGTTGGAAAGTGGCCTTCAAGTGGGAGTGAACCTTCCGGGGTGGGCGTCGCTCTAAATGATGTGACGTAGAACAGCAGTGGACGGGCGCGGGAGGGGCCGGGGATGACGACACGTTAGTGAGATCAAATCAGAGCGCAGCACTTCCGCCGTGTGGATCCCACGACACCCCCGCCCCCCAAGGCCAAAATCATTGAGGGCTAGACCAGGCTAAGTTCTGTCTAATAAAAGCACAAAACAACTGGCAGCTATGCACTTACATTTAAAGTGGGACAAAACGCCCCAGCTGTAATCAGCTTGGCAATCTGCTGATTGCTTCAATCATACTTCAATCATCAACTGGAGGTTAAATTGAAATTCTTGTGCATATGCTTTCTTAACTAAAATTCATGATTGCAATGCATGGCTTTAACATAAACTGAATAGAATTCTTAAATATGAACTGCATTCAAACTCGCTCTTGTATACCTGTGGGGGTTTTGCATCGTGTTTCCTGATTTTGCTTAGCATCGATTGCCAAATTTGGGGAAAACTCTACAGTAAAGGCTGTACAGATGTGGAAAGAGTGATGCAGGCGCTTTTTCCATTATATCCTGCAATTAATTCTACATTCATTAAAACTCTGATCTCTGACTGGGGAGTCTGGGGTTGTTGTGTATCGAGTCTAATGATCATTATAATAATATGAAAGAAAATATTCTCGATGTGGTGTCATTAAATTGAATGTTGACATATGGCATACCTAGAAAATAAAAACATGGAGCATGCGCACACATGTACACACACCACTTTTCAGGACTGCAATAAGAAATATTTTGTCATTTCTCATTAATCATATACAGTAACATCATTTATCCAGGATCCAAGACTCAATGTAAGGTTATGAGGTTATGAGTGGAAAAATTGCATACCGAGGAAAGCAGTCTAATGCAACAGTCAAAGACAAAGGTGTTCTCATAGGAAATAGCATTGAATCACCATCATTGAATATTTGGTGGAACATTGGAAACATTTGACACCTACAGTCAGCTATCACATCCAGGTTACCAAGGTTAGTTATGTTGATTGATTGATTGATTGTACGGCTGCAACAATTAATCAATGAATCGTAATCAAATCGATAATTTCATTTCATTAGTCAACTAATCCAGTAATCGGTTAATCAGATTGGAAACTAATCACTGGATGTTGCTTCCTCTTAATCATAGTTTTTCCAGTGTTAAGTCCAGTGTAACTAAACTAAAGAGCAGTGAGCAGTGGGAATAGTCTCTCTATTCCTTACAATGATGAGAATTAGAATAATCACAAAGTTGCTTTGATTCATTTAAAAACTTTGAATAGCAGCATAATCAAATGTATTTTCTCAGTTAGAACTAAAAACTAAAACAAGTAAAAATATATATTTTTAAGGTAATAGTTAAAGAAGAGTCGTAATGCAATTAATCAATTCATCATCTAATAATTGGCCAATGAATCGATTATGAAAATAATCATTAGTTGCAGCCCTAATTGATTGATTGATTGATTGATTGTTTGATTTGATACTTTATTAGTCAGGAACAGCCAACGATGTAGTCATGCATAAGTCTAAAAGTCCTGCAGGGTTGTGCTTAGGGATCTTAACCCCCACAAATCATTCAAATACCTAGAACAAAAACTTTTTTGTTTTTGGGTAGTATGCCAAAATGATCAAGGCTGACCTAGATATATATTTTTTTAGATTGTCAGAATTTTATCAACTTGTCAACTGTCTGAGGTGTTGTATATTGAAGCAATATGCTAATTACAGATTCTATATAAGGCTCTCACACTGCAGGCATGAGTATGCTGACACAAAGTCAGCATGCTCATATTTCCAGTTTTCAAAGCAATGATGGAGGTGAAAAGCAATGAACAATGTATCTTTTTAGGTTCTCGATCGATTGATTGAATACTTTTTAATTTAACAAGTTGAAAACAGCATGGCAAGTACAAATTCACAAGCATGTCTAAAAGGATAGCATACAGTAAAAAGGTCCTGGGGGCTTGTTCCCATTGTGGTCCTATGAGCGCAATTGATCATCAAAATATACAGTCCATACTTCACAATACAATACAAGACCAAAAGCAACAATATGTCTACAGGGTGAGTTAAGGAAGTCACTGCAAGAGTTACTGTGCAACCAATGTTCATAATTACAGTATTATACGCATTGTAAATAGCACAATGCCATATAACAATTATCAGAACACATTATAAGGCCCGATTGAATTACTTTTTGGTTATGTACGCATTTCGCGAAGGGCAAAGTCAACTGAAAGTACATGAGTTGCGACCAATAATAAATGAGTTCCGAGGGTTCGGTTTAGTGGCAACGGGTAGCAACCAACAGCCTCTTTCATGTCTCTCATGAATTTAATGTAAACTGCTTATTGGTATAAGCTACTGTATATGCCATGCATGGAGAAGACTGGATCCTCACCTAGACTCGGTCTCCAGGCTTACAGTACATCTGCGCTGTGGAATGAAAGCCTGGGCACAACCTACCCCAGAGAGTCTATCAAAAAGCAGGCCTGCCGGCCATTTTTCAGCAAATCGCAGCGTGGTGCTCCTGAAAATGTATACCCCACAGAAACATTTTATTTCTCCCTTTTAAGCACACTTGTATAACTGCTTTGTTCATTGAAATAATGTTTTTTGTGAATAAAAGTAAACAAGTCAAGATGTTAGTGAGGACTGAACAGGTTTGTTTCTCTGGGGGCTGTAAATACAGCAACTTCCACAACTACCGCTGATAGACTCTAACACATAGGTCACTCATTTAAGTCTGCTTATATGGCGCCGGTCAGCAACATCTGTCCTCAAAGCTCAAACCTACAAACTACAGTTCTCAACAGGCGCAAAAATGAAGGCCAGGCACCACCTGGGCCCTCATCAAACCATGTATACTTTAGGCACTGTCCCTGCACTGACCTGCTCTGACATTCCATATATTGATCTGAGATCATCAAACACTGTACACTCTAAAAACAAGTAGAAGTAGATCTGACACCACCATCACCATGCAAAAGCGGAAGCTTTGCTGATACATAGGCAGATGTGTGCAGGCAAGCCAAGTGTTTATCCAATCCAATCCGATCCACTTTATTTATATAGCACATTTCACAACGCAAGGTATCCAAAGTGCTGTACAATAAGTTAAAAAACAAATAAACTAAAAGCTAAAGTGGAAAAACAAGTAACAAATGCACACATAAAGAAAGCAAAAACAACAACAAAGGACAGCAGAAACACAGCTTAACAGAAACAACCAAACACACCAACAAGGACAAGCATGAACACACTTAACAGGGCAAAGCAAAACAAAAACACAGACTCTCAGGAGGAGTCAAAAACCAAGGCATAAAGGTGAGTCTTGAGACGCGATTTAAAGATCTCAATGGTGGGGGCCAATTTAATGTGGGACGGAAGATCATTCCACAGTTTGGGGGCAGCACTGGCAAAAGCTCGATCGCCTCTGGTCTTGAGGCGCGACTTTTTCTTCACCTTGAGGTTCAGTTGGCCTGCGGACCTCAATGATCTAGGGGGGTTATACACCTCAATTAGTTCGCACAGATACTGTGGCGCCAGCCCATTAAGAGCTTTAAATACGAATAATAAAATCAATCCTAAAACGAACGGGGAGCCAGGAATGAATCTATATTAATCAAACATTTAATATGTAGTATTGACCATTGAGCTTATGTCTTGTAAATGAATAAGAGAATTAAAAGATTAAAGAACTCCCTGCTGTAAATTATTGAACAATCAAAGCTTAACCACTCTGTGCTGCTGAGGCCCCAAACAACATGACTAAACGCAAACGCAAGTTATTTTATTTTGACCACGGGGCCTTTATACCAACCTAAATAGTTCAGTAGGAGAGCTACAAAATCAGTCTAACCTCTTGCTACTGTATGTTCATCTACATGCCCAGGCTTTTACTTTAATTCATATTTGGGTCAAAAATGAAAAATGACCCACCCGAATTTCAGGTCTGCAAGCTGTTATGACGTGCTTTGGTGATTTGGTGTCAACGGAAAAAAGGGCAAACTTAGACCACCTGGTAGAAACCAGGGGTCTACATCAGGATTTTTCTCTACACCTGACCAAATCTTCTCCAGAAATAGCCAATCGACAAACTAAGCTTGTACAGTAGATTGTATCTGACAGATGTCCATTCACCACATAATAGGTAGGCTGGGGTGCATGTGGTTCAAGTGGTTCAACAAACAGTGGGATTGAGAGCACTACAGTGCTACAACTCTATTTTTCATTTTTATACTATAAACGCATTACAAAAGACTGACAAAGAAGTGGATTTATTGGTACTATGTAAGAGGGGATTCTGACCCACCTATCGGTATTCTGGATAGCTAACATTGTCTGCAGGATACAAAACATAGCTCTGTCTGAGAGAAAGTGGCTCATAGCTACAACATCTATTCTACAACATCAGTGTAGTTTCAGAGAAAGTTGCTGGTTTGCTTCAATTCACTGCAATTTGTCAGATCTGCTGGGCTGTATGTGACGTGCATATGTAATCAAACTCAATCAAAATTCTTGATCGATACGAAATACCAACTCAGAATAAAAAAAGCAATACAATTATGATATGAATAGGTATATTTAGCTGTGAAAACACAGTATGATGCACATGTAAGCCCATAGGGATAAATGGCAAGCTTGCCAAGGGGCTCTGCATTTTGCTTCCCCTCTGGTTTAAAAAGGATCCAGTGAAACTGAGTGATCTGTGTATGTGTGTGTGGGTGTGTGTGTGTGTGTGTGTGTGTGTGTGTGTGTGTGTGTGTGTGTGTGTGTGTGTGTGTGTAGGATGTATGAGGCAGTTGAGAGGCAGTGGGTCAGGCCCTAAAGAGTCTTTAGTGAAGCCCAGGCTGGGTAATGGCTTAACAAGATCAACAATAAGGTCAGTCCGGTGGTTGTGGTCCTTACAAGCCAGCTCACTGCTAATGGCACACTACAGTGAAAACCAAACAAAACACTTTGTCCAGAAAATGAGACATTTACGTATACTGTTAAGGGTATACTGTACAGAAACCATGTACAAATCTATGTGGTGTCAGCTATAGTAAGGCGCACGCACGCACACACACACACACACACACACACACACACACACACACACACACACACACACACACACACACACACACACACACACACACACACACACACACACACACACACACACACACACACACACACACACACACACACACACACACACACACACACACACACACACACACACCTCATTTAATATATTATTATAAGCCAGCCAATATGCATACTTTCTTTCTAGAGCATTTGTCCAGAGTATGTGGCATTCATATGTGTGACCGCAATTCACCACTCACCCATTTACAGGTAGGGAATCCATTATGATTAAAGGTTCTCCTCACCCAACTGACCACTTTCAGCTATCCTCATCTATTGGCCATAAGCCAAAACCAATTATACTGATTGGACACACGCGATGCACACACCACACATACATGCATTAAACCGTTTTCTAAAAAAAAAGGCTAGTAGCTCAGAAAGCTTCCTTTTAATTAATGTGCTCTTTGAACTCAGACTGACTTCATTATGAGATGTAACTATTCACTGGATTAATCTTTAAGTCCATTAATTAACTGAAGTGAACGGTAAGAATGTTGCCAGCTAGCCTAGTGAATATGTCAGCTTTGTTCCATTTGTTTGTGCAGTGCTTATATGATATTAAGGTAAATGTGTTCTCCATTGTGATATTGTTAAGAGATGTATTGAGAAGAGGCTAAATGGACCAGTGCTTTTATTGTCAAGCTTCACGACAAGCGAATTCAGATGATACAAATGCTTTTATGTCACACTCGCATGCATAATCTTATGGCATTGTGCAGTCACTACCAAGTAGCAAAGGGTGCGTCCCAATTTTATATTTTTCCAATGACGATATATATGTTTTAATAAACACAAGATAACATGCTAGGGTGGATGCATAGTGCATGTATAATTTGATTTACTTTACATCTCGGAATCGATCGGAGCTTGTGTTGGTTATTTTATCAAGTTACGTGCAGCTGCATCTGTCGCTGAATTTGATGGGGGAGGCTGGGAGCCAGGACCAATACGACTACAGCATGATCCCAAGTCTACAGTATGATCCCAAAGCGCACGCTTTCAGCATGATCACAACACAATACTTCAGTCATAACAAAGTTAAATATTTCAAAATGTATAAACTTTTGAAAAAGAACTTACTTATTTATGCTCTTCGCCCCGATGGGCCAGAAGGCATCGATAATGTTCCTCCACCTCTATGTTCCTCTATCACGGTCTTTTGCTGACAGTTGTGCCGTGCCCCATGAGAGATCCATCTCCAGCAGCTCAGCTTCCACCGTTCTACGCCGGGTGATCATAGGTCGGCCTCGTTTCCTTCTCCCTGGGGACGTCCATCGGAGGACCACTTTGGGGGCATCCGTAGTATGTGTCCAAGCCATGTAAGATGACAGTGCTTTACGTCCAAGGTCACATCTCAGCAGCCAGTCTTTAAGTAGAGATCCTTGTTGGGCCAAAAACCTATTGAAAAAGAACAGGGGGAAAAACTATAGGTACTGTACATACAAGGATTTGTGCCGACTGTCCAGCGGTTTGTAAGCTTAGAGTCTGGACAGACACAGACGTAGAGGTGTTGCTGTTGCTGTGCTGTCTATCCATCAGTCTGTGAACCGTTTGAGCAACTGGAAGCCAATTTGTATTTTGGCTTACAACTTTGCATTTTGTTATTGTGTGATGTTGCTTGATGTATTGCACAATTTTTAAAGATCATACGTTTTCATCATTAATGATTTGCTTTGATTGTGTGAATGACTTGCATGATATTCTTTATACAACCTTTAATCCAGTGACTGGCACCAACGAGAGCCTTTTAGTGGATGCAGAGGCAGAGTTTTACACTGCCCTGGCGGTGTACTGATTAGACACTGCCAATGCCGGCCAATGCCAATATCCTGAAAATAAGTGTGTGATTAGCTACGAAGGAACTGCCTCTATGAAGTGCGAAGCAACCCACTCAGCAACCAAAGCCGCACTACATTAATGCTGCTGATTTTATTGTTGGCTTGTATGTTTTGTTGTATAGCATTTTCAATGTAGTGTAGCTTACTAGGTTTATAATCTTTTCTGGCATTTTATTAATTTGTATTAATAGACCTGCACAGTGATGTCACCGCCCCGTGTTTTCCCCATTCATTTTTCTCATAGACGATTTTGCCGCGGACAAAGCCAACTCGGGTCGTGACAAATCATGATGACACACACAATATCATCATATAATATCTAATTAGCAAGAAGTACAAAATGGCATCTTAGAAATAAATTATTTGAACGCCCCAAAAGATTGTGTGTGTCATCATGATTTGTCACGACCTGAGTTGGCTTTGTCCGTGTTGTAATCATCTTTATATAAATTATTTTCGAAAAGCCTATGAGGAAAATGAAAACACTTCTGGAACTGGGGCGGTGACATCACTGCACAGGTCTATTACATGTAGGATTTACCTTTTAAACCTACACTACCTGTCTTCAATATTTTGCCAATGCTTTTATTATTGTCCCACAGACCTGTGATGCCTATAGATATTTTAGCCTACTTAGATCAGAGAACCAACACCTCAAGTACCGGTAGTCTGTTCTTTCTTTAATAATGTTATTGTCTCTGCAATACAGCTGTCAAATGTAGTACAGGTTTTCTAATATAACAATGGATGAGAGTAAATACAAATCAGGTACACTAAAACAGCATGAATCAACACATTCGCCTTCACTGCCATCGTTGGCCATGCCACTTCTCAGGTCTGCACACGTTCTCAGTGGCATACCGCATCCATCTAATCATGCTCATCTCTGCTCAGAACTCGTGCTTCACCTTAGCTTATGTTCTGACGCAAGCTTAATACTTTCATTTCTTCACTCCCCATTAGGAAAGCCATAAGTTCCCTGAACTTCTTACGGACCCTGCTTTCACTGCAAGGTCCACCCCCATATGCATTGAGCAGGATAGCAGAAGCTATGACTTCAGCTCAGTCAGTTTGATTTCATCTAACATGGGGACCCTGTGTTATAGTGTACTTCACTCCATTTTTGTTTTGCATTTATGTTATTTTTATTTTTGTAAATACTCATTTTGTCTCACACCCCCTCTTTAGAACCACACTTAAAACACAGATTATTGTGTCTTCCTATACCATACATGCTGTTTAAAGGTAGGGTAAGTGATTTGAAATTCATTGTGTAGTACCAGCCTGGTGCGCTAGGGGCCCCCAAGAGTAGCTACACTATGTGAACCTGCTGCTCGATCCTGATTGGAGGAGAATTCACCCTCCACCTTTTATTAGCTACTCTGCCAACGTGGGGGAGGGGGAAAATCCATATATGGTCTGCACACCTTATAATAGAGCATTTTAACAGAAAAAAAATTGGGGGTGATACCTGACAAAAGTGAAATCACTTCCCCTACCTTTAACTGAGTCTTCGTCTCCCTGTGAATTCTTACTGATTCCCTGTGGTAAAGACTCCCAAACCTCAGGCACCTACCTAGTGGCTTGAAATAATTTTCAGTGAAAAAAGACGTTTGTTATGATGCAATCATTTTAAAGCCCCATAATATCCACATTTGGAAAGTGCCCTTGCCACGACACTGTCCAGCAGCCCCTCAGGCCAGGCATCCACTCCACATGCCTGCCACATTCAGCATCTCCTTTAACACCACCACCAGCCCAGACGGACCAGCATGTCCACCACCACCCCAGACGGACCAGCATCTCCACCACAACCATGCCAGCTATAGCTGACTTACTATAGTTTAATGTCTTTTCCGAACTTTCATCGCTTCCTTTTGCAGCACTAGGCAGGGTAAAGATCTCAACGGGCCTGAAAATTAAGGCCCGGCCCTAACCAGCCCTAACAGTTCAGGCCCTAGGCCCTACCTGGCCCTACTAAATGGAATAGATTTTAGGCCCTACCCGGCCCTAAACTGTCGGGTTTGGGCAAAATTTGAGAATTCGCCACAGATTAAAAATGAAATGGCAATCAGCACCATCTTCATATTAGGTAAATACAGAAAATAACTATTATTCTTACTATAGTAAAATAATTCAATATATATTATTTTTTCATGGGGCCCAAGGCCCTACCCGGCCCTATTGATTAGGATAGATTTTCGGCCCTACCCGGCCCTAAATCTCGCATCGGGCCTGTTCGGGTTCGGTCCTGGTCGGGTTCGGGCAGAGTTTGAGAACTGTAAGGCAGGGCACATCCTCCCTCCACCTTCTCACACTCCACCACTTCAGAGGTGTTTCCAGTGTCAATATAAAAAGTGAAAACAGTGATGAGTGACATTGTTTGTACAAGTACATACCCACCACTCCGCTTTAGTTTATTCAGAGCCGTTTCCAGTGTCAATATAAAAAGTGACACAACTGAACAAAGTTTAGAGAGCCAGACCAAGCAAGAACTTACCCAAACTGCATTGTACTGCATTTTCTATCAGGCACAGACTAGCCACCATTAGGCATCAAACAAAGTTTGATGTGCAAATGATTTAGTGAAGTTCTTAATCCTGCTGAAGACTGGATAACCTATGTCTTTAATATGAAACAGTAAAGGAGTGATGGAATAGAGGGTTTTCAGTTAGAATGCATCTGTGATTGGAACAGTGGTGAGTGACATTATTTGTAGTACGTATCCACCACTCCGCTTTAGTTTCTTCAGAGCCGTTTCTAGTGTCAATATAAAAAAGGGAAAACAACAGCCAAAATTGAGCAAATCGGGCCAACCCAAGCAAGAACTGACCCAAACTGCATTATACCAGCGCAAATATTTTCTATCTGTAGAGAAAGGTTGTTACTGCTGTGTATTATGAAAATAAGTAATGCAAGTTCGAAAATGAAAATGGTTATTTCACTGTGCGTGTGTGTGCCTGTGTGGTATTATAGTAGTATTATTCTGGCCTCCAAACAGGATTAATGTGTGTTAGAGATGCAATTCTTCTCTTTAAGTATCTTTGGGGTGCTATTGTGTACTAGTGTATGCAGGCAGGCGTAATCAAAATGTCATAATAAGTAAGGAATAAGTAAGTCCCCTCTGCCTGCCAAAATAACTGAACTTCTATCTACAAAAGTAGAGTCCAGCTAAAAAAAAAAAAAAAATAGATTCACACCTGTGTGAAGTGAGGGGCGATCTTGTTATCATACTGTCACCATCTCATTATCAACCAATAGCACATCTCCCACCAAATCATGCCGGCCATGATTTGTACTCACTTTTACCTCGATGTCTGTGTTTACACAATGTTTGTATTTACACAAACACTCAGAGCTGGACGTATAAGGGGCTAGAGCACCTCAAAAATACCTTTTCATTGACCTCTGAGTTTCAACAGGAGTAACCTGTAGAAAAACTGGAGTCATCTAAAAACATCAATACTAGGCCTGAGTTGAATGCCATTTTAATACAATTTGAATTGCTTGCCAGTAGGTCAAGAAAGGCAGTCCCCTAATATTTATCACATAACGATATTCATATACACACAGATCCAATCTTCAACAGAACCATCAAGCTGTGTGAAATTTCACTCCACTGAGTGATTTGCAAGGAAATTAACTATTAAAGTGAATTTAAACAGAAGCATAAACTTCCCACCGAACAAAGTTTCTGGAGAAACTTGTTATGCCTACCAACTGGGACATGAAGTAAAGGTGGAGATGTAGGAATCTACCTGCTGAACCGACAGCAACTATAGTATGCGCAGTTGCGCACCTGGATAGGAATGACACCACTGTGACCATTTGTAAAATATAAAACAAAGCTTCCTTGGCATCTGGGAGAGTGCGCTTAAAGTTTCATGCTGATTGTTGTAACGGTGCCGGAAATGAGCTGATTAGCAAATAAAACTACTGTAGAACTGCACTCTGCCGAGTACCGACCTTCGTATTGCACATAAGTAGGCCATGGCGTACTTGTGCGCAAGCAGAGCAAGCGACCAGAGGGCAAGTACCGCCAACACCGCAAGAAATAATACCGTACTCATAAAATACTCAATACTAACCAGCCAGTTAAAAAAAAAAGATCCACTGACAGATTGACGGACCGCGAACTGAAAACTACTTGCGTTCGCTCTGCTTGCAAGTAATGAAAGGGCCTATGGAGATGCTAGGGCTTAATGCATATCAAAGTGGGGGTCCTTGAAATGAAAAAGGCTGACAACCACATGAGAGCAACAATAGGACAATGTAAGAAGCACTCTGAGGCTACATACTGTACATACATACAACAATTTCCCTGCTGCCATTTTCTGTGCAGGATCTGCCTGAAGGAGCGTCCTACAGCCAGACATTTTTCACTCATTGCTGCCATAGCAACCAGTACAAAAGAAGCCTGACCCGATCTTAATATGATTTGACAGGCAGACCGTGAGCATGTGCGTGCGTGCGCGTGCATGTGGGCATGTAAGCACGCATGCACTTCTGTGCTTGCATGTACATGTGTGTATTTACATCATGTGTGTATGTTCTCATGTGTTGTCTGCGTGCGCTGAATGTCTGTGTATCTGTGTAAAGCTCATTAACTGCTCAATATACCAGTGCTTCTTTACCGAGTCTGAGCAAAAATTAGAGCAGTGACATATGCGCCACATATTCCCTTAAGCTTACCCACAGGGCAGCAAAGCTTTTGTTTGTGAGTAACAATGTACGCCACACAAAAACGAGTTTCCCACTTCTGTTATCTGTCCTCATGCGATTGTCACTAGATTGTCACTCGACCGAGCTGCTGGTATTTAAAAGGATCCCTGGCTAATAAGACAAAGATGGCTTAAAACATTATACTTGCCTTCTGTAACTAAAACAAACAAATAAAAACGCTGTCAGTATCTTAGTTCTTCCATAAATATAGAATCTTTCACTCAACAGGAACTGCTCCTGTCGCAGTTTGATGATGTCACACAAGCATGTTTCCTTTAGGCCTGAACCACACAGTCTCATGTGACATCATCAACCTGCAACAGGAGCACCTTCTATTGAGTGAATTATTCTCTATTTATGAATGAAATAAAAGTATTGGAGGTGTTTTATTGATTTTCTAATTATAGAATGGAAGTATAGTGTTTTAAGGCATATTCGTCTTATTAGGCAGGGATCCTTTTAACAGCATTGCTTGCCACTGGTTTCTGGCCATATTTTCCTCCTATATACACATTTGTTGCGAGTTGTACTGTATAGATCAGGCACAAATAGCCATCTATTAGGCTATGCATGCAGCACGTTCCAAATACAACTTGAGAACTTAAAATAAAAAAAAGGTTTGACGTGCAAAAGATTTAGTGAAGTTCTTAACCCTGCCAACCACTGAATAGCCTGTCTTATGAAACGTTTTGATGTGAAGAAGTGATGGAATATGGAGGGTTTGCAGTTAGCTTGAATATTATATATAAAGTCACTACATCTGTCCATATATACTGTAATTCCAATGCCTTAGGGAGATTTTTAGCCCTCATCAGAACAGAAATAAAATCTTCAATGTTCATAGTAGTTTTTCCATTTTTCACTCAATAGTGAAATATTTAACAATTTCCTAAATGTTTTTCTAATAGCAAATGAAATGTTTGAATTGTGTCTGGCATTGAAATGATGATATTTACATGTGCATGAGTGCATGCGTGTTGGTAACTTGAGCTTTGGGATGCCATATATTGTGACAGTTGTGAAATCCTATACTTAATTTTGTCTAAATTCTACATAGCCTATATTTGTGCAGGCCAGGCCTGAACCTACATTACTACTACCGGTAGCTCAACATAATTTCCCTGCACTGCTTTCCCGCAACCTGTCCAATGTTGTCTCCTGAACAACTCACTGCAGTTGTCAAAATGAGAATATGATCAGTTTAAAAGATTCAAAGGCAGCTCAGAATGACTGCAGATGACAGCCCTGTTCTACATTAATCTATAATAGCCTCTCTCAAATTGACACAACCAGATCCATGCCAAATGAATTCTGCAACTATGCATTGGCATTACAAGAATGTTTCAGCAACCATTCTGGAAACAGTCACTCAGGAATACTTTTAGCATCCATTTGTTTGAGTGGGGCAATATTTTATTTATTTTCTTTTCCATTTCAGTAAATTATTATCAATCAATGTAAAGCTCCCCCCAACGCTAAGTGCAATGTGCCATATACAGTAGTAATACAAAAGTTGTGTTTTTGCAAAGTAAGAGTTATTAGAACCATGAAAAGACAATAGTGTTGTGCATAGATATAATATCGATATATATCGATTGAAATCTGATTATTGTTATCGTATCGAAAGCTTGTGAAAATATTGATCATTTTATGTATATATATTTTTTCTCTCCCTTCGTGGTGGCGCTAGCGCCACGAATGCATGCATCAGCTGTAGTAGAAGACAAGATAATACAGTGTGTGACACACTTATTGAGATAAAATCCCACACAACATTTAGCCGCATATCATATTTACCAATGATTAGGGCTCTAACTTCAATTCAATTGCCTGTGAGCAGCAGCCGTTATGATGGAGTCTAAGCTGCATGGCTACAGAGTTGTTGTGTGAACAGGGAGTACATCCAGGGAGTACATCCAAAACTACTAAACAGATTTGACAACTAGCCAGGCACAGTGCACGTCCTTCTGGACAGTGTAAGATGTAGAGTTTGTGAACTGGGGACTGAATAAAATAAAACTCAAAAGAAACAATATCGTTTGAACAAAATCTGTAGTAAGTAATACAACAATATATATTTAGCAAAGATCATACTACTGCTTAACGTTGAGGAAGCAGCATTCTCCTGCTTCCTCGACTACTGGGTATTTTTTCATATCAACTAACATGGCATAGCAGCTATTAAGTGACAAACATTCGAATTCAGCTCAAGGGCAGAGGTTTTGGCACCCAGTCAATGCTGTATGTCTTGCAAGACACATCCCAAACTCTTCTCCCTTCTGACTGCAAAACTATGGAATTGACCATGCAATCAGAACTACAGATTTTCTCCCAATCTTCCGCCAGAGTCTGAAAACACACCTCTTCTGATAAATCTCAGAGCATTTCATGTAGACTTAGCGTTTTTGGAATTTTATGTAAACTGCACTACACAGTATTGCCATGTTTTTCCTTTTACTCATGCTTAATGTAAGTCACTATGGATTAAGGGTGTCTGCTAAATGCCTAAATTGTATGTGAGCATGTCAAGCAGCTGACCAGTAGCTCACCTGATTCATTCCACTTCCTCTAGCTTTTAGTAGAGATGGGATTTATGGCTCTTATAGGGAGCCAGATCCCTTTGAGATGTTCCTTTCAAAGAGCCATTCAAAAAACTGGTGCATTTGTACCGTATATTTATATATTTTTAAAAGTATTTGTTGTAAGCCTTCCACAATTGCATGGTGGCACCACATGCCACATTGCTCTGACAGCAAGATTTTGTGTTGTTTGATTTATTGATTGAAATATTTATAAGACTTTGCAGAATTGGTATATTTGGTAGGTACCACTTTCATAAAATGTGTGTAAATCTGTGATGCGGATCTGTTCATTCTGAGAAAAAGGAATGGTACCATACTGTGAACAAGATTCAATCGTTCATTTCAAAGAGCCGTATGACTCATATGACTCATCAATGGGCTGCCACTGATGTATTGTATGTGCTTTGTTTTCGACCACCAGACTGCTTTTCCACTGGGGGTTTGTGTGAATAGATGTATCTCTCTGCTCTAAATGGTTGTGCTAATGTCCAGACTGAGCAGGGTGCACAGGCTGAACGTCAAGATCAAACATAATATTCACACTTGCATAGTTGCCTACATTTACATTTTATAAATAAAATGTTATCAATCTATTATTGTTCTCAATCTATCTGTGAGTTCGCTAACTGAAGTATAAGATGTAGAATGCCTCTAAAACATTTAGAAAAAAGACTCTACTATGGATCCAACAGGATTTTCACAAAGGAGATGAAAAACAAGAAGCTCTGGGGTCAACCAAGTACATTTATACACGGATCATACTGCAAGGCTGTCAAAACAAACATCTGTGATGATCAGAGTAGACCCAATTAGACAACCATAGGACAGCATGAAAAACAGCCAGCATCACCATAATGATGTGATCATATGCAATCAATTCAACATCATCATTATGATCAAGTAGACATTCTTATTATTACAGTTCCCTATGTTGCAGTTTCACATCACAATAAAATCCTCTGTAAGGTGGGAGTTCCCATACTGTAGCATAATAAAAGTTTCTCTTCAGGAGCAGAGTCAATGTCACCTCCTCTACATATGCATTTAGCCTCAAGGCAGACAATAGCATATTGTGAAGATTACATTTTCTTTTGTACAACGCAATTGAAGAAACCCAATGCAACGGGGGTTTAACATTGAGCGCTGTTTTTCCACCACATTTTAGCAGAACACATGACTTTTGTAAATAATAGTTTTATTTTATGTGGTTAAATGGGTGTTACTCCTAAGGACGGAATCCTTTCCTTAATTGTATGATGTGTATCCACTACCAGTGTCTGCATATACTGTACCTCATACATTGTTTAGCACTTTGGAAATAAATGCTAGTATACATAATGAAGTGCAAACCATTTACAGACGATTCATTTACACCTACAGTTCTCAAATGTCACTTCAAATGGCTTATAAGTTGGGTTAATGTACTACTATGTACCTAATATCTATGTGTAATCTTCCATTATGTCAAGTAACATTGTGTTACTACTGCACATGTGCAGTGCAGGGGGGCTACATTGGTTTAGTCTGAAACCTCTGGAAGGAATGTGCTGTGTCAGAAAGACTGCCACAACATCAAATACTACAGGTTCAGAATATTCCCCACCACTCCACTTCACCTCTGCAATATAGAGTTTTACACACACCCTCTGAAGCTATGCTGCCAGTTTGATGTGCTGACACCTTAAGTGGGTGCTATGTGTCCTTGCTGCCTGCTCTCCATGGTCTTATCAGGGACACACAGGCAGTCTCTTCACAGTGCAGGCTGGACTGGCCTAGACACTTTTAAGCGTAGTTAAGTGACCATTTATTTATGCATGTCAGAACAGGTCAACTCCGTATATGGAGAAGGGTGACAGTGGGGGCAGTGTCTTGAGTGTACAGGGTTTGATGAGGTCACATCGACATAGAATGTCAAAAAGGTGAACTCCATATATGAAGATCTAAGACTGAAAACAGGGGCAGAAAGCGTCTAGCAGGGTTTTATGAGGGCCCAGGTAAGGCCAGGCCTTAATGTTGAATGAGGTCAGTGTCATGTCATATTCTTCATATATGGAGACGGCCATTATGGAAACGTGACGTCACAAGGCATTGACTGAAAACCATATATGGAGGTGTGACTCTGCACAGGTCCTTTAATGCCCGGTTCATATTTTGTTGGCCACGGCAATGTCATGCCCAAAACCATATATGGAGGTGTGACTCTGCACTGGTCCTTTAAAGCCCGATTCATATTTTGTTGCCCACTTACTGAAAATAGCCCATATACAAGCATGCAATGTGTCACAACACAATCCATTGTGACCTTGTATCTTTGCTATTTTTGGGGTGGAGACTTCACTGGCCAACCACCAGTTCTTTCATATTGGGCTGTATGGTATACATTTTCACCCCAAATATGATTAAACATTTTGTGTAGGGTGCTGTTTCGAGGAAGGCTCAATACAGCCCTCTAGTGGAGACAGAAGGCTAATACAAGCAAACTACAGTAAGTAGAAGACTTCAGGGCCAAGCTGTACAGATGTTTTCCCATACACCTACAGAGTACATAACATCATAACATCATGACTTAACCAACTCCTCGGTTAGATCAACTTTAAATGTGATTTCTATCACATAATTAACCAATCAAACACCAGTTAATTTAACATATGTGGGGAACATTAGACAACACTCGTAGATCTACAATCTCAAAATGTGTCATATAGACACAAGCTCACAGCTATTTATTTTACCTTAGCAGGTGCAGTGTAATATGTCAAGAGAGTTTAAGTAGTCAATGGATTCAGCGTATTTAAAGGGATAGTTCAGATTTTTTAAGTTAGGCTGTATGATATATTTGCCATTCATATAGTGTAGTGTATTAATTGATTGCCCGTCCTGTGGTGGGAGTTCTGCTCTGGATTTGGTGAAATATGAAGTGGTGTTAAGTGTCATTTTGTGGGGGTCGCTGGAGCCATGCAGTAAAAGTAAATTAATCCAAATAAACAAACTTTCATACAGCTTAATTTAAATCCATTTGATGTTGGTGATGTTGGAGGTCTCTCTCTATTGTAAATCTAATGATAATCACCAACCCAAACCCCTGCACGGTATATGCACACACATGCACGCACAGGCTCACTTCCGCAAAATGCGGAAGAGCCATTCACTGCCATGTTATTGTAAAGGCGTAAGTCGGTGCCTCCATGGGTGTTTCAAAATGCCATTGAGCAACTACTACTCAAACTAGATCAGTAGTCGACAGAGTGCAAACTTCCACGCTGCGCACAATTAGGCCATGGCCACCATTTTAACAAACTGTATTTGCTTCATTTCTGACGTCCCGCCCCTCTGACTTCCTTTTGGCTGGCCTATGTACATACATAACTTTTGTTGACAACAGCCTCACCATTTGGTAGGCCTACCAGTTGTGGGCAGGGATGACACAATCCCTGCCCACAACTTGCTACAGTCCTGACATTTATAAATAGGCACAACGCCAGTACTTTATATGATTTGATTAATATTCCTAATATAACCAAAACAAAAACATGTTATTACCTTTCATAACGTCCAAGGCGTATGCGATTCCCAATCCACCCGGAAGTAAATACGGCTTGTGATTGGTTGTCATTGGAGTAAGGAGCGCTGGGTTTAGTTTTATGGGCTATATGCCCACTTTACCCAGGATCCCGCAGGCAAGCGGTTATGCCTTACTAAACCTTACCATAAACTAAGTAAAACAATGCATGAACCTAACCTGTTAGTCCTAAACCTCACTAAAACTATTCCTTTAAAACCTTACTAGTCTTTCCTGGGAGTGGGGCATGGTGCTACTTCATATGTAGCCTCGACACCCAGGCTTTCATTTAATTCATATGATATGTGTCTTGACTTGACTCTTGATGGCTTTGAATAAGAAATCTCGGCAAGCAGCCGTTGAAATTACTTTATAGCTAGATTTTATGCGGATGGCGCAGTTGGGTTCATGGCTTGTTCATTTTCAAAACATCCGCTCTGCCTGCTGTTGCCTGAAAAATAACGTCACGTGACGTTATTTTGCACTGGTCGTTGTCGTGAATTTTACGCTAGGTCAGGTTTGCAGGAAACCGCTTTCCCTAGCGCAAAATTCACGCTGAGCTTGAAGTCGCATTGACGACCTGTCAAAAAGACGTCACCATATACTCTTTTCAAGAGTTATTCAGTATCACATCACCTGTTTCCAATATACACTCAACAAAAATATAAACGCAACACTTTTGTTTTTGCTCCCATTTTTCAGGGGATGGACTTAAAGCCCTAAAATTCATTCCAGATATACAATATAACCATTTCTCTCAAACACTGTTCACAAATTTGCCTAAATGTGTGATATTGAGCACTTCTGCTTTGTTAAGATAATCCATCCCACCTCACAGGTGTGCCACATTAAGATGCAGGTGTGACATCATGATTAGTGCACAGGTGTACCCCAGACTCTCCACAACAAAAAGACACCCTGAAATGTGCAATTTTCTTTTGCCTTATTGGGTGTATGGGCCTCCGAACCAGTCAGTATCTGGTGTGACCACCATTTGCCTCATGCAGTGCAACACATCTTCTTCGCATAGAGTTTATCAGATTGTCAATTGTGGCCTGTGGAACGTTGGTCCACTCCTCTTCAATGGCTGTGTGAAGTTGCTGGATATTAGTGGGAACTGGTATGCGTCGAAATGGTAATAATGTGGTAATATTGTGTTATTACCATTTTTACAGTGTGCAACAGTTCCCACTAATATCCAGCAACTTGACATAGCCATTGAAGAGGAGTGGACCAACATTCCACAGGCCACAATTGACAATCTGATAAACTCTATGCGAAGAAGATGTGTTGCACTGCATGAGGCAAATGGTGGTCACACCAGATACTGACTGGTTCGGAGGCCCATACACCCAATAAGGCAAAAGAAAATTGCACATTTCAGGGTGTCTTTTTGTTGTGGAGAGTCTGGGGTACACCTGTGCACTAATCATGATGTCACACCTGCATCTTAATGTGGCACACCTATGAGGTGCAGGGGTGGACTGACAGTCTGGCATACAGGGCATTTTCCCGGTGGGCCGACCCCCCCGGGGGCCGTTAATGTCGTGTTTTAATTTAAAAAAAAAAATCTGCACAAAACCGGCCCACGAATCAGTGCTGGCGGCCCTCTGTCCTCTTCAAATGAGACTGCCTATTGCAGGGTTTTTATAGTTAACTAAAACTAACTAACTAATTTTAGTTAGCCCGAGCCCCAGAGCCCCTTATGTCTTAAATTCTCATAGGGGCTCAGGCCCCGGAGCCCCCACAAAGATTCAGAGGGCCGCTCTGAGACAAAATTGCCCGGTACGTTTTGAGCTCCCAGTCCACCCCTGATGAGGTGGGATGGATTATCTTAACAAAGCAGAAGTGCTCAATATCATACATTTAGGCAGATTTGTGAACAGTGTTTGAGAGAAATGGTTATATTGTATATCTGGAAAGAATTTTAGGGCTTTAAGTCCATCCCCTGAAAAATGGGAGCAAAAACAAAAGTGTTGCGTTTATATTTTTGTTCAATATACATTGCATGAGTGCACCAAAATCATTGGCCATGGCAAATTGAATACTTTTATTGGTAACAAGTGAAAACATTTTTAATGGTGACCTATCTGTCTGTGGTGGTCATTAATGATGACGACCAGGAGCTGACCATGGTTCTGAAGTTGCCTTTATTTCCGATTAGGGACGCGCTAGTCTATCACTACAAAACCGCCAAATAGAACTATATATGAACTATATAAAATATGCGGTTTTGCAAACTCCATTCACTTCGTTTAAAACAACGCGTTTCCTACTCCAATTTGTCCTACCGAGTTTCAGGCTTCATGAACAGCGCCTGAATGCTCAGTTACTGACCTCCAATGTCGCAACCCTTCTACTAGAAGGATCTGATCGACGTTCGTCCGTCTGTCCAATGAGAAGAGAAGGGGGCGTTCTGTTCAAGTCAACGGCAACAGCTACTGTTGTGTCCCGTTGTGTCCTCATTGCTCAATGGTAAACAACATATTGTGAAGCGAATGACACGCGGTTGTGAATAAAAACTCGAGAAGGTAAGCAACAGATCAAATATATATATATTTGTTCATTTGCAGGGCAAATAAACTGAATAAAACATTGATCACACAGTAATGAAGACAGAGTTCACCGTTGCAGAACAACATTGTACTATTAAATGCAATGCTATCACGACACGTACATCACTTAAAAATGGAATATGACGACATTAAAGCATGGACAGTGTTCGGACACATTGTACGCCATATGTGTGTGCGGAATATTTAGGTTAGGAAGCGAAATCTAGACTGAATGGCGATTTCCTTTCGGGGGGTACATGGTGTACTTATTGGAAACATGTCTGTCTGAGCATGGCGGCGGCCACTATGTATACATTAACCTCGCATCGCCAGGCATTCTGCAGTACCTGTGGAAAGCCGGGTTTCTATTCACTTCTCAGTGATCTGATCCGGTCCACCTACCCGGTTATTTCCACTCACAAAATATATACGCACATACCGTTTCCGTATCCGTTCTAGATCGGATATGCAATCTACTAAGCGAATTGATCCCAATCTAGTATAGACTGGGCGAAATCGTAAACATTACGCTGGCTTGGCAGGGGCTTAAAGAACAAAGATGCGGTTCTTAAATTGTCATTTTAAATGGTTTAAAGATTTGACGCGTGCATTTTCCTTCTGTGGCCATAAACATGCAGATGCATCATTATGACACATTTCTGAATGAGTGTGAATATGTTTCTTAAATATATATATACTGTAATATTTTGTCGGCTACAAGTTACACAAACAGTATTCCAGGGGTCTAGTAGAATTTCACATTCAAATGGATTCATTATGTGACTTGCTGTCCAAATCAACATGTTGGAACTTGGAAGGACTGCACCGCTTAAGTTGCTCAAAGCTATCCATACTATTTGTTCAACAGAAAGCTCTCACTATGGGCAAGTCACACTCCCTGTTGGCTAAGCAGAAAGCCATAAGCCAGGACGATCTGACAAAGGAGGATGATGATACACAGAATGAGGAAGACAAGCATGGAGATGTCTCCCAGTTCCCCTATGTGGAATTCACTGGACGGGACAGCGTAACATGTCCTACATGCCAAGGCACAGGCAGGATCCCAAGAGGTGAGACTTAAATACCCTATTGGCCTGAATATAAGACTACGTTTTTCCCCCATGGAAATATCCCAAATGAAGTTGTCTTATATTCAGGGGCTATACTATTTGACATTCAATGTTCTTTTTTCTGTAAATGGGTCTTGAAAAATGGGGGTCGTCTTATAACCGAGTCGTCTTATATTCGGGACAATACGGTACTTAAGAATGTGTACCTAACTACCGGTGATGGGCAGTAGCTTGTTACAAGTAGCTAAGCTACATAGCTTAACTACATTTTCCAGTAACTTGTAGTGTAGCTTACTACATTTGTTCTGGGAATAGCTTGTAGTGAACCTGCACTATTTGTTCCGAGTAGCTTGTAGTGAAGCTACACTACTTATTTTGAGTAACAAGGATTGTAGCCTACTACATTTTCGCACACACATTTTCAAATTCTGCCCATTTTTAATGTGTAGAAAACCTCAAATATACATCCCTCTAATATACATAATACACATTTATTGATATTTTATTATTATGATTATTATTTAGAAAGTTGTACACTAAGTTGAGATATATATTTTTATATATGTAGTGTTGATGTAGCAAGCTACATCAAGCTACTTTTGTTGTGTAGGGATAGCTTGTAGTGTAGCTTAGCTACATTTTTTCGAAAGTAACAAGTAGTGTAGCTTACTACATTTTCCCAGTAACTTGCCCATCACTGCTAACTACGTCAGCTGACACTGTGACTACATTTACTACCACTATGACACTGCAAACTCCTGTGAGTGATTTTTCCTTGTAGCTAATACTATGATTGCATAAAAAACACCCCTTTGGTGTGAGCAGGACTTGTCAATACGCTATGTTGTTGTTCCAACAGGTCAAGAGAACCAGCTAGTTGCCCTTATTCCATACAGTGACCAGAGGCTTAGGCCCAGCCGAACGTAAGTCTCAGTATAATAGACCAAATTAGCACTGTTTTTCCTAGATGATACTCTCCGATATTGAGTCAAAATTAGCCAATAGTACTTCCCTAAAATAAGTGGTTTGCGGCTTGTCACACTTCTGTTTTTTCTTTATCACCACAGAAAGCTGTATGTCTCTATATCAGTTGGCCTTTGCCTGCTGCTGTCTGGCTTGGCTGTTTTCTTCCTTTTCCCTCGTTCTATTGACGTCTCCTATGTGGGAGTGAAGTCAGCCTTTGTCAACTACGACCAAACTAGACGGATTGTCTACCTTAACATTACAGTAAGGCTGCATTGTCATTAACCTGCTCTTTGTAATTCCAGGATTTTAGTATCTAGACTTGAATCTAACAGTCGTCCTTGTCTCCAATAGAACACCCTGAACATCACCAACAACAACTACTATGCTATATCAGTGACCAACATCACTGCACAAGTCCAGTTCTCCAAGACGGTCATTGGCAAGGCCAAGAATAACAATGTTACATTAATTGTACCTCTGGATAAACAGCAGGTGGGTCTTAAAAATCACACATATTGTAGATGACCTGCACTAAAATAACTAAAACCACTGTTTATAGTACATTGCTTCTTCCAAACCAATAGCCAATACCAATTAGATGGTAAGAAACAGGTTGTCTGAGTTTGTATATGTGCCCAGTCAGACACAGCTGACATTTTGATTGGTCAATGCATCTAAAGATAATTACATTTACTGTGGGTGTACAGGGGTCACCATAGAGGCACAGTGCAACCTAAATGAAACATACACAATGAATGTTTTTTTTTTAAAAAATGGCTACTTTGGACTGTACCCCTTTGAGTCAAGCACTCACAGGATCATCAATGTTCAATTGCTAAGTCAACATAGTTAAAGAGAAAAAGCATGTTGACCTAGTCATGTATGCCTCGACCTGCATTTTACAGGTTGATTACATGGTTCCAACTACAATTGCTGACGAGATGAGCTATATGTTGTAAGTATCTCATGAAATAAGGTGCATACACAGATCAATAGTGCAATTACACAATAAAAGTGCCATTTATTAATTACTGTTAGAAATCTTAAATCACCTCTGCTTTCATTGCAGTGACTACTGTACCCTCCCATCTATTAAAGTGCACAACATTGTAGTCATGATGCAGTAAGTATGGATTCATATGTTACACAAACATTTATTTATAGGGGCATCTGGGTTGTACAGAGGTAATTCGCTTTGTGTATGGGAAGGAGACTAGGTGGGTGGGACTAGGGAGAGTGATCTATATTGCTGGCTGCATTAGCAATTCCTACAGGTTGGGCTGTTCAGCAGTGAGCAAAACCGAGACGGAATGTGTTTTCTGTTTTTCTGCAAATTTGTGGTGGGAACACTTAATAGGGGTACCTTATTTGGGGTTTGCCTACAAGAAGATGTCATGATCCTAGCACAGTATCACTTGAATTACTGATTGATGAGAGGGTTGATTGCTTTACAGGGTGACGGTGACGACATCATACTTCGGCCATGCAGAGCAAGTTTCACAAGAGATGTACCAGTATGTGGACTGTGGTGGAAACACAACATCACTGCATGGCCATGTGAAGGTGTACTAATAAGGCTAGGAACAGCCTAATGCTTAAATACTTTGAGTGAGATTTTTAGGGCCCTACTCAGCTGGATTCCACTGAACAAAATAGGAAGCTAATGAAGTGCCAACCAGGGTTGAAAATGGTATGTTCTTCCATGAAGTACAGCTGCTTGTGGATAACAGGATGTTTCAATAATTTAACAACCAAATGGTTGTGCTGCTGTGTGTTCAGTTCCCTACTCAGCATTTTTAGGAATATTAGTCCCATCCTGGCATCAGTCCCATCCTGGCAATATTTAATAATTAGGATTCATTTATTTACGTGAATGACACGTAAGTGGCACTCCTTAATTGATTTAGTTCAGTGGTTCTCAAACTTTTTACGCTGTTAGTGAGCCCCCCCAACTTTACCGTAATTTGGGACCGCAATGGTTTTCATGTGTTGCACTTTATCTTGGGAATGTAAATGTGATGATCAAAAAGGAAATGATGTTCATTCGGTATTGTACCGATACTGCAGGTGGCGTGATGTACTTGCCACTGAGTGACCATAAACCACTTTAATCCCTAAAAACAATGTCATGCTAGATACATATGACAGATCTCATTTGACCAAGTTAATAAAACCACTGATAAGTTCCTAATCACTTAATTAACTTTCCACACACCTTCACATAAATACTTTCATTTTGTTTCCTAGAAAGACATTTCTTCCTGTCTATGAAAATCTAGATGTATGTATTTAATTAGTTGTAGTTTTTGACACCCACCTGACTGGGGATGCAAAATGTTGACATTTTACAATAACCAATAAAATGCATGGCCCGGCCCCATATGTTTTTATACAGTTACTGATTCAGGGTGTAGGCCGCTGGCCTATTAAGGCTATTCTAAACAACTTTTTTACGTATACTTCTTTAATTTGTTCAACAGTTTGACTTTTTGTAGATCTCCCAGATAGCTGATTTAAATTAATTTTCACATTCAAACAAACCAAATTCTGGATAAAAATATTGTTTCTACCAAATTTAACATTCAAGTATCCTGCCATATATCGGCTGATACCGATAGGTTGGACAATTAATTGTACATCCCCAGTTGATGCCTCCAGTTGGAGCCTTTTAGCCTTCACACAGTAACATTTTAGGTGACCCACATGAGCACCTTTATGATTTTTAATTGTTTTTCTGCTTTTGTAATTTTGAGTTGAATGTAAAAGGGAGTATATTTCTCATGTTGAAAACATGGGAGTGTGGTTGCTGTATGATAATTCCATATATTACTGATGGTGTGTTTTGCATTTGTTTCCCTATTTTCAGAAAAAGTATCTTAGCAGTAGCACATGTTGGAACACAGATCTCACATGTTGCAACATGTTCTTAAGATTTTGTTTTATTTTTGTGTAGGTTGCCATGTCATTGTTAACACTGTTTTAACTCAAAATAACCTTTGCTGTGTGATTAGTGTTGACTATTCCATACTAATATATATTGCAATCAGTGTGATAAGTATTCTTGCATATAATTTTTAAAATTGCATTGCACATGTTCTGTACAGCAGTCATTTCTCAAAGTTGGATCTGGGTCTTCAGAAACAAAAATATTCTTTTTGTGCTGTTTTCATATTAGTTTGCAACAAATTATATTTTACAGTTTGCTGTGTGATAGCTTTGCAAAGACAGTTTGCATAACGTCATGAAAGAAAAGCTGAGGGCTCATGTCTGTCACTGCATTAGGTATCCCTACTGGATCAAGAGTGACTGTTCAGCAGAAGATCTATGGGGAAATAGTGTGAACATATTGGAGGGAGCAGGTGCAAGATTGGCCTTCCCAAATGAATAAGTTGTTGACCAATAAGATAGCATACGAGTATATGACAAGACTAAAACATGACACTGAAAATGATACTACCCCTTTGCTTGTATTTGTAACAGGGAAGATCATGAGAATCCTGAACTGCTTTTCCAAATCCATGAAATAATTTTGTTCATGAATACCGTACAATCATCTACACACAATGGTGTAGTTTACATGCATGAATCAACAAATAAAATCGCAACTGATCTAGACCTTTTTTGTTTGTTTGTTTTCTTAGTTTAATTCCAGAGGACTGCAATACAGTTTGCACACACTGGGTGGTGCTGAGTTATCAAGAAATCTGAATCATACAACACTTTGTACAATAAACATGAATTTTGGTAGTTTGGGGAAGTATTTTCAAAGCCATGATCCATACATTTCCAGCCAATGTTGACCTGTCAGAGAAACAATCTGAGTTGAACTCTATTATTATGTTGTACATTTAGCAGAGACTCCTAATCCAGAGTGACTTACATTAAGCAAGAACAGAAGGTCATGGCAGATTCATATGTATGCTAAGACAATAACAGTGGAATATAATGAAACTATATACAGTATAGTGATGTGAGTAAAACGCTACATGAACTGCTATGTAAGCTATGCTAATATAAGTTGGGCCTTAGGAGGTCAAAGGTCATCATCATCATGGCAGCCTCGTAAAACGAGGATCCGTTCTCCTCAGTCATTCATTTCTTCTCCTTCTGGACTTAGGAGGTCAAAGGTAGGGCAAGTGCTATGGGCTAAGTTGGAGTCTGAAGAGAAGAAATTTTACAAGTCCATTACACTAGTAAAATTGATCTTCAAAAGCCATGCATTAGGGGGACAATGCATGAGACACTTGAGGCCTACAAAAATAGGTCTGCAACCCACAAATGGATCCCAACACACTGGGACCTAGTCTGGTAGACAGAGCTGGATGTACAGTATGTCACTGTGCTACTCTGTTGGTTTTCAGACAAGGTACTCTGTACTGCTAGAAACAGCTCTGTACTCGGCCTGGCTTCCAGACCAGGGACTCTGTATGGCTAGAAACAGGTCTCCAGTGAGTACCGGTATGTTCACATCTGTTGTAGTCATTAGGAACGCCACTTCACTTCCTTTCTATGATTCAGGTCAGGAGCTTTGGAGCCTATCCAGTCCGATTTACCAGGTGCACTACAGTCAAAATGCAGGGCACTAATTCAATAAAGACCACAGTTTTTTTCTGGTAGATAGAATGTCACTTTTGGTATAGAGGAAAGTTGATGTTAGTATGTGTGAATGCATTTATTCTTCCCTCCCACGGTCCCATGCATGTGTCCATACAGCTTAGGAAGTGGTTTCTGAGCCGGTAGTCAGCCAAGACTGGAATCTGCATTTATCCTTATTTCTACTATGGTAACTGACTGTGTCTTTGTAAGTAGCCAACTGACCCAAATGAATTGGATAATTTCCAAAGGACAAAATATTGTCCAGTGTCCACAGCCCTCATGTTGTGTGTGTGTGTGTGTGTGTGTGTGTGTGTGTGTGTGTGTGTGTGTGTGTGTGTGTGTGTGTGTGTGTGTGTGTGTGTGTGTGTGTGTGTGATCATACTACAGTATACATTACTGTACATTTTGGCCAAGGTGAGGATTTAGATTTAGATTTGGTAGATAGATAGATTTGGTTGTGTCTTAATAATGACATTACAGAAGACCTTCCCTTCGCCTCATAGATCATACTAGACTCACAGTTTCCTCTCTCCAGGCATTAGGAAATGGCCTTTCCAGATGTAGCCTAGGCCTATACTGCTCTATATGGACCGCCATCATAAAGGAAATCATGCAACTCAAGCTATTGTTTTTTATTTTGAAGTGAAAAACAAATTATACTCTAGTTAGTACACAGACTGATAATCATACTTACATGAAGTGAGGTATATATGATTGCATTAGATCTAATCCTCTTGAAGTAAATATGAAGTTTGTCAAAAAATAAGTAACAGGATTGTGGTAGTTTCACGTCTAACATCTCACCCCAGTCTGCTCTAGTTTTGTTCACTTCTTTATAGATGTGCTCTGATCCATCTGCCATCCATCCAATCAGTGAATAGCTGATATTCACTCTAAAGTAAACCACTTAGGATTTGATCTTTATTCATACTTTTTAAGTGTTATGAAAGTTACAGTAATTAGATTCTATAGTATTATATAGTATTATTCTATAGTATTTTTTTGCTTCTTTGTGACAGGCCTAAATATTCTTCCCTTCCTCCCAAGTTACACACAGGAATATTTTTATGTGGGTTCTGAGATCGGCAGATCGTGAGAAAGAATAATCAGGTTCAGACTATTAAACCGGATCACAGATCACATACTTCTCTTACTCTGTGCTTCTGTTCCAGGTTACTATGGGTACACTGACATGACCCTGTAATGCAACCAGCATTCATCGCCATGCTGGTTATAGCATAGGCCTATTTGTCAAAAATCCATTTTTTGCCAAGGGCATACAAAATTAGAGGACGATATTACAAGAAAACACAATAGAGCAATAGCCCCTGAATGACCATAACAGGTCTGTAAAAAGTAGTTGGTGTCCAAATATCCCTGTGCCATAATGCTTATTCTGAAGAAAACCTAGAAGTCTGTTGGATTTTACACTGATAGCCTTCCAAAATGCTGACAACCATGAATGAAGTGTCTGAGTGCAGTAGAACTGACAATGTTCTACCCTCATATGAATGACTTTCTTAAAACTATTTGTATCTGAAACGTTCATGAGCTGTGTTATATACTAGGCCAATGTTTTTCCCATTAAAATGACACATCATGCCATTCATCTATAAACATTACTATGAACATTGATATAATGTTATGTTATATATTTATTTTGTTGCCCTGTTATACAATCATGCATCCAGAATTCTAACCTCAGATGTGCACTGGCTCTGCATTTTTTAAACAAAATGACACTTTGAGTGTCAAGTTTTTGCAAAAAACAAACTACAGAATATATGTTTATATTACTCCTAAGTCCTAAATATTTTGCCAATCATCTCACACACATCTCATTTCATTATTTATTTATTTATTTTGTAAAAAAAAAAAAAAAAAAAAAAAAAAAAAAAAAAAAAAGACAGGCAGTAACAACATTATCTTCTCAGTCAGGGCCAGCCCCCCGAAGAAAGCAGCCCACTCCACCCCACTCCTCCCCTGCTGTGCTGACAGACATTGCCTTGTTGGTAGATTCTGTCTAGTAGCAGCCACTAAAGCCAGGGGGAGGAGAGGTGGTTGTTTGACATACTTTCTGCACGTTTCTTTTTTTCCCCCTTCCAATTCCATCTTCTTCCAGAGTTTCAGTAAAAAGGTCGCGAACACAAATATTAAATATGGGTCTTGTGCGTCTTCTTTCATCTCCTTCCGTAACGCCGGCTTTGCCGTTGAGCAGGACGAGGCGGCTCGCACAGCTGCTGCTCTTGCTGGCGGTGGCGTTGGTGGGCATGTGCGCCGCGCGCGGCTCCGACGCGCCTCGCGGAGTCGCCGTGGGCTTCGTGTTTGATCCGGCTGCGCGCTGCGACCCGCCGTGCAAACACGCAGGAGTGTGTATCCGCAACAACACCTGCTTCTGCTCCAAAGGCTACGAAGGAGAGACCTGCCAGTATGGTGATGTTACAACCTTTTGGTTATTTCAACCTGTTTTGATTTGCAAGCATCCCCGTGCAGTTTTATCATGCATTATATTGGACCACGGATATGATAATTTATTGTGTACTCTGTCTCTGCCTGTGACCATAATCTAAGAACATTTGGCCATACCTCATACATGGCGTTTGTAATTTAAAGGGGAAGTCCACCCATTTTCAACATTCTAATGTCATTAGTATACCCTAGAGGTATTGTATTTTCACCATGTTAATGGATTTCTTTAGACACTTCTTTTTTCTGAGAGCGTACAAATGGAACCAAATGAACCCATTGGGGTTCAAATGAACCCATTGGGGTTCATTTGGTTGCATTTGTAAAAAATGTTGAGAATTGGTGGAATTCCCCTTTAATGCACACTTCACATTTCCTTAATAGGTATTAGGCTAGATAAAACTGTGGGCATCGTAATAAGTGAAACTCTTATCAAATGATTGTAGTGTAAATTTTAATTTCTGCGTGCTTAATTAATTCTATTAACTGGGTAACCCCTTGTCATGCCATGCAGATATCTGTCAGTGTGATTTTTATTTGGCAGTGTTAAGTTTTAACTGATACAGAGTACAACATATGTCATTTAGTTATGTGTTGAATGGTGTTGATTGGTCTTGTGTTGATTGCAGCTAATTGTTATCCCAAATGTAAGAATGGAGGAGAATGCCTTCGCCCAGGGAAATGCAGATGCCGCCATGGATTTGGAGGGAAATATTGCCATAAAGGTAATACAGTGTTATGTTTGCCACGTGTTTGGTCTATTGAAATCAAGTGCAAATCCAATTCTCACTGATTCCACTGCTTTGTATTTGTCAGTGACGTGTGCTGGTGGATGCTGGAACGGAGGAGAATGCATTGCTGTCAACGGAGTGGCCAAGTGCATCTGTCCATCAAGCTGGTCTGGCTCCAAGTGTCAAGAAGGTCTGTTTATAGCCTTAAGTACCCTATTAGCACCAAAGGTCAATGTCCCCAAATGACTGGCTGATGTCTCAGCTGGAACTATACATCAAAAGTTGACTTGCTGACTTTGACCACTTTCAACCACCCTTCCCTATTTTGGGCATGTCAGAATAGCAGACGTGACGTGACAAATTGTGAGCTTGTAGACACAACAGAGTGTGAGCTTGTAGACACAACAGAGTAACATTCCTAACAGCTTTGCCTTATCTAATTGAGCTGAAGACTATTGCCTTTCCAATTCCAAGTTGGTGTGGAGTGGACAGTAACAGTCCATTCAGTTATCATGAATGGTACAGTATATCATTTTTATAGCCTTTAGTATACATACTGCTATAGAATGTATTATTCTGGTGAATGGTGATTTATAGCTGGTATGTTGAAAAGTTGTTACTGTGGTCTGTTCCCCAGCTATCTGTCCTCAAGGGTGTAGGAATGGAGGAAGCTGCGTTGCCCCAGGAATCTGCAGCTGTCCAGAAGGGTGGCTTGGTGGAGCCTGCCATACTGGTTAGTCTCTGTCTCTGTCTGTATTTTCTTTGCATGCCACACACACACACACACACGCTCCAATGCTACAAATTACTGCAGTACTCACTGTCAACAATTTAGGATGAGGCCAAATAGCCTCTTTTGCACTGAATGATACTGTAAATCTGCCACCTACCAAACTCCCCCCACTTATTTCACTCAAGTTCATGACTTCTCGTATGTTTATTTCCTCAGTGAAATACCTTGTCCTTAATGTTTTACTTTTGGTTGAAAGCCACAGATTCCCTAAACTAAACAGTCATTTGACTGTTGAGTATGTTCATTCAGTACATCTAACACTACATTTAACCCATTTAGGCCTGACCTAAGGTTTTTGAAAAACTATAAATATTTATATATCAGCATAAAAACAAATTGGATATTTGAATACTGTACAGGATCCAAATATGGATTCCCGTCCTTAATTTTAAATGTCAACCAGTAGTGGTCCCAACCAGGATCTTAATTAAGATCCTGAGACCACTACTGGTTGACAAGTGGTCCTGCCCGATGGTAAAACTTCTTTCTCTCCTGAGTGTGGTTCAAAGTTGCCGCTTTAACACGGAGACATTTTAGTAGACTACACGATCAGCAAAATACTTTCCTGATTGTTTTCCCTGTCTCTCTCTGTAGCTGTATGCAGTCGGCCTTGCCTAAATGGAGGGAAGTGTATTTCTCCTGAGACTTGCCGCTGTCGCCCTCCTTACTCTGGCCCTCGCTGTGGGGAAAGGAAAAAGACTCACTAGTTTGCCCTGTATGCCTGTTTTATAAAACGTACTTGCAACAACAGCGCATCTACAAATTCACATGTTGCAGCACAATGAATAAGTGAGCTTGTAGATCTGCTATTTTCAGTGAATGACACGAACATGCAACCTATAAATTACTCAGGCTTCAGAGGTCAATGAGGACCAATGAATGGCTTTAAGTGGAATATTACTACATGCTTTCAACTGGTGCTATGGTAGTTTTATTGTTTTAACATGTGTAATGTAATTCTGTAAACCATTGAATCTGTTTTAAATGTATCATTGATCTGTATAAACACACTATGTACTGTATTATTTCATTATATAAATGTTTGTGAAATGTGTGTCATTGTGCTCAGGTGTATGTAGTCTATTTGAGAAAAATACTGTACCTCAGTCAAGGCAAGCATACGATATAGTATACATAGTATAAATAGTATACATAATTTTATTCTGATACAACACAAAATACATTTTATAATTACAAAACTGCATACTGTGGAATACCCAACAGATCATCATTTTTGATAAATAATTCTTCAGTGAAATAATCAAAATGTAGACAGATGAACCTACGCTATTAACACTATTAAATCACAAAAACAAACAATTGTTGTCTTGGATATGGTCATAATACAACTGGACAATGTGAGTGACATGGTTGTGCGAATGATAATGAGAACAAGCGAAAGAAAGCTGCATTTGAGAGAAACAGTGCACATTGGTGACAGATCAAGCCATACTTAAGTATTACAGCAAACTAAACAATACATACACAATACAAAATCTAGGAACTAAAAGCATAATTCTCTAGAAACAATCATCTAGAAACAATGAATCATCACACGTTCATCTGATTAATTTGTCTTTTGCTTCTATTCTATAATATAGTGTAGTAACACCTAGCTTCTGTATAAAATATCTGCATAAAAACTGCTTTGTAGCTTTATGCAGGCAACAGATGTGCGACTCCGAGTCATGAGGTAGTGGTATACAAGAACCATACGACAAGTGCAATATATCAAGTCACTCTGCTAGTTTAAAAATGCACAAAAACTCTTGCAGGCACACGCACGCACATACACACACACACGTCACACACACACACGTACACATACACGCAGTCACACATTCAACTTTGTGGTGCTAGGGTTCTTGCTTTGTGCATTTTGTAGTCACTTTACTTTCATTGAAGCTATTTCCATCAAGCATGTGGTGCCTGTGAATATACAAAGAAAGACAAGCATAATATTAAATGTACAAAACACAAACAAACATGGTGACAGTATGACCATGAGAAGGTGCTGACCTTTACTTCGCATGTGATTCCCTTGTAGCCTTTACGACAGTGGCAGAAATCAGGAAGGACACATCTCCCACCATTCACACATCGCTGTTTACAGATCGCTAAATATGAAATTAATTGAAGATATTAGATATTAACCAGAAGAATGCTAGCATCACTTTGGGACAAACATTCAGTGACAATATCAGAGTGTGTATTGTGACTCACTGTGGCACATTAGAGAACAGCTCTTTGTTTCTGATTTATTTATTTATTTTACCATGCCCACTGTTTGGGTCCTTCTGACCATTCAACAGTATCATCAAGGGATCAAAATACTCACGAGTTTGACACTGAAGGCCCTCCCAACCAACAGGACAGTGGCAGGTGTTTGGTCCCACACATTCACCACCATTCTTGCACCTTTGCAGACACACAGCTACACAGAAAACAGGTTAATGCATGAAAACATTAAATACACACAGCATCCTGTGAAAATGAGTTCTAGAGTACAGTTTGTGGCTACAACCTTAACTGAAACAAGCTTGATTTAGATAATATAGGGTATCACTCACGTATATTACACCGCTTTCCCTTCCATCCAGAGGTACAGGAACAAGTGTTGGGACCAACACACTTCCCTTTGTTCATACACATGGGCTCACAGACACCTGGAACATACAGTATATGTAGTATTTATAATGTGTTATCATGAGATGCCCTATGGCATTCAAACATTCAGATGAAGCAAAAATAAAAAATGCATACTCTTTTGACATCTCTTTCCAGTGTAGCCATCAGGACAGGAACACACGTTGTTTCTCATACACTGTCCACCATTCTTACAAGGGGGATTACACACAGCTGAAAGGCATAACATGCATAATGTATCAACCGATACAATATTCTACAATTAGTTTCTTACTGATATAATAATAATAAGTGTACAGAAAAGTATCCATCATTCTTTTCTCATAATTTCAAGTTTGGAGTTGTTCTTTATTATTATTATTATTTATTTATTTTTTATTGTTTTTGTTTTTACAAAGTCTTGAATATGAATTCATGAGTCTTTTCTATTAATATTGTAAAACAGAGTGACACCCATATCCAGCATCTGAAAAGCTTCCTAGTACACATGTGGATATGGGTTCAGGGGTGTTAACTACTATACCATCTCTGCACAATAACTTGGGTTTTTCAAAGTCTTACCAATCTGACACTGGGAGCCATAGAAGCCACTGGGACAGGCGCAAATATTGGGCTTAATGCATGTTCCTCCATTCAAACAAACAGGACTACAGACAGCTAGGGGAGATACAGAGAATTTCAAATGCCAAGTTTGCAAACACCTAAACAGATTAATGATTAACTGATGTGATCTGAGCCTCTTTTAGTGTCATCTAAATTACCTGAATTACATGTAGGTCCATACCAGCCAGGCTTACATTTGCAGACATCAGGGGAAAAACACTCACCACCATTTTCACAGTGTCGATTACACACCACTATGAAGAAAAACTATTAGTAACCACACTTCTGTCTCATAGTCAGTGATAAACACACCTGTTTCCATACTGGTACTGCAATAACACTGTAACAGCATATGGTATATCACACAAAAAGTAAAAACAAAGTAATAAAATGAGTCCTCACTGATTTCACATCTCGGCCCCACATAACCATAGGGGCAGGTGCAGAGATTTCTGGCCTGGCAGGTCCCACCATGTTGACAAGGAGGCTCACAGCTTGCTAAAAAGCAACAAATGCATGAGACGCCCTATTCATTTTCAATTAAGCATTGAAATGTTAATTTTGTGAACTATCCCAATATTATGTTTTTAGAAAGCAAAAATAATAATTATGCTCTCTGATTCACTAGCAGTGCTCTAAAATGAAAAGGCTGTAAACTTAAGACAAAACAAAATACCCTGGGAAATATTGTTACACAACAGAGTTCGGTATTCCATGACAGCCTGTTCAGTTTACCTTCATCACAGGTTTGCCCACTGTAGCCCACAGGACAATCACAAACATTAGGTCTCACACACTTCCCTTGATTTTTACAGTCAGGCCGGCATACCGCTAGAAAGAAGAGAAAGATCTTAAAGGTGGTACGTAGATAATTTCACTCACCTCTGCTCACTCCCTCCCTCCCTCTCTTTCTTACCTATATGGCAGTTGTATCCAGTGTAACCTTCTTTGCAAGTGCATGTGTTGGGCAGAGTACATTCCATCTTCTTTCCACATTGGTACCTGCAAACAGCTGAAAAAAGTACTGTACTGCAATCATACTGTACTGTAATCATTCTGCAGAATGTAGATGCAGACCGGTAATGTACTGCATGAGTACTGTATGCGTACTGTACAATTAGTTATTCATACTGTATCCACACTGTAATTAGTGTGATGCTCAACAGCAACATCCAAAAAGACATTCATGCTGGAAAATATATTGGTGTTAATCCCTAATCACACCAAAGAGGGCTGGAGTGTGATTTCCTGTTGCATGTTTAGTGCTGTTGCTACGTACGGTATATACGCAGCTCTGATGCATAACAAGGAGCAGCCATATTCGAATCCTGACAAGCAGTAAAAATAGCAAAATCTTCATGTGGAAACATAGCACTCTCGTCGGGAGATGGCAACAACAATATCCACGAGTAGGGCAACCAAATGGTCAGCTGGGTCCCTAGTGATTCAACACGTGGAATTCAATGGATCATACTAACTGGGTTGCAACCAACCCAAGGAGTTGCATGGTGCATTGGTGTGGTCATTAGGGCATTGATGGAGACGTGTGCCACCGTTCAAAAAACAATCCATTGTGGTATTACTAGATAAAAGTATAGGAATAAGCTTCCCCTCTCATTAACAAGCAGAGAATATAATAAACTATCAGGGAACGGTAATGCTAAAATATGGTTCTGAGTCCAACCAAAGTAACCTTCTTAATGAGACTAACAATTCTTGTGAGACTAAGAAAGTTCGGTGAGCAAGCTCAAGATGTTACCAAACACTACCTTTACATGTGATTCCATCCCCAGTGTAACCATAGGGGCAGGGGCCACACTTGAAGGATCCTGTGGTCGTGGGCTCACACTGCACACCAGAGAAGCAAGGAGAGTCAGCACAGGTCACTGTATGTGATGGGACAGTGACAGTGACCGTTTGGTTCACTGGGCTAGTTGCCGTCTTCCTGTCTGCAGATGACACCTTCTTTGTAGTAATGATGTATGTTTCAGTTTTTGTCCTTCTATCAAGGGGTCTTCTGCTTATATCTTGTGAGGGTGAAGAGATTGTAGTTATTTCCTTGCTGGAATCTGTTATTTGAAATCTTCCATTTGCTCTGCCCGGGACTGTTCTCTGCCCTGGAAAACACTAGAAGTTAGGGGATGGGGCTTGAAAATGTACACACAATACATCACCTTGAGATTCAAACAAGAAACTATTTCCTGGTGAAATTGGCATGAGTTGGCCATTGGACTGCCTTCATCTAAAGTGCTTTACAATGTATTTCACCATAACAGCAACCAAACGGGTCATCGGGAGGAGGAGACACTGCTGCACAACAATTATTATAAAAAAAGGAGGAAAAAATAACAATTTATTTCTTCCAATATCCTCCTATCTATTTCACCAGAGGGTTCAAAGCACAGGTGGGCCAAGCTTTTAGAAGGGAATTTAGTCTCTGAGTCTGACAGTGTTGCTATGCCACTGTTGTAGTATTATTATCGAACAATGATACACTACAATGATTGTGTCATTCTCACCTATAGTGGAACTCTTGCTGCATGTCTGTCCATTCCCTTGGAGCCCAAGTGGACAGGGACCACAAATAAAACCTGCCGAGACGTGGGTGCTCTCAAAGCACTGAACACCAGGGTGACATGGCCTTCTAGAGCAAGGTGAAAGTCCAGCGGGTTTGGTTTTGCCTGAACCCTGGGGAACCCTTGCTGGTGTGACCACAGCCTTGCCAATGGACTCTGTGTTACCTTGACAAAACAGACAAATCAGTCATTGCCAATTCCACCCATGTTTGTATGTTCCTGCGCCACCCGTCACGGATGTACATTATGTACTCCTGTAGGTTGCTTACAATAAATCAAAAATGATGCTACCCCTGCCATTATACAGATTCAATCTAAAAATATATATAATATATAATATCATATTAATAATAATAATGTTTTGCAGGCTATGAGAGTAAACATTGTGGAGAGCACCAGATTTATGTGAAAAGCAGCCACGTTAAGTCCCAAGCCCTCATATCAGTCTAAACTGGCCATGAAAGACATTTTCACAATGTTTTCATTTCACTTCCGTGTTCCCTAATCACAGTCAGTATACATGCAGTAGGCTCTTACCTCCAGGCGAGCCTGCTGGCTCTATTACATTCGAGTGATACAGTAAGTAATCTACTGGTGATTATCAGTTGATAACATTCAAAGAGGGCAAAACGAGTCAGGACTTACGTGCACAGCTTTTTCCATCACCACTGTAGCCCTGTGGACAGGAACCACAGACAAAAGAGCCCAGTGTGTTGTTACAACTAACTCCAGTGAAGCATGGTTGGGAAACACACTCGTCAATATCCTCTCTACATGTATGGCCTGAAAACGTAAAGCGTGTCACAATATTACAACATCTCATTAACATACAGCAGCTGTTTAGTGATAGAGTAGCATTCTATTGTATTGTCTATTGGCTTTCTTTGTCACCTTGCAGTGCGTAACTCTATATTCTGTGTCAACTTCATCGCTCTTCAAGGCTATTGTGATTTTTTTTTCTCATGCAAATGAAAATATAAATAAACTCAGGCTACCTGTCATCCCAGGGGGACAGATACAGGAGAAGGAGTTGGGCCCATCAATACAGCGACCCAGTCTGCAGGGGTTGGGTTTACAGTCATCGATGTTCACCTCACACCTGTCCCCTTTAAATCCATCCAAACAAACACATATGTACTCCCCGCTGCCAGTGGGGAAGTTGATGTTGGTTACGCAAGAACCTCCATTCAGGCAGTCACAGGAGTGCACGGACACCTGGGAGGAATGGGGTACAAAAAACGGGGCCTTGGTTGTTTGTGTAACTTATTCATCTTTTAAAATCCAGTCTGAAATGGCCACAGTGGCTCGCTGGCTCCTAAGAAGAGGGGAAATGTTTTCTGCAGATGCTTGTGGTTTATCGGATTGTCCAGCTAGACTCAGCAAGTGAACATTGGATCTGCACATTAGTCACATTCAGACTGCACACATTGAGCTCCCTCTAGTGGGTAACTAACAGCTGACATAACAAAGACAAAACAAGCCTTTTGAAATCGATATGGTCAGTGTTTCAAAAGGCCTATGAAAGTTTTCCCCTATGCCAGTATATTTATGTACTGTAGATGCAATGTGTACTCAATTGTAACAAAGACATTACATGCAACTCCCACCAATACCTGTACAGAGGCCCTGGTCTCAGCATTACAGTCATCTGTCATGGTGAACTGAAAGGTGTGTGTTCCAGAGGTGTCGCTGCTGGCCTTCCAGGTTAGAAGACCAGCAGGAGACAGTGATGCGCCTGCGGGACTGGACTCTAGGGTGAAGAATACCGATGAGCCTTCGGGGTCCCGGGACTGAAGCTGGTAGACAAAATTTTCCCCCTGGAAGGACTGGATGCCAGATGGAAGCGACTGGAGCTCTGGAGGTGCATTCTCTGATACAGTGGAATGAGCAAGCATGACAGTGAACTAGTAATTAGATAAATTAATCAATGTGGTTATATGTATTGATAATGACTGAAAGAGGATAAGCACAGTATGACGTTTATTGCCACATACTATACAATCTATGTTGTGTGGTAATAGTTGATGAATAGTTGATGGTCACCAATATGACCATCATTCTTAAAGTAAAAAATATTATTATTATAAATTCAGAATTTGCAATTTTAAGTTGAAGAAATAAATAAAGGGTGGTTTAGCTAGTAAAGGGAAATACTGTGTCTTTCCAAGTGTCTAAAAATAATGCAGCATAATTACATCTGTCTGAACATTTCATAAATTACTTTTGTGAAATATGAAAAATCTTGTTCTTGTAATACATACTGTCTACAATAGACCATGTGTGTTTGGAAGATTCTGGTCGGCATATCAGGCAAGGACTGCTGGGATTGTGGTCCCCATCAGCATAGCACAGACCATCAATGTTGCAAGTGTTCTCCTAGGAAATAAATTAAGTTGAAATTAATTCAAATTCAATGTTAGTTTAAACAAATTAAAACAGTATAATACAGTTACTTGCCATTTCACATTAGTGGCTTAATCAATGGAAATCTTAGTCCAAACAGTATTGTACACATTGAAAAAAAAGAACACAACACTGTTCTCTGCCTAAAGGAGGACAAAGCTGCTTCTGTTTTCCATGCACACAACTCAATTGTGACAGATATCCAATAGAAAACCCCAATTGGCTGATTGCCAAACATTCGCTCTCTAAACATCAAATCCAGGTGTCTTCCATCCTATGCCAAATTACTCTTTTTTGATTAACAGCTCCCCATTTAAGATGAAATTATTGGATTAGCATGTACAGTATGTTATCACAGAGAACGATTTTTAATGCTGAAGACTATTGCTGACCAAAACTCTGATACTGTAGTTGCAAATTGTTTCCATGTACAGTTTCGGACATTGTGCCACTTACAGTACGTTCTCATGTGTGACAAATGTACTTACCCTCAATGTACAGAGTACTTCAGAGTTGAGGCTACAGATCTGACAGGCTCCGTCATACAGTGTGAGAATCTTGGCATTGCTGTAGCCATAGCCATCATTAGACACCTGCCAATTGTAAGGGTTGAGTACTGTCAAATGGTGCGGAAACAAGACTCATAAATGACTATTATTATTATTATGTTATTGTAATTACTCAAAGATGTCTTAAGAAGCTTACTCTAAGTGTAAGATGAGAATGTTAATCGCCACTATTCAGCTCTATTTAGACATTTTCTTTTAAAAAACCTTGTAAGGTCAGCTAAATAGATGAAAGAAGCAGGCCTACCAATGAAATCCTATATACTTTGTTCTGTTCTGGTATTTTTGCTGAATGTTCAACTATTTTCTCTGAGTTTTCCCTCACGTTTGCCTACGTTTACGTTTCCCTACGATTGCAGAACATGCACATAATGTGCATAATGTTTGGCTAGTTTCACTTGACGGCTGAAATGGTCATAAATGTTCTCCATTCACGTGAGCTGAAGTCTGTGAGAACTAGTCATGTGTTGTCATCTTGCAGCCACATGGCACTTTGTACAATTCCAATACAATTCAGATTGTGAACACTGAATAAAGCCTCTGTTCCAAAGCTATACTAATGGAATGGTTCCATAGCAGCAGCTAGTAAGTACAGTAAGTAGACGATCATCAAGTTTTTTTTTTTGATTGAGCGACACAAGCTGTGCAATAAAAGCATGAATCAGTGAAGAGACAATGAGCAGCATGTGCTACAATATGTTTAACTGACTTTGATCTGCCACCGGGCCAAAGGTCTGTCTGTTGCTGTCTCCGGGTCCAAGCCTGCAGGAGCTTGTCTGTCCTCCAGGGGGAGCTGGCATTCCAGTGCCGTCACATCCAGGAAAGTGGCCAGGGCGAACTGGGGATCATCCAACACCCATTCCCCATCCACAAACTGGAAAACAAATAACGGAAGTGCAGATGGGGGAAAGGGTAGAATGACAGCAGAGATGTCCAGGGAGGAGAGAGTGTATACCTTTTATACATTTATTTAATTGTTAGTTGCCGTAAATATTCTATAAACACTATAAAATTGGAAGATAAATGGGTTGGTTCTCTCTCCTGATTGGATGAAAGAGCTTTAACATCTTTAACCTTTGGAATAAACTTTTATAGCATGAAGTGCACATCATTAATAATAACAAGAACACACCACAGAAGTATAAAACCAAAGTACCTTTTCTTTAACAAACTCACACTTGAGCTCATAGGAATCCTTAAATCCCTGGCCATAGATGTGGATGGTGGAACAGTCTCCCTGTCGAATGTCACACAGACCATCCTTCTCCAACTCAGTGATTTCTGGGATCTGATCTTCAACAGACAACAGACAAAAACAGACAAGTGTTGTCTAGACAAACTATGTGGTTTAGTCAATCATTGGTTTAGTCTAGACTAACACTAACATAATATTAGAGAAGTAATTATTAGGGTGATCCGACAGACTGAACTGAAGCATTTTGCTCAGTCCCAAATTATGAACAGTCTTCCAGAATCTTGTATATATATATTTTTTTTTATCCCATGAAATATACTGGCACAATTTAGGCCCACATCTACACAGACTGAAAGGTCAAAGGCTGGACATAGGAGGGGCTCTCACACCCTCAGCAAAATGTACTGTATAATCCTCAGTGTTAATATGTTGTAAATGAACACTGAGGATTTCCATGTGTGGGGGTGTACAGTTCGGTTACACTTCTTACCAGACAGCACACTGCAGTCATAGGATCCAAATCCTGGGAAGCACACACAGCCCCACTCAGAACACTGGCCATTCCCACTGCACAGATTGGGACACTTCAGGGCAGACAGCACTTGTTGGTACTGCCCCTCTACTCTCCTCTCCTCCAACAGCCTCCTCTCGCATTCGTTCTCCAGCAGTGGTAATGTTGCATTGGCCCATGTCTCATCATCCTTCAGCTGCAGGTCACTAACACACATGGCCACAACACGGCCAACTAAAGCCCGCCCTAGTAGCCGTCCACATGCTATCGCAATGCTGGAGTTAGCGACCGCTCGCTGGCAGTGGACCCTGGCTTGCCGATGGGTTAGTCCAGACGGAGTGGGCCATGATGGAGGAGAGAAGGCATCAGGGAGTCCCACTGGCTCATGGTCCTCTGGGAAGAAGTAGGTAAAGCCTTCTAAGTCAGACTGGCTGAGGCTCTGGTGTGCTGGGTGGGAGACATATTGGTAGGACTGTCGTCTGACCCTGGCCTGGTCTGTGGTTGATGCTCCACTCCTGGGGACGTTTACACGTGGCTGTGCAGCGGCGGGACTTCCATCCTTGTGCCCGTCAGAGAGTCCTGGTGTTTCGTGGCTTCTGAACAGTTCCACTGATTTAATATATTCAGCTGTGACATCTAATGTGGGGATGATGCTACGGAGTCTTATATTATTATATTGGGAGCAGGTGGAGTCAGAGGAGGAGGGGGCTTGAGAGCGGATCCTGGGGGATGAGAGGTGAGGTTCTGACTGACAGCTACAGTACTTGCGGGAGGCTGGGGCGCTCTGATAGGACGGAATTCTGTCAAACAAACTGGTACCTGGAGAAAGCCTGACATGGGAGAAAACAGCACAGCAATGACCTATAACTACATTAGTACATTATATACATCTACATAAAACAACCAGGAGAAACTGCTACACCCTTAACTGTTGAAACTTTCTCTTCTTTATCAGTAACAAAAATAGTACATTTCAGTAGATAGACATTTGCAAGCACAAAATTTGTAGTTACCAATTATATTTGTTTACTACCGTACTGTATAGTGAAATTGATTCATTATTATTTCTAACCTCCATTCAGCAAGGAATGAGTGTACATCCTCCAACGTGTTGCCCACCGCTGAGTGGAAGTCATTGTCCGACTGTCCATCATATGTCCCACAAAGGCCTTTAATGTGATTCCAGTCTGAACTGGAAGCTCGCAATGTCAGACTCATCCCCCAGTCAGACACATCAGCTCGTATGAATGCTCCGGACGAGAAGCTCACCTGCAGCATTCACAAACATGTCGAATCATAATGACTGACTGTATTGTTGTACATACTCTTCAAGCTGAGAGTAGAATTTTGATAATTTAATACAGTTTTGCTTTGTGTTTATATATATTTGGAGGCTGAAAAGTTCAATGGCAAACTTATTCAATGCTATGTATAGTGCTACATTAAATAATGACTAGCTGCTTGTATTTCTGCATGCTGTGGATGTACTGTATTGTTAGACTCACAGTGACTTTACGTCCACGGTAAGACTCAGTGATTCGAATACCACTCTTGCCCAAGTCTCTGTTCTTGACGGACAGGTGTGGTTTTGTCTCACCCATTTCCCCATTGCACATGTCAAAGGAAATGACATCACCCCCATCCCTCGCCACAAAGCCACACACACAGGAGGCGGCGTGCACCACACTGCCACACTCCCACTGCCGCACGTGGATCTCAAAAGGCAACACAGTGCTTTTGTACAGGACAAATGTGCCTATTTGGTAGTTATCATAGTGTCTGGAAACAGAAAAGAAATATTATTAGGTTCATACGGTCATGTATGCAGTCATATAACACCTTTCAGCATATTGCTGTAAAAAGGAATATACTATAGAGATCAACAGGAGACTTAAGTACCTGCCATCAAATGTGATTAGATGAGGGTCAGTGAAAGCGTAGCAATACGCAGTTGGTACATCCTTCACTACTATCTGAATACAAGGCAAAAACAAAACAACACAAAATTGGTGCTCAGATTTAAATTTAAGTGCTATATATATATATATATATATATATATATATATATATATATATATATATATATATATATATATATATATATATATATATATATATATATATATATATATATATATATATATATACACACACACACACACACACACACACACACATTTTATTAGTCCAAAATGTAAACTGCACGTGCATTGCTGCTAAAATTAGGTCTATGACCTGATAACCTAGAGCTGACAGCTGTGTAAGTACTTGGCAAATACTTGTTTCACACTTGTAACTTGAATATGGTATCCCCAAACAGTGCTTCCTAAACCCTGCTGTGGGGGAGAGTTATTATCCCCATGTGTTTGAAGGTTATTCCACAAAACACTGAGGTCACAGTGAAATGAAGGCCACTAAAAATGTCTAACACAATATATTTCAGTTGAATGCATAAAAGTTGTATACTGTGAGTATTCTAAATACATATTTAAGTGTGAAACTTTAAAACCAGAGTTTACTCTAAGCTGGTGGCATATACAGTAAGCATAACGAGTGTGAAACAAGGTTAGGTCAGCCTTGGCTTGGGCATTGTGTATTCTAGGCCCTAGGAGGTCCTAGAGGATATGAGAATATTCCAAGGCTTGTGAAAAAAAATTGCCCGTACCTGAACAGGCTCTGGTGAGTATCCATTCCAGAGGAAGTTGTCTGTGACAATGGGTTTGACAGAGATCTGGGTGCTCCTGTCTCCATGCTTGACAAAGTCAATGACAGGGCTGAAGTGGATCAGAGCTGTACTGCACACCCCATTCCTACAGGGGGCGCTGGCCAGGTCAACCACACAAGAAGACAAGAACAGATCTGGACCCAGCCTTCCTTCACTTACTGTATAGAGGAGAAAACATCCAACCATTGTATTTGTCGATGAGGATAGTCCACAAGAATTATATTTACAGTACATTTTATATGCATGCTCCATCAATAGTCTACTCCTTGTACAGTATATGTGTGAGCTCACTTTAGAGTGCTATGATGAATGTGTGAAGATATGTGATGTTCTTTTAAGTGATCTGTTGCACCTGTGATACATATATCCTTTCTCCAGTATTCAGATCACCATGAATAAAATATGACTCAATTGCAGAAATGAAATAGTCCAGGTTACAGCATCAACCTGAATAGTTCTCCATGAATGTTTTGAAAAGCAGTATACTCGAATTGTAGTATTCTGTATTATAGTTCCATACAGTATGAAGAATCTACCTTGATTGCTCGTGCTGAGCTGTAAAGTGAGGGTGCACTGCTCTGTAGAGGTGGAGGCATCTCCCAGACAGGGGACAGCAACGGTGCTCTCCACAACCAGCTCATACTGCCTCCCGTCCTCAGACACTGTGCTCACTGTGGGCCTTAACTGAAACCATAGTTACTGTAAACAGGTATAGTATACGATAGCTATGCTACAACGTGCCGTTTCCTATTATAAACATCATTTGTGACAACAAATATAGCTCAATCAAGATAATAAATCATTCTTTAACATACTATATGGTAAGGTATAAAAAGCCATGCACGCACGCACACACACGCACACACACGCACACACACGCACACACACACACCTTAATATTTTTCATCCATTTTAGATTTTTACCCTGATCCCAGCAAAGAACTCCTGACTCTCTACTGAAGCTCCTTGTGTGTCTGGAGAGTCCAAAAAGAAAGACGAACTGGTGCAGTATATCTGAGAAAGATTGGGAATGGAGACAACAACAGCAGAAAGGGTGATAATGAGTTCACAATTGATATTTTCTTTTTAAAATTAGCAAGTTATCACAAGTTGTACACTACATCATTACCGGCCATGAACGTTTATGAAAACTGACATTTATGCATATTTTAAACCATATTTTCTGTTAGTGATTCCTTTTGATATGCAACAACAATGAGCTTCAAAAGCCATTTGTTAATTTAATGCTAATCTATATGCTAAAATAAATGCTGCATGGAAAGAGTCTGATATGCTTAAAAGGATACACATGATAACATATCATAAGCAAGGCATGACTAATCAAAATACCCATTTTATTACATACTACAAGACGAGCACACTCCACATCTCACCAGACCTTGTCCCCCAGGCGGAGGTTGAAGCCATCCAACTCAATGAATGCGAAGGTCTGCATGGTGGTCTCCTGTTTGAGTTCCTCCTTCCTGCCTTCAGGGGACAAGCGGGACCAGGCGACCACATAACCGAGTGAACTGTTGGTAGTGGGACCCTCAAAACTGCACTTGAGGTAGGTGGTACTGCCAGAAAGCTCCGAAGTAATCACCGGGACAGACGGAGAGTGAGGCTGCGCGACTGGATGGGGGAAGGACAGATAAGGGCTGGGATAACATGTAAAGGGCTTGTTTGTATTTTTCTGCATGGTATTCCTGGGCATTATTGATATTTCCGTTACAGGTTTACGAGTTTGTTTTGTGTGTTCACTGTGTTGTAACATATGGGGTGGTGCGTCTGACAGGAAAAACGGATTCTATGATACTGTAAGTAAACTACTGAAAATAGCACAATAAGCACAGGTACGTCACAGCAACATGTTTATCCATGTTGCTGATAGCATTCAGACAAAATAGCAGACCTGGGTACAATCTCACAACGTGTCATGCTGCAACACATTGTGAGCTTGGAGATTGGCTATTCTACAATGTAGTGTAGAGGGGGAAAAAGACTGCAGCTCACAGAGGATAAAATGACTGACTAAGTATAGCGATGTGCCCTAATTAAAACACCTTTTCTCTACCTCTGTCGCCCCCCCCCCCCCCCCTAAAAAAAATCTACAGTGGGATAATTCATGACCTGGCTGAGGGCTGTTACCATGGAGACAAAGCTCTGCGGACAACAGTACACATGCTCAGCTCATTAAGAGCAGCAGCGAGGGGGCCAGCGGTGCATTCCTTGCCACATGGCAACTGTCTGACCTGTGATTGTTTGGTATTCGCCCTAACACAAGGAGACGGGTGTCGGGCCATATGTACAGCAGTGTGATCCCAACATGAGAAGCCAGGTAGCGGGCCATAATGTACAGCAGGGAGGTTGATCCTCACTTTTACATGATCCGTCCACGTCCGTCTCATCAGGACCACAGGGTGCCGCCGCCGTGGGAAAGGGGACATCTGATATCTCTGACGCTGTAGATAGACAGAGTTGATGAGGGGTGCCTGCGGCTTAGGTGTTATCAAACTGAATATATTTTTTACTCAGTGCTTATCTGATTACACATTTATTGCTAGTAGGTAGCAGTTGGTTGGTCGGACACACTCCATATATAGCTGTCTCTCTATGTGAAGATCATCACCTACTTCTGCATATATGGAGCCTCCAGCAAATCTACATCTGACCTCGCTGACATCAGATGAATAGTTTATTTTAACAACTGATTCTTAACCCTGCCGTATTAGGATTAAGCTTCAGTGAAACTCAGCCTTTGTACTTTAGTACAACATCAATATGAATGCAAAGACATCACATAATAGTTTATGACTTCACTTAATGAACAGACAGACCATATATTTATGCACACAGTTGTTAGAACTTTTACACAGTTAAGGCTCTGTATGTGAATGTGTGTTGATTGCTTGACTGAACCTACAAACCGTACTGTACCTTGGGCACAGTAGCCCATGCATCCCTGAGTGGGTTGGAGCAGGTAGACATAGAAATCCCCACAGTTGCGTACGGTGACAGGGATGCGGAACAGACAGCAGTCTTTGCTGCCGCTTGGGAAGAACTGCCAGGCAGCACAGGCTGTGAGCTGCCTGATCTCCAGGGGCCCAGGCAAGGACTCCCCCCTACCCAGGGAGAGCCAGACTGGGGCCTGGGTACCACAATGGTTCACCTAGGAGATTGTGGAGAGAGTCAGAGGGGGAATAGACAGACAGACAAAAAAGTATTACACTAATATCACTACAATATTCACAGCCAAAGCTTATTCAACTTTGAGATGGACAACGGTGAATGCTGTGTGATGATTTGTTCATAAAGTCCAGAGACAAGACCCAGCTTAGATTCTCTGTGTGTGGCATAGACTACTAGTATAATATACTATGTCTAACCTTAACCTTAGCATCACAAAAGCAATGCCTAAACCAAGCAGTTTTAGTGATGTTGAGGTTGTTCTTAAGGTTATTTTCTCCCTGGAGATAAAAACAAAACATCTGGGTTTCCCTGGCTAGGGTGAACCTAACCTTAAGATCACTATAACTGAGTCAGGGAGTGGGAGCAGGAAATAGCACATGTGGGATTTCAGTCCACATAGCCTTGGAACAAAAACCTATCATGATCAAGGCACTGTTCCGTCATGGTTTTTGATGCTCAGAACCTGGAGGCTTTCTGTTTCTACTCTATCTTGGTAGAGGCCCCTTTCTGCCAGGAATCCAATCAATCAGATGCAAGTACAGCGTCGGTCTAAGCAGGGGCACTGGTTATTGCCCGACTGAGGGTACAAAAATAATTGTCTCCTGATGTTGTACAATGTTTGGTCAGCTGACAAACAACCCATGGGGTAGATACAACAGCTGACCACTTCATGCAAGCTTATCTTTCTCTTGGCCTGTTTATCTCTCCAAGTAAAAACAACGGCTTGGTGTGTGATATAACTATATACTGTATAATGGATACAAGTATGTGACGAAAACATTTCGTTGTGCTCAAACACAATTTTGTTTTATATTGACAATTCAAACTGTTTAAGATTATGTATTCACAACAGCGTCTTAGCAAGATAACAAGGGATTATGTTGAATGACTTTCACTCCTCAATCCTCCCATAGACAGTGGCTTCAGATAACACATGGTCATAGCCTTCCAGAACATAATTCTGTGGACAATGATCAACCAGGGAGGGAGGAACCCAGAGAGAGGCTGGACACAGCAGGCTCCCCAGAGGAAATGAGCAACATTCCAGCACGCACTCTCCTTCATAAACGTACAGTACAAATGACCAGACTGACTGTCACAGACATCATCAACACCTACATATATCACAGGCACATACTGTATCATGCATCACACACATCAATCAAACACACCTACACAGATGTACGCTACATCTCATAGTTGTTTTGTCTTTACCATTGCGCAAATGTATCTTACTATAAATAGAAATCATAGCTTGCGACTTAGCAATGAAGGTATGATAATAATAATTCTAATGACATTTTAAAATATATTTTTGTGAACAGACATGGCAGCTTCATTACTTCAGGATTTTTTACTTCAGTATTTCAGGAGGTGTAGTTTCAGTCCCTATATACTGTAAGTCACGGTCAGTGGGTTAGCCAGGGCGTAAGCCACAATGAGAGAGTGCAAAAGTGCTGGGCCAGACGGCGCAAACCAGAGGTTGTAAAGAACTGCGTGCTGAGACCATCATTCTGTAGCCTTGACCTTCTAAGCTTCTAAGCAGCCTGATGTGTGGACTCTCTCCAATGTCATTCCAGTGCCGAAGGCTGGGGATACTCTCAAAGCCAGAGAACTACCAAGGCATGAGCCTGACATGCGTCATCACAAAGGTCTGCAAAATGATCTTGAACTGGAGAAGACATGCCATTGACCCTCAGCTGAGGGAGAACCAAACCAACTTTCGAGAGGCGAGAATTACTGTAGCCCAAATCTTGGCCCTAAGGAGACGTGTAGGCCTACTGTACTGTACAACGTGTAGGCCTACTGTCCAGTAGAAGGAAGGAGGCGCGTGGATAACAGTAGCCAGAGAGTTGATAGACCAGATATAGCCTTTCAGGGACAAACATTTAAGTGTTGATTTATTAAAGGTAAAGTCGACAGCACGCCACGGTCCTCTACACAACACATAGCCCTGTTGCGTTCAATGAAATGCAGTGTACAACTGTAGCTGTATTCAGTATTATCAGCAAAGATGAGAGGGAATGCAAAGAGGCTACACAGCACTGATAAACCTGACTAGCTCTGAATTGTCATTTTGTTTCACTTCATTATTCTGAATCGACAGGGGAAAAATAATATTTTTTAAGGTGAGTGATTCAAGGTTGGAGCCAGGCTATGCTGCACTAGAACGCTGTGTGCAGTACTCAACAACTGCGAAAAATTAACATAATGTGGATGTGCTCAAGACAGAGCCAGGAGTGCAAAGCACCAACCTGTCAGATGTAGAGAACTGGGATGACTGGAAGCAACAATATAGGGCTTATCTGTGGACGACATAGATTTATAACAGAATGTGGAATAGTTATCTCTCTACGCAGGAGTAGTGGGGTCCTGGGAACATGAGAGACGGGCATCGGGCCATAATTATGTACAGTAGTGAGGGATTCTCACTTTTACATGATCCGGCCAGTGCATCCATGCAGGCTGGATTATCAGCATAGGTGCCAGACCACTTGGATTACCAGCCTAGGTGCCAGACCGCATGGATTACCAGCCTAGGTGCCAGACTGCTTGGATTACCATGTTAGGTGCCAGACCGCTATAGGCTGGCCCAGGCCAAATGTCAAGCTTTAAAGAAACGGATACCACCAAAGCTACTGTGGTTTGGTGTCTTTTATTTTAAAATGGTAAATGTGGCATAACATACTCATCCGGAGCAATTAGGGGTAACTTCAGAGTGTTGCTCAAGGACACTTTGACGGTAACTCTGGGGACATTGTGGTTCCCACTAATGGCCACTCTATCCCTGAGCCAATCAGGAGAGTTTGTGCGCGTGCATGCGTGCACTACCAGGAACCTTTGACAAACGAGCAATACATTTCATCGTTATCTACCCTACCGACATACTGAGTGTAGAGTGTAGGTCTGGCCTTCCTTACAGCCATGGTGTCTAGGTTCTGCACCTTTGTCACAATGTCAGCCACCAACAAGAAGATGTTATTTACCTCAACACACTGCGTGGGCATGCTTGCAGGCTTGTCAAATATCTGAAACTGGTACCATCCTGGTGTTAGAGTGTGGTCGCAGATGAAGTCCTGCAGGGCTGACTGCTGCAGCCAACTGGAGTTGAAGGTGGTGCTGCGGTAGGGGTTCTGAAGCAGAGTGTGGCCTCCTGGAACACATTCAGGGGGGCGCACTAGAGAACCAGAGAAAGTGTCATTAAGTGTCAGTTATATCAATGAGTACTAGGAACACAGAAGCCTCATTAAAGCATTTTTGTACTGACACTCACACAGAAAAGTGTACATGTACTTTATTAATGCGCCAACATGATTCTTTCTACTTGCCCTGAAGAAAAATGCTGGTATTTTGCATCCACCCTTTTGCTCATTTTTAATACTTTTTGAGTGCCCGGATCGCTGCCAGTTCTTCAGCAATTTAGTCCCTTTGATCTTGAAGCACCAGCCTACTTTTTTGCACCTCCATTCACCTAGATCACTTAGTTGATTTTACTTTTTTTGCTTAACTTTGACATAGTTCATATATCATCACTGTCAGAATAAGCATAATAATTACAGAATGTCATCTGAGCTGCTGACGAACAAAGCTATGTTATGTATGAAAATCCCATCGACTTTGAAGACAAAAAATTAGTTTCTCTCTCACATCTCAACAGGGTAGTTGGTAACTTAAGCCTTTGATGACAACATGTTTACATAGTATGATAATTGCATTTTAAATACATTGATAGATGAACAGTGTTATGGTATTATATCTATATGTTTTGTCTTCTCTATTGGAGAGAATGGTGTGAATGGGTTTGCTGGTGTTTACCGCAACTGACAAGTATTCCTTTATATTATAGTTATGAATGGATCCCTTTAATGAAATGACCCCAGCTGGGACCTGTCTTGGTTGGGAACTGGAAGTGCCCAGCATGAAAGTATCAGTTTCAGAGTGTGGCTTCCTCAGTAATGATAAATCCCACAAGCTGTATCCAAACCAAACATCATTATGATTAAAGTGGTTCAAAGTTGAACATAATGTCAGTGCTGGCTGGACATGACTCCAAAGGTCCATATGGTCCATGTTAAGATATGGGTTAACATGATAGGTATTCTAAAAGAGGAAGAATTGGGAGGAACTTGCTTTTCAAGCGCCTTAAATAAAACAAAGTAAATGTAAAATTAAAACAGGAGTTATATCTATTTGTTTGGACCTAACAAATGGGGAAGACACCCTTTATGAAGTAAATGTTGCTGGCATAACTCTTCTGCTAGTGTGCCACTAAAGAAGGAGCTCGGGCCAAGACCAGAGTAGCCAATTGAAAAGTGATAGCCCAGCTAACTATGACATTGGCGTCAAGCAGACATGCTGCTGCAGGAGATGACAGGAGTTGTCAGAGCTGTCCAGACATCCATTCTCAGCACCAGCAGCACCTGGTCACTTCACTCCTTCTCACTGGTAATGGACGGGGACTTTCACACACAGACAACGTTACGTCTCGAAGTGTAGGCTAAAGTCGTTTCCCTGTCTGAGTGGGCAGCTCTGCCCACCTTGGCACCAGGAGTCAAAGGCCCATGTGGGTGAGAGGGGCTTTGCTTTCCCATGACAGCACAATAGATTACAGTGACCGTGAGAAGGTATGTGCCCTTGGATGACAGCACTATGATGAATGGGAAGCTATTGACCTCTTAAAGGGGAATTCCACCCATTTTCAAATTTGAAAGGGGTCTGAAAGAAAAATCATTAACATGGTGAAATACATCTTGATGATGTCATCAGATGTATTTCACCATGTTAATGATTTTTTTCTGACCTCCATTTTTAGGAAATACAGAATTGGGGGAACTTTTTTTTATCATGTCCACACAACACCTCTAAGGTATATTAATGACATACACTCTCTCTCTCTCCCTCCCTCCCACACACACACACACACACACACACACACACACACACACACACACACACACACACACACACACACACACACACACACACACACACACACACACACACACACACACACACACACACACACACACACACCTCGCCTATCTCGCATTTCAACTTGTCTTGCAGCCTTTCTATAGGCTATCCAACAGAATTCGTCTCGTACTTGCTAATTGCTAGCTCAAAGTCTTAAAAAGTAAAAAGGTATGAAAATAACAGCAGGGTATTTTCTTCTCCCCAAATACACAATGCGCTGTAAGCTACCGGTACTTACCTGTTTGAGGATGCGTTGCATTACAAAGTAAAGACACTAAAAGAAGCTTCAAAACAAGTGTAAATGTCATTGTCTGTCTGTCAACCAACAAGATCAATGCGGCAGATAAAACAGTTGTACGGTTGGCTACTGGGCCGTTTCTCCCCCTAACTCAAACAGATATATTCCAGATTGATCCAAGAAAGAAGCTCTTGACTTGCATGGTACAGCAGTTGCCACATGAGTTGGTGGAGTTGTCCGGGACGCCGGACTACAGCAGCGCTGCTTCCAACTCCGCAGGCAACAGCATCACACATTAGGAGGAGCGTCCAGTTCACTCCAGTCTAGCCATGAATCGTATGACGCTCGTACTTCACGAGCGTCATGCAGCAGCTTAATCCAGTTTGTGGTGGATCATGCATTTACATCAATAACGTGTACATAAACACTCCCTTTTCAAATATAAGGTACTTGCACATGTTTTTACGGGTGTTACACACGTATTGCGCTCGAAATTAGGATTGCAGCATGCTGCGTTGTTTAATAAAAAGCAGTTTTATCCGAGCTTTTCTTCCGCCATTGGCTTTCAATTGTATGCGCCCCTATCGGTGGGGGGGAGCGTGGCACTCTAAACATTGAGTGTGATCAATATACTCACGCTGACCGCACTGCCAATACAAACTAATAGGGGGATGTGCTCCTGGTGTGCATCTGTGTGTTTACCAAACTTACCTCAACCCAGAAAAGTAGCACGGGGAGCTGTTGTAAAAATGCTTTTTATTAAACAACGCAGCACGCAGCTAGGCTAATTTCGGGCGCAATAAGTGTCTAACATCCGTACACATGTGTGAGTACTTTAAATTTGAAAACGGAATGTTTATGTACACGCTGTTGATGTAAATGTAGCGATCCGCCGAAAACTCCTTTAAGACGCTGCATAGCGTCGTGAAAATGACAGTCATGTTTCAGGGCTAACTCCAGTCCAGCTTGTACTTTAGGATCTGTACCCAATCCTGCAACTCCTGTTTGTTACATTCAAGAATCAGTAATTAAAGGGGAACTCCACCCATTTTCAACATTTTAATATTAATATACCTTAGAGATGTTGTGTGGACATGATAAAAAAAGCTCCTCCAATTCTGTATTTCCTAAACCCGCTAGAGTTTGAACCATTTGGTTCACATTTGTATCCTCTCAGGGTTTTTTTTTTTTTTTTTTTTTTAGTGGGTGGAATTCCGTTAAGAAAATATACGGTAATCCATGTCTGTGATAATACAAATTCTAAAATAAAAGAACCTATAGGCTAAACCTGCAGAAGGCGTGAGCACTCCCTCATGCACACACACACACAGCTTCATGGTTCTCAACCTTTTTCATACCAGGGCCCACTATTTATTCTGCATTTTAGCCATGGACCACCATTTGATGTTGAGTTTAGTCTCTTGGACGCAAAAGCAAGGATTTTCAAGTTTTTTGTCCACAATTTAGGAGAGACAAATTGGCAAAACTTTGGTTTATAATTGTGTAATTTTTTGAAAATGAATTAATTCATAAGTTTAAATATAATTTAACTCTTGAGAGTGTAAAATGAAACCTACAGGTCCATTTGGTTTAATTTTATTATTATTTTATTATTATTTCATTTGTTTACAAACTGTCCATCATTTAGCAGGAGACCACCTGGGATCACCTGGAATCCTCTCAGGGACCCCTGGCTTAGGTGACTGCAGACAATCTATGTTAAGCTAATCACTTACTTTAGGCATAGTTTAGAATTTCACATTGTGAAGGCAATTTAGCAAGTGCAACACATAGGCTACCATTTTTTTGTGTGCGGTGGAAAAAAGACAGATGATAAGGATGCTTGTTCACTGGCCATGCATGCAATATTTCATTAGTCACTGGGCCTACTATAAACCACTAAAACAGATGTCACGCCATATTTTTTTCAGGAAAATGGACTTAGCCAAAGCGTGGGATTTGGGATAAACCAGATATCACACATCATAGGCTCTCAAACATGTTTCTTTCCATTCTCACACTTTAACTGCCAAGTGCAGCCTTATATCCCTGAGATATCATTTTATTGCTGGAACTGGAGACTTTATAAGTATATGCCTATACCAACAGGGTGACTATCCAGTACCAGGAATTTACCTCCTTCTACCAAAATAATAATGATAGTAATAAACTATTAAACTTTAATTATAATGCCACAAAGTGCTTTATAGAGCAGCAAAAAGAGAGTAAAAAGGGAAATGCAAAATCATGAAGCACAAAATTACAAAATAGACCCCCCCACCACCACAATAGCAATACATGTTATAATCTACTGTATGTATGTATAATTCAGTTCATTAATAATTATCTCGCGGTTAATGTTATGATTTTATGCACAATGTTCTACTTTGTAGATCAAACCATTTTCTTAGACCATACAAAGTCCCAGTCACCTACATAAACTGCCAATGTCAACAAATGCAGACTGTGGGAGGTTGAAAGCTGCTCAGGTCATATAATGTTCCATTTGGACTGGAGCACATTGGGAGAGCTATAAGGGCTTGTCTCTGTGTCGCAGGGCGGTGCCTGCCTGACTGACTGTCCTCTCCAGGCCATTGTGGGTTTGACTCTTCAGGCAGAAAAGAGAACAACACCTCCCTCATAAATCTCTTGAACCATCAACCTGATGATAGCCTGGAATAGCTATCAGGTACAAAAATCTAACCCACTTTTCTTTACACCCTCTTCGTGCTTTATGTTCCACCTAACCAGTAATTTAGTTACAATTAGTCCTACACAGTACATCAAAAACACACTAATCAGGGCACGATTCTCATGTACAGTATACTGATGTATTAGTACATGCAACATTTTATGTATTTTTAAGTTAAATCATGGGACATTAATAGATGTATTAGCAGATGTATAATAGTCCCAATAGTTTAATCTCAGCAGAGTTCCTATAATTGTGTGTAATTTTACATTACACTGAGTATAAGAAAATAGCAGCACTACAAGTAGGCCTACAGTACCGTATACATTGAGAGCTAGTATATCAGGCTTAAGCATAATTTGGGTAAACCCAAAGGGGTGATTTATACTGCCGGTGCCACATCAGCTTGTACAGTAAGTGTAGAACAGCTATTTTCTGTAACGAGACACGGCACGTAACCAAGTATAAATCAAAGGCAACTTTCCAGTATTCAGCACGGGTACAAGTCATTTGCAGAGCATCCATCCAGCCCTGTCATTCAGGTGCTGTAGGCCTATTCAATAGACAACACCCTGATTTACAATGCGCCTGTGGCTGCTCACTATAAGAGAAGGGTCAAAGTGCATAATCTGTACATGCTCGTGCTGTTGGCCTTCCTTGGTCTATATGGAGAATAATATTTGCCTGAGGACTATGCTATTTTTTCTACCTTGTTTAATATACTATGTGCTTAATCATCATCACCATCATTTATCAAATACAGCAGCAACAGCTACCTAGCATTTACAGAGGGCTTTGAGTGTTCTGTCATGGGTGGTAGCATTATATAGGTGCAGTGGAAATAGAAGGTTGACTTGATTCTATAGGTCTAGGACATGGGCAGGAATGGCACACACACACACACACACACACGCACACGCACACACGCACACACACACTTGTGGCCTTGCTCAAACAATGGTAAAAACAGATGTCGGGTCCTGGCACACTGTCAGACGTGGCCTGTGGCCTCGAAGACAGACAGAGACAGAAAGAGGGCATTGGAGGTGGGGGTGCAGAATGACCTGGGAGGAAATACAAGGATACTGATTAAAGCAGTAAGCCATTGCTCCTACTCCTAGTCTTTGCCATAACATGATTTTATTTTTATCTTATCTTCACGTTCATCTAGGACAAAATTATGCTTATTTAAGTAATTTGGCATGGGAAAACATAGTCTACATAAAGCTCCATTGAATAGAATTGAAATTTGAAGGACAATGGGACAGGTTCAAGGTCCAGTGTTCTACTTGGACCATTAAATTGTAGTCGTAATAGTCCTTACGGTGGTAGCATTCCAATGGCTATAACGTTTTTTGTCGCAATAGTTCACAAATCTTGGTCACTAGTGGGGGACAAGTGCAGCTCTGTGGAAGCGGAGTCTGTCTGTGTGTCTGTCTACCTTCCACCATTGCCCAGGGGTGCAGCTTTCAGGTTTGACCAAATGTCCACCTAATTGGTTGTCAAGCTACTGATTGCATGGCAGCTATAAATGCCACTTGATACAATGGTGAGCCATTCTCAAACACACAGCTGGGAGGTCAAAGGTGGACCTCAATGGAGGCTCTCAACTTTATAGGGGCAAAGAGGTCATCTCCTTCAAGGAGAGTCTTTGGCCTCAGCTCGGGTTTCTTCGTTGTCTTTCTCTTCCTTGTTTGTTTGTGATAGCATGTGTCAACTGTCCTGGCAAGCACAAACAAAAAGCCCACTGTGACAATTATTTGGATAATCTCTGTTGCATGGAGAATGCAGACGAGTGATCGTTTTAAGCTGGATCCTTTAGCAGCAGACACTTATAAATCACAGCTGTGATCGCTGACACAACTCTGTGAAGCCAACCTGACACCCCACACACATCTGACATACTGTACGAAAGCAAGAACGTCAGTCATGCTGCATGCAACACATTACATATTTTTTGTACATATTTTTGTTTGAAAATCAATTGTTTTCGGCAGTGTGACACTGTGTACAACCCCAAAAAATAACCATCACTAAAAAGGTTTAGAATGAATGGGAATTGTATGCTGAGGTCATTCTAATCCATAATATTGCCTGGGGCGTGTTGGTAAAATATACTCTTTATAGTCTACTCTTTATGGTGTTCCTGTCCAGAACATCTGCCAGGATTATCTGGGAGGTCTGTAAAAGTGTCCTCATGTAGCTACAGTAGACAACTAGACATTGAGCAGCTGTCAGGTCAAGCACAATCTGAAAATCCCATCTGCAAATAATAGGAAAACAGCGACCCCTGTTTTTTTCCTAAACAGTCTGTCTTGAGATACTAGGTCAGACACTCAAGCATGACTACAGCTTGAAATCTGGAAGATCTATCATCTGTCCTCTGTATAGCAAGCCGTTAAAGGGGTGTCCTGTGTAAATGCAAGTGCCTGAAGCAGAAAACTATGTTTCTGCTAACAGATTAATAAATATATTAAAATAAATAGTAAGTAATAATCCTGAATAAAAATGAGGTTCCAAAGTCAGAGTGAATGTGCATCTTGCTCTACTTATCCCCCTAGCCTACAGTATGTTCTCTGCCATTGCATCAAAGGCATTATGAGTATGTACAGTACCAGAGCTATCCTTTGGTCTCTATATGCCTAGTGTCACTGGGCCACTGGTCAAGAGAACCAGTTGTTTATTTTTTCCCCCTTCTTTTTCTTTTTACAAATCTGATGTACCCGAGACATACCCCACAGTACCCAGCCACGATTACTATTCAGATATGTGCTGCCATCTAGTGGCATTATCTTTCTTCTCTTGTGTGGTTGTGCATTAAAACATTAAAATGAATCAATTCCTGCAAATACATACACACATACAGTATATAGCTTAGTCTCTTATTATTATGCAGGAGGTCTAACTATCGGATTTGGTTCTCTAACTGTGTATGTCCTTCCCTTCCACCTGCTCCTTTTCCCAATCCTCACCCAACTAGCAGTTGTAGCCAATTTAGTGGTCTGTAGGAAATACCCTCTGCATTATGCTCATGAATCAGGAACAAGGGATCCTAAGGCGTGGGAAGATTTGGCAAAATCAGAAGACGCTGAGGCTAATGAAGGTCATACTTGGGTCCAGATTTCATCTGTGTTAAGACCTTGGTCTCGCAACACATTTATTCCAGGTATGCCTCAAGTGATGTGTACCCACAGAACACTATATAAGACTTCTGAGTAGAGGTGGACATACAGTACCACAGTAGGCAAGCATCGAAACCTGCTACCAGTGCCCACAAATGTAGACTTGTAGTTCCATAATAGTCATTTGATCTAACTAGCTAACTTCTTGCAATATCGTCCTCCTTGCTGGTCTACCGACATACGGACTTAAGCCCCTCCTGCTGATCCCAAATGCTGCAGCCCCCTCATGTCATCCCCATTCGTTCTTACATCAGGTTCTTAGCTTATGTATGATTTTTTTGCTGTATGGTGTACTGTAATACTAGGCTTTTTCTTTTGTTCAAGCTTAATGTAAGTCACTCTGGACAACATAGGCTAAATGCCTAAACTGTAACTGTAGTTTACAACAATGTACTGTATATTAGCGTCACAGTAAGAATAAAAACAGGTGCATCAAAATTAGTTGTTACATTTTTTATTGTTAAACATAAATGAATCTTGCGTCAAGTTGAGTGCACACGCACGCACGCACGCACGCACGCACGCACGCACGCACGGTATCTTATGCCTCTTATCATTCCTTTAATGGCTCTATCAGAGCAGTTGAATCTTTCTTGTTGTACCACATGGAGTTGGATGATGACAGAACTTCTCAGATGCAGAACTGTTTGTGTTGGATGATGATCGAACCTGGTGGCATGGACATTATTTACATAATCATACATCTGTAAGTACTACTGTTGCGAGGGTAAAAATAGTGCATGAAGCACAATAAATTGTAAAAGTGTGTTTATGTCTTAAGTTGAGAAAACATTCAAAAAGCTTAAAATAAACAATGTATAACAATTTAGTATATAAAGTTAACATAACCACCAAAATGCACTTTAAATGAAAGTGTAAATAACATGCATTCCTAAAATTGTTGCAATACTTAATATAATATTGTATATACTGTATGCCCCTCAAGCTTATTTCTAATGGTTTGAGCTTCAATCACCACTCTTTCTGGACTTTGAAAGCAGTTTAGCTGCAGTACCACAATGTCCTGAAGTGGTGGGGAGGCAGATTATTTCATATTTGAGTCATTATAATACTGATGCTAGATAAAACTAGGCTTGTTTCCATTCCGGCCAGCTTGGAAAAACAACAATGTGGTGGGCATTGTAAACAAAGTGAAAATTCACTGCACTGCAGTGCGTTTTGAGCCCTGTGACCTTATTGTATTGTTGTTATACAGTTGTAGTATACTGAGGAATTGTTCCCTTAACTGCCAGGGGATTTTGCCTTCAACGGGATTGGTGGGCTGAGCACACGAGTGAGGAGGATTATGGGTTGTGTTTTGGTTAGGGACTGCTCTGTTGGAGAGGGAAGGAGTAGCACAATAGGAAAACAGCTCTTAAGTTTGTTATTGGACACGGACAGTTATACGAAGCTATAGCCCTGGCCGATCACTTTTTTATGTCTTTTTTTGTTAATAAATCACCAGTGTGTAAAACAGAGTTCCTTTTATTCACAGCACAGTAAGATTATTAAGGATTGCTCTGGAGAGGAGAGACACAGTGGTTATAGCGCATAGGTCGGCTATTTTTGCTATAACATTTAATATGCAATGTGGCCCTCTGGAGTGAATGTAGAAATATAGTGGCCTTCTGGAGTGAGTGTGGAGATATTGCATACCACTGGTTACAAACTAACCTTGCCTTGCTTCTTGGGCTGTTGGAGAGGGCTGGATCACATGCAAGGTGTGACATTAGGAGAGACCACTGGCTTGTGTTTGTTGCTTGGTAGGGGAGACCAGGGGGTTCCAGGGCTGTTTGCGAGAAGTTCCATTCTTATCTGACTTTGCCAGAGGCTTCAAATGGCAGGCTGAAACTATGTCCCTGTTAGACAGACAAACAGATATAGCCTGACTTATAAAGACATGGCAGAAAATCCCATAATAGAGAAATAAAGACTGGGATTATTTGAACATTCATGTTGCATTTAATTATAGAATGTTACTGTTGGTGTTTTTTCTTTGTTTTGTTCTTATTTTTAGATGAAGGAGGTAGAAATCTATGCCTATTAAAATGTGTCAAAGATAAAACAGATGTCTTATTTCATTGTTAGCCTTTATTGAATTCCCTCATTTGTTGGCTTTTTTGCAGTATTCGTTTATAGATATAATTTTAAATTGGTGTAGGCCTGCAATGTCCGTGTTGTTACTATTTGGACATTTTCAAAAGTATGGTATGCCATTGTTTACTACGTAGTAGATAATGGCATACCGTACTTTTGAAAATGTCCAAATAGTAAGCGTTTCCGTGTCTATTCTTCAGGACAATTCACCTGAACTCTTCATATGATCCCACTTTCTGGCTCACGGCTCGAAGTTTGGCGTCGTTCTCTCTGTGGTATCTACGGTCAGCCTCCACAGCCGAGGACAGCTCTCTCTCCAGTGCTGAGAAGTCAATAACATCAGACGAATCCGACATCTCCGGCAGAATGAACCTGAAATGTTGTGTAGGTCTTTAGTATCAGAACATGACTAATGAAATATATACAAAACTGTTATTTCGATCCACTTTTGTACATCAGATAGATACAATGATCAACAGTGTTGGGAATATTACTTTACCTTGTTAATATATTACTAATTAATTATTACCTTCATTTTAAAGCCATATATTATATTACAATATTACTGTCTGAGCAAGTGTAATATATTAATATTACTATTGCATAAAAACATTTTACAAAATGTATAATTAAATATTTAGTATCACTATTAATCAAATATTGCATAGGCCAGTGGCATATCTACTATAAAGCAAGCCCACTTGGCTGGCCAAATCCTTTTGAAATCAACTTGGAAAAAAACGTCACTCCTGAAAACAGTACTGGAGTAGACCTCAAGCTACTCAGCTATGGACAGTTAACACAGGAGTTAAATGTATTCCTTGAATTCATGGAAGCCAGTAAAATTTGATGACAAATTATAGAAAATAAGTAATTTAAACTTAAACTTTAACTGTAGTTAAGATAATTTCACAAGAACACTTGCAACGAGACAGATTGACAGAAAGTAATATTGAAGTAATGCAGAAAGAAAAGTATAATATATTAGAGTAATATATTGTAATATATTTATATTACAAGTTACTGTATTTTGGTAATATATTATTATGTAATATATTAAGTTACGTAGTGCACATGTCAACACTGATAATCAACAACAGCCTTTTGAACTGTGAAGAATATAGGCTACTTCCTTTCGTCAGATCGAACCTAGGAAAATTATACTGGCTATATTCTGTAATCTGTGGCTTTCCTATGTTTTCTTTTGGGATAGGCCTATCTATGAAAACGGTAGACTATACTTACTTGATCTCCGCTTACTTGAATTCGAGTTTGTTTGGAAATGTGTGAATAATTGCAGAGGTAATAGAGAACTGCACTTCGGCGTAAACATGCGTTTCCATGACAACAATCTCCGCTTACTAGAGTCCGTGCAGAGCCATGACATGGTGTGAACAGAAGGTGGCGGTGCTGTTCCCTCTCTAGCTTGACACTGGCCTCCATGCCTTGGTGAGCCCAGAGCCTTCTGAGCCCATGCTGTTGGCCGGGCGAGCCCTATAGTGTCCACTCCATTTTGCAATCCTGCTGCCATAAACCTTTAGATATTCACCAATAAAGGCCTGCTATAGAGGAATTAGAATTAGTTTCTGGATAGTGTTGTATGATTATAATAAGGGTAAAGGGACGAAAACACTGAAGATAATTTGACTGACACTGGTCAGAGTATGTAAATGTATTAACAACTAACCTCCAGTCCCCAGTTCTGGATTAGCATACACCCTCTGGAGCTCTAACAAGCAACCCTCCCATATTGATTTTTATATACCGTATTGTCCCGAATATAAGACGACTCGGTTATAAGACGACCCCATTTTTCAAGACCCATTAACAGAAAAAAGAACATTGAATATGAAAATAGGAAAAAAAACCTAGTCTTATATTCAGGCCAATAGGGTAAATGTTAGATATGGGTACTCTTGAAAGTGGCACTGGCACGGTGGCACCTTTCATACAAGCCACTTTACGAGAAGATACTATGGCTCTTATCAATTTTTCTCTTTTGGCCTCCACTATGATCTGCTACTTCTGTAATTAAAATGATTAAATCTCTCTATCTATCACTCTCAGCCTTGGAATGTATAGTTATATACATCCTGTGAGCATTTTCAGTATTTATTTATTTACGTTGTACTTGCACAGGAATATTGGCAATGGTTTATGTTCAAATCTCATGTTATCTAAATAGATTTGTATATTCATAGGAGAAAATGTATATGAATACATCTAAACATTTGTCCCTGCAGAGTAAGCTAATCACACAAACACACATACAACAAATCATGAATGAATGTTCTCAACAAGTTTGGCAAATAACCCAATGTACTGGCATTCAGAGGGACACATTGTTCCACTGTTGCTAGGTTCCTGTCGAGAACCCTACAGTGCACGTGCTTAATCTTTATAAAGTTTATAGTGAAACCGGTCACCAAGCAACCCTTTTATTGCACTGGCCTTTTCTCTCCATGCCACTGTTGTGCCACTGAAAGAGGAGTTATTTGTTCAACTGAACTCTAAACTTTCGGAAAGTGCCTGGAAAAGCTTGGCCAAGCAGTGAAGGATTACCTTGAAATTCAAGGTAAGGGCACATCATTGTTTGTCCACAAGTGTACTCCACAGGAAGATTAACAAATCAGATTCTAGAGTTAATTTTAGACTATATGTAGGCTGCCTATTGCAGGCTTTAAATCAAGATGACTTCAAGAAGTCAGTGGCTGTCAACAGTCACTTTTGACAGAAAAATGACGTTCTCTGCGAGACAGGATTTGGCCACCACAAGAAGCAATTGCTTTCTGATTCCTGAAAGCAATGACAAGGTGGACGTGTGGAACATACAGGCACCAGACTTCTCTTATAAACTCTACCGGTCTATGAAAATCCCTCAAAGGAAAAGCAGAATTACATATCCGGCCGTAGCTCAGTCCAGTGAAACACACAGGGAAATTAGAGAAGTTATTCAAGAGCGTTTGCTAACTGAAATCACCAACAAAAAGATAGACCATCCTGCATGGAAACCATACAAGCCACCTGATACTTTAGAGTGCAAGCTGATATTTGTCAAAACTGGGAAATATCCCTCTGGACCCTACAAGAATCCCAAACCGCATAACTTCAGACCGGTAAGGAACCAAATACCATTGTGTAAATGTTTTACTTAGCCTCTTGCAAGGTATATTTATTACACAAGATGGATGCTGAATATAATGTCACATAAGAATGAATATAGCCTTTTGTATTCTTCTATTCTACTGTGTGCAGTTTGTAGTTTCTGGCTTGTACACAATGGTATAGACAATAAACAGATATAACAATATTTCTGGCCTTGCAATTAGCTGGATGAAGACCTACCAAAGATAATAACTACACCTGACAAAGATCCTGGAAAGCTGTACTTTAAATCACAGCACCTGAGTGTCAGTAAGTCATTTGTTAATCGTGTCATGAGATGCTCCAAATGGCACTGGCAGCAATTCTTTCATATATGCATTATTTTTGTCATAAAATGTTGGACCTAGCTAAGGGACATCATTGGTAAATCTCCCTAAAGGCTATAGGCCTATGTGCCAGAGTCATGCCAAATGGACAAGTCATGCTGACAGATGCTATAAGTACATGTTTGTTTGATTCCAGTACATACTTCTGCGTCTGAGACAGACTTTACTTCAAGAAACACGATGTTGGGGATGGACACATACAAACTAACAGAACCCAAATGGGAGGCCAGGCTCATACTGCCAAAAATATCATGGCCTCCAAAGTCAGCTTCTTATACAGTGAGTGAATGACGCTGGTTTCCATCTTATACTGTACTGGTACATCCCATTATGTGCGTCTAATTAAACCACATTTAATGCAAACGTCATGGCGAGCAGGCCTGCAAATCTGTTCAAACATACAATGTATCGTTACTCAATACTCACCTCTTACTTACCAGCAGTGATGGGCAGTAACGAATTACATTACACATTACTTACTTACCAGCAGTGATGGGCAGTAACGAATTACATTACACATTACTGTAGCCTAATGCGGTATTATTACCTTTTCAAGCAAAATTAGTGTAACAGTATTACTCTGCCAATAATGAAATAAACTATAAACAGTTAACAACAGTTCTTTGAAAGTAATATGCAACATATTACACTTTGATTAAAGTAACATTCCTGATGATTACATTCATTTTACAGAGACACAGACGAAGGAGAGGCGCATACAGTGCATTCATGGACAGGGTGGAGGAGAAGCTTTGTACATCATGGAATAAATAGAATGCTCTCTTATGATCCACAGTCAGACAGCTGCACATATACCCTGAGAATTTCAACGATGTGATGCCAGCAATGTTCTAAGGCAGCATATAACTGACATAGTGCTATACGGTTTTGTGATTCATCTAACTTGACTGATAGGCTACTGCAACTGGACACAGGCATATAAAATGTGTAATAAAGTTATTATAGCCTACTCACTGTACACTACTGTTACACAGTTATTGCAGGCCTAATTCTTGTTTGCCTTTACATATATGTTATTACTATCTTATAGTTTTCGTCATCATTATTGTCATCATTCCAAGGTTTCCAATTAACTTTATTGAATCTGTCACAAATGCCACCAACTCCTCCTACAGTGTATCCACATTACGATACTATAAAAATTAAATAGGGCTACATAGCCTAATCTCCACAACATCAGGTGGCGTGTCTATCTGTTGTGTCACTACAACACGAGACAAACAATGTCAGAAGAATGTGTGTATGGCGCTAAACCTCGCGTCACCAACTTTTTTTTTTCCATATGGCGCTTTTTCTCTGCCCGTTGACCAATCATTTCAAACATAAACACAAGGGTGCGTGCGGGGCGGTGCTGTGCTGTGTCAGCTGAACACACAGTCGCCTGGGAAAGCCACAGTCACACACAAGCAAGCACACTGAAAGAGAAAGCACGCTGACCACCCGTATTGAATCAACACTACAGTAAGTAAGTTACCATTTAACCTCCACTAAAGACAAGGTACCTAGTCGGTCCGGACCCTAGTCCTACACCTTGTGACCTGCCTTCGTCTCGAAGATATTTTAGGCTATCATCTTGAGTAGTGTATTAAAAACAGCCTACTGCTGGCTACTGTTTAACGGGGCTGCATTCACGTTTCGCAGAGCATGGCTTTTAGCGGTCAGCCTACACTACACACATTGTGCACGTTCTTCCAAGTACCACTGACAGTTGAGGGGGATTTAATTTTAAAAGAAAAAACGAGACGTGCGTAACAGGTGATGAACCATTTCAACCAATCGTCTGCACTTTGCATACAGAAGTTGGATGTGATAAAAAAAAAAAAAAAAAACAGCACTGGATAGAGAGCGACGTTTTCGGATTAGCCTCTTATTATGCACGGTGTAGGTTATTCTTCAGACTGAAAGAGGGAGCTGTACATTTCCACAGAGGCGAGTAGAACTGGTACTCATTTTAACGAAATCATAACGAAATTACTGTAATGTAGTCTATAATGATAATTATATTATGTTCCTATATTTGATTAGAGGCAACAGTGGTCAAAACTTAACCATTCATGTAATGCTGCATGTAGCATAGTGTTTGTTTGTTATAAGTTTATTAAATTGTTTATTTGTAGCCTAAATGTATTTTTATTTTCCCATGATATTCTATCCTCCAGTCTGTCACACAAAGCGTGACAATCCACCACACACACATACTGTAGCTCATAACCAAACATCACACACATGCACCCAAGAAGTTATTTTCACGTTTCCCAGATTTTTTTTTTTCATAGCCCACCACATTGACCTTTTTAGAAGGATTTGAGAAATTTCTATGGAAAGATAATCTAGCAGCGGGGCCCACAAATTCCGAAAGAAATCTTTGTTTATTTTTAGTAGCTATTACAAAACTCAGGTTTATTTCAACAATAGCCTACACCTACACCAAATGAGTGTTTGCCACAGATACTGTGTTTGTTCTCCACAAAAATAACCATTGAAATGTGATTTCAGGTCGATGCTGTTGTCTTGGAATATAATCTGTGAAGAACAATACTTGGATCACATGTCTATCATCTCTGTTTACACATGAGAAAACATGGGGAATGGATTATCAGAAAAGCCCAAGGTCTTCTCAAGGATCCCATTCTTTAAGTCTTATCACATTGCCATCCTGGGCCTGGACTCTGCAGGGAAAACCACCGTCTTATACAGGCTGCAGTTCAATGAGTTTGTCAACACTGTGCCCACCAAGGGCTTCAATGCAGAAAAGGTGAAAGTGTCACTGGGCGGACACAGGACTGTAACCTATCACTTCTGGGATGTTGGTGGCCAGGAGAAGCTACGTCCACTGTGGAAGTCGTACACACGCTGCACGGATGGTATCATATTTGTGGTAGACTCTGTGGATGCAGAACGCATGGAGGAAGCTAAGACGGAGCTCCACAAAATTGCAAAGACCTCAGAGAATCTTGGGGTACCTCTGCTGGTCGTTGCCAATAAACAGGACTTGCGGCACTCTTTGGGGCTGAGTGAGATTGAGAAGTCACTTGCATTAAAAGAACTGGGCCCGGCAACACCCTGGCACTTGCAGCCTACCTGTGCCATCATAGGAGATGGGCTCAGGGAGGGTATAGGAAGACTGCATGACATGATCTTAAAAAGGAGAAAGATGCTGCGCCAGCAGAGGAAAAAGAGATGAATGAGCCATGCCTTTTATTTGTTTATGTGAAGGATTTATGGAGGATGTTCTCCTGAGTGAATACAGGTGTTGAATTGATACCAATGCAAGGCTCCAAGTCAATATACTGAGTTTTATCAGTCTAAATGTTGAGCTTTGGGATAGTTCAGATAGTGTTTTGGTGAGACTGTTGATCAGGATGTGCTATAAAGGAATCCAGTATGAAGTAAAGAAGGAAAATTGAAATGTTTGGAAGTTAAATGGAAAGCTTAAGGTTTTTAATAAGGGGGGCTGAGGTGGGGTTGAGGTCAGTAGAGGGGAATTAAGTTGTGTATGGCCGAGATTGATTATAATTCTTGAATGTTCAATGGCTATTCCAAAAATATTGCCAAGGAACATTCATGGTAATGAAGATGCATTTGAAAGTTTGGGGATGAACTTGAGTGAATATTCTGATACCATATGATAACTGCACAGGAAGTGTTGGTAAAAAGCAACAACTATTATGTCTCTTTTAATCTCGGAGTTCTATTATCAAAAAACATTCTGTGTGTATGTTATTTTGGTTGTTCTTACACTGTACTTTCATTATGAAAGTGTTGACATGCATTGGTGTCATGAATTTATGTCTACTGTCTGATATCTGTTTGTTAAAAGCACTTTAGATTAAATAAGTTTGACCTTTTCTTACAGTGTTCCAATAGAGTTTATTGTGTTGGACTTATTGTTTATGTCTAGCCTGAAAGAAACAAGACACTGCAGGTGGACAACCTTCGTGGCAATTATTAGAGGATTATGCATAATCTTTTCCTAAATAAAGCGTTATTTACATCAATTTGGACAATGACTATTATGGTTTGAATACATTTGTATTGAAACGCACATACAGTGTGGAGTGATGGATGGGGCTTATGATTATTAGTATTACAGTAACTGCTTTTCTCAGCTTCATAATTTTGTGTTTAGAAAACCTGACAGACAACATGAACTAGGGAAGTGCAGGCAAAACAAAAACAGTTTTCCTATTGTTTTCCATTTCTATTCTTGTACCGGGGGATGAATTAAAATATTCATGAATATTGAGAAACAGACGTCAATTAACTTTTCAACATTATTATATATTCAAGCAATGCATATGCAAAGGAAAGGAAATTAGTAAAACCATTGTCACATCAGACAGGTCTGCCTTGTGACAGAATGTGGTCAGGGCAGTCAGAAGAGCTGTACGCATGTACATACCTAGTACAACAGGCTGAGGCAGGAGATTAGATCTGGGGGGTTGCCCTGGGTATTTATGGATAATGGACTGGACTGCTTATACTGGATGGAATCACGCTCCAAAAATAGCAGATCTGCAACTTCACAAGTGCCGATGCAACTGTCATTACTGTGACAGGCAGTTCATGCCTGTTGCTCTTCCATTCCTTAGAAACAATTGGAAACTTTAAACCCAACAGAGCAACTGTTTAGCCTATAAAACACCCATGCTCTTGTATGTGGTCTACACAGTACTGTGCAGTATCATTTTATGATAGCGTTAGAGCAATGTACTATATTAGCAATTATCACATAGAAGCTTATATGCTACTCCTGAATTGTGAGAAGAAACAGTTAATCACCTTGTTTGCCAAGGAAGGAAATCAGATAGAATAATTGCATTTATAATATTTTCCGGAATTCAAATGATTAAATGAGAGATCACAAGGCTGGGTGCTTTCTTCTCCCTTCTTTACGCAGACTTCCATTTGAACAAAATGGTCTATCCCTTTATGTGAATTGCTTTGGCCATCTTGTGCTGACAGGGAAATGATGAGGTTGGATAAGGTAAAACAGGTTCCTCGTTCAGCAGCATTCCTATAAACCTTTAAGTTCAGCTAGTTATTGCTTGGTAGTTTACTTGTTTCCATTGTGGTCGGTATGTAAAGGGCACCATGTAATGCCACTATAACAATTTTAAAGATTAGTGTAGGGCTATGTGAACTGTCGGTCTCTGGAACATAGCTTGGGCTAAAAAATCATTCATAAAGTGATAGGAAAACTACAATCTTATATTATGGTCTTATTGCTATGGGCCATATTGCCCATGAAAGTATCATGAGAATAATAGAAGCAGTTAAAGCTGAAACAGACAGAATTCAGGGACTGTATCACAACTATTATTTTTTAATCTAAACACTATGATAACCCAAACTGAAGGTGACTGAAATGCTCATCAAAACATGGCATTGTAACTTTAAGCGAAAACACTTTTGGAATCATTCCTCTAGCCAAATACAAAACTGATGTTCTGTATATACATTAGCCACTGCACATTTTTACAATTAAATTTACTCAAGCAACCCTATTTACAGAACCTTTTAGAATCTGCGAAATGTGTGTGACTAGCATGCTTTTTAGTATCTGCAGCCTACGGTACATGACCATATTAAGATCCAGCTGCTCTCTGTGATTGTGCTGTTTTGAGATTTCCTCTGTTGTGTATAACGAGAGAAGAGAAATAGCAATATATGCAATATGCATACTCCCTTTCAGCTTGATTAATATGCAAGGTTATCATTGCAGGATTCATTTTTCTTCCTGCAGTGAGAGCAAGTGGCCTATTTACATGTGAATTCATCTCGTGTCCCTGCAGCCTTGCTTAAAGTCGCAAACGGGGCCACCTGCAAGACGATGGAGGTGGAGTTAGGAGAAGTGTAGATTATTACTCCTGTTTGAGGAAGCTCACTGTAATAAACCTGGACATAATTTGTTTTGTTATATTATAATGTTATTATATTATAATAAAGTGTAATCTTGTGTTTGTTGACCATGCCGATTTTGGTGACATCCCAAATATCCTGTTCCATATCCATACTTTTACCACATCAGTATATTTTGTATCTGCAATCTAGTAAAGATTCAAACAATTATATGCCAATGCTAAGCTACTGAGTACCGTGTGATTCTGTGCAGCAGTGTTTAGGCATGGATGGTTGACAGTGTTCATGTGATGGCATTCCATGGATCAGCCTGTGTGAAAGACTCTTTGTCAAGGTGATGATTGCTCTTTCACCTCTGCCTCTGTCTGACAGAGCATGAACTTCAGCAGCTGTGGGGTGAATGGGAACTCTCTTTCTGTGTGTGTGTGTGTGTGTGTGTGTGTGTGTGTGTGTGTGTGTGCGTGCGTGCGTGCGTGCGTGCGTGCGTGCGTGTGTGGGTTGATTCCTTTTTCATTCTCTGTACCATTTTGACCTTGAACTCTCGGGTAGACTGTTACACCCACACAGTGCATCCATATCCAGAGTCAAAATGTGCCGCAGATTGGCCACACAAAAAAGCGTGTCCTCTGCAGTCTGGGTATTGTGAGGCACAAGCCTGTGAAATCTGTCTTTGGTCTTGTTTGGGCATGAAGGATTAGGGTAGTGGCAGGCCGAGGTCCCCAAAGCTCTATGTTCTCCCATTGTCTGACAGGAAAAGTCAGCAAAAGCAGTGGGCTGGAAAAAAAGCTGGATCAAGTATCTTTGATAGTAGAACAAAATAGATCTGATTCGGTGAACTCAGCATTAAAACATTTTACTATGAAGATACAGCACCGTAGTACAGAACCTAATACTGAAGCCCTCTTCCATTTGCCAAACATGAACTTTAGATGTAAAATGATAAGAGTGATTTATACTTTATACTTGTTGTACTATTAAAGTATGAAAAATCACATCTTTCTCAATAATTCCTTCACATCAAATCAAAATGAAAATAAATTGGACCATAAACTAATGTTTACCATCAATGAAAGCGGAACAACTAAGCCTCAAACCAGAATTGTTTCAACTACTAGCTCAGGAGGTAGAGTGAAATGTTCTTGAGCAAGACATAGAACCCCTGGGTCCCAATGAGCAGGTTTGTGTCTTGTATGGTTGGCTTTATTGTTGGTGAAAACGATAAATGCAGTCATTTAATAAAACTAGATTCACCTAGCCTTCATGGAAACAGGATGGCACTCCTAATCAGAAGTACAACCATGAAACACACCATGAGTAGTTCATTAACAGCAATGAATGATGAGGTTATATTGTATCACAGATAATTGCTATTTTATTACAAATGGAGAGTTCATGTTTCTCAAAATGGTAACTGGTGTATTTATGTACAGTAGTGCTTTACATAGATTGTGCATTACATTCACCCATTCACACACACAATGATTGGACACTAATGACAGAGGAAAACAAACATGCAAGGCACCAACCTGCACATTGGGAACAAATGCTCAGCAAAACTATGAGTCAGTGTTTGTCTCAATTTCCATGGCAATCAGATCCAGCCTTTCAAAGTATAAGCAGTGTATCATTCTGGCTCATGCCATGAGCTCTGCCCAGTTATAATGATGCACCACAAAACTGCATTCAAGTCTTTGGGTATGGTGCATGCCTTTCACTGGAGTCGTTGTACTGTGTTCTCGTTTGTATCAACATTTATAGAGTCACCTCAGGGGCCAGGCACCAGGTTGCCTATTCTATTTATTCAGTTCAATTGAAATACTCTTTGTACAGCAAAGAAAGGTCTACGATTCTAAATAATATACAAATACAAAGGGGAGTTAACAATCCCACTTCCCAATCAGGTAATAGTAGTGCAATATTCCTTGAAGTATGGCCTAGTTAGAAACAATTGAGGGCATATCCTGACCACACAAGACAGAGCAGCATTGTTCCTAATGTAGTTGCAGACACATATTGTCCAATTATAAATTTATTTTATCTATTTTGGGGGGATGGGGTGGTGATCTACTTCAGGAGGGTTACTTAAACACAGACATCCTTACTATTCTCACAAGCCTCTGTTTGTAGCTTAAGTTACTTTTCAAAGCCATTCATCATGGTGACTGGCCAAAGAAAAGGTTATTTTCTTCCCTACTTCAAAGTCAAGCAGAGTGATGATGCAGGTTTGATACAAGAAGCATACACAAGACTCTCTCTCTTCTACTCCACTCAAGTAAAACTTCTGAGGGGGGTGGGGTTATGCTCTCTGGCCCTTTGCGCTATAAATCAAAATAAATTAAAGTCACAATACCCCAGCCCATCTGGTTCACTTAGCATTAACAGGCATTCGACCTGATTTACAACGTTTGTTAAAATTCTATTTTTTTCTACTCAGTCTGTGTCTCAGAGCAGGGCTGTGGTCAGAAGAAATATCTTACAATGACATCATCATTCTCCTAACCTAGAGAAAGTGCCATTCTTTGCGCAGGTCTCCATGCTGTGGCTTCCTGGTGACACTATACGACAATGTAAGGGTGCATTTCTTCTATGTATTTGATGGCAATTGGAAGATTTGAGGCATTTTGTTCCAAAAATGTGTTTTGCAAAAATCCACCGGTTGGTGGTGCTATATCAGGCCAATTTCTTTTTCCACAAAAGGTCGTCGTCTTATGACCAGAGTCATCTTATATTCAGGACAATACGTAGATGGATTTTGTCTATTTGCTTTAAATTCAGACCTTGTGTAAAAAAAATCTGTCCCGAAAATGTTTTAGTCCATAGATTATGTCAGTGGTAGGTAGATGGGTATCTGAACTGTCCACAGCCCTCCTCTGAATAGACCGAATGAGTATTTAGTGAGGGAGAATTAGTCCATGGCTGCACAAGGAAAATATCTGTTCTTTCCCTCCTCCATTGAAAAAAAAGAAAAAAAAAAAGAAAACCCTGTCCATGCGACAAAGATATCCGTGTCACACATACAACCCAAAACGGACATTTTGGGCTCCAACACCAGGCCAGGCATAGGCGGATTATGAAATTAAGGGCCCCTGGGCCACCACCAGCCAAAGGGCCCCCCTACACCAGAGGTTTTTTCTGCCCGGCAAGGCAGCATGATGGTTTAGGACTTTTGGGGCTATTTTAGTGACACAAAATTAGTAAACCCATTGTTAATATTGACCGTGTGCACCAGTATTATTCACTTTTACCCCTTTTTTAGGTGTGGGCCCTGAGCTTGAGCCTCTTAGCGATCACGCGTACACTCAAGCTCATGGGCCCCTGGGCCTGGGCCCAACGTGCCCGTTGCATAATCCTTCCCTGAGGCCAGGCCAGTAGATGGCGATAAGAAATATTTGGCACAACACAAAAATGACCGGTGTGAGCTGGTTTCCATGGTTACCCAAATAAATTCTCCATTCTCCACTTCGTCTTTTGTTATAGTTGACTAAAATAACTAAGTGGTTAAACAAACATGAATTGACCTCCTCTATTAACGTCACATTTAGGTCAGTATTTATTCATAATCCCAGTAGTAGGCTACCTTTTATGTGAGAAAATAAAGTGAATGCAAAATTGGTTGTTTGGTGACGTCATGAGCTGATGAGCATGTGCAGTATGAGAAGCGACAATGGGCATGCGCGGCTATTATCGTTTTTGTTTCACGTGTCTACACGGCTCTGGATATTTTCGAAAATCTTCACTTATTTATGCATTTGCACAAAACGTTTGAGTGACGGAAAGCGCTGTTTGCGTGTAGTAGAAAGGCCCAAACGCAGGAACATTTCTGCGTTTGACAAAAGATCAGCAGTCGTGTATAGCCAGGGCCTGATGGGTGAAGTGAAATCATCTTTTGAGTTATATATTTGTTGTTTTGTATTTGTTTCTGTTTGATATTTATCCATTCTGTTTAATTTGTACAGCCAGAAAATTGAACGCCGAACACATGATTATTACAGTGATGACACTTTTCCAATCTCAAACAAGTCTTTATAAATGATACTGGGTCTGTTGAGAGCCTCTGGATTTGCTGTAACAAATTGGTCTAATCTTTTTTAGAAACATCTAAAAACCCAGTTAAAAGCGGGCTAGATCATTTCCCTCTCAATAGATTTGTCCATCATATGACTATGACCCACATTTCATCCCAATTTCCAGCAGCACCCACAGCAATAATGAGTTAATATTTCAATCCAGTCTTTTAACCCATGGATAGGGAGCCGAAATTAGTGGTGGCCAACTCTCTAATTTTGTAGCTCCTTGATTTCGCATGCATCTTGGTTAGAGGGTTTGATTAAATCTTTTAAATTAAAGTACAGTCAGCTCAAAATAGATTGATCAGAGTTATATTAGGGATGGATCCTAGAACCCATAGAAAGGAACCATTTTAGAGAACTGAACTGGCTCCCTATAGAATTTAAGGTTCCTACGATGGTCCATAAAATTAAATACGGAGAGCTTCAACTGTCCTAACAACATGCTTCAGGGAGGTAAATGAGATCTACAAACATTTTACCAGAGCTAGTATAGCAGATATGGTGCTTCCGGCTTTAGTTGTCAAAAATACATTCTTGCATCCAGACAGATACTCTTCAGAAACTTCAGATCAGTGTTTCAGGCTTAAACGTCAAAGTAAAATGCCGTCCATTTCCATTTCAGTGCACAAAGGCTATCACATCTATCTTCAGTATCGTATGTCAAACCCAAAAATGCTGTAGTTCAATTCAAACTGATCAAATTATTTTGTATAATTGAATATCATCTTTATATCGAATTGTGTGATGTATGCATAAAATGTGTGAAAGTACTACAGAAAATGTGTTTTGCCAAAATCAGCTTCAAGTTCAAGAGGTTTATTGTCATATTCAAGCAGGTTGAATTCAAACAGGTTGAAATTCAAACAGTTGAAATGAAATTTGTCTTGCTCATATGGGGGAGGGGGGTACCCAGGTTGTAGTGAGCGAGGCTGCCATTCTACAGCACCAACATAAATACAGTTCATGGTGACGCTATAACAGGCCAATGTGGAATATTTGGGGCAGAGGTGTGTGCACAATACCTTTTGGGAGTTATTTGTTGCAGAAATGAGAACACAAATCCAGTGATAAAGAATCTTTTTTTCCCCTGTGTGTCCCCCCCAACTTTGAGTATTACCTGAAACCTTAGACTAAGGTCCCAAAGCCATATCTGAGCTCAGAGACTCATTAGAAATATATCTTTGTGGCCATGAAAAAAAATACAAGGTACCTTTGTCTTTGGGGAGAATTCAGTGGCGCTCCTAAGCTTGGAAAGATAGGACTGAAAGGAGAGACTTCAAAAGAGGGCAGGCTCCAGTCTACCTTTTTTCTGAAACAAGAGAAGGCACAGATGAAGTCTCTGTCATCATTCACATGAAGAGAATTTACTGTATATTTCAAAAAACATTGCTAATTTTGTATGATACTAAAATCATTAGCGTCCTAAATTTTTCACAGAACACACAGCCAACATTATGTGGCACAGGTCCAGACTGGCATTTGGTCATGGGCCAGCATTGCTGAAGACATTTCAGTCAGGGGAATTTAGGGGAAATTTTGCTTTCTCCCAGCTGTGGTTTTCCATGCCTGTCATGGTGTTTGATGGTGAAATGCTAAGCACGGTCTCTTCCTCCTTGCAGCACAATACATTTGTAGGTGAATGGAAAAGCTGTACTGAGGGGAAAAGTCACTGATGTTAAACAAACTAAAAAGAGCAAGGGGGAATACTCAGCAATGAAAGGCAAATAACAGTTGCCTTAAAACTGATTCTACTTGCTGCTATTATAATATGTTGGGATTGATTCACTTTATTATGAGTAAGATGCTTGAGAAATGCAATTTCACAGTCTAGAATTACTCTAGAAAAAATAGAATTACGCCAATTATCTAAAGTTTGTTCCACAGTTTGCATTATTACAAATAGAAAGGGGACTACGCTGAATTATTCAACTAATAATTATTGCATTTGTTCAGTGTTATTAAAGGCAAAAGTCTTCCCTGTTCCAACAATAGGAGCCTCCATTGGGACAGGCTTGTAGCACAGTGAGTGATTTAGGCTCACACTGCTGAAGACCTGTTCCACAAGAGCAGGTGCATCCTTGTCAAGCAGGAAGTCACTGCTGTATGCCCCTCACACTCAGAAGAGCAAACACGTGGGTAGTGAAGTTTCTGGGAAGGAAAACATGTGACCGCATGAACTCTCCTCAGCTATTGTCAATGCCAGTGTTCTTTTTTGTTGTTGTTGAAGGCCTAATGCATGGAGAATTTCACACCACATATATTGAAGGACACAGAACATCACGTGTGTCTGAAGTCTAAAATGCTCTGAATGCCTGTCTGGGAATGTTGATTACATTCTCTTCTATTTTGTACTTAGTTGGCTTTTCCACAAGTTGTAGAATTGACAATGCAAGCCATTTGCAAGATATTTGTAACCATTAATACAACACAACAAACACCCGGCCATAAATAGCTTTGCAATATTGATCAGATAAAAAAAATCTCCATGTCTTGTAAAACATTAATGACTGGAGTGGAGTCCATCATCATTTAATTTGATTTCAAACCATTGTTTATACTCGAAAGTTATCCTTTACAGTGGCGACGAACAATCAATTGAATTTCACATTGCCTGTGGAACTGAAACAGTGACACATGTCTATAGCTTTAATCATTGCACATACTTATGGATGGCAGTGTTCTATTTGTGTGCTGCTGATGGAGGGGAGTGAGAATAATGTTGGCTGGTTATGTTGCAGCATATTTGCCCTCAGCTGTCCTGTCTCATAGCAAGAGGCATACCACAGTCCCCCCTTTTACTTTCATACCCCCTACAGTATGTACGCCTTTCTTTTTCACGTTGCCCTCACAGGCAGAGACAAGTGGCACTAGGCTAGCGCAAGTAGGTCAAACTCCCACCATTAAACCCTTGTGTTCATGTTGGGACATCAGGACAAATGGATCCTACTTAAATTCAGACAAAAACTAAAGGAATTCTGGTCTCTGGGGACCTCAGCCACATGCATCTTAATGAGGTAACAGTGGAGAGTTAGCCAGTATGCTTGTTCAGAAAAACAACAAACAACAACAATGGGATGCACAATGATAATGCATTCTGGCAGGATATTGTTTGTTATCAGAGAAAATCAGTGAAATCTAGGCTGTTTTTTCTTGATTGGACCTCCCAGTTAACCTCTTATCAGACATCCAGAGAATAGCCACCTATACAGATGAATTAATTAGTACTCATTACTATCATGCCTGTTTAATGTTAAATGTTTCGTTATAGATAAACTATTAGATTGATAAGTTACATTGATACTACTGTCTAGTTAGATATCCGTGTTTACAAGTGCCCTCAACTTAGTGTTGCCACACGCCCCGGATTTTCCTGATTGTCCCGGATTTTCATGGTCTGTCCAGGAAAAAATAAAATAAATCCTGGACACTTGAATGTCCCGATTTTTATACATGGTCAAAAGTATTTTTGTTTTCTTATTTTTTTACATGGCCAAAACTAGAGACTGCAACTAACCTGACTTGCGTCACTCACAGTCTCAGATCAGTATGATAGACCTATTAAATTGTACCGTGCCTGTACGTACCAGTGTTGCCAACTTGGCACATTTGTCGCTATATTTACCTCTTTTCCGGACCCCCCCTAAATCTAAATCTGTTTATCTAAAGATAACTGAGATGAGAAAAATGAAAACTGGACTGCTCCAGAAAGAGTTGGAAATGAATGGTTAAGTAGCTTAATGATTAATCTGATATGTAGAAGAGTAATAAAATAATGAGAGCAGTAACATTTCAGTGTAAAAGTGTGATATATTTCTGGGTTAGATGTGCGAGGTGATGAAAGAGGTGCGTTGCTTCTGACCAAAAGGCTGATAATTGCCGCCGATAATAGGCCGCCGATTGGATGGTCAAAATGTCCAGGATTTTTGTCAGACACATGTGGCAACCCTACCTCAACTGTCCTGTCTAATCATAGACCTACTGTGTATAGGAGACTTTGACTGCACTGTGCCAACCTTGGCACAAACCTTCCAATAACCAAATTCATACAAACTTATATATTCATCAAAGGCAAACTTTAGTTTAGTTTTAGACTTTTATAATACAGTACAGGGAAGGGGGAAAAAGGAATGGAGTCTTACAGGCCTACAATTATGAAACAGCTAAACCTGTCCTCTTCACCTTACGCAAACAAATCTCCATTCGTCACTATACTATATAACCTACCATGATGTCACTGACTGAGCAAACACAGTAACAAAAACTAAGAGACTAAAATAATAAAGTGCTTCCTGCACCACAGATTGTTCTCCCTACCAGGTGCTGTGTGCTCACTCTGTGGGCTACAAAGTGTAACTCAAAACCCAATATTATGTGCTGTGGAGTCTGGCAACAACATGCATTAGTGTTATGTTTGTCTGGGGTGCTGTCAGAGGTATCCTGGCCAATAGTGGTTGCATTTTGCCATTTTGCATTGTGTTCGGTGACACATGAATGAGTAAACATGTGGCTGATGAGTGATGACCCTGCATTATTTGTCACTGACGCACATTATTGTATTTGCAGGTGCACATAGACACACGCACACACACGCGTCAGCCCCCCCCCCACACACACACACACACACACACACACAGGCCAATACTATTTTTATGCACCATTAATTTATCCTTGACACGAATGTTTTTAAGGGAGAAATAAGTAAATATAAGTATCAAGAATCAAATAATGAAGTGATTTATGGTTTGGTCATGAATCATCATCATAATAATGTTATACAGTTTTCTACTGAATTGTAGAAGCTCTGTGCTGATATATGTGAAAGGGTGAAGTACTAGTCCGATCTGGCCCAGAATAGATTAGCTATAGCTTTATTATTTCGACTGGTGAAGACCTGGACACCATCAACTCGTCACTATTCATCTCGTCATCAATTCATCCCAGTAGTGACCTGTATGAAATAACATCAGTATCTAAAAGAGTTATGTAGGCATACAATGAACAGCTATTCTCACAAAAATAGGTTTGTCTTGAATAGGTTGAATAGTCTTAAACTTTTTTATTTGTTCAATAGGAGTGTGGCAAATTGAGACGGGTGACTTGTCTTATATGAGTGTCAAGCTACAGTATCTGTATCTGCATTCCAGTGAGGATAGGAGAGAGAAATAGAAGGGGTGAAGGGGAGCTTTTGCATGAGAAAGAGGTAGATGGATACATTTAGTTGAAGGAGGATAAGCCGTGGCATAGTGTAACTGGTACAGACATGGTGGACCTTGAACACAGCATTACGTAATCAAGTGTACACAGGTCAGTACTATCAGTGTCATACAATTTATAGCCTAAATTTTAGGCTATAAATTGTATGACACTGATAGCAGTCAGTAGTCAGAACCTTTACCATGGCATTATTTATGTTTTAGGCCCTAAAACATTAATAATGTCATGGTAAAGGTTCTGACTCCCACTAGTACAGTGTATGTACAATCTGTACATGGTACAAGGTATGTTACTACGCTACTACGGTAAGAATATAAAAAAGGGCCTTATGGTACATCATATCATGTCAGAACTGGATATTTAGCTGATGTGACTTTGGGCTATACAAGCAAAGCAAAACAAAGCGATGTAAATTCCCCATCATCATGTTGGAGCAGTAAAAAAATATAAACTATTTTAAAGCATATTTATCTCTGAACTTTCAACTCAAATTCACCTGCCTTCATGAGATTTTTAATGCAAAGAGAAACATATATTTAAGACAATTCCCCACAGAATACATTTAGAAAAAATTTGCATGTTGCTATTTCCACATTAGGTGTGGCCAGAAACCCCCGAACATTAACTTTATGCATTATTTATCATTTCATAAAAGAGCCAATTAGAACATGTGTGCTTTTCACCAGACTGGGGCTGTAGGACTAACATTATAACTACATTAAACAGGACACAAATAGAACCCTTTCATATTAATTCACTGGGGGGTTGAAGAGCATCAACAGTGCCAGAGTGTGTATAGGAATTTTTAATTCCCCAATTACATGCTAAGACGCATAGTTGTTTATATGTGTCTAGAGGGAATTCTCATGGTGTGAGGAAGTAGAAGCCAGGAGGGTGTGGGTGGGTGTGTACATGCACGTGTACTGTGTGTGTGTGTGTGTGTGTGTGTGTGTGTGTGTGTGTGTGTGTGTGTGTGTGTGTGTGTGTGTGTGTGTGTGTGTGTGTGCGTGTGTGTGTGTGTGTGTGTGTATGTTGCAGAAACAGGAGTCACTAATTTCTTAGACCCGTGGGAGAGAGACAGGCCAACAGTATAAGTGCTGGGAGATGTTGATATTCAAGAAATTTGTTTTGGTGAGTGACTCCCATTGCCCTCTAGGCCTAAGAGCTCTTTTGTAAGTTCTGCTAAGAGTGTGTGTGTGTGTGTGTGTCTGTGCGCACGGCTTGTTCTTTAAAGATGAATTTGGAAGCAATTAGTTTCCTTGCAATGGGATAGTGAGATTGAGGCCCATACAGTACCATACTCAACAGTATGTACAACGTATGAGCTGCTCATGCCCTACATGCACACAGCATACGCGCACACAACCACACACACACACACACGCTTATGGTTGTAATCCTTGTGACGTCTACTTATGTCATTAACAGTGAGTTCAGGTGTTTGCTAAAGAGTACTATACACTCTAGGTCATACGTCATACCCGGTGAGCTCAAATGTTTTTAAGTATATTTTTTTTGTGGTAAAAATGTGGTATAAACCACGTGATTTTGTAAAATAGAATCATTTTTTGTGTTTGTATATATGTACATATCGTCCCTTATGTGCATGTGTGTGTGTGTGTGTATGCGTATGCGTGTGTTTGTGTGTTGCACCAGTTACCAGTATTCTGGCAGTCCAATCTTCTGAGTTCTGGCAGAGCTCCATGAGTCACAGTCTGAAGGTCTTAAGGCCTTACCCATAGTATATTTTCTAAAGTGAAACATATAATTTTGTAATTTATAAGAAGTATATATGACATACAAAAACAGATATAAGATCCATAGTATTTCTTTTGGTAAAGTAGCTTTTATGAAAGATACCACTTTCAAGAGTTTGCATATAAAGTTTTTTCCATATGGGTATCCCTGATCTGATCCTGCACTTCCTTAAATATCAGATCTACAAGCTCAGAGGGTTCACCTGCCAGGCACCGGGCACCATGGTCTAACTGGCCAAACAGTATTCTGTGGGCCAGTCGGTCTTGGGGCATCCAGATGGACCGGATCACATGTCCGAGCCAGCACTGTTGGTGCTGGGAACTCATGGCCTCAATACTCCTGCAGTTGGTCTTGCCAGGTATTTCACTATGAATGAGACACATGCTTATGTCAGCCAGGTAAGGCAAAGGAAGGATGGATGCACTGAAGCAATCCAATATGGGAGCACTCCAGGGACTTGGAACTTGGTGTGATACTCCATGCTTCACAGTTAGAGTATGGAAGATTCAAGATTTGGTGCATAACCTGGACTTGCCCCTCCTATCTAGACTTGAGTGGGAACCTCCCATAGACAGACCATTATTTATTTGTATTAAAGAACATCTAGCTCACCAACATTGCAGCTATATGAAAGCTTGAATCATCCTTTCTATCTCTGATGTATTAGTTTGATTAAAAACCCATTCCCTCGTTAAAAATCCTATAGGATTCCTCCTATAAGATTTTGGAACAAATCCTATTGGATATTTTCTTATAGATTAAGAAAATTGTATAGGATTCCTATAATAATCCTACAGGATATTATAATATTTTAGGATTTTTTAATCATAGGATTTTTGATAAAACCTCAGACCCGTTGCTGTAGTCTCCCAAAGACACTCTGCAGGTAAACTAGGTTGGAGGTGATGTTATTGTTAGTGGCTTGTGGTCAATTGTAAAATCATTGACGACTTATTAGGGAAACTTTAGAATTTTGGCATGCACACACGAGTGATTGTGCACGCACACTACTAACACACTACTACTTAACATCAGAACCTTTTAGTGGGAGGCTCTGCTTAACACAAGGTGGTGCGACATTGCTGTTGTTTGCTGCCATCTGGTGTACAAATGTGTTTATGTAGTGTAGGACATTGGACTCATCTCAACTAAAGGGTTACTTCGCTGAATACTTGCTTTACTATGCTCTCAATGAACATGCATGGTAGCCTATAACAATTCCCATTTAAGTGACTTTATATTTTCAAAGTAGCCTAATTGGTATGCAGACTGTGGGCCTATTGAGGGCAAAGCCACATGGCTATCTTCTATCTATATGTTTTGTGTTCCTGAAGTCCCCATCTCTAAAATGCATGCTGTGTGAGTGTGTATGATAAAATCGGCAAGCCTATTATGAAATATGATGGCCTCAGCTGCCTGACTCAGTGATCTAAACATTTATCTGCATCTGCATATTGATAACCACGACCTGATTATTATCGGAGGGACTAACTGTATTATATGACATGCATGCTTGTTTCTGCTCATTCTGTTCTTCTCTCTGTTTCCTTAATCTGCTAGGGATGTCCACTGTACTGTACATATTTCTTGCTGTGTGTACTATAACTCCATAAGATGTGTCTAAATCACAACAATTTGTAACAATTCGTTTCATCTATAGCCTACTATACTATTGAATATTATAGCCTACACAGTACATCCTGAATGCACCACATCTCTGTGTGTGATGCACATTAACTTAAAAACCATTCGCCCCATGACTTCAAATTTGACACTTGCAGTCCACACCAGCACAGGCAGTGCTGTGCCAGTGTCACTTTGGTCGGACCCACAATTGTCCAGAACCACCACAAAAGGCCTCAACCTGCAGGCTCTGGACTATAGCCTGATTGTCAGGTGCTGAGCCCTGCTCAGGGCACTCAATGGAGTGGCCGGGGGGTCTATGGGCTGGAACCTATAGCTCTGGACAAGGCCAGGTCCAGTGTCCATATATGGAGCTGACCTGTTCTGACATCACAACACTCCACATTTTGATGTGGCACTTACTAGGATATCTAGTAAGTATCTAAAAATTACCCTTTAGCAACTTAGGCCTAAATGCATTACTTTGGTGAACTTAAAATCAATGTTTTATTTGATGGCCTTCCTGCCCTGGCTTTTGACGTTATTTCACAGTTTGCACACATAAACTGCCACATCCCTGTACTTCCTATATCACGCTATATTCTACTGTATTTTCGTCAATGTGTGATCATGAACGCAACTTTCTGCCTGGAGTTGTTTTATTCTACACATTACAATTGTGTTAATGAGGACACCTGAGCCAAACAATCAGTGTTTGTGTACTGCACATACACATGAATGTTAGCGTTTGTGCAGTGTGCTATAGGCCATAGGGTATAATTCCACGTTCCCACCCAGTAGGCTACTAGGACGTTTCCTAGGTATTAGGTTATTATTGTAAGCAAAGAAATCGGGGGGCCTGTATTTCTTTTTGCTACTGGTACTTCAAGACCTTTCTTGGTTTTCTCAGCTTTTCTGCCAATATGCAATTTTGATTTATCGACTGCTTTACATGCAGCACAACAGTATATTTTTTTGCCTGTTATGTAGTGGCTATAGAGGCTGACTTTAACGGTACAACTTGCATACTGTACTTATCCCATGGGGTCTGTACATGCAGTTTACCCCTACACCAAATATCTTTGGTGAAAATAGATCTATGAGCAAATAGCAATGTGTACTGTTGTGAGCTTTTATATCAGTTATTTTCACAGAATGATTTTTATTATGACTCACCATAGTAGGGATGCTATAGGGTTCATTAGTAAGAGATGTTTCCATATTATTGTAAACTGTATACTACTAAAACAATAGTTCATCAGTTTCTGCTGCTGCTGATGGCGGATATGATTGCAGATCATCCTCCCCATCTTTCAATTATCTAGTCTTTCTTCATTGTATTCAAGTTCCTCTCCAAAAGCCCTCAGAAGAGGGAGCTATTGTTACTCTGATGAACACAACAGTACGCCACACCAATGTCTACTTTGTGAGTTTGTTTGATCAACTAGTGGACTGGACTCATTATTATGGAGCTTTAATATATGTTCACATGTGAAATTGTTTCTTTGTTTTCAAGTGAGATCTTTCATACTTGTTTTTCTCTCTCAAATGCATAACTCAGACCTCGCATAAATTATATATTCAAGTAATTCCTTGTTTTTGTTTTTTACCCCATTGTGTGAATAATAGTTTTGTCTTGCCTTACATGGCAGTTACACATTTTATAAATTGAACTATATAGTAGGTATAAATGAACACTGACAATTAAAAAAAAGTTTAATAAATTAAACAAATAGTGGTGTATGATGCTACATAATGTAGTCTACCATGGTAAATGTTAAATGCTATAAATGGATATATCTAGGGTAAATGGACATCGAGGATTTCAGTGTAAAATAATACAAATACTGGTGAATATGTTGTTACACAACAAATTAGGATGTGTATACTGTAGCCTTATGCGTAAATGTGAGAGGATAAGCATTTTATTTAATTAAACATATTGTGAAAAATGTATTTATGTATTAACATATGTTTTTATGTATTTTCAATTGTGGGGAGAAGAAATTGTCTTCCTTTAGCATAAACAAAGTGTTAATTTTAGGTGATTTAATTAAAAACACACACACACACACACACACACACACACACACACACACACACACACACACACACACACACACACACACACACACACACACACACACACACACACACACACACACACACACACACACACACACACACACACACACACACACACACACACACACACTTTTATGACAATAAAGCTTTTAATTTCAGAGCAATCAATAAGCAATAATAATAATCAAAATAATAATATAAACACTTAATTTACTTACAACATAATTTAGTGATATTTATTTACTTGAGATTATTCTTGTGATTAATCTATCAATTACCTTTTAAATTCATATAGGTTGCTCCCAAAGCGACATTTTATAGGCCTATGTTCCGCTCAACAGTAGGCCTACAAGCCCACAGTGACTTACCAAGTAAATTAAATACCTTATTTTCCAACTTAATTCCAGTATGTGTGTGTGTGTGTATAATATATATACACACACACACACTTCATATTTCAATTATGCAGCCCTAATCTAATCGTCATTTTTTTCATCTTGCTCAACTCAATGTTGAATGCACGCACACACGTAACTTTGTCACTCTGTGCCATCTCCTCACGAGCAATCAGAAACAAGTTCGATGCCTTTGTGGACGATAAGAGCATTCACTGCTGCTTTGTATGCACACTCACTTTAGCACGCCGGGCCGTCGTATCTGAGAGCAGTGTGATTAATTAGCTTAGAGTTCATAACCCCCCAAATTAGCGCCGGAGCACTCGGGCTAATGAGCTGACTGTGATACTGGAGGTTACAATAACCAATACAGCTCATCTGTCAAGACTCAAGACCTTTAGAGTAGAGCAGGCCACCAAGCAGGAATTCTATGAATGGTGCAGGTTGTGAATGAGGGAAGGCTACTGGGTAACTACAGTATGTGGGTAGGTAGGTAGCCTTGCTTAGTAGTTATAAGGCTACTTAGGTAAAAGTGTGTGGGTAGCCTCGGAAACCCAGACGATTTTATTTCCAGGGAGTATAAGAGTACTGGGTAGGTATTTGTGGCTACTGGTGTGGGTACGGATGAGTTGCACACCTAGGTAGGCTGTGCATATGTGCCATATGTTCTACAGATTTTTTTTTACGAGTGTGAAAAAAATAATGACAAATAATTATGCAAATACTAATAGTAAAGCTGTTAGACAATATGCATTGGCATACCTGCATTTAAACATATATTGCTGACAATCTAAGAAGTTCTATAGTGATTCAGTTCTGGGTGCATAAAAAGGTAATCAACCCACAATGTGATTATGTGACGCACCAGGAAATTAAAAAAAAATATGTTGTGGTCTTTCTTTAACTCTCATTGAGGTTTGACCCACTTGGCCAGCATGGGCTGTGTGGTCCGGTCCAGAGCTGCCAGCTGCAGTTGCCGCGGGTGATGATGAAGATGTTGGCACAGCCCGCGACTCAGGTGCGATCTCCAAGGGGACCAGCGGGGCTGTGACAATCTGATCAGCTCCGCGGCGACTGACACCTGACCGCCCACCCACCTGGAATGGCTAACACCACCAGCTCTCCCCAACAGGCCTGAATCACAAAGACGCAGAGGCTTATGAATGGCATGTGATCTAATGTGACATGCCACAAAAGGTTGTAAGTAGGTCATCACTGGAAATGGACAATATAGGGACATGGTATCAAAAGACAGTGATTTACAGTGACTGACAAATATAACTCTAGGCGCTTGCTGAATCTAAAATGTTAGATTGCAGTATTTTTTTTAATTGTTAATTGTTCATTGTTAATGCAATTATGTGTTTTATTGTTACGCTGTGGGATGATGATACTATAACAAAGTTTTCCAAGTCGAGTGGAAATACAGCCTGTTCGGCTCTTGGGTAGCTCATTCAATTTAATTAGACTGCAATCAAGGCTTTATCATTATTTAACATTTTCCCCCTTTGATGTTGATGTTTTGGGTTCATTGCTCTGAGCAAGACCCACATACACACAGAGACACACATACTGTACATAAACACACACAGATATGCACAAACTCCATCCAATACTTTCCCAATGATCTATTAAGCAGATTTTTTTTGTAAATATATGTATATACTTTCCCATATCTTTAACTTAATTAACTTAAAAAAGAAAGGAAAAAACGATGCAATGAAATTTCATTTGAAGATAGGCCTATGGCTTTTTGTGTGTGCGTGTGCATAGGGGCCTTTGCAACACACCATTTCAAATGTCAAAAGCACAACTGTGTGCGCATCACCCGTATAGCCCTCATTTGTAAATGTGCCTTTTTTGATTTGTCATTGGCTCATGTGATAACCAGGTTGATTTTAATTGGACGAGGCACTCGTCAGCATTGCCTCTCATTGGCGCGCAGGCCATCCAGAGTGCTTCCTCCCTGCTCGGCCACCTTGCTTCTTGTCCCACAGGACACTATTAATCGCTGCCAGGTCCGAGCCTGTTCGTTAAACCATGTCACGCTGCGCACGCTGCCGCAGACAACAGCACAGAGTGAGAGAGAGCAAGAGAGAGAGGGTGTGAGGGAGAGAGAGACACACACACACCCACACACCCACACACACAGATCGAGAGACAGAGGGAGACAGAGATTTTAAACTCCCTCTTTACAACTGTAATGCTATATTTATAAGTTGGTATTTATAAACACATTTGCATATATCAAGATGAAAAAGTTGTTTGAATTGGAGGGCAATTTGCATTTGGTGAAACATATGGCAGAGCCGCGGAAGCCATGGGCCATGCCTTCATTACCCGATCTCCGTTTCATCAGCTCCTCGCTCCCCCACTGAGCCTCCCCACGGCGGAGCCTTCTGTCCCCGAGGTTTCAGTGACAGGGGACAATATGTCCCCAAGGTGAGGAGCAGGGGGAAAGCCGCACGCACACCACTCCTCCAATGATTATTTAATCAGACTCTTCACTCTGGATCTAACAGAGGAGAGAGGTACAAAGTGGTGCTTATTACCCATTTGTTCAATGCAGGCAGAAGAGAGGGAGAAGGGGTGATGGGAAGAGGATTGTCTGGAGTGGCAGAGCAGTTAACGGGACTGAGGGATGGGACGAGATGGTACAGGAGTATAATGGGATGGAGGAGACAAGACAATTAACACTACAGAGGAACAGTGAAAGAGGAAAGTCAAAAAAGAGACCAGAAAGAAAGAAAGAAAAAAAGAAAGAAAGACCATGCCGTGAATACCAGGCAACAGAAAAAAAGCATAGCTTATAAATGTATTGAAGTAAGTTAAAATGACAGATCAAGGCAAGCAGGAAGTGTGTGTGTGTGTGTGTGTGTGTGTGTGTGTGTGTGTGTGTGTGTGTGTGTGTGTGTGTGTGTGTGTGTGTGTGTAGGTGAGAGTTCAGCTACACACAGTCTCTCCTGCATGGGTTATCTGCTGCTCAGTGTACACTCAGACACATGCCCTATTTGCATGTGCAAAAAAGCCTTGTGTGCTGTACATGTGTCATAGTGGTAGCCTCTATATCCCTTGGCTCTATACCTCCTATAAGCATGTGTGATCTTCCTTGTCTAAAACTCCCTGTTCCCAACATCTCACGTTGTGCCCTCATCAGAGGTTGTCAGTAAGAGCTTACTTAGGCTACTTAAGTAATTCATCTGTACATTATCCGTACATTACTATTTATGTATTTACATTAAATGGTAAATAGTGCATTTATATAGCCTTTAAGGCGCAACCAGCAAATCAAGAGCAATTTTGAGTTCATTGTCTTGCCCAAGGACAATTCGACATGAAGAAAGGAAGAGCTGTGATCATTGGACAACCTGCTCTATACCTCCTGAGCCACAGCCGCGCATTATATTTTTGGATACTTGTAACTTGTACTCATAACCTTTCAAAGCCTTACAGAATATTGTGCATTTGTCTACTACATTTCTAGGAAGGGAAGAACTACTAATTCGATTAGAATTAGATTGTGCTTGGACATGTGATACATTCAGCTCATATTAAAAAGAAAATGTACTTTGCAATTTGGGCTGCATTTTCAAAAGCAACTACTCCTGAACTCCTCCTCCTTGTGGAGTAACATTGGATCAAAAGTTTCTGTAAGCTTTCCGCAGGCTGTGTCTTTTCCAGTCTCCATGTTATTTCCAGGTGCTATCTGTAGCACTAAGTGCATGGGGAGGGGCAGAAAATAGCACGTGGGCCACCGGGCGGCCGGGAGCCACAGCTGTCTGTCACGGTTTCTGCCCTCAATGTTTGTCTTGCTATTTCCATAGTCCATTCCATTTGGATGGTGCTGAATTTAGAGCCAGGTGGTTGTTTTTTTGAAGGTCATGCCGGTTATTTCGAGAGTACCTGTCCACAAATGTACACCTGGGAGTCTAATTTTAGGCAAATAAGCAGGTTTAAAACCTGTTTTGTAGGGTCCTGTTTTTGACAGTTTCACATGTTATGAATAGACAACAATTATTAAATTACTGGGTTGCGGCTTGTATAAAAAGTAAGCATGTTAAAGTAACTGTTCATAAAGCAGTATTATCTTTATGCTTTAGTCAACAGTTTTCCCACTTAAGGTGTGTCTCAAGAAAGAAGTGTTATTATCCTTATCACTACTTTAATATTAATATTCAATAAATAATTCCTGCCATAACGTATTAGAAACAATTTAGGTAAATGCATTAGCTTTTGGTCTTGTTTGTTGTTTAAGTGAAGTGAATCGTCTTCCACCAGGGTTCAAAGCATCAACAGGCCAACGCCTCAACAACCTGCAGGTTATTACGCCCGGCACAGACAAAAACACATATCTCAGCTATGTACATACCCATAGCAAAATACTGGTTTAATTAATCTCCCTTTATGATAATAATTTAATGTGAGCCAATAAATAGTAATTTTTTGCTCAGTATTTCTCAGCACTCAAAAACTCTAATGTTTAAAGTGAAACGGGGAGGGCAAACAGGATGGGTGCGTCGTTAACGCCACAAGACTGTACGACTGGGGAAAAAAAGCATCCAGTCTTTTAATAAGTAATGACTGCCCAAGATCACAGGAACCTTACCACTACAACAAAACAAGTTAGGCAAAAGCTTTGATAATAGCTGTTAATAATTAAATGTGTAATTATTCTTTTACAGGAAAGGCACAATGGTGGTCGCTCTCAGTAGGGGTCATGGTAGCAATTAGAGCGAGAGATCAGGGTCAATAGATCAAGGGAGGTGTAGGTAACTTGTTGAGCAGAACATATTACTGTACATATCATGTTGTTGATTGCATCGAATGTGCTGCAGAGATGCCAAGAGTTAAATAAACTGGACCCCCTGTTTATTATCTTTGAGAATGTTACAAGGTTGAAAGCTCAAAGAAAATGTCAAACACACAAGATATAAATAAATTGGGCCAAAAGTATGCATTATTTTTTCTTTTTCTGGATTGACTGATTGTAATCGGATTATCTTGCATGTTCATACATTATTGCTTTAGCTATTTCAGTTGGTTACTCTGTTGGGCTATTGCTTGGCATACATAGCGTTCCGTAGCTCTTATTTGTTGCATGTGTGTGTCTTTAAAAAAAAAACTGAAAGATCTGTTTCCCACAACTTCCTCATATTTTGTTTCTCCATTGTCCCCAAGCCCTTCATTCATTCACACAAGCCAAATGTCGAGGTTAGACATTTGCAACTCAAAACTAGCCAGATCACTGGTGAAGCTAATCATTCTATTTGTCATCACCAGATTTGAATTTCATCAGGATGTTTTTTTTTTTGACTGGCTGTTGAAATCAGTGTCTTTCAATACCCCCCTCTCCCCTATTTGACAGGAAAGGGCATTCATATGCATTTGGCGGCCATTGTTGGCAGCAAAATGACTAATCATAACATCATTGACATGTAAAAGAAATACTACACGACAGTGCCATTGACAACCTTTGCTCCTATCCAGAGTGAGAGTTAATTTGATCATGATGACACCAAGCCTTTTTCAAGACCCTTTTCAGGCCAACAGCAGCTGGAGCTGGAAGAGCAGGCGAACGGCTACACAGAGTGAGGGGGAGAAAATAACAAGTAGAGTCATTATTACATCTCCATTTTGGGCCTAAGAGAGGCTTTTCTGAATTGCCCTGGATTGCACTCACGCGTTAGGCTCATTCCAGCGCTAGCTGTAGCGTATAGCGATAGGCCCCTCAGAGCAGCAATTGGGCCTTAGGCCAGTATTAAGCACTGGAGCTGGAGCAAGAATAAGATCACAATTGCATTTAAAGCCCAAAGAGGCAAAGAGAGGCGGCAGAGTGTGCACGGGAGAAAGAGGGAGCCCTATGAGCCCTAATTGCCAGATGGTGAATATTTTCACTCCCTTTCAACAGCGCATTAATTGCAGGGCTGCCCGGGGGTTGAGACATACTGATCAGTGTGGCAGAGGATCCTGACCCTGATTATCCCCCCATCCCAAGACCCCCCCCCCCCCCCCCCACTACAGTGAGAGAGGGGTGTTGGTGTTTGGAGGGGGAGTGTGTGTGTGTGTGTGTGTGTGTGTGTGTGTGTGTGTGTGTGTGTGTGTGTGTGTGTGTGTGTGGGGGGGGGGGGGGGGGGGGGGGGGGGGGGGTTGCAACAGTTACTTACCCAATCATTTGCCCATTGAGCCACCTGGGCCTTGACACTTTTGGGTTGTGAGTTTTGGATGGATGGAGGGGACGGGGTGAGCAAAGGGTTGGAGGGAGGAGGCAAGAGGAGGGGGAAGGCTTGGGGGTGTGGCACGGCTGTGATGTGAAAGGGGGAGGGTTTACCACTCGGACCACCCCCTGTTTTTCTCATCTTATTCACCTTCCATCCCCCTGTACCAGTATGCCCATCCCATCCTCCGGTATAAACCCGTCACCCCCCCCACCCCGTGCCCCCAAGCTCCTCGTTTACATATCTCCCAAAGATGTAATTGAATTAAATAAAGCTTTCCTCGGGGGCAGCTGCCACAGCTGCTGTTTGTGGCATGTCAAAAGGCCCGCCACTTTAAGAGCACTTTACATATGCTGCAAATTAGCAGGTCAGATAGGCGGGTGCTCAATGACAGGGCTGAGGCTGCCAGCGCGACAAGGGGGCCCACAGCTGTGAGCAATTCAGTGCTGGAGAGAGAGGGCTCGTTCAGACCCCTGATTATGAAGGGCAATATGCATACTTGTAAATGCACATTCATGGGCATTTGAGCAGGCGACTGCGCATGCCCTCATAGCGTACGCAGATACATGCGAGCATGCACTCCCATGCGCACAGACACAGGTTTCTGTCATTTTTGAGTGGTGCTAGGCACTCTAATGAACAGCTGTGTGTGTCGGTCCCTATGCATGTACAGTATGTTCATGCGTGTGTCATGGCTTGACCACCAAGCGTCACTGTTGAGCACACACACACACGCACATGCACACACACTTTTAGTCAATGAAGGGCTCCATTGCCAACAGTTGCGTTTGATTGTGTTTGCAATGCAATGCGTGGAGTCCTGGTGTTAAATCTCTCCGACTTTCAGTACTGTGTGTTCTATTGTGCTAACATTAGAAGAAAAAACAATTTGCACACAGGACTGATCCAGTAAAAATCCTACAGTTTAGTCCACTTTTAGGTCACTTACTGAATGTTAGCATTCTCAGTGATCTGGGTCATGGCTGATGACTCTTTTGCTACAATATATGAATCGGTTTCGTGAAATCTTGCCACCAGTTTACCTTGGTTATGCATTGAGTGAGATGTGCCTGTCATGTAGTAATCAGCTGTTGCGAACAATTATCTAATGACTTGTCACTCAAGGTTTGTCTGGCAATTATGCTCCATTTGCATGGCAGTGAATGGCGCTTATGACAAATGATCCATTCTATAATTGCTTGTCTGTTTTCCTTTAGATGTTTACTGCTGATAAGATGTGATTAGCTGTATGTGAGACTGACACAGTAGACTGACTCTAATTTAGAATACCGTTCTTATTCCATAAACAATAGTGTCTTTGTGCTAGTTGAGCAAGTTTGCTACAACCTTATGATCAGGAATTGATTGCATTGCATTAAAATATTAAAATGAATTAAGTTTCAGTGTTATCAAATAAATAAAATGTTAAAGAAAGTTAGTGATTAATTTTTATCTCATTAAAATAAACAATTATAGCAGGCAATTGGCACTGGGTGAAAACCGGGTTACAAAATCATGGAATAAAAATAAATAAATAAAATAAACAATTGGTGCTGTATCTTAAGCCACACCAACGATTCACCATGCAATCCTTGTAACATGCAACTACTTGCAACCATCATCATAGTTGCAAGGAGTTGCATTGGCATGATTGACCTTAAAACTATTTAGTTGCAAGGAGCTGAAACTAGTTGCAAGGTTTGGGTTCTATAATAAGTGTGTGCACATACGTGCGCATGCGTGTGTCAGTATACTGTATGGAGATCTCCATCTCCCCTGATGTCAGCAACATATTGACCACTATGCCAGCCTCCAAGTAATATCATAATGGGCGCTGCACTCTGTCTGAAGGCGGGTACATCAGTTTGTCCACATTGGGCAGAATGGGTATTGCATAACCAGAGAGTTGTGTTCCTGTACAGGCATTGTTCTATGTGAGCATTGTTTCCAATGGGCATAATGGCCTAGTTAACAAAGTAAATAGGACCACCCACCCCTCTCTCATGTTCTCACCACTGCATCAAGTACACCATGGTCTTCATAGCCAACATTTCCAGTGACATTTTAATGTACGGTTTGTCTAGTTTTTAAATCAAAATAATTCTTGACCAGATAGTTCTGGGTCGTTATTATGTCTGACAACCTGAAATTTGAAGGCAATATTGTTATTGTTGTCCTGTGGTGTGCAGAAAGGCTGTGACTCAGCTGTTTACGTGCAGCTCCGGTGAAATAATGGATGTGAAGACACACCAAACAGGCCCTTGAAAAATGCATGAGTACCCCCCCCCCCCCCCCACCCGCTCCAACCCCCCCAGAATAGAGCTATCACTGGTGCCTGTTATCTCGCTGAACCCCCAGGTAGAAAATGGTAATGATACCGCTTAACATCGCGGCACATATGGAGGGAAAATGGAAATGCCAACAGCACCTCAACTATAAAGCAAATCAAATTGAAATATTAATCCACTGATTAATATAACATTATGAGAGCCCATTCTCTTTGTTGTTAAACAACAAAGGGTTGCAAAATAAGCAACTGCCTAAGAGGTAAGGGGTTTAAAAGAGTCCCACAGAGGTGCTAAAGCCCCCTTTCAAACATCATTACTGTGCATAATGTATTCCCTTCCACAGTGCTGAGATTTGATATTGATGTTTACTCATTTATTTTTTAATTAACGTTCGTTGTTAATGAATTCTTTGATGAGAGGCATTTTGTAAATCATTATCCTTGGAAGAGGAGAAAGGGGTTCTACTCCTTATAGTTGTGACAGAAAAAAAATGCTAGGTGTAAGGAGAAAAAGTTGACGATGAGATGTGCGGGTCAGTGTTGAAAGTTTGTTTTTTGATGCGTCGATTTTTCCATCTCTCCTGTGTTGTTGGTGTGTTTGTGATTGCAACTTCTATCCACACGGGGATGTGCATAAGAAGACACCAGGGATCTGTGCAGGGGCTTCAAGAGAGCCAATGTAGATACTTAGCTAATTACAGGAATATAACTCAAGGCTTTCAATGAGTTGTTCCAATACGGGGAGCGCATGCAGTTGTATCAACAGAGCCCTTGGTGGAGCTCTGTCCTTCCCCTCTTAAATATTGATCAGCAGGGATCTCATGGAGGACACAAAGTAGACATGGAAGCAAACAGCAAGAGTTTGTTGGCTTAACTGTTTACGCTATCTTCAGCATGACAAACATTGCATAGTTTTACAATCATTTGATATAATTTAGTTGCGTTTACAGTCCATATCATTCTCGGTGCTCTCTCTTTGTACAATGCCCACCTTGTACTATATTTGACAATATTTCACTAAAAGTGTTTGTGGCAAGGGCCACTTGGGACAGCTTGGGCCGGTGGCATATTCAATTAGATAGAGCATTAAGTTTCCCACCTTTGCACAGTTGCAATATTACGTCCAGTAGTAATAGCATGTTAAAACGTGCTCTCAAAGTGTGGGGAGAGGACAGCGGAAAAATCCTTCCAATGAATTGTTGAACATTGTCTAATGACTACGCTACTATAGGCAATCTCAGTGTGAGGTTTAGACCAGTTGGCCACGGTTGAGTCTCAATCCCCCAACCCATCTGGAGCCATCTTGAAGATGAAGCGAAAACCTGGAGCTTGTCCATCTCTTGGCAGGGCCAGTATTATGTCCCTACACATACAACGCTGATCATCTCTAATCCTACCAAAGAATTAATTGCTTAATTGGATCAATTAGGTGTCCCAATAGGTCCCGATGATCTGCTGTAGGTGCATCAAATAATTATGATTTTGTTTTTGAATCCAATAAGAAAAATGTACCATAGCTGCAGGATATTTGCCTTTACCTGACATCAGCTCACAATCATTCTCTGATGATTCTAGGCAACCGTTTCCACACCTTATTTAACAAGCCTTGACTCTTGACACAAAGATTTGGAACATATTCAAACTGCTATCATGTGATCACCACGTTTTCAAGTTGGAACCCCTTGCCGAAATTATGCGGTGCTCGCTTTTGAGACAGAAGAACTATTTTCATGACTTATGGCATTTGCAGTATCTCAAAGATCACATTGCTATTTTTCTTCCTTCAAGCCAGTTTCAAATGAACCAAACCACACAGCTTTAAAGGCACATTCATCAAAACCCGAATGCGAGCGTTGTGCAGATGCTGCCACTTTCTAAAAAAAAAAAAAAAAAGAAAAAGAAAAAGGCAAGCAAGCAAGTAGAATTATGGCTTTTCATCAGCCGATAAATTTCACTTGTGATTAATTGCAACACTCACTTTTAGGATCATTTCTAAACAAAAGAGCATTTCTGCTTTGTAAAATTCATATAAAAGAAATGCAAATCAATGGTGTTCTTGGCACCAAACATATGCTGCCACAATGCCAACAAGCCTGCCCCTGACAACCCCAGCTGGAGGCTTGTAAGACTTGCTCTTGGCAAAAGACGTTTTTTCCACCCGCTTTGCAAATGATCACCAATTAATACGAACAGCATCCAATTCTAATCTTGCACCTGGTAAGATTGCTGAATATAATCTAAAGGTTTAAAATCTATGGAATGGATATTTTATGTTTTATATATATATATATTTTTTTTTAAATATTTTTACTTTCCAGGCATAAAATAGCAAGACTACCAGTAAAATATTAAAAGGTAATACTTAAGGTATTAAATATGTATATTTATAAGATCTGGAGAATTTATCATTGGAGAAGAATACCTGACCTTGTCAAGTACTGTAACACAGAGAGAGAGAGAGACAGACAACGAACAAAGATTGAAAATATGTTCTCTGGGATTGATGTGTTTTCAGGAATTAATGGCTTTTATTTTACATCTGACGCAAGAAAAGATGAGGAAAATAATTGTAATTTCTTTGGTAGATAGAGCAACCACCAGTGATTTAAATTATTTTTATTTTACAAAGAAATATAACGATCACAATCTAGAGGAGTTCCCTCACACACAGTTGAAAGTTCTAGGCATCTTTTACTGTGTGACTCTCTCTCCCTCTCTCTCTCTCCATCTCAAACTGATACTCGCCATACGAGTTATGATGGATAGGAAGCTTTAATGAGCTCTTACAAGCAATTAAGTAATCAGGGATCCCTGCTGCTCAGTGCTGGAGCTAGCGAGAGCAGTGACAAACGGAGGCCCATCAGTATCGTAATCAGCACAGGACACAGTGAACCCCCGCTCACCGCTCCCTGACAATGACATCCAACCAAGGGCAGCAATGGGCCAAGCAGCAGGCTCCATCTGATGTTATTGTTGCATCTGCCAACAGGTTCTGAACTTTCTGACCTATCAATGTGCTCCGGCTGAAGTCATATGGCAGACTCTCAGCTCAGAGAACTTTACTGCATCACGGTGTAACAGAGTACAGTACATAGAGGTTGTGTCTGGATAAAAGTAAAGAGCATCATTCCCTACTTTTAACAAGGCTATTGTACAAATACATTTTAACCTACACAGACCTAGCCTTTTCAGAGTCTAAAGCTGGGTGTCTGTTAACTTTTCGTTTTCCTTTTTGTTTAAAGAAACAATTCCGTATTTCCGTACAATTGTGTGCAGCCGGCACACATAGGTTATAAATCTCCTCAATTCATGTTGTGACAAGGAAAATGAAATCTAATTGCAAGACTTGGCATGCTCAGCTCGCTGCTCGCCTGGGGCTTATGTGTTGGTGTGCTCCACATTCTCAACTCCACGTTCTCACCCACCCAAGGCATGTTGAGCACCCCAGGGTGGTGTGACACCTCTCCCACACTCCCAACTTCCCTGAATAATTCAGCCCCAACTGTACATCTCATGTCTCTGCTGCAGGTATCATGCCGCTTTCAGAGCCCGAGACAATACATTTCACATTGAAAATCAAATATGTTGCTTATTAATAGGGAGGCTTTGGTGAACGCTACCTGGAGAAATGCCTGGAGAAATGAAAGGGGGGACGAGGGCGTCCATGGCGTAATTCGCTTTCTCTCTCTTGTGTGTGTCTATGAGGAAATTAGCTGAGGCTGCATATTTCTCAATGCTAAACTTGCACCGGTTGATGGAGACACTGCATGCACAAGTCCACACACACACACACACACACACACACACACACACACACACACACACACACACACACACACACACACACACACACACACACCACACACACACACACACACACACACACACACACACACACACACACACACACACACACACACACACACACACACACACAGACAGTATGGAAATTAAGTGAGATAACCAGTCATGCATTAATGGTCAGTCATGCACAGAGCTTGGTGTGTACGCAGAGTATGAGAGAAAGAGAATCAGAGACAGACAGTCAGACAGACAGACAGACACAAAGAATAGGCTCCAACCTCCCTCTTGACCTCTTGCCTCGAGTCAAGGCAGGAGAAAAACACTGCACGGCACACACAGACGCTACAGTACGGCTACCAAAACAACACATGATGCAGGCTGGGTGGCAAACACAATCACAATAAAACACTGGGCTTGTTATGTTTTGGTTAGCTACAGTACCATCTGGTCCAATCCCACATGGATTGTACTCATTCCAATTCAAATTGGCACAAAAGTTGAACTCACGATGGTATAAGAAGAATATAAGAATCCAATCATATACTGTACCATACACTTCATTACATTCACAATCACGCTGAAAGTGCCAAAAAGTGTAAGTTGCTCTGTTCAGTTTCAGCCACAGATCCCAACTGAAAGAGGCTGTTGTTTCAAACATCAAGGCTGTCGTGCATCACAGACACAAACGCAGAGTGAGCTCTGTTGCACTGCTAACTTGGCGTCATTTCCTCGGATTCCGTACAGATTGCACCAGCTAATTATGATCTAATAAGTGGCAGACTGTCTGTCTCAATATTATTACAGGAAGAAGAGGTTAAATGAATAGCTCATCATCTTCCCTCTGTATCAGTCATGTTGTTTTAATGATCATAATTCCGCCATTAAATCTTAATAATACGTCAAGATATTAAGGGAGGCATGTCAATTTGCAGCTTCAATGAGAATTAAGCCAAGTATTGCTGAAGTTCGGCCTGTTTTTCCAAAGGGACTTTATTTTGTTACCAACGTACACAGTCCCAGAACAGACGCAGGAGCACAAGATTCCCTCTGAGTCAATGTGATATTCAGGGAATTAATATCTAATCCCCGATTAATGAGTTGACGAATCACAGGATAAGGGTCAGGGTAATTCTTTTAACCACTTAGGATAGGCCCTATTTTTTTGATCCATCCTCTGATGTGCAGGCTCATAACATGCTGCATTGTGGTGCACCATGGGCTTCAACATCTGCTATTTTATTAATATTTATAAAAACTGAACCATTTAGAATGATTAATAAAAAACAATTGGGATATGTGGGACACCAGAATGAAAGTGGCTAGCCTTACTCAAAGATAACTAGACATGCTAAAAAAATAAATAAATGCAAACAAATATCAGTCATGCTGTGCACTACATCCGCTTACAGTACAATACAAAAGTCACACTTTGACACTACACACATTAATTGTACCTGAGAAATATCTCATCACACTTTTTGCTGCATCCTCAATTTGCAGTGGATTTGTCTAACACTGTTTACAGTAATCATGTAAGCCCTGTTCTCAAAATGTTTTCTTTTATGTAAATGAAGAAATATATCATTTCACGTTGCCAGCTATAGATCAACTATTTTCTAAAATATGTCATTGTTTGTCATTTCGTGTTTCTCACATTTTAGAATAAACCACTGTGTGGTGGCAATTGAAATAATAATACAATATAAAATAAAGTACAGCTGTCCACTTAATTTCTCTTATTATCTGAAATCGCGTAAGAGGAGGGGTGCCCTTTTTACATACTACTGTCTTGTCAGATTATCTCAGAAACTTACTGCAAATGACAGCCCATTTGCTGCTTGAACGTCATGTCAAACCTTGAAAGGACTCCAAGGACCTGCAATAACTAAGATCTGGCATATTTGTCTGGACGTCTAGAAGAGAAAATCACTGCTAATCACCGCTTAGAGGTAAAATCGTGTATTCTAATCATTGTTCCCTACAGGGTTTTTGTTTATGAGGGTGAAGCAGTCACTGCATACAGCTCCCAGCTAAAAATAGCTGTAGGATATGGAGCAAGTAGAGAGAGAGAGAGAGAGAGAGAGAGAGAGAGAGAGAGAGAGAGAGAGAGAGAGAGAGAGAGAGAGAGAGAGAGAGAGAGAGAGAGAGAGAGAGAGAGAGAGAGAGAGAGAGAGAGAGAGAGAGAGAGAGAGAGAGAGAGAGACAAAGAGAGTTAGAAACAGAATTCGAAAGAGAAAAATTGTAGGAAAGACAGAGGGAGAAGGAACAAAGTAAAAGTGAGAGGAAGATAAAATAACTTACTAGTAATACTGTACTTACTGTATCTTATATTGTATATCAACAGGGGAAAATATGGAAATTCTTGGCCGGTACCGATGTTTAAAATAACAATCCTCCCATAGCCAATATTGATACCAAAGCTCATTTAGTTAAATTGTGATGTTATTGTTATTTCCTCCTTTTGTCCCAGAGAAACTATACATCTTCAATACAATAAAATAAACAGATTGGTAGAAGGCCTTCAGACAGAACAGATAACCAACACACCAACATAGTCAATGCAAAATGCATGCTTATCAACAACAGATAAACATTGGCTACTGCCATCGGTTAATCTCGGTTTTGTTTGCCAATACTGATATTGACCAATAACAGAAAAAACGATGTGTGGACTGATACATCTGTGCATCACTAATATAAACACACCTATGAAACTATGACCAGTGACAAAACACTCCCATGCTGTACCTAGTGGGAAAAATACAACAATGGGCAAACAGAGCAAGAAGATTTGTGAACTTGCAAAAAAAATGCTGCTACGTTTAAACAAATCTTGTTTGTGATAGCCCCTCCTAGGTCCAGCTTTTGCTCCGTGTAACGGTAATGGTGTAATGGTGTTCTAACACAAACATTAAAAGGCATTGACAAAGAACAGAAAATTCTGGGTGTTTGTGTAAACACAAACATTGAAGGCGAAGGTGATTTGATTAGCTGAAATGAGATGACGTGTGATGATGTATGATGATAAGAGCGACCCTCACTTCACACAGAATGTGATTTCTTTACACTATTTAAATAGTCTTGAGATAATTTCACTATTTGTCCAAATTGACTGCAAACAAATTCTGCTCTTTGTTTCAAAAAAATCTTTAACATGTCAATGATGCAATGTGACATAGCTCTGTTTACAAAATGCTGCACTCCCTCCAACTTTAAATACTTTTCCCATTTTCAGCTGTTTTTATTCTATTTTGAGTTGACATTTGCTTTGGCAATGTAAATGTTTGTTTTGTCATGCTGCCAATGAAGCTCCGTTGAATTGAGTTGAATTGAATTGAGTGAGAGAACGAAAGGAACGAAGAGGAGGTAGGGGAACCTGAGAGAACAGCTCTGTCAAAGAGTCAGATACAGTAAACATCATCAATGCCATCCGGTTGTGACTGGGCCTGGCTCGGAACTAAACCTGGCACTGGAGTGGTGATGGGACGACCGCAGGGAGATCAATCTAAATCAATCAAGTGTCTGGGGGCTGAGCTGGGCGGTAACAGGGTGTACCCTGCCCCAGGGTCAATGCTATGGTCACAGGGAGAGGGGGGAAGAAGTGTGTGTACATGCATGTGTGTGTGTGTGTGTGTGTGTGTGTGGTGTTGTGTGTGTGTGTGTGTGTGTGTGTGTGGTGTGTGTGTGGTGTGTGTTGTGTGTGTGTGTTAGAGAGCATATGTATGTGCTTGTTTGCTGTGCAATGTGTGTGTCAATTAATCTATTGAGGGATAGCCTCACGCAGTTAATAAAAGAGTACTGTACATTGCAGGCATCTGTTTTCTGTGTGTGTGTGTGTGTGTGTGTGTGTGTGTGTGTGTGTGTGTGTGTGTGTGTGCTGCGTGCGTGCGTGCGTGCGTGCGTGTGTGCGTGTCAGTGTGCGTATGTGTGTGCCGCGACTAGAAGAGAGGTCGCCATGGCCAGCCACCACTCTAGTGTTGCAGACAGGTACAGAGTAGACACAGTACAACTAACGGATACTCTCACAGGACATGACAGTGTTGCTATTGCTTTTTTGTACAATGGGTATAAGCACTAACAGTACGTTTTAACGGCGAGCGATGGACAAACAACGGACTCAGCCGACATCCATTATTTGTCTATGGGAGCCGCCGATTCGGGCGACAGCAGCAGAACGGGCGACATCGGCCAACGTGGGCAGGCGACATCGGCCGGAAAGATAAAAAAATGTTGAGCTTTTCGGCCAAATCAGCCAACGTTTGCCCGGGGATAACCAATCAGAGCCAAGTGCTACTTTTCACCCCCTCGACCCCGAACCATTCAGCGCAGTTTGGTTCCTAGTTCCGCCCCACTTCCTCCTCCACCATACTTTTTTTTTCAGTGCATCACAGCACCGTTGTTTACGGTACTCATTATGCATGCCATTCTAAGCGAGAATTTACGGTAATGACCGTCGCCGTCACTCATATCGGGCGACGTTGTTTGTCCATCGTCTGCCATTAAAACGTACTGTAAAAAGCAGGTGTTGGTACATTTTCAACCTGAATTTGTTGCTTAGAGCAACAACCAGTAAGAGGCCACATCACAGGGATGTGGCCCCCTTACTTTCACTTAACCCATGTTGACCTGAAAATTGATTTTTACAAAATGTCTTCCAGACAGTGTTCTGAATAAAACCTCAGCTTTCTACATCAATATTTAATGTTCAGGGACCCCCAAAATCTTATGTTTATGGCTGGTGACTGCCTTCTGAAAATATGTACAATGTAGTTTGGGGTTGTAGTTCCAGGACAATGTCAAAAGCAAAACATTTGCTGTGACATAATATTCAAAGATTTGTGACACATTTTACAAGTTTTCAAAAATATCAGAACCACAAGCTCATAGTGCACTATGAGCTTGTAGATCTTATATTTTTCAATATAAGAAAAATACCCCCTTGGCTGGGCCCACCCCAACACACACACTACAATTACGCCTTTGCAATGACTCCTTTACAATTACTCCATCGCAAATGTAGACCACAACTCAGACTAGTCTTCACTACAGGGCACAAGCAGTCATAAGGAGTGAGATTACAGTTCCACAACGTGAGTCATCTAGTGTCAGAGTTGCGACATTGAGGGGTCAGAAATTGAGTGCTCGAGCTGCTGTTCATTCATGCAGCCTGAATAGGGACAAACTGGAGTTGAAATACGTTGTTTTCAATGAGGAAAAAATAATAATAAAAAAGAGCTGTTGTAAGCATTATGTGCAACACAGCAACACATTAATACTGTACAGTAACCACGTCTGTCTGTAAGGTCTGTAAGTCTGTAAAGTTTATGTGGCACTATTACAACTACAAAACGTCTGTTTAGAAAAGCCGCCATTGGACTAGCCCTGAAACATGACCATTGGACATGAAGTAAACGGAGTTGGCATAACTCTGTCTATACTCATAATCATTAAAACTTCGTTGTTAAATGCTGCTGACGTACTAATTTAAAATAAAGGGATTTATAGCTTGGAATCCAAGCTACTTGTTACGATAAGAGATTATTGACAAAATACAGCACCACCACACGCCAACATCACAACAAGAACATCCCACGCCCCCGGCATTTTAACAGGCTAACAGCACAGGACACTGCAAGACATACAGATATTCGTAACCTTACCTGACTGATCCTGCTGCCGCTGCTTTTCATCTCTCGAAGGATGAATACTCTACTTGACTTCATCAGTTGTGTAAGTGATGTCAGGCCGTCAGGGCCAAACTTTGAAACCCAGGGCCAGGGACAGAAAGATAGAGCCCCAGTCTCTAGCTCTTGATTAGCCCTCCAGCGGTGTCTCCAGTCATCTCCATCATCCAGCATTCACAGCATGTCACAGCAGAATGGAATCAGGGCTGAGATTGAGAGAGAATAAACTGAGTTTGGGGGTCTGGGCCTGGGGTCATCAACATGGCTGTGGATCAGGTTGAGATAAACACTATAAGCTTTGAGTTTGAGTAAAATAAGTATGATAGAAAGACGACATGGTCACAACAATTCTACTAGCACAGCCAGAGCACAGCAGACAAACAGCCTGTAGGCCGATGCGTATACGTCATCCTTCCGGTGAATAGGTCTACCTGTAAACTCGGACCAAATAATACTTAGACCTGCTGCCGAAATCAGAAAACTTGGCAGGGGCGGATCTAGGCATGGGCCTAGGCATGGGCCCTACAAAACGACCTAAAATAAAGGGACTTATAATCATTAAAGCTGGGCTGTTAAATGCTGTTGACGTACTAATCTAAAATAAAGGGATTTATAAACATTAAATCTGACCTGTTGCCTGATGTTTATGCTATATTATTACAAAACAATCTAAAATAAAGATAAAGACGTCTATACAGAAGAGCTGTCATTGAGTAGGTCTACATATGCATTTAAATATAGACTTTGTTTACTCAACTTAGACTATGGACATACAGTATATGCTTGGACTATGCCTTAAAATAAGAGCTAATAGAAATTTATATTTGCAATTCAGGTTGTAAAACTTGGTTTAATATGATTTTACATTTTACATACATACCCTGCCCTCAGGGCGCCTTACTAATTTGTACAGTATTTTACCAGAATCAGCTTTGTTTGTTTATGTGCTAACTGTGATTTTATTCAAACGCCTTTTTACACCATGGAAGTTAACCACTACTTCAGAACACGTACAGTAGAGTCAACACATAGCATAAGTGTATACATACAGGATGTTACACTGAATATATCATACAGTATTGTGCCACAAAAAAGAAAAGAAACAAGACATAAAGATGATTGACAATCAGAAGAGATAACTCATACATATAGTATAAAAAGTAAAATTACAAGTGAAGAAAAAGAAAAGAAAAGAAAGAAAACAATATTGAAACTGGAGCACCAACATTGAAACTGTTAAATAGTTTCTCTCCCAATGGATGACCCCCCCTTTTTTTCCTAAGCTGGAGAGATATTGAACAAACAATGATTCTTATTGGAATATATATAAGTATAATAGAGTGAGGGCTCCTACAAAAACATTAAACATACAGTAGCATTGAAATGCTGGACAAAGTAACTGGACAATATAGTGTTCCAACTGGGTATTAGTTCTGAATGAACATAAACAGTTAATGATGCACAACTCAACAAATAGACTCTTACGCCAGACGCTCAATTATGAAGAAAACAATACAGTCAACAGAACCGATGAAATGGACACTAAAATAGAGTCTGGTCAAAGTAACAATGTGGACATATAAGGCCAGCTGATCAATTGTAATTACTTATCTGTGATCCTGGCTAGTGGAGCTGCCTTGGGCCCCTGGGGGGCTAGGGCAGTAGACAGAGCACAGTCCCAGGTAACTCTGTAGGCCAGAGCTTTTAATTGCTTTGTTCACTGTGAGTAATTGAGGGTTGTAGTGTGTTTGCCACGAGGAGTGTGACTTCACTTGGCCTCCTTCTAATTAATCCAGTCACACAAGCCTTCTGCCTTTAATTTTCACTTGGCGCACAGAATTGTGAGGTGCGAATGCAACTGGAAATATAGGTTGGTAACTGTATACTGCATGCTGAGACAGATGCGCCACAAATGCAACTATATGGATTAGGTGGGAGAGGAAAGAGATTCTGTTTTCTTTCTTTTTTCCCCTACCCCTTCTTTTTTCAGTTTCTTTATTTTTTTTTGCAATCTTTGGTTCATAGACATCCTCATTTTCTCCAATTGATGGACATTCATGGACCGTTTGAGGGCCATGTAGAATGGATGTGCATGGAGGTTGCTACAGTAGATGTAATGACCCCGCTATTCTATTGAGGCATTTAGATGGTGTTAAGGCTCAAGGGTCATGTCTCAGATAGACACATGATGTGACACACATTTTAACGTGAAGATTCAAATGATCCCTGACAGGCAAGCTCTATTAGCCCAATGATAAATCAGGACCTGCGCAGGAAACCAGGTTTAAAGTTACAGTTAAAGTGCATCTCTAAGCAAAGCAGTATTGTCATGACTACTGGTACACTTTCATTGACGTAGCTTGTCCCATGCTCGGCCTTACAGAAGTGAAGTGGTTGCCTGGGCTATGAGGCTGGTGCTGCTGGCACCGCCTGGCATGGGTGGCCATGCAACAGTATCTGCAGGCTGCCATCCTTCTGTTCGCAGAGCATCTGAAGAAAGCAAACTGCACTGTTGCTCGCACTCCCCGATCCCGTTGTTGTCATTGGCCAGCAGCCACCAATAACGCGCCAACTGAGTTAACAGACACTTCCGCTCGGCACATAAGGAACCATCTGTTTTAAAAAGCTAAAAAGAAATAAATAAAGAGCTCTCTCCTTCTCCTTCTATAGCATATCCGTTCCGTTCTCTCTCTCTCACTCACTCAACATTGTCCTTCTACCGCAGAGATATTTTGAAAAGCTTAATTTTATATATATATATATATATATATATATATATATATATATATATATATATATATATATATATAATATATATATATATATATATATATATAATATATATATAATATATATATATATACTGTATATATATATATATACTGTATATACACACAGGACATAGTACATACACAAGCGCGCATACGCTTGCACACACACACACACACACACACACACACACACACACACACACACACACACACACACACACACACACACACACACACACACACACACACACACACACACACACACACACACATACATACACTTCGGTAGGAGTAGGAGAAATGTGTAGAAAATCATGGTTCCACAGAACTCTTGGCTGTGGAGAACGCTTCAGACATGCCAGCTTGTAGCTAAATAAATATTGGCTGAGGGGCATTTGAAAAAACATATTGTCCTGGATCAGCACTCAATCCCCCTGCCCTCTGTTGCCAAAACAAGACAACGGGGGTCCAGAGCACAATTTATCCTCACATGAATGGTTTTGAACTGGTCAACTCTGTGCCCCTACCTCGCTCATGTGGGCTTTGTTTCTGTGCTTGCGAGACTTGAAATGTACTGCGTTTACATGGTTTTACATCATGTGGTTTGCGGAAGGGTTCTGGAAGTGTGCCATTTGTGCTATCACACTACGCCTTTGTTCCCCACGTGGTTAACAAGAAGGGTGTACTTGTCTCGTGTGTTTTGCAGGTTTTGTGAAATTCTGAGATATCTTTGTCACTCCTATTTATGACGTGTTTTGAGATACATCTCTAAATATTACTGGCTCCAGTCCACATAGGTTTGTTTTATTTATTTATTTAATTTTTTTAGAAGGACAGTAATTTTCTTGTTTTACTTCATAGATGAGTAGAGTACAATTTCAGGAATTGGTATACTGTCAAATAGTTCTCCTTGCTGCTGTGGACTACACTAAATGGACATTTATTAGAACCCTGTTTGGTCCAGCTTTATTAACATTAGTCTTTAATGTTAAACCTTTGTGAAAAAGAATAACTTTAACAAAGATATGACTAAAACATTAACACCTGCATTCAATCTCAGAGCTGAATATCCCATGAATTCTGGTCTTTAAGAAATTAAGGTGTATCGTAATAAGTGCATTATTCAGTAGATTTGACATGGCTGCCATGTGGTCCTACACAGAATTAATGCGCCTGTGGAAGAAATCTACTGGAAATAATTAATTCTCAGCCTATTTCTAGTTCTCCTCTTAAGCATATTTAAAGAGCATTAGGTATTATGAATGTGAGGTAGTCTAAATTTACCCGTGTATCTGTCTTCATCTGACTACATTAGTATACTTTCCAAAGCTCTACTTGGACCTCACTCGTCACTCCCTTTTTAAGTCCTATTGCATGATTCTATACTCCAGACTCATCTTTTGTCCTTTTTAGTACGCTACTGAAAACTGACTTTTTAATCGCTTGATCAGGTTTGCAGCACTTGCAATCAACTGCTCACACCTGAAGACTATAAAGTGACTGTATACTAAACAGCATATTAGACACGCTGTAACTCGAAATGAATGAATTATGTATACATTAATAATTGAAGTCAATTTTGGGAAATCACCAGGATAAACAGCAGTCCATTTTGTGCCTGTTAGGGGCCCTTGTGGAGGTGCAGTTGCAAAGCTAATGGGCCTGAGGAGGAGGTCGGGTGGAGGGGCCAGGGGGAGGGGTGCGACATGGGAGAAACAGGGAGGGAAGGTTGAGCCCTTTGCCGCTGAGGTCTTATGGGCTTGGCGACAGATGGTTTGGCCGCCTCACTGGGTGGTTGTGGCTAATAGTCTAATAGAGGTTCTGTTGTGAAGCTGGTCCACAGTGTTGACAGCGTATAGCAAGAGATCAAACGACATTGTGGAAGGTGAAGAGACGCGCGGCGTGCCAGCCTGGTGGTGTGATGCCCAGAGGAGGAGAGATGGAAGCGCTGTGGCTGCTTGGGTTTGACAGACGCCTGCTTGGGCATATGCAATGGCTCTGCATACAGCCACACGCTGGCCAGCAACGTAGTGTTGCCACCTGGTGAATTATCAGTGGTGGAAAAATAAGCACTCAATTGTTTTACAACATACCTAAAATGTACTTGAGTATAAGAGCACAAAAGTATCAGCATCAAAATCATCAGGCTTATAGACAACACCACCGGCCCTGATGTGTGAGTTAGGTTATGTTTAGGGTTGGGTTTTTGTATAGGGTGTCAGACTCATGAGTCATGACCGTAAGAATGTTAGTACAGTGGACCAAATCAAAGTACCCCATGGATTCACACATGTGTAACACAATGAAGAACTAGATCAGCACTCGCCAGAGTACAAACTTGTACTGTGCGTGAGCAGAGCGAGCAGAGAGCAATTACCTCGACACCTCTAGAAGATAATACTCATAATAATACTCTTCATTACGTTACCATTACGTCATCACCTAAATCAGCCAATTGGAGTACCTCGAGGGATGGTCGACCACTGCGGCCACAAACCGATTGCTTAACTTGCTCCACTCACACAAGTAACGATACTTTTTGTGTTCAGCACGCATGTGGCCACTGCTTTGATTGCCGCTGCTCCCTGACTGGATCTGTAATTTTTTGAGTCTCCTCCCACTGACTGAAAAATAGGTTATTCACACTTTTAGGCCACATCATTACCAAACAATGGGACATTTTTCATTCCCATTACTGTACCATCCTCCAAACACAGCTGGTTTTGAATAAAGAACTACTCTCACTGGGTGAAAAATGGGTTACAAAATCGTGTCTTTAAAAAAAAGAAATAATCCCCTGGCTTTCCTCCAGGTCACGGCTGTTACTTTGTTTACAAACGATTCATAGCATGCGTGACAGACTTTAATGATGCCTAGCCTGGAGGGATGTGACCCTCTCATTGATTCACAAACTAAGATTCTGCCCTTTGATAAATGATCAAAATAAAATTCCCAAATCAGTGCACCTTTAAGAAACTGTTGGATGACCAAAAAGACTAGCAGGGGCCTAGCCTGTGATGCGTTGCTTTGAAATCGGTGACCCATGATTTCTACAGAAGCAACAGCTGTAGGTCTGCTGAAGTCTCGTACAGCTAGTGCCCTGAAGGCAGCGGCACCACTAAATTCCATTGTTAATCTGGACCCCCCATTAATCCACCATGCACAGGCTACTGCCGGTTTTGCACGCATGATACTACGACTTTCAACTATCACATAAAGTGCTACTGTGTAGTTTAGTGCAGCAGATTGATGAAGTGTCCCAAAGACTAAGCTGGTATGTCAAGTCACAACTCAAGTTCAAGACACCTCAGTTTTCATTGCCATGAGCAAAGTGTTTTTTGTCATTACAAGCCATAGGTCTTGGTTTGTTTATGAAAATAGTGTATAGTAAATGTGCTCAAAAATTGTGTTCCAAATAAATACACTTACACAGTGTGTCATTTTGTGCAGAGCGGAATTTGTGCCAGTTAAATAGTCAAGTGTGGGGCTAAAATTGAGCCCCATAGATAGACAATAAAGCCATTTACCGAGACTGTCTTAGCGGAGCTCCATAATAGGCCCTCCATTATAGGGCCTTCATTATTTCCCTGCTTTTTCCTCTTACAGCCACTGTTGTTCCTCTGGATTACCCCTGAATGATTTATGCTCACTGGTCCGACCACTGATAGACCCTGGCAACACAGATAGAAACACACTCAGGGCTTTTTGGTGTGTAAACACACTACATTAAAAGCCAACTTGTTTCAAACAGCCAAACACATTTACTGCGGCGGGGACCACATGGTGTCATTTCACTTGTCAAATACCACAGTGTCACTACCAATCTGGGGGCTCCATGGGCAACATAAGCCATTTAACCTGAGCAAACACCGTGTCACAAGGCCCGAGGACAGCTTAAGAGCCTCAGCAAACAGTGGCGAGGACCATCGGGCACGAATCAAGGCGGCCCGGGTGAGGACGAGTCACTCTCGTAATGGGTTTGTGATGACTCAAGATCGAACGGCCATCTGTTTGTTACAGTGGGGGAGGACCACGATCACAGTTCAGATACCCAGAATATTAGCCTGGCCAGGAGCACAGAGAACAGGAGGAGTTTGGCAAGCGGCACAGGATGTAAAGGGGAAAGACCATAAAAGGAGAGTTCTTATAGCTGAGGCTGGGAATCTTTGAACAGAAGCCAGATAATAGGATTTGCATGCCGATTTCCAGCTTTGATACAAGGGCATTACAAGTTTACTAATAATAAGCTCCCTTTCTGAAATCGAAAAGGTTAAAATATAAAATAGAACAGCATGCTAGTCCTGGTTAGCAAGTCTCAATTCCTCTGATGACATGAAAGCTCACCACATATTTAAAGCACAAGAGAATTTTGCATGGGATTTCAATGAGAAAGTTTGAATAAACCACAGTCATTTGTATCCGGTCTGTAACCGTGAAGATCATTTGAACAGTGAAAGTCAACCACAGCCTCAGAGTAAACCCCCTCACACCTGACAAGAGACACCTGAGCCTCTCCCAGTGAAAACAATGTTTTCTCACTGTATAGGTTTATGAGAAATGGGCTATAATTTTCCACTTTTATGCTACATATCCTTTGTACATCATTGCGTAAGCTACATAATATGTTAGCCGTTTAACCACTCTATGGCCTATTTTTTCAAATATAGTCATTTTTGCATACTTGAGATAGTACACACAATAATTTCCCCAAAGCTACCATAAAACATGTACACATTAAATTGTCTTAGGTGTCACTTTCATTTGAATGAGGTGCCTAAAGTTTTAGTTCTATTCTCAATTCCTCATGTCGGATTACATGTTAAATGCCTTAGTGCAGCAATCAGATGTAAAAACTTAAGGAGCAATTCCACGCAACGTAGGCAATCAATAAAAAATCTAGTAGTGGGAACTGCAAAAGGGTTGGCTTGTAACCTTGTCTGACAAATTAAGGCAAGCCGTGTTTTTTCATTACTTACACATCCGTTTTCATTTTTCCACCAGTAAAACCAATTAAACAATGCTTCCTTAAATTAGTCATTGATTTTTAGCTATAGTGACACTTTACACAGGGCAATAATAACTTTAAGGCAATGTTGTTGTTTTTCATTACTGACATTCTTGTAACGGTATGAGAACAAAAGACAGAAACAATTCACCTACATGGGAAAAAATACTGCCTTAAATTAGTAATTGATTTTTCCTTAGGTGTCACTTTGGCTAAATGCTTTGTGGCTAAGAGTAGCTCTCCAACCTGGAAATTGACAAGAGTCCATAATCTATTGCCCTTCAGTACACAGGCACATATGCTTGATTTAACTACAGCCTTCCCGTCCCAATTTGTAAATGTATGGCCCACGACTCATCTTTTCTCTTTCAAGGAAGAAGGGACTGGTGGGGAGATTGGCTGTGGAAATGACCACAAAATTGCATTTTCTATTATAAAGAAGAAAATAGTGCTACCAAGACCTGTCAAACTGCAAATTGTAAAAGAAAAACAAAACAAAAAACAATTCACAACAATTTTCATATAATCAAAATTAAGTGGATGGACTATCTAACAGGTGTCAATAATTGAAGTTTTTGGAACTATTTTATTACAGAATCTTTGCTATTGCCAATCCCTTCCAAGACATGTAAGGAACAAAAGTCAGACAGACCAACATTTTTAATGCTTGATTAAAAAAACAAAACAAAACAAACAAAAACATAAAAAGACAAAATAAAAATGTAAGAGTCCAGAATAGCAGGCCATAGCTGCCGTAGTGTTTTCTTTTTTTTAAAGACTACGAAATACACGTACAATTCAAAGCAGCAACAAAAGTTCATTTACCTGATTATACAATGGAACACTATTTTGTTATAACATGAATCTTTATCACATTATAAAATTCTAATTATTTTTATGCCTTTTTACCAAAAATGCGACCCTATTGGTGACAATGCAATGGTATAACAAAATATACACCATGTATTCACCAGTAAAAACAATAAAAAAAACATACACACACACAATGAAAGGAAGAAAAAGACCAAATAATGGGAAAATATTAGATTTTATGTTTTATATTTAGTTTTCTGTTTGTGTCTTTGAGATGTTTAAAATAATATTGGCTGCTTGTATACAGTTATCATTACATTTTAACACCCTGATGAAGGCAAGAGAGGCGGCTGCGTAATGTAGGTTGTACCCAACATTGTGTTTTATCCTCCTTTTTGCCCAAAGCATTTGTAATACTACTGTACATCAGTTCTCCTTGACTTTTCTTTTTATCCAAGCCTTGTTTCCAAAATGCAACTTACTCTCCACCCTGGATTTCAGCTGCACACATCTAGTTGTATTTATTATGTTACTCATTTTTACACATTCAAATGAATGAATGAAGGCTGTCATACATATATATTCAAAATACAAAGTAAACAGCTGTTTAGAGTATATTCAACGCATCCATTGTTTTACAGTACAGTGTATGTTTATTAGTCATCCTAAGTTAATATACTGTGTCGGTTATGCAGAATGGGTAGTTTGCTCATAAAAAATGTCATGGGTGAATTTGGAGAAAATCCTTTTAAGCCAGTATCGCTTTACTGGCCCATACGGTTTTACACAGTACAATACAGTACAGTACCGTACAGTACAATTTCAGTGGCATTTACTGCATTTCAGTTATTACAAAAACACAATTGTGATGACAGCTCTTTGTGGATGAGCGTAAATGGACTGATGAAGGTGCCTCAACTGAAAGCAAGACAGTTCTTGCTTGTACCCCCCCCCCCCCTTCCATTATCATATTACAGTTTCAAGTCTATAATTGCCACCATAATTTCCCAAAATCCATGTTGTTACAATACATTGTAGTATTCACTCAAATGGGTATAAAAATACATGATGAGATTGGGAGGGTGAGGGGCAAGTGTAATTACTAAATAACCGAACAAAAATGATCATCCAGAATCCTTTGTTGGCTGCTTGTGTGGAGGGAATCTTCACTTCCTTCTCAGAAAAAAAGTCAAAGCTGTTCTTAGGTGAACGTTAAGCTGCCAGGTCCTGTCTTACCAGGGCACTGCATGCTCATGGAAATCAAGAAAGAAAAAACAGAAAAAACAAAAAAAAACAACAAAAAATGTCTACTTTTAAGATATAAACATAATAATAATAATCTGAAATAATCCATCCAAATCGCTAGCCCTGGCAGGTTCACACAACCAGTCCTCCTGTCCATAAAGTGCACTCTCCATCATCCTGCTTGTACGGCTTGGACATCAAAGAGACAAGAGAATGAAGAGGATTGTGTGTGTGTGTGTGTGTGTGTGTGTGTGTGTGTGTGTGTGTGTGTGTGTGTGTGTGTGTGTGTGTGTGAGAGAGAGAGAGTTGGGGAGCTTCACGTGATTTGCAAAGTCTTTTCCCCGGACTGACTGTGAACATACAGTTTCAGGTGTACGTAGTCGGGAGCAAAGGAGGGTTGGGGGAATTGAAGGGGAGGAAGTACGTAGGGTGTGTGAGCAGAGGGTGGGAGTGGGGAGTGGGAGGGCTGATGTTAATAAACGTAGCCCTCGTGGTACGGGTGCGGCTGGCAGTAGGAGCCTTCCTGCGCGTAGGCCATGCTCTCGTCAAAGTGCGACAGCGGCACCGTGTCCTCCTCGTTGATCTGCCGCTCCATGTCTGTCTTCAGCACCGGCCGCTGATTGTCAGGGAACGCCATGGAGAACAAAGCCTCAGGGTCGCATACAAACTTGTACACATATCTCTCCCCCGCCACCTGTAGAGAGAGGGAAGTGTCAAATGCAGTATATGGGCACTGTAAAGGCTGATTTATGAGAAGAGGAATAAAAACATTAAAAAGTGAGCATGGGATTTTGTCACTTGTTAAACCGTGCGATAATCTAGGTTGTAATGTGTCTACAAGACACGCCCGTTCCTCAGGTATGGTTTACCTTTTGCATGATCCCCTTTTCATAGTAGTAGCGTAGTGAACGACTGAGCTTGTCGTAGTTCATAGCCGGTCGATTTTTCTGTATTCCCCACCGACGTGCCACCTTTAAAATGAAATGCACCAGACACACACAACAACAAATGGGTATTAGAGCATAATTGTCAACGGCATTTTCCCACCGCATTATACTTTGCGCCCATTTCACAAGTGTAAGTCACACAAACAGAGGTTCAACAGAGTTCAATTTACCCCGATTTCCTGACAAGAAAGCTGTGACAGTTGAAATGTTAAACAAAGCTTACTAATCCATATTTCCTAATAACAACAATTAGAGTGCGTCCAGACTGGGGCAGACCTGATCAGCGATGTGTTCATTAGGAACTTGTCACACGCCCAGCGGAGGAGGCAGCAGATGTTACAGCACCTGTCAGCCAGACCTCCCACCACCCGGCCTCGCACTCCAACCCACAGCCCTGTAGCGCACTCTCTCTCTCTGTCCTTCTGCTTAGATCACATCCTAACAATTCCACTGTTTATTGCATTTATTTGTGTCAATTAATTCAAATGAGTGACTCAGGAGGTAGAGCGGGTGTTCTGATTCCATCCGTGGCTTCATGTTGAAGCGTCCTTGAGCCACAGACAAGTGACTGTGTAGACCATTATATGAAGAAAACTGCTCTCTCTAAACTTGCTCTGTACGCTTTCCTCCACTATCCTCTTTGTTGGTTTCTATTGTATTCTATTCTACTCTATAAGACCACCACTCTGGATTTTCAGTCCTTTCATGTCCTGATGCTCATTCACATGCTACACCTGCGCTGGCGAAAGGCAGCAAAGCTGTGAGCTAACGGTTGTCCTCAGTGCTCGTGCCCAAAAGCAACTGCATTCGGTCACCTGACGGCATGAATGGGCCCCCCTGTTTGTTGCAGCTGCTCTGTGCCGCTGAGTGCCGTTAAGGCAGCATGGACCCCTGCCAGGTACCCCCCCCACCACTGCACTGCTAGTAGCCCCTCCACGCTCGTCTTCCCTCAGTACACAGAACTGGGCAGAAGTGACTGAGCCTCGGTGTGTTTGATGTGGTCGGCACACAGAAGCCGGCCCTGTTTCCCTTTCAAAAGGACCAGCCGTCAACATAGCTTATATTTTTAGGAATACGTTCATTGAAATATTTATCAGGGCTGCGCTGCTGACTGACGGTGGTCGTGATTTGACTGGAAGACATGCTTTTACCATGTGACAGAGTTGAGGAATAAAGAGAAGAAGGAAAAAAAAAAGCGTCAAGAGAAGTAGCTTTTTATTTAACTGCGCGTGTGCCATTATATGCACCCACAATGCAGACTGTGCACAACATCTCACCTCCTCTGGTTCAATGAGTTTGAACTCCATGCCACGGCCGGTCCAGGCAATGAAATGGGAGTTGGACGGGTCGTCTAGCAGGGCCACAAGGAACTGCCAGAGCTGTAGGGAGCCTCTGCGCTGGTATGACGGGCCCTCGCGATACAGCCCTGACTCCTGCTTGATGTCACCTTCAGGCCGCAAACACACGCACGCACGCACGCACACACACACACACACACACTCACGCACACGCACACGCACACGCACACGCACACGCACACGCACACGCACACACACACACACACAGCCATTATTAAAAATGCCCTCGCATCACTCTGCTAACCAAACTTCGTGACCAGAGTCTTCCCACTGATTTTCCATATGCGACAAATCACCCTGCTTGCAGTTGTGGCAGGTTGAGGCATATAGGTTTGCTTGTAGGATTTAGCTGGATTACTATATGAATTATCATGAAATTCCCAATAGACCGTTCCAGACAGTGCCAACAGCATTAAAATGGTTAATGCTGCCTGTTGTCTGAGCTGTGCTTGTGTTTTCTATTTTTGAGAGTCTATTATAGGACATATGATAATCACTCAACTTCAATCATTCACTGATCTGAAAACAGAAAAGGGCATTTTAAATAAACCTTGCTGTGATGCTGTTTGAAACAGACAAATACAAATTGAAACGGACAAATACAAATTAAGACTGAGAGGTGAGTGACCCACCTTCAACCTTTTCAGGAACCACACAGGTGTCATCGTAGAAATGCCTGGCCACTTTGTCGAACATACAGCCTGGTGAAATGAAAGAACAGAAAATGGTGAAAAAAAATGTTGTACAGTAGCCAAACAAACACCTTGCCCCAAAAGGCACGTATCAATCACATTAATCTCAAGTGCTGTGAGGCGGTATATGTACCTTCGGTCCTGTTAGCGTGGGCCAGATAACCATCTTGCCGCAAGTAGACAGAATGGCAGCTAGGCACTTCTGCTGAAAGCCAGGGGAGGAACAGGAGAGAGGGTGTTAAAGGGCCAGAGGGCAGCATTAAGAACACTATCTGAGTTATTTGAGAGCAGTCAGACCCTGTTCACTCAACGCACCGCTGGCTCTGATTAAAGAATGTATCCTCCAGCGCTAGTAGCAGCCTTCCACGGTGTCTCCCAGTCATAGCTCAACTCACTACTGCGCACCGCTAATAAACACACCTTCTGAGAGTATAAGGCATTAAGTATAAAGGATTTACGACTGGATAAAGCACGGTGCTAGTATGAAACCGTTGTGGGCAAACTTGTCAGGATGATCGAGGTTTTTTCCCATGATACAGTAACTGTCAGACATGTGGTGGTCAGATCAATTTATGGATGTAAGCATGATTTCTTTTTTCCATTTCATGAATTGTCTACCTGGAGCATCCTGTCCCTAATAGAGAAAAAAAAAATGTTGTATTGTGTTACATAAATGTATAATATAAAAGTTTTATATTATACATTTAAAAAAAATAATTTTAATTGTTGTTGTATTTTTCTAAATGTTAAATTGAAATGTACAAATGTCCATAATTGAAATGTACAAATAAAACATTCTCAGGGGTTTGACGGCTTGCAGTTTTGAATGAGATCCTGCATTTACTATTTTCCTTTACACCATCGTCCAATTGAACTTCCACTCACTGCTTATGTTAGAACCTTCTACAACAAAGGGCCATCACAGGCATGGCTTACGATCAAAACGGCCGATACGGTTACAAAGTGAATGCTCAATAAACAGACTGAGGCCCTTCATTTAGGCCCATAAACATTTCTCTGAACTTCATCAAAGTAATGGGCTTGTAGAGGAAATTACTGCTAATGAAATTACCAGCTCCCCTCCCATCCTCTCCAACAGGCCTGCTCCAGTCAACAAGCTCCACAGTGACTGCTAATAAATTCAGCCTAATGCTTAAATCTGGGATATACAGTAACTGTAGTCAGTAGTCAGTTCAACTTCCTGGCTGTTCGACCACAGTGTGGTCAAACAGCGCTGTGTTGACGGACATGAAGCAGGTACCCTAATACATTTCAGTGACAGGGAAATGTATTTTTGTCTTTTGATGTCCATATCCATTTATTTTAAGAAGATACACAATGCATGTCATAACACCTAGTAAGACCACACGGCTCATGAAACTCACTCAACACACAGAGACCAACTAAACGTTCTATTAATAAAAAGGAGAAAAACACATCAATTGCAGGTGCACGGCTTTTCTTTGACGGCGATGGTGGAAAATCGCAGAGTTGCTGTTGAGAAAGAGGGCTCATGTAACAGAGCGGTCAGGCCAAGTGAAAGCCTGTGGTGTTTTTCTTGAAAGCAACGCCATAGGAGGCATCAGGGGAGACGCTGCTTTTCCCCTTGACTAGTCACACAGATTCTATCCCAGTTCTACCTCTCCGGGGCCCTGTCTGTCCGTCTTGTGAATGAACATGGCAGACTAGCGCAGGTTCATTCATGCCCAGCTATAGTCCCAGGCCCAGCGGCTCTGGGCTGGGGATTAGGTCCCTTCACTTGCTCACTAAAGAGAATGGGGAGGTGTGTGTGGGCGGATTTTTGGATTATGACCAGGCGTAGGCCCTCCACCCCCACCCTGTCCTCTATTAGAGCACCACAGGAAATGAAGACCAGCACAGACACCCGACCCAACCAGACCCCCTGTCCTAATAATGGGCAAACTCAATAAACTAACCCCCCCCCCCCCCCATTCTTGAAATGATAATGCTCTGGTAGAACATGAAAAAATAAGAATGCTGTATTTTATTTTATGCTATTTTACTCATTCATAAATGTCTTGGTGGGGTCATTCTATCAATACCTGTATGACCCCACTTTATTCTGAAGAGGAAACTAAACTAGTCAGATGACTCTGATACACACAGGTATACACACACACCTTTCTGCATGTGCTTGTAAATGTCTGTCTCACCCGAGTCGTAGGTGAAATCCCTGGGCTCCTGCTTGATCATCATGGATGGAGGGTATGTGTGAGGCAGCGGGGCACCCACCATGGCTGGGTGCTCAAACAGGGGGTCGGGATACTCCTGTTTGAAGCCTTGAGGAGGAAAGGGGATGTTGGGCTCTGACATCTGTCTGTGGTACATGGGCCGGCCTTCCCGGGCCATGGAGGGTGGGGAGGGGAACGAGTGGCATGGCTCCGACAGCTGACGCCGAAATCTGAACAAATTACACAATAACTGGATTATTCCCGTCCGTGCGGGAAGAAGCAAAGATGGATCTATGCGACAACACTGTACCTTGAGCTGATGTTGATAAAATAAGGAACAGCAGTATTCTGGCAAAACAATATTTTGCAAATAATTCTTAGTGTTTGTCTTCACATCTTTGGGTGGATTTTGAAAACATTGTGAAATAAGAGGAGCCCAAGTATGACACTTTTACAAGTTTGCACAAATTAAGAAAAAACAAACACCTCTAAGTAGAGAGTAGAGTAGAGATAAGAGCACAACTGCTAACACTATGACTATAACGTGCAGTGGGTTGTCATACCTGTGGTCCATGGAGTAGGCATTGTCAGGGAGAGGCTGTGAGGGTGTCAGGTGGGGGTAGGTCCTATCTGGTTTTGGAGTAGGGGCTGCCGTAGGGGACGCCTGGTGGAGCGGGGACACAGGGGTGCTACAAGGGGGCGTTACTGGGCTGGAGGGCTTCATTCCTGTAGGCTGTTTCTGCTCGTAGGCACTGGGGGACAACAATAATAATAATAATATTAATGATACTAATATAAGTATATCTTATAACCTTACACAAGACACAGGTTTTATATCAAATAAATGCTGCCTGACACATGAATTTGGATAGCTTCACTGGAAAAAACAAGACTTCATCAACATGTCTCCTGACATACATTCTGGTGATTTGATGGAAAGTGCTGCATGGAAAATGTGACACCTTGTCTCCTTTTGTCTACTTTTCATCCTATTCATATGAGCATGTGACGGCAGGTGACTTAATGAATCATACATGATTCACCACTCACTAAAGGTGGGGTTTAGGTGGCTTTCTGCATACATAGTAATTTCACAAGCATGCCATGTATCACAAATCAAATTGATTCAAGATTGCGAGTAACTAAGCAACACTCTGGTGCCATGGCCCCTGGGAATCAGAACGGAATTCACAGAATGTGAATTGTTATAGGGTGGTAGGCCTACTTGTAAGAATTTTACTTAAAATAAAATATGTTGTCAGTTCCTGTCAAATTTAACATACAGGTATTTGATTTCATTTGCAAAAAATGTATTCTCTCAAATACGCAAGCAATCACCTGTGTGATCTGTATACATCTATGTATAGTATAATGTATAATGAATCCCCTTCACTAAACCCGTACTCACAGGTGAAAAAAAACACTTGTCTGAAACACTGTCTCTGAGACAAATAAATATTTAGTTAACTTAGAAAATGTCACACTTAACAACACATTTGGATTTGGAGAGGCAAGTTTCATGATTCAAGACACATCTCTAAAGCACTGCAATTCCATTGCGCGTTAGTATTCAGTTAACCAAGAATTTAAATTGCCTGCATGCCCTATAAACGTTATTGCAATTAATCTATCCATCGTATAAAGAACAAATCACAGGTTTTTGGGATAATGATGTCAGCAGGCAAATGCAGATCATTTTGGAGATACTTAGATACTATGGTTTGAGAATCACTGATACATAGTTCTACAGAAAAAAAACTGCTTTCCCACCTGATGTTGTACAGGCACTTCTCTCCATAGTGGAGTCTGAAGGGCCGCTCTTGGTTACAGTTAGAGTTCAGCTCTGAACACGGGCTATGAGGCTCCCTTTTGATCTTCAGCTGGAGTCCGTGGAACGCCACTACAGCAGACACAGAAGGGAGATTGAGAGAAATCTGTTTAGACAGAGATGAAAATCACACATACTACGTAATTGTTATGAATGCTACTGGTGAGTTTTGAGAATCTTGTGTTCTCCAAACTACAAAATCAAACTACAAATTCAATTATATTGACCATTCAATCAATATAATAGCAATTAGTATGCCTCTGAATACCATGTCTACGAATATGATAAAGAAGGATCAATATGAAAAATGAAAAACTGGGCATCCTTCATGCTTGTCTGTCTGACATCTCCGTTCATCAATCACACAAACAACTCACTTCAAATCATATTTGTATGGCCTCTTTCTGTCTTTCTGAGGGGAATGTCATAAAGTCATAAAGCTAGGGGTTACTAAATGCTTTATCTGCTTTCAGCTGGCTGTCAATACGTTCCAGACAACAACAAGAGAGCTCATTGATCTGAGGAGTGCGCACTTTCACTACCTATGGACCCCGCAGTGAGCCTGGTGCATCTGAGTGGCTGTAAAGTGCCTGATCAGTCCTGATTAACATCCCATCATCTGGAGTCATGATCAACGCTAATCCAATTGGCTGCGCTGCTGACAAAGACCCAGTCAGTCAGAATTAAGTCGAGCTCAGGTTGCCCCGCGGACTGCCGTCTCACCGCAAGTGTACGCAAAGACGTGCAGAGCAGAGAACTTACTCCATAGCGCTCTGCTCTATCAAATCCCGCTGATGCATGACAGACGACCGACTAAGCTCGAAGGGGATAGCTTTTGATCAATGTTACCGACGGGAATGGGTCTACTCTGCTTAATCAAGACACAAAGCAAAGTTTATGAATGGATGTAGGAAATCTATCAACTACATCCTACCACAAAACAAACAGACATTTGTTGAGCTAAAATGACAGTCAGAATCATGTTGTTGGTCTGCCGGGGAGAATATTTTCCTTGAAAAGGACCATTGAAACAGGCCAGGGGACTGTGGGAACCACTTTAGGGCCAGGGAGCTGAGCGAAGCGGATGTTTTGGGGAGTTTTTTTTCTCATGGCTGACTGACAGCTGCCATGTGTGCAGGTCTCTATGTGCAGGAGTCGATCTGCCAACACCCCATCTGACTCCCAGCCGGGCCCCTGGGGGATGGGCCACACGGCCCTGTGTGACAAAGCGTAGGGGTTGTTTGCAACCCTCGCTGGGGGCCTGACCTTTCCAGGTCATCGATTGGAGGTCAAAGAGACACTTCCTGAGGAGAGACCTTTGGCAACTGCAGTGCTACTCACAGACACATAAGATAGGATATTCTAAACGGCCTTGAAATACTTACTTAGTTGACAAAACTAGTCTTAGTTACTTAGTTCAGAATCTGCCTCACTCTATTGCCAATTCATAAAGACTCACAAATACAAGTAGTTTATTCTTGTTAAATACAGTAAATGCTACTTCCATTTCCACTGACTTCCAAGAGACTTGCATCAGTATTGACAGGATTTATTTTCTTTTGTTATGGGTTTATGTACATAAATATTTACGGGCTGATTATTTTTTACCTGTAATTTATTAGCGTCACAACAGCTGCAATATTAATAATAGGTTCACCTAGACTGAAGCACATCTTAAAATAGAAATGGAAATGTCACAATAGATTTTGTCAATGGGGTGCCAAGTAACACAAATCAATAGCGAAGGCATTGCCCCTAACTAGAACAGATACTTCCTTTTTCAGTCCAGAATGTCATGCCCATCACTGCTTGATTGCTCTCATTATCTACATATTGATTAGCCTAGATGGTAGGGTGTTTAAAATAATATGCACTTGAAACAATTACTGTCTCTATTCTGAATGCAAATGGCTTTGGGTTATTAGCAAAAATATTCTGTCATTTTTCAAATGCAGGGCTTCAATAACAACCTTTCAACAAGCGTTAGTATGGGCTTTTACTGTACACATACATACAAGTATTATTATACATTGTGGACTTATATTATACATTATCTTAATGAGAATTTACTTTTATTTCATGCTTTTGACTTTTTACTTCCATTTAATATTGAGCAGTTGCAAACAAACAAGTACTGATTACCAAAACGAGCACTTGGGGCTGACTAAAAACTGTGGTTTGGCAGACGCAGAGTCTACAAATTTGGCAGATATGAATCCGGTCCATTCATGAAACAAAATGAAAAGTACAGTTTTTTGGGTAGCAGTCAAATACCTTTCATTCCATTTTCACCTACAAGGTGCTGTTAAATGTTAAATGTTAAATGAGACTCTGATCTGCTGGTGGCCTCATTTTACACCTCCTCTCCTCTCCTTCATTCCCTGCTAAGTTATGCTAATGGTAAGCATCTGCGTTGGAGCTGAAGACAAAGAAAATTCTCCTCCATCATCACAGCCTGAGGACCCATTAGGTATCTGAGACCGCTCAGACACCACTGGTTTGATGCTAACCACTTGGTCCCCAACATCCCTATTTTGGGGGGATAGGACATTTGCCAAAATTAGCCGACCTACGTCTAAGTCCTATATACTTTGCATACGATAGTATAAAAACTATGCAGTACCCATTGTGGGCTTGCGGACGTGCTATTTTAAGATATTTAAACATTGTGCTTAAATGGAGGGAGATGTTCAGTCTGCTGCTTGGAAAAATGTCATTGCTTGTCAAATGGGTGATTCATTTGACACCTTTAAATTAATTATAAAAATATAAATATATATAAATGCATTCCATATGTTCCTTACATTTCATTTCTTTCTTTTTTCCTTTTTCACCCAATATGTCCTCTATCCTTTATTCCATCCTTTCGGTCCAGGCAGTCAGCCTGGATATTTTTCCTCTCTATGCACCTTGGTGCTTCAATCCATTCAGCCATCACTTGGTCTCTCATAACCCCCCCCTTTCCCTGTCCATCCATCCATCCATCCATCCATCCATCCATCCATCCAACTCTCTCTCCTCTAACCATGGTGAAAACCCATATGGGAGAGCTGCCGGTTGGGATGCCTGCTCGTGAGCCCAACCACGGTGCCCTCGCCCTCCCACCATCTGTTAGTGCCTCTCCAGTCTGCTGCAGCATGCCAACAGGACCATTCAGATGGTCAGCAGTCCCCTGCTACAGTGCCCCCCGCCCCTGGGTGCTTCTGAAGGACAAGGGGACAGCGTAGGTGACCTCTGGTTCTCAGCTACTAGGGACCAGTCAACCACCTACAATGCACTCTATACCTTTGTTGTTTTAGCTTTCATTTTTTTGAGAAGGTCAGTCAATACCTAGGTCTTAATTAACATTAAATGGACTGTTGCGGATAGATCTTACACAGCAATTGAAAATATTATCCAGGTGAGTCGTATATCACAATTTTTCAATATCAGTTATTATACATATGGTGTCTATATATGTTTTAAAAATAATTCTGTTCTTTGTACAAAACAATTTGTAAATAAAGATTTGTAGAATATAGTTTGACTAGGCGAGAGGGAAGACCAATGTTTTGCAGATTTCTCACAGTTTGGCTCATCTAAAAGACATGTGCTAGCACCGGGCCCCACTGAGCTCCACTCACTCCATTTCTGTCCCCGTCTTGGCACTACCTCCGCCTGGGGAACAGCGTGCCAAGTTACCAGCCCCGTCTGCATTCACTATCAGCGCTAAGTCCACCACCAGGTGAAGTTGTAACAAATACACTAACGCTTACAGAAAATGTTTGTGGGTGTAATAGCATTATTAACAGACTATCTGGAGGAAACAAATATATATTATTTTTGAAAGTTGCCAGATGTGAGAGAGTTTGAGGGGGAGAGAAGCAGAGAGAGAGTGAGAGCAATAGAGAGAGCACTCTTGTTAAAGCTGTGCTAAAAACATCGTGACAAGTCCCAGAAAATAAACCACAATATTTTGATGTTTCCTTATGCTAATAAATCACAGTGCAATAATATCACACTGGTGGTGGCAAAGAGCTCTCGTTGCGACAGAGGGAAAAGAGAGCCGCACACGCACACACAAACACGCACACGCACGCACGCACGCACACCCTCCCCTCCCATGCACCTGTCTGTCTACCCACAAGACTAGCTCTCTAGAGAGCACTTGTGTGAGCAAAGGTGAGGATACTGAGAGACATGGAAAAACACACTCTCACTGAGTACAAACACACAAGTCGAGACGAGGATACACAGGGGATGCATGTACAATACCAGATATGCTCACATACACAATAAAAGCCCCTATTAATTTCACTCTGAATGCACACAATGTACTAACAGTTTGAACTGAGAGTGGATGGATAAATTAAGTCTGAGTAAAGACAGAGAAAGTGACGTGGTCGGTTACTCACAGTTTTCAGTCTGGAAGTCTGGAACAAACTGCTCGTCATTGTCGGGAACTTGAGCTGAAGATGTAAACAGAGAAGAAAAGACCACATTATTCCTGATAGATATGGACAACACAGCATTGATTACGATTGAATTCAGCCTAGCACTTCCGCACATAGTCTCACAGGACCATAAATAGAGCCGTCCCGAGCATTGCTCATCTTTGTTTAATATACATAATGCACAGAATGTGTGTGTGCGTGCAAAAAACCCCACATAAATTACAAAAGTTGCTTTTTTTCACGCTGACGTTCAGTTTTTTTTTAATTAGCTATTTAAAAATGATTTAAGTAAGTAACACAAGCATCTAAATTACACTCCACCCAACACCAGTGATCACCGATCATCTCTTTGGTCGTCTTGCATGCCATCCACCGTCAAATAAGTTGTGCGTTATTGAAGAGAGACTGAACAATGGACTCGTAAATCACAGTACACGCAGTAAAATCCTCGGTGTTAAATTAATGCATTTCTAACTCTGAAGGTGTACAAACTGAAGCTGAACACGTACAGTAGGTATTTAAACCCAATCGATCCATATGAGTCAATTTTCTTACATTTGTACACCCTTGGAGTTAAATTAAATGAGACCAAATGAACACAGAGGACTTCACTGTGTATGCGGGTCCGGTGCCCCTCTCTACCTCAAAATGTCATGTCCCGAGGTCGTCCTGGCCATCGGTTGCACCGTGTCCCCAGCCCTCAGTCCAAGCCAGCAGCCAAACACCCATTGTTAACTGTATCTAATTGGGTTCTTCCCCACTGCTGAATCCACCTGTACCTGCCGAGTTAGGTCTGTTCCAAACCTGAGAGTTTTACCTCTCCTTTGCACGCCCCTGCCTGCACCCAGGCTAATGCTAAAATAATGAAGCCCTCTCTCCGCACTGGGTCCAATTAGGCGTGCACATATTTATATCACACGTATTTACACTCGGTGACAGTTTTTCATGTCCCTCAAGTTCAACTTTGGATGATGGCAATAGGAGATTTAAATGTGTCATTAGCACATCTATTTATACACTCAATGAGGTGGGTCCTCATTATCACTGAATCAGTAACATGTCTCTGCATGCTTATACCTATTACAAAAAAATCTCAATATTGCTTCTTTTCCCACTTCTGATGCCATCTTGGTCATGTTTATGCAAAGGTGTGAATGGCTGAAACTAAACAATCAACAGCACAAGAGAAAAATCTCCATATATTCAATCATATGGGAAAAAGGTAGGAGTATATGTATGTGTGTACTGTATATAACACACACACACACGCACGTGCACAGGCAGACAAACAACACAATGTTATCTGTTAAATTATCATGTGAATTACTCTAGAGTATAGACTAAGATTAAATAAAAACTGCTATAGTTAAAAAAAAAAAACTCTTCCACAAACTGAACAATCAAAACGAGATTACAATCACTTTGGATATAGTATCTACATCTACATTGTGATTCTCTGCACTATGGCAATCATTCAAACAAAACAAAACAAAAAAATAAAATATAAATCTCATATCCAACTCTACTCTCATTATCTCTCTCCTTGACGGTACAAACATACCGTAACTTCTGGCAGCGCAAGTTTGGAATCATAGAGAAAGAGAAGAGATGGTGCGTGGGTCGGGAAAGGGGGAGGGTGGGAGGGGGAGAGTGGTTCTGTGTCCAGAAGGACCAGCAGGATGCATGAGTCACACTGGCCTCAGTCTGTGAATGAGACAGCTGATCCCTGCAAACCAACTCCTGGGGAGCGCGACAGAACTGGAACTCTGCCGCCATTCACAAAAAAAGGGGAGAGGGGGGAGGGGGGCAACAAAAAAAGAGAAGCACGGATGGAAAAAAAAGAAAATTCATAAAGCCTAAGCCGAAAACACCTCAGAGTAGACGCATTGTGAGACAGAATCAAGAGGCTATCAGACACCTTCTTTATTTCACAAGGCCTGGCCCTTTACTACTATACCGAGTGCTCTGCTTTTGAGCTCAAATGTAGTGCTGGACCAGCAGGCTGAGAGGCCATTTATTTTGTCATGACTGATTTTGTTGAAACATTATTATAACAGAACCACTTTTCACAGGTATCAAAGTAAGAGATGCATGCATCCTTGAAGCAAAGTATTCTGCAAAGTACGGGGTCGTTAAGTAAAATTGTAGTATTTTGAAACACCTTTGAAGCACCCGGATAACTCCCGACCAAAAATGGTGGTGGGGTTGAGGTACGCAACGGTTACTGGCACATGTACGCCCAAAGACTTATGCCTGTCTTGGTTTATGCTGTCGGATATTCAGCCTGTCTCCCATAATTCCTCCTCTTATTCCAATTACCTGAACTAATAAATCTTTGAAATGGGAAGGTATTCCTTTTTGTCTTAATGGACAGGAAGTCATCCATTAAATCTACAGTCTTGAAGCATACATTATTACATTGATCCATGACAGGCAGAACTGTAATCCATACAGTAATATCTTTATCAGCGGTCACTGTCTCTTTTCTCACTTAAGATACTTAAATATTAAAATCCTGTCTTATTCCTCTACACGCCCCGCGGTCTGTGCTGCTTCATGATCTAAGTGGCAGCGAGAGTCACGCTGAACTATTCCAATATCTGTTTAAAAGCAGACTTTTCATTTTTAAAAGCTGTGAGTTATACTCACAAGCATTTTCAAATGTGTTAAAGAATAGATGAATCGTATGAATGATTGACATTTTTTCTTCACCTGTGTGATGGTGTACCCTCCCACCACCATAAAAAGTTCTTTAATAACAATAAAATAAAATAAAAATTAGAGACGGTGTTGCTCTATTTGAGTTACACTGCACTCTTAAAAGTTGTAGCTACTTTGGAGAAAGAGTAATAGCTTTGAAACATCAGCTTTGGTGATATGATAGCTATAATACAAATGTCACGTTGTCTAAAAAATAAATATTATTAAACTAATAATTACACGTCTTCCCATAATTATACGTTTTAAACAAAATTTGAAAAGGCATTCAATAGATTTTTCAAAAATCTACAACTTAATTGTAGAAATTATCTGTAAAATTACCAATTACTGTTTCTATGATGAATGATTTCAATTGCACTTGAAAACTGAAAACCAACTAAGTTATTAAAAACTATAGACAGTAGACACACTGTGGGATGTTGCGTTAAATGGAACATATTATATTATTGTACAAACGTATTATATTTACAGTATGTGAATCCCACATGCACAACACAATAACGCCTTTTAGTTTTATCATGGTGATAAATGCAGTATATCTATGTATATTTATTTGTATTTATGTTTACTTTGAAAACACTGTAGCTATAATTTCTCCCACAATAAAACTTTTAGATAACATCCAGATTTTTTTTTAGATTGTTATGGCAGTGACAGGACAGATAATAAAAAAGTCACCGGAATTCACCCTGTAATAACTATCAAATATTTCACATAAATCTTCAAGGCTTACAGTACTTGATGATATGATCTTTCACAATGCAGACGAATGTGACTATAAAAGTTGTAGACTTAAACTTAAGTGAAACAAGCACAAACACCATGAAGCGTGCACATCACAAACACAATAAAGTAAGTTCAATATTCACCACTAACCAAAACTTCGATGTTGCAGGCAGGGTGGAAAGAAGACACTCGCGCTTAAATCCTGAAGCATCACGTCTCAATTAGACCACAAACAGCATGTCTTGCCATTAGGGAAATGCGCAAAAAAACTAAAACAAAAAATAAAATAAAAAATAAACAAAGAAATAACTAACTAGGGATTGGGGGAAATATAAAATAATGACCACGCTGAAAACAATTCTTTCTGGAGTTTTGTGAGAGAGAAAAAAAGTAGTTCCGCCGTTTAAAAAAAAAACATCCAAAAATGTAATTGAAGAAGACAAGATGATACTACAGCTGTAGAAGACAAGATTGTGCTAAGGTGTTAAGAGGAAGCAAACAGGGAGAGCGGCAGGACATAGGGAGGAGAGAGAGAGAGAGTGCAGGTGAGGCTGAGAGAGTAAATGAGTGAGAGTATGTGTATGTGGGTGAGAGAGAGAGAGGGAGGGAGGGCAGGCTGCAACACAGCACTAGCGATGGAGGTGGAGGTGGCAGCATGCAGTGACTGGTGGTGAGCTTGTGTTAGCTCTCGCCAAAAAGCGGAGGAGACTAGTGAGCATCGGAGAGCCTTCTCCTGGTAATCTGTGATGACACTCTCTGGGTAGAGCCTCCTCAGTCTCCCTCAAGACCCTGCTCTCATCACAGTCTCTAATGTATGCATGACACACAAAGGTGCCTCTTCCAGACACAAGCTTTTAATTGGACTGCAACACTGGCATGTAACTTGAGAAAGACGTCCATCTCTCTCTCCCTTTTCTTTTCTTTTTTTTCTAGTTTGTACCTATAACGCTTCATAAAGAACTCACCCTCTGCAAGCCAGGTTTCTTGCAGTTGATGGAGATCCTGGAAGAGTTCTATAGGAGGAAAAGCAAAATTATATGAGTGACAGTGATCCACAATCCAGAAAAAAACATTCAGAGACAATTGACTTCACATTATGACAGGGCTGTATGCCCTCTGCACTATTGGGAGAATTTAGTTGGCCATGGAGTCCATGGAATGCATGCAGCTTAACAACTCAATTTGTGTCTGTAACCATTGACAGATGCTTGTGAGGATCTTCACAAGCCACAGTGTTGTAATTGAGATTTTTGTACTTAGGAGTGCAGGTGACCACAAAAACCAATTGAATTTTGCTTAATGTTTAGGAGCCGTGAAATTAACTTTCTCCCTGCCCTCTGCCTACCTTCAGTGTCCAGGGCCAGGTCAGACTTAATGAATTTTCTCTTTCTGTCATTTGCTGGCCTCTTGCCGCAAGTCCTCTTCTCTTGCGTCTTCTGTGAGAGAAAGACAAGAGAGAGAGAGAGAGAGATGGATCAATGTGTTTTCTTTTCTGTCTGACAAAGTGCTGTCTTAGTTTGCTGTAGTGTGTAGTGCCTAAACTGCAGATTGATGGATGGCATGGTGGTATCTGAAAGCCATTGTAAGACCACTCCTCGGCCCCTCAAACACTTTTGAAACACTAAGTTGAAACACACACAGTTTGACAACTAATGATAATAATCCATTCTAGGCTATAACGAAATTACACACCTGATTCAAGTAGACTATCGCTCTGATTACTTTTCAACTTTCCATGCAATGACTCACATTGAAATTACAGTAAGGCACTTGTTGGTCGTGGAATCCATCCATTTCGCACCGCCGAGGCTGTGATTAATTGATAAAGTGGTTAAAAATGCCTCTCCTGAGTCCTCCTGTCCAGTCACCCTTAAAAAAGAAGAGATGGATAAAAGTCGACATGAATGACTGTCCCTCCTCCTTTTACAGTTTGTGTTAGCGTGGACGGTGCGTAAAAGAAGGCAGCGTGAATGTTGACGCAACACAGGCAGTAATTGTTTTGTTTTTGTTTTAAACGATAAATGGCGTGGAAACTTAACAAGAATAGCCTAACAAACGCTTCGAGCGCGCACTTACCTATACTGATGCTCGGCATAATCATCCCCGTATTTGAGTCGCTATAGAGTCTGTAGGAGAGAGGGAGAAAGAGGCACAATAACGCGAGGGAGAACTGAAGCCCGTGAATGTTCCTCGTCCCTCCCGGCTGATAGGGTGACCAGATGTCCCCTTTTGTGTGGGACAGTCCCTCATTTCAAATACTTTTCAAGCGTCCTTTTGACTGAGAGAGATCCAACCTCTCAGGTTGTCCCCCCACATTGTTACTGGCATGCGTCGTTCATTCAAATGCCCTAATATTTAGGCTATTTGGCCTATAGTCCCCCAATAATTGACTTTCTGTTGTAAAGGTATCTCTTTGTCTCTATTCCTGCTGTTAAAGTAACGAGAAATATCCTCCCAGTGCCACTATACTTCCAGTTTACACACTCACACTCACATTGCATGTGGGACTACTGTCTTATCCAAGAAAGCAGATCTACAAGCACAACATAGCGTACCATTTTGCTATAATATAGCAAAATGGTACGCTATGTTGAGCTTGTAGATCTGCTTTCTTGGAATAAATAAAAATATGTTGGACTTCAATTCAAATATTATTTGAATTGAAGTCCAACATATTTTTATTTATTTAACATCAATATATTTATATTAATAATTTGCCAACACGTGTTTCTTCTCCTTTCCCCACTTTGTCCCACACATGCAACACACTTTTGCTCTGTCCCTCAAACGTACAGTTTATATCTGGTCACCCTACTCCTGGCTGATGCCTGGCTGCCCCGGCGCGGCTTGGCATCGCCTCCTCCGGGGCCTCCCATAGAAACACAGCCGCTCGCTTTCCTGTAGGTGGTTGTATTTCACTGAAGCACATTTTCTAGCAATCTAAACTGAGCTTTAAAGCAGCTGCGTTTTTAAGTGGTGCAACCACTTCATTAAGGAGCTTCGTGTGCCTGTCCATCCGTCCGTGGCTGGCTCTCTGTTGTGGGAGTGGCCTTCACATAGAGTAATAAAATAACAGAGGCCGGACCGGAGCGATAGCCCCGCCCCCTTGTTATTCATTTCAATACAAGTTGCTCATTGGCGCTTTGAAGCACCCGGAAGACCGCCGGAAGTGCGCCTATTTCCGCATTGGGGCACCAAAATTTGGTGCCCCAATGCGGAAGTATTTCTCCATGAACGCGCCCGACGCAAGGGATTATGGGAACCATGAACGAGCGCCGTCGCGCACGAGCAAAGGAAAAAAAACATCAAAAGGCATCAAAAACAAGCTTGTGGGTTTGCATTGAGCTTATTATCTGTCATATAATACATACGTTATGTTTTGAGAGGTAGTATATGACGTGAGGACCGCGGGTTTATTCAGAAAACAACTTAAATACAAACTGCCCTGTCCGCGTGCACAAAGCAAACGAGCGTGCGTGCTCTCGGGGCGTTCGTGCATGAATTCCACCCGCCTGCAGTACCAAACTTGGCCACCAGCGGGGGAGCTTCAAGCCTGGAGCCGCTGTCTGTCGGTGTGGGCCTTCATCGACAATAAGGAAGTATTCATAGCTATCACGTGACGTCACGGGCCCTAGCCGCGCCCCCACTGGCGGGCAAGAAGTTTACTTTCTCCACTGCAGGGAGCGAGTGGCTGCGTTGTAACTAGCTAAATCTTAAAAATGCCGGATAGTTGCTGTGCCATAGGCTGTGCCAACCGGCGAGGAGAGAAGCCTGGGTTGTGTCTGTATAGGATACCAAACTCAGGTTCGCTGCCCAAACTCGAGTTTGGTGATGTTTTCATATATCTGGTGGAGAATCCGTCCCCTACACCGCTGCCAAGATGAAGTGGTCGGCATAAAAGTACAGACAGCTAGCATAACACGTCAACACGTCTCCCATTGACGACGTACTGTAGCGACGTATTGTATTTAAAGGCTCTAAAACAGCCGCGGGGGCTGAATACGGATCACAAGTGTCCAACACTTGTAGTTTCTCCATATAGAGAGAAACAAAAATGGGCGTAAACATTTTCGCTTCTACCCCCATCCCTGTTCTGGGGCAAGCAGGGCAATAGGAGAGAATGGGACTTTGTCAACAGAGACAGCGCAGCTCTCCACTATGGTTCAGTTGCCCCAGAGCGGGAAGTCCTATGACGCGCCGTTGGTATCCACTATATCTGCGTTGTTCTTCAAGGCTGAGATGATCTAAAATTTAGTCCTTGCTACTTAAAACAGCTGGG
>CM076967.1:21115394-21467894 GCA_039105355.1 Benthosema pterotum
GGGTTCCCGCAGGATCAGGCGGTTCATTACCACAGGCAACCGCCACTGCTGCCGGGGTGGCTGTGGGACACCCAACAGGGGCATCCACTCTCAGGGTAGCTGAACATGGGTCAGGTGTTGAGTCTTCCACCTGAGCATCCAGGATTTGGTCAACATGACGTCTCCACACATCTTGTCCCACGTCTACCCGATACATCAGTGGTCCCTTTATGGCGGAGATTGTCCCCGGCTGCCATTTGTCCGTCCGATAATCCCGCACAAGGACTGCTTGTCCCACATTGAAGCTTCGAGCCGACCTGGCGTTTACATCTTTGAACTGTCTGTTCTCTACATCTCGCCGCACATCCGGTTTGAGAAGATCCATGCGAGACCTCAAGCTCCTGTTCAGGAACAACATTGCCGGAGTTTGATTAGTGGTGGCATGCACTGCATTGCGATAGGCGAGAAGGAAGTCATCTATCTTGTGCTGTAGTGGCCGCTTGTCGCGGTCCATTGCCTTCAAGGCTTTCTTGAACGTCTGCACAAATCTTTCTGCCAAGCCATTGGTGGATGGATGGTAAGGAGCAGACGTAAAGTGTTTGATTCCATTGCTCTTCACAAAACCTTGGAATTCCTCAGAGAAAAATTGTCTTCCATTGTCTGTACAAATCTGTGATGGAATTCCGTTCCTGGAAAACATAGTTCTCAGTACTGCAATGGTCTTGTCTGATGTAGTTGAAGTCATTTTGATTACCTCTGGCCATTTGGAATGTGCATCCACAGCTATTAGGAACATAGAGTCCATGAATGGCCCAGCAAAGTCAATATGCACTCGTTGCCACGGCGATGAGGGCCACTCCCATGGGTGGAGCGGGGCTTGTGGTGGTGCATTCTGAACCTTCTGACATCCAGAGCAGTGCTTGCTCAAATCCTCAATCTGTTTGTCAATTCCTGGCCACCACACATATGCACGGGCAAGGCTTTTCATCTTTACAGTACCCAGGTGCCCATTGTGTAGTTCCTCCAGCACCCTGGTGCGCAGCTTGGGAGGAATAACGACTCGTGAGCCACACATTAGTGTTCCCCGACACACAGACAGCTGCTCCTTCCTCGCAGAGAAGGCTGGATACAATGCGTGGTCATATGTGGGCCACCCTTTTACCGTGAAATCATACACTTGTGACAGCACAGGGTCATTACGTGTTTCTTTTTCAATGAGGCTGTTCGAGACCGGCAATTGGTCAACTATCGTCGCATGGAACACCTCTGCCGAATCCAATTTTGCACTTGTTTCTGTAGTTGGCAGCGGCAACCGTGATAAACCATCCGCGTTGCTATGCTGCTTGGTCCCCTTGTGGTCAATGTCATACATGTGACCTCCTAAGAAAAGAGACCATCTCTGGAGCCTCTGGGCCGACATCGCTGGAACACCCTTCTTTGGGTGAAAAATCGATAAGAGGGGCTTGTGATCCGTCAACAGAGTGAACTTGTGGCCATACAAGTAGTGGTTAAATTTCTTGACCCCCCACACCAGGCTCAAGGCCTCTCTATCAATCTGTGCATAGTTGCGTTCAGCCGAAGACAACGTTCTGGAGGCAAAAGCTATCGGTCTCTCAGAGCCATCTGGGTACTTGTGTGACAACACGGCTCCGATTCCATGAGGGGAGGCATCACAGGCCAGTTGGATCGGTACAGAGGGATCAAAGTGTGTTAGCACCGCCTCCGAAGTTATGAGCTTCTTTGACTCTTGGAATGCTCCTTCGCAGCTCTCAGTCCACTTCCAAGCTGTTCCTGTCTGCAATAGAGCATTTAGAGGGTGTAGGACAGTGGAAAGATTAGGCAAAAACTTGTGGTAGTAGTTTACCAACCCAAGATAGGCACGCAACTGAGACACATTTTCAGGGGGTGGTGCTTTAAGTACTGCCTCAATCTTGTCTTGGGACATGTGCAAGCCATCCTTATCGATAATATGCCCGCAGTATGAGATTTCCTCTTTGAAAAACTCACATTTCTGACGATTAGCTCGGAGTCCATATTCTCGTAATTTGGTGAGCACTTGTTCAAGGTTAGCTAGATGTTCGTCGTCATTTTTCCCTGTAACTACGATGTCATCTAGGTAACACTGGGTTCCTGGAACTCCCTGTAGGACCTGGTCCATCGCTCTCTGCCAGATTGCAGGAGCTGACGCTATACCAAACACCATCCGGTTGTACTGATACAGTCCTTTGTGTGTGTTGATGGTCAGGTATTGTTTGGACGCCTCATCAACTTCCATTTGGAGATACGCTTGAGCCAAGTCTATCTTTGAGAAACGTTCACCTCCAGACAGGGAAGCAAATATGTCCTCAATGCGAGGTAGAGGATACTGCACTGTGCGGAGGACTGGGTTAAGAGTTACTTTAAAGTCTCCACATATGCGCACCTTGTAGGGATTCTCTGGCTTTGCATCAGAAGTTTTCTTCACCACAGGAACGATGGGTGTTGCCCATTCACTCCACTCCACCTTTGACAAGACTCCAGACTGCTCCAGATTTTCCAGCTCTTTCTCCACTGCAGGGCGGATGGCATATGGCACTGGTCTGGCTTTGTGAAATTTAGGGCATGCCCCTTCCTCAAGTTCAATCTTGGCATTCATGCCCTTAAGTGTCCCTAATCCCTTTGCGAACACTTCCTCAGAGTCAAGTAATATCTGCGACAGTTTCTCAGATGTGGCCCTATTGCACTCCTTTGCTGATACAAATAAGGCCTTGATGGAGGTCCAATCTAGCTCGATTCTCCTGAGCCATTCCCTTCCCAGCAGCGGTGGACCTCCATTCTTCAGGACATAGAGGTTCAATTGCTGTGATTTGTCCTTGTAGGTCACAGAAACTTTAATCTTCCCTTTTGGGCGCACCCTCTCTCCTGTGTATGTCTTGAGCAGCAGTTTGGTTCGTTTCAGTGGTATGTGTGAAAACAACCGCTTGTAGTCGTGTACGGAGATCACTGTTAACGCAGAGCCTGTGTCCAATTCCATTTTCAGTCTTATGCCTGCCACCTGTGGAGTGATCCATATCACTCGTCGATCATCTGTCTCTTTGACGCTATGGAGTTGCAGGCAAGACAAGTCACTGGCACTGCTGTCTAAGGCACTTTCATCAGAACTGCTCTCTTTCATTTTGTGTACCTTTTTGTATTTTCCTTTTTGGGGTTTCTTGTTTTTCTGCTTTTTGTCTTTTTTTTGTTTACTGGCTCTACAAACTCTGCCAATGTGGCCCTGTTTTCCACAATTGTTGCAGTCTTTGTCTTTAAACCAGCAGTCATCTGGGTCATGAGATGTGTTTCCACAACGATAGCATTTCTTTCCTTCATTTCTGTTCAGAGACATTTTATTTGTGGCATATTCCAGAGATTTCTGCTGTATCTCTGAAGCATCACGTGCTGCAGTTTCCATTGATACCGCAATATTCAGTGCCCTCTCAAATGTAAGATCTCTTTCACACAGGAGCCTCTTCTGTGTGGCTTCACAGTGCATGCCGCACACCAGTCTGTCTCTCAATGCATCTGACAAGCCATCTCCAAATTTGCAATGTTCTGATAATTTGCGTATTACAGCACAGTATTCAGAGATGCTTTCACTTTTGCTCTGATTTCGTTTGTGAAACTTAAATCTTTCAGCTATGACTAGTGGTTCGGGGTTCAAATGCGCTTTCAGAGCGTCTGCAATTTCTTTAAACGTTTTGTCAGCCGGCTTTGCAGGGGTTAACAAGCTCCGTAGCAACCCATATGTCTTGGCCCCCATTACACTGAGCAACACACTGGCTTTCTTGTCATCCTCAATCCCGTTAGCAGTACAGTATAACTCCACTCTTTCAATATAAGTTGCCCAGTCTTCGACACCATTGTCAAACTCTGTCATTGTTCCAATCATCGCCATGTTTTTCGGTTGTTTGTAAATCACTCACGTGTCCTTGATTTGTTTGACGTTGGAGAAGTAGGCTGTGGAATCAGCACACACACCTTTTGTCCCGTGTGTGCGCACTCTTGTCCTGTGTGCGTCAGTGTCACTGTTTGATCCTCACACACTTCCCCCTCCAAACTCCAAAACTGGCATCACAAACGTCCTCCAACACCACACGGCAGGTTCTGAATTCTCGTCGCCAATTTGTTGTGTATGTGGCCTATACACACAACTGAATAATCACAGGGACAAGAGAGCTCAGGGTTGAGGTACTTTACTGGTCAACATGAGAATGAAAACTGAGTGAGCACTTATACAGAAGGCAAGAAGGCAAGGCAATCAAATACAGCTGGGCAGGTCCTAAGCACCTAGCACAAGGCAGTGTGTTCTGCCGCACATAAAGTAGTTCCTTAACATAAAGTAGTTCCTGCACTGTGCAAAAATCCAATACAACTCTAAGTAACAGTATCCTCACTGTATCCCAGCCAAAAACAAATTAAGTGTCAGTGTCCACTGTGCAACAATTACTATACATCAATGCAAAAGAATATTATATTGACAGCTTTCCCAGTGCAGTCAGTGTAATAACGATACCCTAAGTGTCATTAGAGACCATTGTACGGCTTTCACTTTTGCTTAATATTTGGTCAATGCATATGAATATAGTAATCAAGTGCTGTTGGAGTTGGGGTTGTTGATAGGTCAGACAATAATTATGTCACATTTAACATGGTTACGCATCATATCAGCTATCATAATGTTCTTGAACAAGAAACAACTGCATGTTAACTCACAGAAGCTATACAGCTCTGGTGATAATAAACAGTACAAATTATAGTGGACTGTGATATTTAATCAGTCACGACATCTGGTGAGAAAATAGAAATAACCCAGAGTGAAGTTCTATGAGTGATTCGTTCAACATGGTGTTCATCTCCAGGGTGTTTCTGACAACATCACAATAATATTTGATTAAACAACATATAAATAGGCAGCAGCACCCATCAAAATTTTCATGTATATGCAGCGGACATCATTCTGTGAACAATCCACACAGCAAAAACAACGGGTCAAGGAACGGGTCATTCTTTATACTTTCAGTTAAATTAGCATGTATGATTTTTGCAGCATATAGCGCACATGCAGCTTATTGCACACATGACGCTTGATTTCAGAGGACATGTATACTGCATGTCGGTGGTCATCCAAATGCCATCTTGGAGCCAGCAGGGCTCCATTACCAGGCAAGTGATGTGGATGTGAAGTGAAGTGTCACGTCATTCCTGCTTACTCCACCAACCCCACCTCTGAGGATGGAGAAACACAGGTCAAGTGCAGGTGTCCACTGGTCTGACATCAGCAGGCAACAGCAGTGAAAACAAGCACTACCACCTCTCCACCACAGAATCAGATCTACAGCTGCAAAGACCTAGTCTAGAGACAGACAGGTGGGTGATGATAATGTGCAGATAGATGGGTGGGTGGGTGGGGCTTGGTCAGCACAGGTATGACAGATTTTGGATGGATGCGTTTGCATAATCCACTTACTGGAACACACTGTAATTGCATTGGTCTGTGGAAGATTTGTGGAACCAAAAAGTAAACCAACTACCGTAGATGTCAGCATTTGAGAAACCCCTCAAGAGTGACAAGGTGTGTAAGTGAAGATGCACGTCGCGCAATTAGCAATTAGCTGAAGACACAGGAGCTGAATCCTAAGGTCCTCCACAATAGCCATAAACAGGCCAAAGAGACAAGTCTGCAAGTTATCATTAAAAGGGCCAAGAACTACATAATGAGCCAGGACAATTGTACACTGTTTAAGTTTGAGTCAGGGGTCAGCCAGGGGTCAGAGTAGACACCTGTGAAGCTGTTGTTATTGAGAGAACATCCAAACAGGAAGCACGCGCATACATGTATCACAAAATGTAATTTGTAAGTTGAATAATAATAATATAATATAAAATGTATAATTATTCTGGACTAAAGACGAACAGCACGTTCGGTCAGACAACAACAACACTTTATTGTTTTCCATTTTGTCAGTTTAATGGACAACAGGCAGGCAAAAACATTTTGGACAGAAAAAACAGCATGACTTAGTATTGAAGCAATAAGCAAAAAATAAATAACGCTGTGTACAAAAATACAACTTCACTGTACAAACACTGCACTTATAAAGCAAAGAGGTGGAGGCTCGGTAGACCTCAGTCTCCAGGCGTATGGCACTTTGAACAGATACGAAAACAGTCTGACCTAAACTGGTTATAGGAAAACATGCAGGAATGCTTTGCTCTTGAAGGCGATTCATGTGTCTGTACTTGTGTCATTGTGTACCTAACAGCTAAAAAAAGGAAATTGTGTTTCTATTTGTTCATCTTTGGCAACAGATTGCATGAGGTAAATAATATTTAATTCTATGTAAGGAAATGTACTGTAGGCTATTATAATTTTAGTACGACATAGAAAAATATCAATTACTATCCGGAATATTACAATTTTAATCTGTAATGCTCAAATTACGAATGGTTGTTTTGTAGAGAAGTGAATTAACAATTACAAATATATTCCATACAAATTGTAAACCTTTTCAAAAGATACATGCTTGGTACTGTAGGTGAAAATCACAATCTCTAAAATCACTAGTGTTAATTGAAATGACTCAGGCTGGATTCTTCAAGTCAAGCTCATATGCTAAATTTGACTGTAAGCAGTCAATGGCAGACATCAGAAAAATCAATGACCTAGGAGGTCACGGACAGTTACTGTGAGTGCAACATACCTTCATTACATTCACTGTACCTGAAGAAATTATTTCATTGAGCTTTTAGTGGGAGACACGGTATATTTTCTGTGAACTATTCACTGTTTTCCAAGCTTTGGAAATACCTGAATACCTATTTAGAAAAACAACTGGGCACTAACATAAAATGGACTCCTCTCTATTAATATATGATAATATATGATATGATTAAACCTTTCATAATAATACTATAAATAGGTCATAGACAAAACCTTTTTTCTTCCAAAATGTATACCAATTTTAAAATATTCTGTCGCCCATGCATTAGATCCTGGATCTCTTGTATTGTGCAATGTAAAACAAAACACCATCATGCGTTTTATAAACTATCAACAACCAGCATTAGTCATTCGATTGATGCAGTAGCAACACACTAGAAATGTATTGTTGTATGCTATGGCATTTCACTATTTTCAAAAGCCATTCTTGAATTGTCCAAGAAAATATGTAGTAATTACTCTGCACTAAATCCTAAATATGGTGGGAATGTCATCCACAAACCCTAGATATGTACAGTATGCCCCATTAACAGCATCCTATGGCATTGTCCATCATGCACTCAAATGCAAAGAAACTAAAATACTTCAAAACCTAAATAAATACAGTACATACATATTAAAAGATGATCATATCACAAAGAACATTCATTGATTTTGACATTACTGGTTACCCCCATGCACTTAATACACATGGTACAGGTCACAAGAAAAATAAATAAATAAAAGCATTTACATAAGGAAATGTTTTGTAAACAGTTTTTAGAGATTTACAGATTTGCGAAGTGAAACATAATTTATGTAAATCAATGCCTCATTCCTCAAACGCAATGTGCTGTCAGATGACAGCCATTTTGATCTGATTTTATATTACTTTAGTCGCCTATAGCAGTGGTTTTCCACCCTTCATTATTTAGCATTTCAGCATTTGAACCACGGACCACGTACCATTTGATTTTTGAAATTCTGTCCACAATCCCAAGTAGTATTGATGTTTGTACTAAAGGTCCAGGAGATCGAGATTGACAGGGAAATGTTGATCAAAAATAACAATTATTCTACATTCTCTGAATAATTGTTCAGATTTTTTGTAAATTGATTAATGTGGATGTACAACAATACATTGAAGTTATGCTCTCAAGAGTTAAAGATCTATGGGTCAATTTGGTTACCAACTCCTCATTTAGCTGGGGACCACCTGGAACCCCTCAATGACAACTGGCTGGCCCTCAACCACTGGTTGAAAACCACACATTTATACATTTATACAGTGTAGCACTACATGGTCGTTATTAATTCAGGCAAAAATGGCTGCTGTGTCAATGAAAATGGTCAATTCTAGACAACCTGAGGCATACAGTAGCTATAGTATCTCCTTACGGCAATGTGTGCCCACACTTTACCATTGTACCCTGCAGGACTATCCAACTAGCAAAGTTGACATCAAAACCAGACTTAATCAATGTGCTTATGTTTACTGAGGCATGGCCTAAAATATCCCATCAGTCTTTGCTCTCACTGCGTGTTCGTCTGATGATGGAAGAGAAGAAACTGCCTCCTTGTGGTGGTCCCATCAGCATGGGAGCCTGGTTTTTGTGAACAATCTCAATCTATTAAAAAATAAGAATAAGGAGATATATTTGTGTAGTGCTAAACAATGCTTTGCATTTATGGTGTTCTTGTGAGCTGTGGATAAGAATTATAGCAAAAATATTCACATACTTACAGTATTGCTACAAAATGTTGATGTATTGTATTTCGGCTGTCTGCAGAAACTACCTAACTCCGAAATGTTAATTCTTCAGGAAAATAAACAAAGCAATACTGCCTCATCAATGTTGGTATTGTGACTTTAGACTGTAAATTGTCTGATGCTTGCATATGTTGCTATAATATGAAGTGGAGTTACATTTCTGACTAATAAAGTATTCAATTAATCAATCAAAACTGAAGATTTTACTGTGTTACTTCAAAGTACAGATGAGACTGACGCTGTCAACATGCATTATACATGCAATGGAACTGAACTGGATTTGCATCGTTGTTGCTATTAATAATTAGTTGGATAACATCCCATTTTAACTGTGATGCATTTAACATGTTGACTGATTCAAATTCAGCACCAACACATCAATAACTTGCCGTGGAAATAATCTCAGCACAATTATGTATTGTCAGATCCTAACTTTGCATTGTGGCATTGTGCCAGAAGATACAAGTGCACTTCCAGACTACTTATTTTGTCATGCACTAGATTCTTTCATAATCGCTGCATGATGCATTATGTAAATCTGGGCTGCACTTCATCTGCAGTGGGGTAAGAGTATTGGCATTGTAATTAAAGCCAAACACAACTTTAATCAGTGCAAATGGAGCTGTTTCATTTTGAAAAGTGAACAAAATTGAAACAGAGCAAACACTTGTGCACTTATCGAGGCAGCTGTTTTATACAACGCAAATTGAAAGCAAGTTTTACATCCCTAAGTGTTTGTTATCTAATTACTGCATGGCGGTACAAGCAATGTGGCTTTCACTTGGAAAACAATATGCTTTGATTTCTAAAACAATCCTTTAGAACCCTGGTAGAAAATCGTATCTGTGGTGCTCTGAATTAGCTTAACAAGTGCTTGTGCAGTAGAACATAATCACAACTTCCACCATGGTTTGTACCTGTTGGTGACGATATAAAATGTCAGTATCTCTGCCTTTCTTTGTCTGCTTTACTTTTTATTGAAAGGAAATGTCCTCAAATAGACTAGGACATTAAAGACTCAGTGCATCATATCTCTATCACGCTAGGGTGGCTAGCTAGGTCTCTTTATGTTGTTGGTTAAAACCATAGCTAATAAGAATGAAATATGGAAAATGACACAAGTTTATCATTGACTGTCAGCCCAGAGATAATGTAGTGATTTGTGTGTTTTGGACAAACTCTGTAGTAGGAGTAATTGTCCTGTAACATAATGGCAGAGATCTAGTTAGGCAGAATAGTGAATGGCCTATATGGGGAGTTGCATCATAATGATACAAGGAATCTGAATATTTTTATATTCTAAATATTTGTATTTGGATTCAATTAGTTATACAGCCAAACTTAAGTGATCCTGTTGGCCTGTTCTAAAAAGCATTTGAACAGAATTTAGATCCTACAAAATACAGATACAAGCAGGATCCCAAAAGAATTTGCAAGATTTATCTCCTGTGAATTGAATGTGTAACAATATTGCAATAAATAATGTAATCATACTTACAGTACAGGGAGCCTGCATCCAGGGTTCTCCATCAATCTGCATAGGAAGGGACTTGCTGGTTCTGTCAAGAACAAGCAAATAAATACAATTATAGCTGCTGCACAGCAATGGTTGTGGCTGGACAGGTGGAAGTGGAATTGGAAAATGTCAAGAGGAGGAAGACAAATGGGAAACATAAAAGTTTGGTTCAGCATCTGTCTTGATCAAAACAATTGAAACCAGCAGGATTCCACCACAGTTACTTCAACAGAGAACTGGACCTACAGTAGGCCTAAATACTGTTGCCTAAAAGTTGTATTGATGTTATACTTTGTTATGTCTGTTAGCAGTGCATGTTATTGTGACTCATACAAGAGGCAATGAGTGTCCACGCTGAAAATAACAGCAGGGGTGAGCAACCACTAGATTTCTACACACACTTAGGCCACATTGGATAATTCTGTTGTAGCAAAAATAGAACCGAGGAACGTTTTGAGCTGTAAACCCCAAAAAGTAACCAAATATGAATATTGGACATCAAAGGACAATAACATTTTAATACTACTCATTAAGCTACTATAGACTGAAGTAATAAAGCGGAATATGTTTGCATGTTTGGAATTGCAACAGCTGAATTTGTCAGCAATCTGACATTAACATGTGGGCCGCATTAAGTGATGGTGGGGGCTGCATGTGCCCCAAGGCGGCCAGTTGCCCATCTATGCTCTACATGATGAGCTTGTAGATTTGCAATTCATGGTGTGGAGAAATCATCGTATATTCAAGTATGAATGAGGCTTCATGCTGACCTGATGGTTACGGAGGAGCATTGTGCCAGGCGCCGTCCAGCACTTTTCAGGCCTGTGTAGATCTGTCCCATCTCCATGGCTCCTTCTAGACCCACAACCTCCAGCAGCTGGTCTGATAGATCTACATCCACACAGAAGACGCATTTTTTATTAAAATTTAAATAAATTTAATAGAGAAGGATTTAGCTCCAAAGGTGCCCACTGTCACACACAGATTTACAAAGGTGTGTTGCCATCATATGTGAGTACTGAGTAGTAATGTAAAGTTAATAATAGGCACCAACTCTTCAGTATAATTTGTTGAGTATGGTAGTGAGAAATATTTGCGTTCTTTGTCTGTGAAGTTAAGGAGTAAGTTTGTGAAATGGAAGAATAGATTAAAGGATGCTCAAGAGCTACAGCCAAAATTAGTTTCATCAATAACATCACCATCATTGTCTTGTAGTAAAACTGATATAGAACCCAAAATAATGTCAGAACAGGCCCTTTAAATGTAAAAGTAAGGGAAGTAAAGTCAGGAAGGTGTGGAAGAAGGCGGGAAGGGAGAAATTAAAGACAGAACGGCACAAGAAATAACTGGAAAAGGAGGAAGAAGCAGATGAAGAGGAAGATGAGAGCCTCAGCTCACAGTTTGCCTTTCCGCTCTTGAAACCCTGAATAACTGTTTAAAGGGGGAAAAATAGGCAACAACAAGACGCTACAAACAAAACACCTATTAATTAGATTGCGCTGGCAATGCAAAGTAATCTTGTGTAACTATAATTATTAATTTCTCCTGTGTTTTTGAAGATATGAGCATTGATTTTGCCCCTGCTGGAGGCTCAGTGTCTCGCTGGGCCCATCTGTTTCAGCCAGCCTGTTCTACCTCCCGTTCTCCGTCTACTCGCCCCTCCGCAAATTAAGGAGCTGCTGCCTCGCTGCTGGGAGCACACAGACTCTAATTGAAACTAAGACCCATTTTTAGGGACTTGGTGAGTGTGGCAGAGTTAGCTGTTGCTGTCACTGACGGTGATAATCCACCGTTGTCACGATGTACATAGACCTCGGCCCATTTAGTCAGTCAATGGCTTACAGAGGGATCAGTGATGGAAGAGATACACAGTTTTGCCGAGATAAAAGTACCAAAAGTAGCAGGGGAGCCAAGGTGCATGCCACAAAATAGGCTTTCGTCAATGTGTTGCATGCTTGATGATCATCAAGCATCCCTCTCTCTGTCTATCCTCATTGTAACATCAACAAATGCACAAAAGCCAAAAACAAATATATATAAAAAAGTACCGGTAGTTTTGTTTTTGTTTTTTTGTATTCAAAACTGGAGTTGAGTAATACAAGTCAAAATATGTTTGTCCTATAATAATAATAATTACAGTCTAGTGTTACTGTTACGATAGAGTTACTATATTTGATATCGAGGAGAATTTTAAAATGGAATGTTAAATGGAAATAATGGAAATATTGAAGTAAAAGCATGTTGAAATTGTACTCAAGTAAAGCACTAGAGTACTTCACTCCTTTCCACTACTGAGAGAGATGGACATCAGCGCTGGCGGCATTGTTTTCCTCAAGTGTTGCTGTTGCTGTTGACCTGCGGTGTCCAGTTGTCACCATGGAGATGTACATGTGTCTATCTCTGAGGTGACCTGTCAACGGACTGGGTTTTAGCACAAAAGACTGAGTGTGTGTGTGTGTGTGTGTGTGTGTGTGTGTGTGTGTGTGTGTGTGTGTGTGTGTGTGTGTGTGTGTGTGTGTGTGTGTGTGTGTGTGTGTGTGTGTGTGTGTGTGTGTGTGCGCATATCATCACTGTTGGATGGAAACCTTATATCTCCTTATTCTTCAGAGTATGTTCTTTTCCCCTCAATAGATTAACAGCCTGTTTTATAATTTGTTGTAAGACAGTGTAACACAAAAGAAGCAAAAGTAGCTGATGTACTGTATGCTCCGGCTACAAGAGAACCGTAGTGGATTGTCAGACGTTTTTAATCAATCAATATTTAATTCATGATGGAGACATTGCATCGGTGGCTGTGGCTCAGGATGACCTGCTCCTCCTGTCTACATGTTGAAGTGACCTTGGGCAAGGTGCTGAGCCCCAGATTGCTCCCGATGTTTAGTTGATGCCTTGCATGGCTTTTGCCACAAATGTAATGTGCCTTGGATAAAGGTGCTAAATAAATGCAACATTTATTCAAGGCAACAATTAAGAAATGTTTACCATCAAAGAAAAAAAGTATATCTGAGTGTCTCCATTAGGGCCAGGCAGTGTAGTGACGGCAGAGTTCAGCACCTTGGACAGCTCTGCTGCCTATAGGGCGCGTCATTGACGGGAGCTACGTTCCAATTTTCCTTTTCAGTCAGCTTGATGTGATGACACCTGCGTGCTGACGAACAGCAGGATGGAGACAGCTGCGCTGAGTTCTTTCTGTCACCTAGGCAATATAATAGTGTATTGTATTTGGATGTGCCCAGAGCAATGTTACAGAATACAGTAACTAAAACACAAAATAGTGTGGGTAGAGCCATTTTTAAGGGAAACATTCTTATTAAGAATATAAAGTAAACAAAGTGATTCTCTGAACATACATGGACAAAGCCATGCCTTAATTAACATGAACACAGAGAATGCCCACATTTGTCATTAGAAAGACCAAGTAGAAACCAGACAAGATACGATATGTTTCCATGTCAATATACTGAAATTTGATTTTTGAAATCAAGCACATACAAGCTTAAGCTTTCGTGTGTGTGTGTGTGTGTGTGTGTGTGTGTGTGTGTGTGTGTGTGTGTGTGTGTGTGTGTGTGTGTGTGTGTGTGTGTGTGTGTGCGTGTGTGTGTGTGTAAACACAACATGTTGAACTCCTGACACTTGGCTTGGAAGCTGCTTTCCCAGCTTGCCTTCTCACGTCAAGTGCAAGCAGCTCAAACACAGACCCGAGCTGACATGTGTGACGGACGGTGTCACCACGGCCAAAGGTTAACGTGTGGGGAATCCTAGTTGCCCGAGGCCACAGGCTTTCTACACACCCGAGTGTGGTTGTTGTGGTACAGGCCATACGGTGTATATATACACTACTTGATAGAGCACCGTCAACCAGAGAGAGAGCAAGAGATAGAGACAAAGAGGTGACAGAGACAGAATGAGACAATTGAGAATCACAGATGCAAAGGGAGTGACCAGAGGGGTGGGGGTGCCAATAGATGATAAAAGTACACAGTAGCATCATGAGGCATCAGTATTTCCCATTTACCCTCATCTGCCCCCCGCACACACACACACACACACACACACGCACATATACACACACATACAAACACTCGCCACTGTTTCTTTCTTGCTCTCTCTCTCTTTTCTTCTCTTCGTCCCATTCCATTCTAAATAATTCAACCTGCAGCCATTCCCTTCCACCTGAGGGGCTTGTCTCCTGGCGTCACCAGTGGGACGATTTAACAGCTCCCGAAAGGTCAGCCCCCCATCCCCCACCCCCATACACATACACACACTCCCACCACTTTGATCTGATCTGTGCTGGGGGGGCCTGCAGCGCTGCTGAGGCTCACTGGCCTCCCCTGCCTTCTCTAATGCACTCTGGTGTTTACAATGGACCGTCCAACTCTCTGCTTGCTTGAACTGACAACTTAGGGCCTCTCACCTTCAGCACATCAAGGACGTTTTTAGCATCATGTTGGTCGGTAAGGCGTTATTCAGTAATATGTTGCTTGTAATATTACTTAACCCAGTAACGAGTAGACAAACGTATAGAGTAGGGATGGGCAGGATGGGCCTGATAAAGGCTTTAAAAATGAATATCGGAAAATATCGGTATCAGGAAAAATATTATAAAAATATGACTTTTCGTTTTTTCTTTTTTAATCGTCAAAGACACGGAGATGGATAGAGCCACACAATCGGGAAATCCTCCAATTATGACTGAGTGGCGCAGGCATTGGTGCAGGTGCTGTTCGGGGGGGGGGGTTCCCAAATCACTGAATGCTCCTTTATTTTTTCACCACAAAAGCCTGCATACATCACATATATCAGTTGATATCGGTACAGGAGTTTGACAATGTTGGGATATCGGATATTGGAAAAAAAGGGGCAATATCGGACATTTCGCGCATACATAAAGTGAGTGGAAAACAGATCTGCATGTGCGTGTGTGTGTGTGTGTGTGTGTGTGTGTGTTGAGCATCCACACTCCATGCCTTACATAGATGCCACGCCTAAATAAACACTGGCTCCCTTTCTCTCACCTGCTCCCGTCAACAGTAAGTGTTTCTACTGTACAGGTATGTATGTTTGGAGATCGTTTTGCACTGATATATTTTTCCACAGACATGAATGGACAACAGTGTTTGTGGTGACAATGGAGCCTGGGCTCCCTCCTGTTACCCACAAGGCCTTTCTCTGATAATAGCAAACCTATGGAGAAACTCAAGGCAACGCACTGCTCCGTCAACAGACTGGCACACATAAAGATTAAACTATTGAAACGCTTTGATTGATTTGACCACTATGCCACAACATCTACCCTTTCTGACATATTTTTCAACTAAACAAATAATAAAAATATAGCGTGCCAGGTTGAGCGTAGCATAAGCTTTATGTGGATTTTATGGTTATTTAATTTTAACCAATGAAAAGTATTAACCAGAGCTGAAATAACTACATTGGAGCATTTTGGAGCAATTGTTTTTTCCCCATTTCCTGAAAAGTAGCGGTTTTGAATATACAAGGTTTCCAACTGACAGCGACAATATGAGAAGGAACTTGCACGATCCAAATGGGGACATTCATCAGTGCTTGACTTGTATTGACTGAAATTAAAGAGAATCCACTCCACACTTGACTAGCATTTGAACCGCTAACGACTAAAACCGCAAGGTACGATCAATAATATCATGGTAACCAAAACCCTTTCCACAGCATAATGAGTGAATTCAATAGTTAAAAATATTGTTCACACATTACTTGTTTTAGATCTTATCTATAAATACTATTTGTAGAACAAAGTAAATTTGTAGCACCTAAGAAACGCTCTCTGTTTCAAAACAAATCATCATACCATGCTTTGTATGAAAACAAAACATTGTATGACTGATCTTGTATAGTATACTGTATGTACTATTTTTATGACTATTCCTATAACTATTGTACTGCAATATCGAGGAGCTGAAACCCTTTTTACTCTCCTATTGTTTATGTACAAGTTACATACAGTATATAGCACAGTGATCACTGATCATCGCCTCATGTATATTCCATGAGACAGTAGAATCTAGCAGTGATTGAATATGTGGAATGATCAGCTTTTTTAATCCAACTTGATTCATTGCCAGTATTCCTATAGGCAGGTTTCCAAACTGCCCACAGCCCTCCTCTGAGACATAGATTGAGTAGGCATAAATTATACCATATTTGTATGACTGCCATCACACTGCGATGCGTTTTGAGCTGTATATTGGATAATTATGCCCAAGAAGTTTGGCATAGAGAACAGAAGAAGACCAAGTACAGAGTCAAGGATCAAGTAATTGAGTGTTTAAGAAGCAGTTTAATAATCTTGAAAACACTGATTGATGGTGATTTCAAACAAGTTAACAGAGCCATCTATGGGATCTATGAAAACATCTGCAGCACAATTTCTCAGCTAAGGCCTGATAAACACTGAAGACCCTTGGTCTTGAACTCATTTCACCAGTGATCACAGCATCTGATTCATAATGGCTCCTTCATTCACATAACCCCATTGATGGGTATGCTTTGACATAAATGGATTGGGGGATACTGGCGACTGCCCAGTGAGGTGGCAGCTCTGATCCTACAGAGTACCCTCCCTCAGTCTGCTCTCATTAACTACACCTGCCCATGGCTGCCTGCACTTACTATTACCACTGAAGTGACAGTATCAAACAGTGACATCTCTGTACCGCTCTGTCCCAAACAAAATGTTCTGGCCATGATTCTTCTTGTCATTTGGTAAAATATTCATGCGCTGGGGAAAACTTTGTCTGAAAGTTTGTCTTTGATCTGTCTAATTTGAGCAAGTGCACAGTCGCCGATCTACTTTATATCTTTAACGGTGTAATTGTTTCTGTCAGGCAGAAGCTGTGCATGCGCAGTGTGTCTGAGCGTCTATCTGTGTGTAATCTGTGTGTGACCAGCTAATTTCCGCCACTGTTGTGTAACATAACTGTACATAAACACTCCCTGGAAGACAGTTTAGAACCTCTAACGCGAAAACTTTTGTTACTCCAACATATTTTGTAAATGGATCTTTCAAATTGTTTTTTCATATTCCATCCTGTTTGGCTCCGTTTAGAACAAAATGTTTCATGATTTCTGTGAACTTTCATGCACACTTAAAAGAAAAAAAAAAAGCTTTTGGATAAAGATATGCAAAAATGTCTGTGAATAATGAACCAATGAAAAGTATAAATAAGTGCTTGTTGAAATATTAACTCCATTGGAACATATTTTCTGAAAGGTGAAAGTTTTGGATGTACCGGTACAAATAAATAAATAACTACCTTGCACAGCGAAGGCCAGTTCTTTAGGGTCCAACAGCGTCCTCCGCTCCTGGCCCTTTTTACCAGATTTCCGATAACCTCTCCTCTTCTTGCTCTCACCCCAAAGGTTAGAGCCACCATGCATGCTGGGAATGTTGAGGATGGCGATGCCTTCCAAGGAGATGCTACTGAGGTCCAGAGTGACGCCATCACACTGGAGAGTGTGAAGGAAAAGTAGAAAGAAAAGAAGAGAAAACCATGACTTCAGAATACAGGAACATACTTGTTTGCTTGCAAGGGATCCGAATTTTGAACACTTGTACAGCAAAACGCAAAATGACGTTGACTAGATTTAAGTATTGCAATCATGTATCTATTTTTGAACCCATTACAGTGGATATGATGACTCATCATATTAAAACCATTAAATACAGTAGCTTGGTTGAATACTACTGATTAATGGTCAAGTATGTTATTTCAGTATATTGAGCTGTGTGACGACTGAGTTAAAAACCTGAAATTCAAAGGCTCAGGACACATAAAGCACCTTCTGATTTCTTTTGTGCACTTTTCCAGTTAAGGTTCATTTCCCAACAATGCTCTCTAATCCCTCAAACTGAGTCTGTTTGGAGTTGAGGTGGAATGGATTCAGAAAATGTAGTTTCACACATCACATTCAACACAATGAATTTTCGGTAATTTCGCCTTATTGTGCCTTCCCATGTTAATGAAAGCCATATGGATTTGGGGCTCTCATAGATTTCCCTGCATTTTTGTGAGCTACAACAGGGGTCAATTTTCACATTAACCTTCATAAATACAATGAGAAACAGACCTTGGCTCTTCGTGGTCATGGAATTATGTGATAGGGCAGATGCCGTAAATGTACTTTTACTTATACAGGCTTCCTAGATATGTACCTGAGTAAACGTACAGATCCTTGTCATGGAAATTAAATCAACAGTAAAAGTATCCAAGAAATATAATACTCAAATAAAGTACAAATCCTTACAGTGTGTACTTAAGCACATTACCGTACTTAAGTAAATCGACATAAGTGATGTCCACCACAGCCAAACAAAGAGATAGGAGTGCACACCAATAGTGGGAAGGTGCTGACCACAGGGAGACAAACTTGAAAAAAGGAAGGAAGGTGTGGTTGCACAGCTTGTAGTCACAATGCAAACCATATTTTATTACGACACCACAATAGGGCTACTGGTAGAATATTACCTGTAGATGATTTATTTGCTTATCTGAGGTTTAATGCATTTTTCCACCAGTCAATAAGTATTGGATTCTTATTAGATCAACAATGAAGGCAAGATTGTGATGTACCAGCATTACAGGGAAGAGTGTAGTAGGAATCTAGATTGTTATGATTTATATTGTATATTGTAGTATATTGGATGTTGTATTTTCTACTATTGTCATGCTGATGAACTTTTTCATTTTTGAATTTATTTATTTTCAAATCATGGTCAGCTGTCTCTGTTCTTGACCATGGACCTGGATGTACATTAGCGTGCACTGTTCCATAAACAAACAAATAAAAGTAAAGTTTTCACACCGGTCTCAGAATAACAGGCCTGTTTGGAGCTCTTGCGAGTTGTGTGGTGAACTCTACAGCGGTGCAGATCTGTATTCATCACCATACCTGCTCCCCTCTAGTAAGTACTCATCCAACACTAATTAATAAAGACCTCTGCACTGTGTGGATGGCTCTGAGGAGGGGGAGATGGATCGGATAGGCATGTCTTCATTATCACTCAATATCGCACACAGCAGGGTCATGTAGGGATAATTACCTGTGTGGGGGGTTGGGGTTGGGAGATCACCACCCATTCAAATGTCAGCACTTTCACGGAGTGGAGTCGGTACAAATGGAGGAGATTTGCGGACTGCGGGGGAAGCTGGGATTTGTTTCTCGGGGTGGACTCTACGTTATAGTGATGCCAACATGGGGTTTTAAATGCCTGAGTATTTACACAGTGATCTCCCATAAAAGTGCTAATGCTACCTAATTATGGTTTAATCAAATAAACGGAATTAAAGTTCATACACACCGGGAGTGTTTATTTTTGCGTGATTAATTAGCATAATTTAAACTACTGTTTATGTCATGGGTACATCCACACAGAACGCTACTATAACAAAGTGAAAAATGGGATGGAATTATTTATTTTCAAAATGAGGTTGATAATTAAATGATTATAATTAAATCCCCAATTAATAGTTTGATGTTGAATGTTGGCCGATGCAATTTCATATTGTTTATTGCGGATACTATACGTTATATTATTTAAAATCCAAGACTCATTTTAAATGACTAAAATCCTACTTTAACCAATCTGTGATGTACAGCATGTTAATATACTATTGCAACCACCTCTAATGCACGACTTTTCTTCCGTTATCCTTTGCAAGGAATATGGGAGAAGATCACCAATATCGCTTCCATGTTCCTCCCGTTGAGATACACACACCCAAGAGCTGAAGAGGCGTCTACATGTATATGTCTATGGGTAGTAGCCCCACTTGATATCCTCAATGGCAATAGTCATGTGATGCAGAACAAGCACAGGATTTTACACTAGATGCACAGCCATCTTTATTATAGTTTGGAGACTGGTGAAATTACCTCACTCCAACAAATGTAAAGTACTGTAATCTGTACATACAATTACAGATTTGTAAGCTTTAAGATTGTTTTGAAAGTTCAAGATTTAAGATATTACATATCGTATTACTGCTACACTGTAGCAGCAGCCCATAACAATAACAAATAATGAAGTCAATTGTAAATGCTTTTCATTAGGTGTTTCGGTAATGATTGAAAAATGTCCCAAAATAAATAGAATGTATGTTGTTTGGTTTACCTCAACCTCCAGAAAGTCATGGAGCTTCTTACATGTGGCTGAGAAGGTTTCTGAAGTGCCAAACTCGAAGTACCACAGTTTATTCTTCGTTCTGAAAAATAAAACAACAATTACTACAATGTTAGGTTCATGGTTAGGGTTAGTTAAGATGGCAGACCATGGCAGCATCCTCCCAACAAAAGGAGATGGAAAACAAGCATTCTGGTACATAATTCTCGTCATAGCAGATGTGTACCTAATAGCCTGGAGTAATAACCCTGTGGTTATTACTGCATTAAAATGACATAGTTATGATTAAATATGCTGGAATTGAGGTCCTTGGTATTACTGCAAATATGACTCTGATAAGCCTTGTAGTTTGTAGTGTTATCAATGCCCAGACACAGAAACACACACTAGGCTGAATGCAATATCTCCACCTGCTGCCTGCTGGAATTACAAAGTTAAATAAACGCCTTCCTTTAATGTTCCTCAGTGTATAATCAGGCAAACCATATAAGTCATTAATCTCCAAAGAATGTATAATATGTTCATTAATCACGTATCAAAGTATAAAGCCAAGTCCAAAGCCGATTATGAAGCAGAGTGTATGGGTACTCCTGCCTGCTATTATAGCCTGGTGAGGGGCATAAGAGGCTAATCTACCTGCCCTTTCAATTAACTGGAGGACCCATGTGCTGCCCCCCTGGCTTCCTACAGCAAATGTTCCCATAGCTAAGGCTGATGACCAATGACCTTACTAGGGTGAGTTGCCATCTGGCCCTATTATGTACTTTATATTATTATTTAATGATATTAACTGTACTGTATCCAAACCATGCACTGTGTACTGTACAGTAAGAGTCAAGTGTAGTGGATGTGAAAGCTATTTTAAGTATAATAGTACAAAAATATAATCTACAAACATGCCAAACAAATAATAGAAATGTATGTGATTGGAGTAGCAATTCATTTTCTATATACTGTAAAAGTATAACTGAGTACAAGTAAAAGGGGAAGAGAGGTGAGGACAATTTTATTAGAATGAATGTGCTCCTGTTAATGAAAGCATAAATCAGACATGATTATCTGAAAATGTACGATGTAACTGTAGATAGATACAGTATCTACATACAAAGTACAAAATGCTGTGAAATTGATACTGTTATATTTCTGAAAACTTCGCATGCTGTCTGTAAACAACAGGAGTTGTGGTAAATTCTTGCATTCACAGCTATGTATCTTTGGGCTTCAACAAGACAGAAAAAATAACCTGGCTACAACAGTGCTGACACGCAAAACTGAGTCCGATAAAAAATGGCCTTCTCTTAGCTGGAATCAAAGTGCTACAGAGGGACGTATTAGTATAAGCAGAGTAACAATCACTGAATTATTGATTTCCTCATTAGGACTTTTGTCAGGACCATTTAGCCACTTTATAAATGAGCTTTCATTAGGTACTTGCGGGGTAGCCCAACTCCATGTTGATTTACAATGTGCAACATGGTCAATATGAGGGGGTTGTGGTAGAGTAAGGAGGACTACACTACAGGGCCATGCTGAGAGCACAACAACCCATTCATATCGCACTTGTCGGGAAGAAACCACGTACTGTTCAAGTGTAGAAAAGCGTTACTTTTCAGTAAAAAGAAAATAAAAAATGCACCACTGTGTTCCAATGTAACTTGTACAGTTATTTTGACACAAGCTCTTGTTCATGCAATTTATATGTATAACACATCTATCTATAAATGTACATGTATAACACATCTATCTATAAATGTACCTGATACATACATTAACTACGGTATAATAAAGGTATTTACAGCTCATGATATGGAGGAGGAACCAGAAGGACCAGCAGGAAGATAGGAAATACTTGAGAAAGTAATCCAATTACAATTGTTATCAAGTAAGCCATGGCCTACTTGTGCATGAACGGAGAAAGAGAGCAGAGAGGAACTAGCCCAACACTGGAGGCGCTGGAGGGGAACTTGTAAGTAAATACTTAATACCTAATACCCAAAAATGAAGACAAACCACACATTGAACCAGCTCCAGTCAGAAAGCTCAACATAGGTTTTTCACTTTTTCTCAATATTCTACAGAATGAACAAGATATTAATTGGAAAAAATATCACAATGAGCCATTGCCATGGCTACTCCTGACGACAACTCAGTAGATTACAAAAATGCCTATACCGAATATGATGTAAGAATATACTGGGCGAAACTGATCGAGAGGGCCTGGAAGGTCGTGGCTACTTGTCACCAACCACACATTTTAGTTAGTTAAATAATAATATAAAACAAACAGGCACAATTTTCCCCTTCGTTGCTGATACAGTGAGCAAGATTACTACGTAAGCCAGCCAGAAATGTTTGTGCGACACATTATAGACTACATGTTTGGGTATTCCCAAATATGGTGTATGGGAAGCAAACAGCGTTTGTTTTCCATGCACCAGTAAGACGTGCATGGTCTTAATGTTGTTATCTTTTCCAAAAATACAGCAGATCTACATACTCACACACACAACAGTTGAGAGCTAGTGATTCAGATTTTTTTTGTATTTGTCAGTGACACACATAATAAATAAGGCATTTACTGTATATATATATATATATATATATATATATATATATATATATATATATATATATATATTATATATATATATATATATATATATATATATATATATATATATATATATATATATATATATATATATATATATATATATATATATATAAAAAACAGAGTTGAAATACGGAGCAGCACTACAAGGTTTCTAACAACAACACATCATCCCTGTATCTCCTCTAACATGACGGCTGACAGCTGCTGCAGCCCTATGTACTGTAGAGCAGCTGTGAGTTTAGCTGGCAACATGTCAAGGGCAACCCCCAGCCTACACCTACTGTACTGTAAGCACCTGACTGCAGAGTGCAGACACAACACCAACACAGAGTGGGGACATCATTTGCAAACAAACAAATGAAGGTCTACTTCAAAAAGCCAATTCAAAGCCAGTGGCCATAATAATCTAGTGACTGAGGTCAAATGCTGTCGAATTTTCCTGTTTGGTGTATGCTTCCTGTTGTATGGAACTTCCATACGTTTTTTAGACTATTTTATTGTAACAGCATACTGTGAAATCCTGAGAGTTGATTTAACTCTGACAGTGCACAGGCCCTGTACTGAAAAGTGTAAATGGTTTGAGACTGGTTTAAGCTGGTATTGATTTATTGGCCATGCCTGTCTAAGTCTGTCTGTCAGTGCCAAATTTCATGTAAACAGAGCCAGCTAAGGAAAAACACAGTTTTTTCTTTAAATATGTAATATATTTTCCTATAATGGAAGACAACATTGGTCACATAGCATTGCATTGATTGTGAGCTTGTAGATCTGCTGCTACTGCTATTTTCCTCATCCAACGCTGCTGAAGACTAGAAGATGTTGATTGTTGCCGTAGCTACCATTCCTACTCTCACAAGCTAATAGCACTAAAATCCACGAACAAGACATTTACTGAATGCTTTGGGCAATTGTCACACAAGAGTTCTGTGAGTGCTGGTGTTCTCTTTTAGAGATTTATTTTTGTCGATAAACAAAATCTAAATCCAGGCTATTTTAGGAAAGCCCTAATTCTCCCATTTCCATTAAGAACCATGCAGAATGGACAGCAGTTAGTTGTACATTACATTACAACCAAACACAGAGCACAGCAGTCTTGAAGCCCAATCCATACGTAAGTAAGACTTGCCATAGTAGGAACGGAGCAGATGCACCATCTGACTGTCCTGTCGATTCCTTCTACTTAACCTAACAAGAGCACCATGGCAACAAATCACATCCTTATGTCCCTGTTCATTAGGTAATTAGGAGCATCCCATTGGCTGAATCGGATTCTCATTCGTTATCTGCCAACTGATGCTAAACACTGGACTTGTCTGACAGACACATTGTAGGGAGAATCTCCAACATTGGCCACTGGCTGGTCAACATCGCACAGGATTAATGGAGATCCAATTGGAGACCATGACAATCCACATAAGTTGGTACTTTTAAGTTACATCGTCAGGATCCTTCTTTACGATAACCATGATAAAAGTGAATGTAAAGCACCCAATTTCATTACATTGTTTCCTGATTTTCTTGCTTTTACATCCGTGCTAGACATGTTGTAAACTCTTCTTTTTTATATACCTGTAAGTCATTTGTTTTTGTTTTTTTTTTGTTTGGAAAACTGTGCCACCATTGGAGGTAGGTATCATGTGGAAAAACAACCAGATACTAAACCTCAGTTGTGAGTTTACCCTCGACTACAGCATATCTATGCAAAACATATTGCAAATACTAACTTAGTGGGTGCATGTGACACCAGCTGTAGTATACGGTTGTTACAGCTGATACGAGAAAAAAACAACAGCAGCACTTGCTGGGATTTTGACAGCCAATGAGGCAGTTCAAACAAAGTCAAGCAGAATATTATGCCCCTGTTTTCACCTCATCAGTCAATTCACACACTTTCTAAAACTCCTGTCTGGTCGTCATATTAAAGGGTGTCACGGGAGAACAAGCTTCACTGTAGCATAGTTGTCCTGGAGACACATATATAGCACCTTACAATGCTCTTTCCACTGCCCATGCTTAGTGCCAAGCAAAGGGCCATTGATTTTCCCCCTCTGACACTTAATCTAACCCACAATGATCTATGACCTTATTTTCACACTAATTTCTCCTTGATCAGAGGTGATAAATATCACATTGACATAACCAACTCTTTGTGCATTGCATCAATGTGCCTGTTTTGTTTAACACGAGACCGCCTCGAGTGGACTGACTTTGACGGCGACTTGAGAAATGGCCTTGTGTTGCACTGTCTAGCCTTATGGTACCGCAAGGCATAGACTATAGCAGCCTGCAAACACACAGGATTGTTTCAGCTGCATTCCAATCATCCCTACACGTCTTGTAAAATACAGTAATATTCACTGCAATCAAATAAGCAATAAAACATTTTATGCTGGAGCTAAAAAGACTAATCTTGTTTTTTTATATTTAATGTATGAAGTGTGTTTTCTCCTGACACAGTGCATGAGCATGGATGCTGGTGTGTAGGTGTGAGGAGAGAACATTGGCGGCAGCTGGTAACTCTGCAGGGGCTGAGAGAGGGGGGGTCTCTACGGAGCCCGGGGCCCCCACTAGGGCTACGTGGGACTCTGCGGGTGGTGGTGGGGACTGGATATGTGGTATAGGTCTCTGTGGAGAGTGGTCTTTACAGGAGAGCACTATGAAATAGAGGACATACTGTAGAAAAGGAGCAGGTGTGACAATGCAGCCAGTGGACTTTTACCTCAACCCTTGTTCTAGGGAACGGTTCTGTTACAGAAACTAGTAAGTGTTGTGTTTTCATATACCACATGTACTAGTACTTGTACGTACACGTACAAGTACTTTCACTCACATACACATGCATGTAGCCATGCATGCAAATATATCATGTGGCCCCTGACTCAATGTTGCTTATACTATTTCCTTCCAACAAAGCCATTGCGGGTTAGTAGACAGAGGTTTTACTCACATGCGTCTTCATCATATTATATAACTGCCCTTTTGTGCCTGTATATGGAGTTCTTTACAGACAAGTCAAAATATGGAGTCTATGTTGGTGTCAGAAAAAGTGAAATGCCAGTCAGCACCATCTTCATCTATACTATAAATGAGGAAATGTCTGTGTGAATAAATGTCTGAAACCGTTGTAACTCCTCACTGGCTGCACCGATCGCTCTCACTTTTTAGCCATAGGGGGCAATGCAAATAGCAAAATGCCTAAAAAACCACAACTCAAATCAAATTCCCACAACATAGAGAGGACTGTGCACTTCTTTCAGACTGATGCTTTTTCATGCTTGGAGATTCTCTCGGTTATAACATGTTAGGCACCGTCAATAAATTGGACGTTGTTTAAGATCACTGTGATGTCTGAACAGGCCAGCTCCAGAGATCTGGATTTGAGCACTGTCCAGAGCCCAGATAAAGCCTTTTGTTCTGGTTCTGGATAGCCAGCGATCTGACCATGACACCTGACACTGCACTGTGGTGGAGTGGAACACATTGTCAAATTTAAAGTTGTCAGCCAACAGTTCTTGAGTTGCGATAGATTACAGAGGTACACACAGAGATTTGGTGCATGTACACTATAGATAGATAAAGTAAATAACTACACAATATTATATTATAACCTTCCAATCGTACCTTTCACCAACATCACTAGTATCACCATTACTCTAGGAATGCCAAGAATACTTGAAGGAACTGCAGAAATGCTCTCCTATGAAGAACATCTTTATATAATACAACAGAACATTATCCATTGAGAATATTGGCATGTAATGGTACATGGGTAGCAGCAAGTACAAGGCCAATTATGGCTGCAAGCAGCAATAAAACGGGATCAAGCAAGCAGCAATAAGGAGTAAGAACAATACGCACAAATAAGCCATAGAAACATGGGAGCCTGAACTTCAGAAATACATCAGGTAATTATGTGTGAGACTGACTCACATTGTAATCTGGTGTGACTGAGTGAATGATTGGTGAGCTGTGAGTGAGTGGTGAACTGAGCTATGAACTGTCATTAGTGACAACATGGCCGAATAGTGACAGTCAAACAGCCTTGCCCAGCCATGAGGCCCATAGGGCAGGTGCCTATCTCCTGTTTCTGTAGCATGAGGCAGCTTGATGTACAAGTACACCCTCTGGACATGACGCTAGTATGACACAGGGTCTTACCCCCAATCCATCCCTTGATGCTGAGTGCCAAGCAGGGAGGCATTGGATCCCGTTTTTAGAGCCTTTGGTATGACCCGGCCGGGAATCGAACCCCGGCCTCCCAGTCTCAGGGCGGACAGTCTAACCACAAGGCCACTGATTTGGTGAATGAGTAAATGATTGGTGAGCTGTGAGTGAGTGGTGAACTGAGCTGTGAACTGTCATTAGTGACAACATGGCCGAATAGTGACAAAACACAACATGGCCGAATGGTGACAACCACCATTACATTGAGTTTTACCCTGGGTTACACATAGAACCATGAACTTAGATGTAGAAGACCACATGAGATTGTGCATGATTGACTCATATTACTAGGTGTCCGTGCCGGGATTTGAACCCAGGAACTCTCATTTCCAAGTCATGCGCTCTACCGATGAGGCTACCCAACAGACACAAGACGTACTGGAAACAACACACACATTCAGTGGACTGCTTGGTAAATGGTAAATGGTGCATTTATATAGCGCCTTTATCCAAGGCGCTTTACATAGATTGTGCATCACATTCACCCATTCACACACACATTCATACACTGATGGCAGTGGGACAGGGACACATCGACACTAACTCTGCAGGAGCCCGGGATCGAACCGGCAACCTTGTGGTTACCATCCGGTTACTCTACCTCTGAGCCACTACCGCTCCTTAAATATGCACAAATAAGCCATAGAAACATGGAAGAAATACATCATGTGATTGTGGAAACACAGCAGGGTTTTTGGAGACTCAGACTTTGTATTGTCAGCAGTGGGACTTGAACCCTCAATCTTGTGTTCCGAAGTCAGGCACCCTACCGACTGAGCTATCCTGGCACAATGATTTGCTTAGTTGTTGTCATCAATGAAACAACCCAACAACACGCCACCAAGCAGTAAGCAATATGAACAATATGCACAATTCAGCAGTCAGAGGGTGGAGCTTAGTGGTCAAAGTGACAAATGGAAACTAGAATATTCGCAATTTAAAAATTGCAAAGTGTGGTTGCCGTTGTCGCTTGCCCCCCGCAGCTCCCCCCCATATTGTCACTTGCCCCCCGCAGCCCCCCCCCATACTGCACACTGCGGTGCAGTATGCCCCCCCCCCATACTGCAGTACAGTATGCCCCCCCCATACTGCAGTACAGTATGCCCCCCCCCATACTGCAGTACAGTATGCCCCCCCCCATACTGCAGTACAGTATGCCCCCCCCCCATACTGCACACTGCGGTGCAGTATGGCCCCCCCACACTGCACACTGCACACTGCGGTGCAGTATGGCCCCCCCACACTGCACACTGCGGTGCAGTATGGCCCCCCCATACTGCACATTGCGGTGCAGTATGGCCCCCCCCACACTGCGCACTGCGGTGCAGTATGGCCCCCCCACACTGCGCACTGCGGTGCAGTGCAGTATGGCCCCCCCCACACTGCACACTGCGGTGCAGTATGGCCCCCCCACACTGCACACTGCGATGCAGTATGGGCTTCAGCCAGCAGGCACCCTCGTTCCGTCCAACTCCCGACCCCGTTGGCAACTACACCATGGTACATAGCGTTGTACAAAACGGTTTTCACACCTGCTTGTATAGCAAGCACCATGCAGCTCTAATGAGTGCTCCATCTCTGGTGTGTGTGTGTGTCTACATCAGTTCCCATTGTTGTACAACCAGAGGAATATAATTAAAATAGAGCTTGGAATTGAAATGATAGTTTAATAATCTCTAATTAAAAGTGGAACGATACAGCTTAAAATTGGAACGATACAGTTTAATAATCTCTGACTAATATTGGAATGATACAGTTTGAAATTGTCGCAATACAGTTTACTAATCTAAAAATGGAACGATACAGTTTGTAATTGAAACAATATAGTGTACAGTACTATTCTCTGACTAAAATTGGAACGATACATCTTAAAATTGAAATGATAGTTTAATAATCTCTCACTAATATTGGAACAATACAGCTTGAAATTGGAACGATGTAGTTTACTACTCTCTGAGTAAAATTGGAATGATACAGTGTGAAATTAGAACAATACAGTTTACTAATCTCAGACTAAAAATGGAACGATACAGTTTGAAATTGGAATGATACAGCTAAATTGTTCGAATTTCAGTCAGAAAAGATTAGAACGATGCAGTGCTTTGTGCTTTATAGCAGTGGTTTCCAACCTTTTTGAAACCACGGCCCACGACCTAAAGGACCCACAATGCAATGCAATCTAGCTAGCCTGAAAAAAAAAACCCACATATATTTATATATATTAAAGGTGTTGGCGTTAACACGTTAATGCGTTAACGCATTAATGCATTAATCTCGTGTTAACACAGCCGTGCGTTAATGGCGTCAAAAAAATTAACGCGAGATTAACACACTGACGATGGCTGTCCTCGGTGCGGCAGGCCACAGAAGTACTTTACGTCCACACACAAACACAGTGATGGTGTGTACAAAAAATGCAAACCGGCTTGTACAACAAACATTTGTTGTGCAAATCAAAAATCCAGCCAGAAAATCAGGCATGAGCATTTTTCAAACTGCTTAAAATGGCAGACACTCTGGGGGTGGAGCTTACCGGTCAATGTTACAGATGTGTTCCACATGAATCAAGGAACATGTAGAAACAAGTCCCATGATTTTTGGCCAAACGAGGCCCGAGTTATGGTTTTTAAAATGTTTCAGTTTCAAAGAATTGTTATAGCGCCCCCATTTGAGCAATTGGAGTAAGACTGGTTTTGCTGCTATTTGGCATCCCCCTCTACCAAACTGTAAAATCTCATAAACAGATTACTTTGCATGTGTAGATTAGGGATAATAGAAGAATTTTCACAAACAAGCAATTTTCATTGGCTCGTAAAAACATCATTTTTTTCACTGAAAACAAAATTCACACCCATTTCATGTTTGTATGGCTTCAAAGTTCATGTGTAGGTCATTGTTATGCATTTTGATCAAAGATTGTAGGAGAAGAGACATTTTAACTGTTTTACATATAATTCAAGATGGCGGTTCATCTAAAGGTCAGAGGTCAAAAGTAAGAATACAAAAGTTGTTCGGCATAAGCAGACGCATAAGTGAATATAAGTTACATTTCTGAGAGTCGAGCAGTTCATGAGTTATGAGTGTTTAAAGTTTGCAATTTCAGTTGAGTGCTATAGCGCCACCATTTGACCAGTGGTCACAGGCTTCGCATCATCACCGTTTGGCATCACCCTCTACCAGATTACCAATTTTCGCGAAAACCGACTGCACGGTTCAGCCAGAACAGCTATTTCTGGTGGAAGGAGGAAAAAAGAGACAAAAACAAGAAGGGATCAAGGTCCACTTCGTGGACTGCTTGATCCCTTAATTAGTGCTGTATGGCTGCCAGACCAGATGATAATTTAAATTTGATCAAATATACGTCATACGTTTGAGACATTACTTATTGACATAGTGAATTGAAAGGGGGTCTTACAGTATGTGTTTATTCTCTCTGCCTCTATTGATTGAGACTTTATTCAAGCTTATGCAGATGAATTATGTTGGTCTCGCAGGATGTTAATTTCCTGCTTATTGCGAGGTGTTTGGGAACTGAAAAAAAGGAAAGGGCGTGTGATGGTACAATTGACGATATATCTTGTACGAGTATGTTGTGCTGGTTGTGTTTTTCTACTTAAAAGAAAAAAACAACTAAAAGACAAATCTGTGTGTGTGTGTGTGTGTGTGTGTGTGTGTGTGTGTGTGTGTGTGTGCGCGCGCGCACACACACATGCACAGCGGCGCGTGTCTGTGTTTCTCTGAGTGTGTGACTCTGCGTCATTGCGTGCATACGTGTTTGTGTGTGTGTGTGTGTGTGTGTGTGTGTGTGTGTGTGTGTGTGTGTGTGTGTGTGTGTGTGTGTGTGTGTGTGTGTGTGTGTGTGTGTGTGTGGGGGGGGGGGGGGGGGGGGGGTATTTGTGAATGTGCATAGGTATTACATATTCATAGGGTGTGTGAATGAGTGTTAGGTGTGTGTCGCATGTGTACGGGTTTCCTGCTGATCTGGGGACAGGGCCACAGGTGAGATCTTTCTAAATGACACGCAAGTGGTCATTAATTATAAATGACACCCCGGTCAGACAAACGATTTCATCCTACCCGGAGCCACAGGGTGCGTGCATGTGTCTGTGTGTTCGTGAACTCTGTGGCCACATGCACGCACGCATGTTGCACACACACGTGAAGGAATGTAGACAGAAAAATATGATCTAACCCTATCGTAAACAAGTGTACAAAATGTAGCACCGTCACTTGCTTACGGGCTCAGAGTTAAATAAAACGGATGGCGTACATGCATGTGTGTGTGTGTGTGTGTGTGTGTGTGTGCCTGTGCGTGTGCGCAGTGTTGAGACGTATCTACTGTAGGAGGTTTGGTCTTTGATGAACATACTCATTATGCTAAAGAGCACCGTGAGCCTGGGCTTCCCTCTGCCTTCAGGAAAGGTTAACTCAGGAGTGTTTACACAGCATGGCTAGAGCCCGTGGGAGCAACCCGACCGCTGCTAACTCCTCACTGTTCATGGAACCAACTCAGGTCCATTTGGATCTATTTATTACACTTTCCAAGTTTAATTTACACTCGCAACTTTACAGTAAAAAGGTGTAGCATGACACCATAATTGTTGTTTTTTCCTTTTGTTGATTTTTACCACCTTTTACCCTAATTATGCCAACACATTGTCATCAGGCACATTATGCCTGATGACAACATTGAGGAGCCCCCACCAGGAGGATTGTAGAGGCTCCATTCCTGTTCCTCCCACCCTACTGACAGGTGCTGCCCCAGGCCATAGGATTGGGGATTACGTGCATGCAATTATCACCGTCCGCACCCCGGCTGCCCTTTCCTAAACACAGGGACAATTGTGTTCATATAGAGTAGACACTCTACAGAACCGAATGCTCCACAGTGGAATTGAACCTGACTCTGTGGTGGACACAGAGTCAGGTTCAAGTACTTACTATGGGTATACAAAAGGTCATGCAGGTCATAAGCTGGTTGTCTCAACAAATATTGTCACAAATTGTACCGGTTTTCTCAATTTAAAAACAAAAATATATATTTGATAGGGATGCACCGGCCAAAACGAATACCACATATACAGTTGGTGGAAAAACCAATGTCCAAATACGATTACCACTATAAATCTTTTTTCCTACCATTACGTGGTAGCCGTACCTTAAAAGTTACCAAAATGTGACTTATAAAATAATTACTATTATGGGTCCATAAAACATATATTTTTATTGCATAAATTGCACACACCGAAACCAAATAGGCTGAATATACACAGCAAAATCAAAAATCAATTTTGGGCCGCCAAATAATTTTCTGCAGCCAAATATTCGGTGCATCACTAATATTTGATATATATTAAGGATCATAATAATAAGCCCCCATTTGTTTCCATTGTTACAGACATTTATCTTGTTCTGTCTGACATTATTACCTAGCCACCATCCAAGGTGTTGAGTGGTGCAGTCAGTAGGTGTTCCAAGTGCTAAAATAATTGTCGCTCGTTCTGATACATGTGTGCACATTTTAAGAGTCCTGCAGCACAGAGTCAAGCATGCTGTCTCTGATGACCATGTACACAATCAATGATCGCGCAGACCGTCTTTATAACATTAAACAGAAAAAAATGTATAGTAACAATAGACTCCTTCACTAACTCACTTTTCTCCTCCTCTCTTTCTATCATCTCTTCCATCTCTCTCTCTCTCTCTCTCTCTCTCTCAGTAGCAGAGATTAGTGTATAATTACGAGGGAGATCAGCATAGAGGAGGAAAAGAAAAGGAGACGTATACAGGAGAGGAGGAGAGCGGGGGAGGAGGTGGCGCCGCGCGCAGCCGTCATCATGGACGGACTGATTGTCTGCTTTTAATCCTCAACCTCATTATCACCTCCAGGTCCGGCAGCAGCAGTAAATGAATCTATCTGCTGAGTGTCAAATCTTCACACCTTCACCCTGGTGATCACCCCAAGGTGCAAATACAAGAGGATGGAGTTGAGAGAGAGAGGGAGAGAGGCCCCATCATTTTGTCAACAAGATCTCCATATTTCATAATTAAGTCAAAGCAAAGTGCCATTATTTGCTTGGTAATTAAAACTGATTAAATATGTATGTCTTCTTTAAGGTCAAATCGGTGAAAAAAAAAAAGTGAGTTGAGCTGAAAAGGGTTTTGTTGAACTTGCATTGGGTCTCATTTATTTATATTAATATATTAAAAAATGTTATACGATACAAATAAAAAAATCATTTCACTCATATTTTTTATTGTTATGTACTTAATAAATACAAATATATATTGATTTTGTGGAATATACTGTATTAGTATAGCGTATTAATATATTAGTATAGTAAAGTGCATTAGTGCTCGTTTTTTCTAACTGAATGACTATAATAGTCAAGCATTTCAAGTAAATAGTTGAAAATCACTAAAAATGTTTTCATAGTGTTGCTTCAGTATCCTGAAAGTTTGTACAGAATGTACAAACTTGCATGGTAAGAAAATTCAGATTCTGAACAGAACAGAAAACACATTTTGCTGTCAACAGCATCTTGTAATCTGTCTTCAAGGTGTACAGAACAGTACTTCTGTCATCCAAGCTGCACATCATACATCTATTCTGAGAAACAGCTTCCAGTTGGGTGAAAATGGCTCTGTGATAAGTTGCATTATACTTACTGTGCAATGGACATGAACCCCTTGGACAAATCCAACAAAATCTATGCTACCTTGAAGTACTAAAATCATGCATTATTGAATTGGCAAAGATAGTGTGTAATAGAGAGATCCTAAACCCATTCGCCCCCATAAATTATTAATTGAATTCCAATAACAGATGGTATCATTTTCTTAAAATATCTCAATCATTTCTCACAAAGTCTTAAAATGGTATAAAACAACAGAATTGCATTCGGTGTGCGCTATACGGTATGTTGGCCGAAAGAGCTTGAACAGTTTTAGTAAAGAAATAATCTGATTACTTACTTACTCCTATTTTAATACTTATTCACTTACACCTGCTATAATGAACTGAGAAAAATACTTCTTTTCCAGTGCAACAATCCATGGAAAATAAATAAAATAATAATAATAATACCATTATAACCATTTCTTTCTTATTAAGCACTTTTCTTGTAGACCATCGTGTGCAAGGAACGAACAATACCATAGGAACACAGTTGGCTAAATGTTGAACTAAAACCCGGGTAAAATATGATAATGAGTACAAATGGGATTATTAGGGGACTGCATGTCATCAGTTTGACAGATACATGATGTCAAACTAGCCAAGCAAATTCAATTACGCCTGCAATTACTCGCTGGCGCTAGTGGAGACGTATCGGAGATGTTAAATATTGATAGAAGCATAGATGCCACAATTTGTTCATCTCCAAAGGTGAACACATCTCCTCCAAGTAATCACAGCTGCTAAATATGAGCCTGTCCATTAGCCACTCTGAACCCTAAAGTAGCCACACAACCTACTATACCGTATGTTTGTACTTATAAGACACATGCAGTCCTTTAGATAATGTATAAGGTTGACTTTCTTATTTGCAGGTTTAATAATTTAAAGTAAGCTATTACCACATAGACATGCTAAACACCTAAATTCAAGTCAAGATGGTCCTGAATGTCAAATAAAATGTGTTATTCTTTGCGAATAAAAAAAAGAATGTGAACATCCTTGCTGTACAAACTACACTGACTGCACTGATAACATTTTAACATTAACATTAATGTATTTCATCACACATGGAATTATGCAAACCTTTACTGGTGGGTTCATTAACAGTGTCCTGAGTGGACATGGCGGTGGCAGAGGTGTCACCTTCATTTGGCACCATTACACTGTAGATTAATTAAGTGGCTCAATTAGATGTTTTAAATTGAGGTGAATTTTACTCGCACAAACACACGCACACGTGTGTGTGTTTGTACGGACACACTCACATTTAATGTCAATGCCAATATAATGAATATGCCCTCTTATTAGCATAACATTCCCTTTCTCTTGAAATCAGTGCTACCAACAGAGAAGAAATATTAGATAAATTGTTGGCTAAATTAACTAATACTACAGCAATGATGAGCAGCGTTATTAGGACATTATCACAGGAAATCGGCAATTAAAACATCCCAGGTAGGTTGAAAAGCTACCACATACGGTATAGCTTGGCATTATTTGTGTTCCTTGATGACAAGACTCACATGCGCATGCACTTGCGCGTACACACACACACACACACACACACACACACACACACACACACACACACACACACACACACACACACACACACACACACACACACACACACACACACACACACACACACACACACACACAGGTACCTGCTGTTAAATCTCTCAGGGTGCTTCTCTCTCATGATGTGAAAGCGGTGTGCAATGGAGGCATCCTGCAACAGAGAAACAGAACATGGGTAGCCGTGATTTGTAATTGTGTATACTGTAAATGTTTGCATATTCTGCGTTGACATCCTACATTGAACATCCCATGAATCCATAGCGAACATCTGCATGGAAATATCACAGGCCACAACATGTTTAATGAAGACCGAAGCCAACTTTGTCCTAACTCTCCAAATCACCGCACCTCAGCAGCCACACATGTCGTACTGTATGCATATTCATACATGAGCACAGATAGAGGGGCGTGTTTGTATTCCTGGCCAAGTGGAAGGTGGCGGTGGGTTCCAGCCAGGGATATGGGGGTATTGACAGAAAGCCTGATGAACAGCACGTCGTCTCCACACTGGCTAATTAATTAAACACACATCGTGAGTAATCACAGCTCCCGACCAACCTACAGGATGCTGCCGGCACCCCTGGCAACCAAGTTGTTTTCTCTCTCCACCTCTCTCCCTCTCACACACACACACACACACACACACACACACACACACACACACACACACACACACACACACACACACACACACACACACACACACACACACACACACACACACACACACAATTGTATTATTATTCTACCTCTTTTCTACTATAGTACTTGTGGGGATATTTGGCACTCAAGTATTTGTGATTCAATCACACACGCACGCACCCCCCCCCCCCCCCACACACACACACACACACACACACACTATTTTTGGTAAGCTCTCAACCCTTATCTCGCCCTTTTTTCCTTCACTCTTCCTCTCTGACTGGGGGGCACAAAGTGTAGCCACACTACAGCTCTGGGTGTTGGTGGATACAGTATGTTACATTATGTTAACACTTCTGCAATATGTTCACAGTATAAAAACTTTTTTTTTTTGCGTTTGCACGTGTGCACACACACACACACACACACACACACACACACACACACACACACACACACACACACACACACACACACACACACACACACACACACACACACACACAGATTTCCTTTTTTACATTGATGTTAGTAAAGGTCGTCATGAATGGGACTTAAACACGCAACATGCTCAGTCAGGCCTATCTACAGTATATGTCAGAACCTGTATACAAAAGTGAAAAAAATGGAAGTTCGCACACCTTCAATTGCTCCCAGGTAGTGGATTTTATTGACAACCTGTATACGGCATGCACCTGGACTAGACCAGTGTATAAGAACAATAATAAAAGACCACTCTGACACTAAATATATTCTAAATTGTTTTAAAAAAGATTAAAGAATTGGATTCCCCAGCAAGTCCCAATGGTCTACATTTGGATAGTGCCACTTTCAGTGTGTGTTACATCTAGGCACGCATTTACACACCAACAGGAGCTGCTACCATACAAGGAGCAACGGCTGCAGTTAGAGAGGGTTCAGTGTCTTGCTTGACACCTGACATGATGCCAGGACAAGCCGGGGATCGAGGCGAGGACCTTCCGGGTTCCAGACGGACGATTTACCTCCTGCGCAACTACCGCCTGGTGCTTATGACACATAACCTATCACTTCCGGCTTATTTAGATCTCTAACTGTTCTGGAGGCATCTGTTGCTCGATGAGAGCCATTACAGTGTGTGGTTAGCCAGGTACGTTTCCTTCATGCCCTATACCACACATTTGTGAGCTTATATTTTTACATTTGCAACCAACACTCATTTTAACCATTCATTCACATGCACACAAAGGAGAGCACGCAATACACCTACAATAACCCACATATTATAGGTGCAGTAAAGTTACGTTCACGAAATGATAGTAAGTAGGCGGTAATAGAAAGTGAAAAACATGTTCTGACCTCAACCCTCCTCTTCCGGTGCGGTGCTTATGTTTTTATTCCAATAATACCCAGTGTTCACACGTTCTAATTCCCCCTGCCGACAGATTCAGCAGTGCAGCTCAGAATCTGTTCTTGAGATATTAGGGTTTAAGTAACCAGTGTCAACGCCATAGCCATATACAGCACAATAGTCTGCCAGATATCTGGGTTATCAGACACAGAGAGGGAACAGTGACAAGAGAATGAGTATAATATAATGTATACAAGTAAGGCGCTGTGCATCTTACTTACAAGCTGTTTTCTTCCCGTATATGGAGTTCTCGATATTTTGGTCAGGCAGATATGGAGTGTGTGACGCATGCACAGATGCACAGGCATTTCTGCCTGGCTTGCATTGTAATCTCGCTCACTGTGTTTGCAATAAACATACAAATATCCCAAAAATGTTACAGTGCAGTGTACCTAGGTTCCAAAAGTAAAACAAACACAACCACAGAAAAGTTGTCTAACTAAAAAAGTGGGAGTAAGAGTTGCAGTAAACTTTCTGGGTTTGTTCCTCTCCCCATTCCGCTGAGGCAGTCTGCTTTGACCCTCTCTGCTGGAGTGGCATTGTTGAAACCACAATCACAGGGAGGACCCCCTGCTAGCACTCGCTACAAAAATATTGGAGAAGCCAAGAAAATTATTTAAGAAAATTGGATGGATCCTCTCTTGATGTCTTTTAAGGATGCTGTTTAAGGAGAAGACCAAAAGAATTCTCCCAAGATCCCCGCAGACTTGTCTTGTGCTTCAACACAAGCCAAAAAGGTGAGATGATGGATAGAAACGGTCTAAAAGAATGTAACTTGATTTTGTAGATAATTTATCTTGTGACTGTCACACTCTCACTTATGGTGTATGTGTTACTTGTTCAAATCAACATTGTACGTTGTAAGAAAGGTGATGGGTCGCACACATCAAGACTGCATACTAGTTTTAGACATTTCGGCTATCAAGCCTTCATCCTTGACACTAATGAAGGTTGGATAGCGGAAATGTCTCTCATTTGATGTTAAACAAAATAAAAACTAAAATGCAGTGTTAGTGTGTGTGTCCCATCACCTTTCCTACAACTTGATTTTCTTACAAACAGGACCATCTAGCTGAAAACAAAACATCAAAGACACAACATCGAAGAGTGGCCTTTGGTTGGGAAAATTGTACAAGTGGCAAGTAAATAACTATGTCAAGGATTCCAGAATGAATAAAGTGCATTGTCAGTTACCTCAGATTGATTGAAATATTTGTTTAAGGGCTACACGTATTGTTTAAGGGCTACATGAATTCTGATTATTTTAGATTGATGACGATTTTTACACTTATAAATATACACTTTTATGTCTTTGTTGCTCATTGTGTTTATTGGTGACATACTGTATGTCAGGGGGCGGCAACCTTTTTGGCATGAAGTGCTGTGTTTTTAATTTTCTTGATAGTCAGTTCTATCACACACGTATGCCAGGGTGCCAGTGAACACCTCCCCTGTGCCAATGTTGGCACCCATGCATAAGGTTGCTTACTCCTACCATATTGTGCCTCTAACGTGCAACAGCTTGCCAAATAAAATGTTTTCTTGATTAGTTTAGTTAGTTGTTCAGTCTCGTGACAGCATAATTGCAAACCAAAGTCATAATCTTCAATCACATTTGATCAATTGTGCTGCCCAAATCTATATGCTACTGTCTATCTAATATGTCATATTTTAAACATTTGCCACACACTTACAGTGTATTTGATAAGACATATTTATGGTCTTTAAGTTTGAATTAATTTACAACGGGCAACATTGTGACTGAACTGTAATCAGATAGGCTTAAAATTGGCAATTCTATCAAATGATCCAGACTTGACCTCATCTGCTATTCATCCTGACTCAGGTGTCGGTGCGCAGGTCTTGACTTCACATCTGGTATTACCATTGATTATCGACACACAGCAGATAAACCATCAGCTCCTTCATGTTCATATGTTCGAAGCTTGTTTGACCCTTGGGGCAGTGAGCCAACGTCAATTCACTCACTCACTCCCCCCCTAGCTACCCTCAAATAATTACCATTGTAAAAATCTGGCACCCAAATTAATACAGGACATGTGTAATGTCCTCTCATTGCTCAAAGTTTAGTCCAATTATGAGTGGCCCAGGCGGTTTGATGTGCCCTTTCTCTAGGAGGAGAGTAATGGCTTTGACAGGAGCACTAGGATCATTAGGGCGACTGACTGCATTATGGTAGTGGAGCTAGCTCAGTGATTAGTTCTGTCTCTCACCCCTGGCCCTGATTGAGATCATTACAATTCACGTCACTTCCACATCCTCCCAAAGGGATGGCTCCATTAATTCTCAATCCAACTGGGCTGTGACGGGGCTAAGGCAGCAGGTTAAGGGTGATTTTTACTTAGTTGCGCGCCCTGGTGTTACGCACTAAAAATAGCTGTACTACAAACTCACATGGCTTTGGGAGAACAGCATTTTTTTTAGATTGGGTACTTCAGTGCACAACACAATGTGAAAAGAAGCATATCCTGCCCTTTAGGTTAACATAGTTAACAAAAAAGATTGCCTTTCTTCTTTGAAAGGATCATCTGTTTTCAGATATAAATGGCTAGGAGAGTACAAGTTGTAAGGTGAGTGCTTTGGTCCATTCATCTTGGCACCAGTGGTTTGACTTTGAGATGTATAAGTTAAATTAATCCTTTGTCAGCTTTGCATCCCCAAACCTCTTTTTTTCCCATCGTACTTTAAAAGTAAATTCAAAATTGTGTGCTAATTTAATAAATGGTAGTCAAGATCAAATTTGTGATGATGCTCCCTAAATAATCGATAGATGTGAACGTTTTGGATGCTACTGCTGATGTTTTGATTTCGACAATGTCATTACAGAACCAATCTTGCTTCATCTGCATAATCTCTGAAGTAATTATTAGCTTGACTTGTGTCAGTTTTTTATATCACACTCAATTCCAATGAGAGCACAAAATCTTCTTAATCCTCCACAAACAACTTCATTTGTCATCATCACGGCTGCTGGATACTAATCCCATTGTTAGATTCTAAGACAATGGAGTTATAATGACTTCATGTAAGTAGCCAGTCAAAAGTACATTTTTCAATAGTTATTCAGCAGGGAAAAATTCCCTTTTTCTAAAGTTGATGAATTTTTATGGCGTGGCGTCACAGAGATGGTGGGCGTGTGTGTGTGTGTGTGTGTGTGTGTGTGTGTGTGTGTGTGTGTGTGTGTGTGTGTGTGTGTGTGTGTGTGTGTGTGTGTGTGTGTGTGTGTGCGTGTGCGCGCGTGTGTATGCCCCTGAGTTAAATTAGTGCAGAATGTCATGATGGACCAACCTTTTTTGGGAACCGATAAACTATGAATATCTACAACTGTCAGCCTGCAGTTCACCAAAATTGTGTGGTCGGGAGGTTGTACTGTATGAATAGGCTTCTGTGATCGAAAACCCAAACTTTAACTTCATGTCATAATGGACGTCATTTGGCCTCAGATCGGACTAAAACCTTGCACAAATATGTTGGAATGCATCAAATATGTCAGAAATAAGTGACCAAACACCAGCAAACAGCAGCATACCTGAACTACCCCAAAGACGACTCAAGGACCAAGAAGGAGGACAGTCATACTCGGATCGGAGTGATGAGAATACCCAACCAATGAATCATTCATGTAGTTACAAATACTGCATCATCATCTATAGTTAAATATATTTCAGTGTACAAGATAGACCCTAAAGCACCATGGTACAAAAGTTCTGACCCTCACTTTTAGTACAAACAAAGAATATTATAAATAACTGGCATATTCATGAAATGCTATACAATATCCTATAATTTTCTTTTTCTCAAAAGGTTACGTATAATAAGTGACATGTAGGGTGGCTAGTCATTAGCATAAAGTAGCTTTGTCCATTCTGAGATTTATTTTGAAGCTATACACATGGCCATGTTAAGTTCATTATCATTGGCAGACATATAACAGTGATTGTATTCCTCTATCACAATGTTAACAGGACCTGTCTTCTAAATAATATCCTATAATATCATCATTGCGGCCCCCGTGGCTGTCTGTGTTATTCGACTAGCATTTTTAAGGGCATGTGTCACTTATTTCCCTGCAACACACGAATGTCACAATATGGAGATATCCCCCCACCTGTAAATGTCAATTACCATATTTCCCTTGACATTTATCAGTAATGGCTGACACGAGCTATGTGTAATCAGTGTTATTATCGTGGAGATAGTCAGGGAGGGGTCTGCGCGCAGTGCTGATAGCGTGGAAGGTACAATGCAAAGTGCGTCCACTTTAGGGGGCTTTCATCAATCAGAGGTGAATGAGACTTAAACGCAGCTCATTGTCAGCTTAATGAATAAGTAAATAAAAGCACTTGCTGTATAGATCATGTCGTCACTCCTACCGGTAGCTGTGTGTCACGTACAGGTTCTTAAGTCCTTGCCTTGATTTACCACCTAAACACTTATTCTCAGCTCAATTTGATTTGAAACTGACATTAGACTGCTAGCACAGATACAGCACATCAGTATTTATTATACAGTTTTTTCTATATTAAAAGGGACCAAGTCGGAAGGGACTTCTTCATCCCTTATCTGTTCCTTTGTTCTCCTTCATAGCAGTTCACGCTTAACCAGAGGACATTAAGAGGACCTTAAGACAGGGCTGTTCGTAGCTACTGTTTTATGGGGCAGAGACAAGGACCCTCACAGTACAACAGGAAAAGGACGAGTCTACACAAGAACGCTATGAATAACACTAGGATTCACATGGATGGACCGCATCAGAAATGTGGACCTCTATGGGGACCTACCTTGAGTCACAGACAACTTGCCAATACAGTAGAGGGCTATGCCAAACAACGAGGACTGCATAGCACTATAGCAATATAGCACTGAACTGAAAACTGACCAGGCATAGATCAGGAACCGTTTGACCGCCAGCAATAAAACTTCGATACAGTATGAGTCTCCTCATGCCGAACAACTTTTGTGTTCTCTGATATTTGCTTGAACATGATTTTCTGCCAGGAGTTTTGATGAATTTCGGTGAAATGTTTGTTGAGGAGAAGTTTGTATGAAAAATTGTACAAATAATAAAGCTGCAAGCAGCGATAACAGTTTGAACAGGTGTAACTCATGCCTTGTCTGTCAGGGTATGGGGTATGAACAGTTGCAATACTGTCTGGGTGACACCAAGTGACACATATTGCTTGGTTCCGTCTTATCGCTGCTTGCACCTATATTTGCTTTTGTTATAACAACAATAAATATGTCACTAGCAGAAAACAATTTCTCATAATGAAAATGAATATGTACTGGTATACAGGACATATTTGTTAGAGTTGTGACAACCCTCTCCTACACTGCCTGCTGTTGCTAGAGGGCTAGATCAGGTCAGGCTGGACCACACCTGAGGCAATCTGCCTTCATCAAGGCTTCTCCTGTCTCCCTGGGGTTGTTTTTGTTAATCTGTTTTAGTTGGTTTACACCATACCTGGGCATTATGCGGCCCGGGGGCCAAATGCGGCCCTTTGGCTGACTCTGACCGGCCCGGGGACCACCAGTGGTCCTTGAGAGAGTTCCAAGTTAAATATGGAAAGTTGGTTAACCAGATGTAACTCTTTGAGAGCGTATAAATGAAACCAAATGGACCCTTGCGGGTCCATTTGGTTTCATTTTTACACTCTCAAGAGTTAAAATATTCATCATCTGAATTAGCCCAAAGTCTACACATTCAATCAGAGAATGTAAGAGAATGGTCATTTTTGTTATCCTGTTTGGTTTCCCAAATCCAGCCTGGAATTGTGGACAAAAACAAAAGAAATCTTGAAGAAAGTTTTGGGATCTGTGGGGCTAAAATGTCATCAAATGGTGGCTCAAATAATGAATAAATAGAGGGCCCTGGTGTCAAAATGGTTGGTCTTACTCTTACTTTTATCTTGAAATTAAATTAATATTATGCAGACTTTAGTTCAGGCTTTTTGGCCCTCCACAATATTTTATGTATCTCATTTGGCCCCTTGGGAAAAATAATTGCCCACCCCTGGTTTACACCATACAGCATTCACACTCACACGTAGACTTGCACTCATGCACTGCCTACACAGTCTGATGATCATTCATCTTCGCAGTTAATTTACTTGATCTTTAAATATATATTTTATATGCATTTTATCTTATTCGAATCGAATTATCAAATAAATAGTGTTTGAAAACCACTGCTCTAGAGTGTATACAGTATCAGGCAGACTAACTCACCACTCCAATGGAAAAATAGTTGTTGATGATGCTGTAAGGCACAGGGTCTCCATGCTCCTCCCTGTCTGTGTGAGTAACGTCAATCCTCCAGCGGTCCAGCATCACTTCGGTGCTGTGCTCAATGTCCTCAAGAATCTTCAGCAGGCTCTCGCCCTCATAACCTAAAATAAACAGATGCGTAACAATTAGGGCTGCTGAATGATTATACATTTTAGTCATATTAATCACAGCTTCAAAATTATTTTAATCATGATTAATCACCATTCGAACTATGTGGAAAATATGCACATAGTCCTGTACAGGATGTCCTGCACAGGATTTGAATATATAAAAAAAGAAAAATGTATTTATTAAATGTTATTGTTTATTAAAATAGGTGATCTACAAGCCACCAATGCTTTTAGACCCCTTGAGCTATATTTTATCGCTCTGGTTACAGGGAGACACACATGTAAAACAGAGACATATAGCTGTGTGTCAATAGCTGTGTTTTCAATGAAAATTGCACAGTGGGTTGAATCACATGCATAAATTGTGTTAAATCCTTTAATTAGAAGAATCAACACAATTAATTAATGCCATTAACGTGTTAATCTCAACAATAACAATACATATGTTATAAACAGCACATGTACTGTATACTGTATGTAACCTTATAATGTGCTTTCTAATGCTAATGGTAATTTTAGCATGGGCAGACCCCAACCGTGGCAGTGGCAGCATCCTGCTCTTCCCACTGAGCTTCTATGATGACTAATACAGCATAGGGCCTTGCATACGCTGATGGAAGCAATCATTTAGAATGATCTAGTTATTGGCCTTTAATGTGACAGTGTTCTATATTTGAAGAGAGTTCCACCTCTTGTTGACCAATGTGACGTGAAATTGCCTGAAAGCGAAAACATTGAAAGAAAATTAATGGTGTTTTACAGGGCAGTATAGGTCATTTCACTCCCCGTTTTGACAATATCAACAACAAGCATGGCTGGTTGTTATCTTTAAGATAAATTGATGGAAATGCAGTTGTTTTGTTTTAATTGAACTCTGTTCACTCATATATAATGTGTAATACCATTTGGACCCACAACCCGCAAGGGTCCTTTTGGTTTCATTTTACACTCTCAAGAGTTAAAATATTCATCATCTGAATTAGGCTAGTCTAAGTCTACACAACTAGAGAATGTAGAAGATGAATGGTCATTTTGATCTGTATGTTTGACTGTTTTGTTTCCCAAATCCAGCCTGGTATTGTGGACAAAAGCAAAATAAATCTTTAGTTTTGGGGTACTGTATCTGTGGGTCTAAAATGTCCTCAAATGGTGGTCCGTGGGTAAAATGCTGAATAAATAGTGGGTCCTGGTATCAAAAATGTTGAAAAACCACTGGTGTAATTGAAGAAATGTACATTATTTCAACATTACACTTTGACACTTCCTGTGAATGCATTGCCAATGCCACGTACAGTACCTCCTCCCCAGCGCAGACATCTTGCCAGGTCGTTGCCTGTGCCAAGGGGAAGTACACACACAGGGGGGTTCCGGTCCAGGTTGGCCTTATCTGGAGCAGTAAGGCAAACATCACGACAAAAACAATTCCACGAGACTCGAGCATTGGCATACCGTAAACAAAAACACAAATCCATTTTGCAGACCGGTGTTGCTAAACTACAGTACAAGTAAATATGAATGGCTCGTTGTTCTGTCTATTTCAAGAGATACGTTATTTTGGCCAGATGGTGATTACCTCTCTTTGTTTTGATTGATAAAAATTGAGGCAATTTTTCTGAAACAAGTCGAACAAGTAACAGGTCGTCAAGTCCAAATAGAACTCCAGCAGGTGATTTCTTTTTTTTTTTCTTCAACTGATGACTAATATGCTGTTTTCCAACTCACATAATCATCCCATTTTACCTTCCCTGAATACGGAGACTTGGATGCACGTAATGGAAGTGTTTATAAATGAACATCTTTTACTATTTCAGCCAAAATAAGGCTGGAGGATGGGCTGATAGAGCAAAACTAATGAAACAAATAACACATTTCCAAAATATGTAGTAAAAGGAACTGCAATGTCATACTGTTATAGAGGAGATTATTATGGAAACACACGCACACGCACACGCACACACGCGCACACGCACGCACACGCACACGCACACGCACACAGTATATATGCCATGTACAACTCAGTAAATGTCAATGAGTACATGGTAAAGTAAATAAACCAAGTCACAGAAGATGTGCAATATTAGGCAAATTAAAGCACTGTAATTACATTCAGTCTGACAAATTAACATCTAACAAAAACACTCTAGTTTGTACTTGAAGTCTTGTTTACTGTTGTTTACGTCTAGTCTATACCTATAGTAAGAAATCTAGTTTATACCAACCATATGTATTCTAAAGTGAACAACTTACAGTATGAAGTCTAGTTTGTACCTATGAAGTCTAGAATCCAGCCCACAGTTCCATCCCCGCCACAGGCCAGCACCCTGAAATCAGGAACATCTCTGAAGAAATTCAACCTATTGAGACAACAAGTCAACACATGAGCCTTGTCACATTCTTTGGCTACAAATCTGATTCTGATCATTTCATTTTGAGTATCAGCTGATATTTTCCGATCCATAATTTATATATAAATAGAACAAGTTTATGCCATCCAATATCACAGACGATTCCCAGTCTAATATCATGGTATAGATAGAGCACAGCAATAGTGATATTAGTGATACTAGTAATGTCCTGACCACATTTTTGGCTCCCAATCTGATTTCCAGTCATCTGATCTGATCAGGACAAACCCAATATCTACGGTATTGTAGGTTCCCAAACTCTAGTCAACACTCACTACCACAGTGGTCCGTCAATGAAATGTGTCCATGCTGTCCAGTCCACATCCATTATAAGTACGATCTTTGGACACATTTGTCAGTAATAATTTTGTCGCCTATTTTTTAAAAACCTTTTGCCTACAGCATAATGGACATGTGCAAAATAAGAACCCCAGGTTGAAAAAGTTAGCCTTATGAATTGCACAATTATAATGATTCGAAAGTCATTATGATAGCACACAATTCATAAGGTTTACATAATTGCCATATGGTTTACATAGTTGTCCTCTTCTTTATTCAGCCATCACAACACTGTAGTGTACAGCTTCTCTACAAGCCCTCCTCTAATCTCACAAAATAACACATGTCGCACTGACAGTCATTTATTCAGTGAGCTAGCCTGCCTGTTCAACAGCTAATTGGATCATGACAGGCAATGTTCAGTCCAACTCTTCCGTTCCTTCACAATAACAAAGACCTAACTGAATGAGCCAGCCTCCAAGTCTCGTATGACGGATAAATGATTCGCTCAATTACTCTCCAACTGGGACTGCAAACCATGTTAGACGCAAAACAGACGGCCGCAAACATGAAAGGCAACTTTGGGGATATTTAAATACCAAGAAACAAACACTTAATTTGGCATAATTATGTTACGAAGGCTAATTGACATCAGTGTGCACGGCTGCCTATGGCCAGCAGCGTCCAATGGTGACCGGTCACCTTGCTAATGCGCGCAGCATTACGCACACTTGACAAAATATTAACAAGCTAAGGTTACTGCAGGGCAGGGTCATCTGGGATGCTCTCAAACCAAGACCGGGTTCTTCTGAGTCCAGCATGTCCAAATCTTTGCAATACAGGTGAGCCTTCCAGACACATGCAGAAATTTAAAAGAAGCAATTCAGCCGACAAGGACAGTCTAGAAGCTCCACATTTTGTAAGTGAAGCCTCATGGAGGCTTTGTTCCTGTACTCGCTGTTCATACTTGATGAGGCAAAAAGATTCTGTTTTAAACCGTAATGAAAATCAAACAACATCACGGCACGCCTGAGAAGCATCCTCTTCACTTTTCAAACAGCGGTGGATGGCGATGCAAAAGTGACGGAGTCTTATGCATGTAAATGATCCATCCACTTTCTTAATCACAAAATACAATGTTGCTCCCACCAATGCAACAAGATGCCGTTGTTAGTATGCATGATCACACGTGGTAAGGTAAGAATGTTATCCCTCTCTGTCTGTCCATCATCTGCACACACATCCCTGCATCTACACACACGCATATGCAGATTGACACACTGGCCATCGATGGCTCCACCATAAAATGTCCAATATTTGTTACGTGTGGTCCCACCTTAACTGCGTCTCTATTCTGTGAGCGGGTTGAGGGAAGGGAAGGGACTAATTCTAAGACCACTCTTGCATGTGATCCCAGTTATTATGTGTGAGCAAGCGCAGAATACATTAACGTTTTGGTCAACAGATCACTAGACATGTGGTTCTCACTCTTTCAGTGTGTGGTACAGTATAGGAAGCAGCAGTAATGAGAGATTACCCTGGCATTGGTCCATTCTTGGCCAGGTTGTACACTTGTCTTGGGTTCAAAAGATACTGAAACTTTCTAGAAATCCTGAAGAATATAGAGAATACACAAGAGAAACAGAAGAAACGGGTTTAAAAAGGGACATTTCACCTTCAAACTAAAAGGGAAAAAAATACATTAAAAATATACCACAGCCCCATCACCTTCACTTTTCAGTTAATCACATCACATTCATCCATACAAATTTGTTGTGATTAACAACATCAAACACTGCACATAACATTGTTGTCTTAGTAACTGTGATATACCAATTAATTTCCAGTCCTACATGATAACAATGAACTACTAGTAAAGATCAATTCATACATTTGAAACTTTTAATGCATTTGATAAAAAATGTCGATCATGGTGGTGTCACATTCTGTCATAGCACCGCAGACAACCAACAAAACTGCATTTACATTGTGACACGGCAGTGGACTGGGCAGCAGGGTAGGACATATAGCTAAAGTCCCCTTGAGGAGAAGCCATTAGAAAGACTAATTCATTTTAATTTCAATTTCATTACATCAACTGGCTCAAGTCATATTTTGATCTCATAATTTAAACAAATGAGGCCTGGTGTAATAAGGAGTGAATGAATATGTTTCAGTAATAACCCAATTAGCCCTGGGTTAAAGAAGTAAGGGGGGGTCTGTCTTTACGGCTAGCGCGAACCAGACATGTGACAGCGTAGAGGGTGTCAGAAGGGGCGGTGGCCTGTCATCAAGGTGGCCGGTGCAGTAGGTAAATGTTATTGTGTTTTTTATTTGACTAAGTAAGCCTAGGGCACTTGGCAGCCAGGGCCTGCGCTGCTATTGCATGTCTCTTTCTCTCTGTGTCCCAGTTTAAAGTACTCTGAGACTTTAGAGGCCTCGGGAAGAACAAGCTGAGATTGTGCACTTACCTTTCTCCCTGCTTCCCTCCGCTCTTTGGATTGACAAACACCAGCAGAGGATGAGTGCCCTCTATTGTTGTGATCTGAATAGGAGACAGCAACACACAAAGGCAGAGTTGTTTGAGACTGGAGAATTCACCATTCATTTCCATCATGACACTTCAACAAATATTATTCAAAAAATTATACAGACACAACTTTTGCTATCCATTACAACCGGCAGCATGTTGTAGGAAATATCACTCACAAATAAAAATCAGGCCATCTACAGTATCTCAGGATAGAGTAGGTAATTTTCACTATTTAGCTCACTCACATGAGCTTCGTGACATGTGTCAGAGCTAGGCCTTCCTAGTAGCTAAAACCTTAGGAAGACGGCAAGAGAAGAGATGAAAGCGGGATGCGCAACACGCAGTGTAAACAAGCTCTAACCCGGCAGACCTGTTTGAACTGTTCTCAATGCCATAGTGTGCAACCACTCGCCTTGCTTCTGCTGTGTATTTTCTGGTGCACTCCCTGACACAGATGAAGCGCTTAACTCCCCCTGTCTGCTACCCCAGCAGGCCAGGGGTGAATTAATGAGCTCCCTGTCCAGTCAGGAATGATCCATTACTTCCTGTAATTATAAATGATAATCCTGATTATTACACTGGTTAGCCGGCGAGCGGCAGAGATGGATGTGACTGGGATGTGATTCATTGTATTTCTCTCGCAGCCACGTGCAGACGAGCTGTCGCCACAGAGGGCGGCGGGTTTCCATCGCCGGTGTGCTGGATGACAGATATTAGTAACGATCCGACTGAACTGGACCTTGTTGTATGTACATGCCGATGACAAACAAGGGCTGTGGTGTTAAACCCTAAGGCCAACTGTTAAAGGTATGCAAGTGCGGATTGATTGTACAGGTATGGTATGTCAGCCACCTGCAGTCCTTGACCATCAACTGTGACCGAATTGGCCCTCTGCATCTTCCCTCGGCCTGACTGGCTGGATTTGGAGTCGTTCTTCAATGTTGACTGACGTTCCTGCATGGGGTGAAAGAGCAAAAAGTATCTTGTACAGAGAAGTACATTGTAAATAAAATGCTGGCTGATTGTTTTGGGAAATTGTATGGAGACAAAACTCTGGTCGAAAATGGTATGCTATAGTGGTATCATGAAGGGAATGAAAAAAAGGGGAGAGCTACACGGCATATCTATTTTGGTCCCATTTTTACAGTTACATTGTTTTATTTAAAAGATGCAAATGCACACAGAGCACAGACAGGTTAAGCACCTGAACCCCAGCATCCATATCCTGCAGGAAACACTAGCTGGCTTGGTGTAAATGGGAAAAGGCGGTCCAAATACAGAGCAAAAAGAGGTTTACTAAGTCTAGTGGGTTTAGTTGGTTAGAGGTGAACTCACCAGAACGACAGGACAGATCGTGTTGGGCGGTAGAATGTGATCTTTTAGGGGTCCACAGTCACACTCAGGCTTCACATGGGATGCACACTTATTATGGAGCTGAAGAGGTGACAAACATTATTAACAGACAACTCATGCGTTCCAACTATACACTTTCAGGTGGTACATTCAAAGAACGATTTATGTTACTCATGACAACTCAATATATAGTGTATTTTACTTTTACTGCAGGCTGCAAACAAGTGTTACCTGGGTGTAAATTGGTGGAATGACTTGAGAGGTGCAACCAAAGAAAAACATAAATCCAAAAACAACAAGAAACAGTGGGGAAAATAATGAGGAGGTGGCTGCTTCTCCCTTGGTGGCTTCCTACCGTGATTTGGCACCAGACGCAGTGCAGCCCAGTCAGGCCCTGGTAACACTTAATAGTTTTGTGACACTTATCACACCTGGTGGGGCAGTTTCCCTCCACCCAGAAATGGTGCATCACCTACAGATCAACATGGTCAGGAAAGCAAACGGGTATAAAGAGGTTAAAGGAAGAAGCATCTAGCATAGACACCAGGAAAATAAAGACAAGCACTAGAAAGAAAGAAAGAAAGAAAGAAAGAAAGAAAGAAAGAAAGAAAGAAAGAAAGAAAGAAAGAAAGAAAGAAAGAAAGAAAGAAAGAAAGAAAGAAAGAAAGAAAGAAAGAAAGAAAGAAAGAAAGAAAGAAAGAAAGAAAGAAAGAAAGAAAGAAAGAAAGAAAGAAAGACTTATAATGTGTATTGTGCACATCTTTAAGGCAGGATGATCCCATAATTAGCAATGCTTAGTAGCAGCTCAAGTTGTTTTAATTCCATTAGATGGAGGAGCCCTTAGTTAAAGCTGCACGGAGCACTGCTGTTCTAAGCGTGCCGATTGGTAAACACTCCAATTGCCACACCTCTGTGTTTTTCTTCGTCTTGACATAGGTTTTGATGCAAGACGGCGGAGCGCGAGCCACACAGCGCTCATGGACCGTGTACTTGCAGACTGTGGAAAAGAAGAAAGTTCACAGTGAGCACAAGGAAAGGACGAGCCTCAAGTATGCTTACTATTCCAATCTAATGTATGCTTTACACATACCACAAGACAAGTGGCACTTGTGTAGTGATATAATTACAGGAGCTGTAAACTTTGGCTTGCAGAATGTTGAAGCCTAATTAACCATCCACTTTGTTCTTATGTCATACTCAGAGGATGGGGTAATTTCCATGGCTGCCATGTGAATGATTGGCTTTATAGGGAGATGGGCCATAGTCGCACCTCTACAGTAAATGGTTACTCACAAGAACAGCACAGTCCCTGCTTCCCCAACCCAATCAGCATGTTAAGACACAGGTTACAGTAGGCTGGCTTGTTGAAGTGCTTCAATCTCCACACATGCTGTCCATCGTCTTTCACATTCTAGAGAGAGAATGACACAAGGTTTGACTCACTGATGTAGTTTCACATTGATTAGAGCAGTGGTTCTCAACCTGTGGGTCAAGCACAAGAAAGATAATATATGTGATCTCGCAGATCTTCTATTTTCACAATATTTATCTGTAGAGCCGAGTCAAACAAAATGCCTCAACTCCTACAAATTCAAATGCTTATCAGGCTCGGGGGTCGCTAGTTCAATTATGATTTTTTTTTTTTTCAGGTTGAGAATCACTGGGAGTTAGAGCAACAACGACATAAAACACAATTGAAATAAATAAAAAAGGTGTCCCTTTATTATTACATTTAAGTTACGCATGCACACATACATGCATGCATGCACACACACATGTAAGGACACAAAATCTGTTCTACTCTATAGTGAGTGTAGTAACTGGCAATACTCAGGAGACCCTCAGCACAGACAGAGGATGATTAGATGGCTCCATCTAGTGGATAATATAACAGTAGTAGCATTTGAACAGTCTCTGAATCAAATACAATTAAGAAAATGGATGTCAACAGAAAAAAGACAACGTGTTTGATATGATTTATGAGCTGTTAATAGTTGCTATATTCACAACATTTTCAACTTACTTCACACTCAGTTGCAATTTCACACATTCATACCTTGTACAGTACAACCTACAACTGTAATTGCTTAGAGCTTATGTGCAGTAGTTGAGTAGGAAGGAGGGTGTTATAAACTCATTTCCCCTCACAGATTATAGTCAGGCTGGGGATTCAATCAGTAACCAACCATGGTGGCCCAAGGCCGAAACACCTCTGTAGCCTTTTTTTTGGCTACCACTGACGTTTGATTTCTAACCGGATTGTAAAAGTACATGGGAGTGTGGCCCTTACGCCTGAAGACTGGCCCAGAGCCATTTTGAGTGATAGGCTGACAGGCAGTGCTGTTAAGAGGCAGGAAGGCACATCGCGACATTACACACATGCCATTTTTTTCTATAACATGTGTTATAGTTATTTTAGATTGTATTTTAGTGGGAATATCTAGTGTGAACAGACGTTACACTGAGCAATGAGCATGCATGCGCAGGCAGGTTGCAGAAGAACCCTGCCTCTCATAAGATGCAATGTAAAAGTTCTCAATGCATCGTAAAACATGCACCATCACACTTTCAGATGCTGTTTTTCTTCCAGTGTGGAGGAAGAATGATTAAGATTTTATTGCGATCACCCTTGAAATATAATATGTTTGAACAATACTAGCAATTCAAAACACTTGTCCTTCAAACCACACCTCCGTTGCTATTATAAGAACGGCAGGTAAGCTCTTGATTATGACAGCAGAGCCTGTTTGTCGACAGCTGCATGCGCACCTGTAGCCCATGAAGTATAATTTATGCTGTCCCGCAATGGTGCATCGCACACAGACCTCTAAGCTCACAACACTCACGTTAATAATGCAATGTGAGTTTGCATATCAGCTGTTCTCTGTGTGCACAACACTGTTGCACAACAAAGTATATGATTTAGCAGTGATTTTGTCACTGCTTATCCGTCACCCCTTTTCCTAAATTTCTTTGCCGTTTATACTACTTTAACATTTCTGAATAATTAAAATGGCCAGCCTACAAGATCACAATGTCTCTAGGGTGCACCCCACTAGCCCACACACAAGAGGTTGAAAGGCTTGAAACCAGCGTTTCCCAACAACAGGTTTGGAGTTCTGTTTTTAATTGATTATATTAAGCCTTGGAACCCTTGCATCCAGTTCTAATGTTTGTAAATAAATAATTGCCCTATAAAAATGCCAGAAAAGTGATTTATTTATTAATGTCCTTGTATGAATGCAAGTAGAACCCCATTGGAAAGACCTAAGTGATTGATGGTAACAATCATTTCTTTACGCACGGCATGTATGGCACCTTGGCACGCTGATGGTGTGTATACACGCATGCATGCGTGTGTATGCCGAAATCCCAATTTGACACGTTACTGCAGTTTTATGTTCATTTCAATTTATTAATTTGTCACGTCTATTTTAGTGTGTTTGCATGTGCAAAACTCTCATGTGTAACTAGGCCATCAGCTGTTCTGTGCACACACGCACATGTAGGTGCATGTGTACGTGTGTGCATGTGACATTATTAAAATGCAGTGGTACCAACGAGTACACCACTGCTTGTAGATATGCGCACGCACGCGCGCACACACACACACACACACACACACACACACACACACACACACACACACACACACACACACACACACACACACACACACACACACACACACAAAGTGTTACTTAATAGTATACATATTTTTCAGAAAAAGGATTTAAAAAGCCACATTGGCCTCAGTCCTAAATAGGTTAAGCAGTAAAAAGTCATAGTAATTCTTCCAACATTCCCACTCTCCCACAATATGCAGACTATTAGGTGTGGTGACTGCAGTGTAGGGAATATACAGTAGTAACAGTACACTGTAGTTCACACTACACTTGATTTACTTCATTTCACCATTGAAATGAAGTGTACTGTAGATCCACAGCCACTAGAGGGCCCTCTCTGAGAAAGATACAAATAAGTACAGAGGTCCCTACCCTGGGTTGGATGGTACAGTCCCTCATCTAATGCAGGGTTTCTCAAAGTATCCCTACTTTGAGAAACCCTGCATTAGATGAGGCTTTTTAACGCCCCTACTTTGTGAGTTTGTGCGGAGTTAGCCTTTTTAAGTCTATAGACGTTTTTATTTATTTTATTTAATCTGCATAATCAAACCTTACTCATTTAGACAGCAATTATTTCTCTGACATTTAGTTTTAGTCTTTACATTATCATCTGTACAAAAATAAAACAAATGTAGAGCATAAAAACAATTAAAAGAACTGGTTTATAATGGATGAGACAAAACATCTCACCCCAGCAGACATGGTATGCACGCACTTCACACATTGATACATACACAGCAGTACTGTATGTTGGTAAAATATTATGTTTTCAAAGTACTACAGTATAAAAATATGCATGTGCGTTTAGAGCAGATAGTGTCAAATGATTGTGAGTGCAGTAATATGCAAGCTGTCATGTCAGTGTGAGTAAGGTTGTTTAAATGTTGAGGTCTGTGTGTGTGTGTGTGTGTGTGTGTGTGTGTGTGTGTGTGTGTGTGTGTGTGTGTGTGTGTGTGTGTGTGCTCATTGTGATTGTCATTGTGAAGTAGCAATTACTGACCAAGGCCTTGTGGCTACAAACACTTGGCCACTAGCCAAGCGGCAGTATCTGAAACAGTACATGGTTGAGTAACAAGCACACACCGTGTTGCACAATAAATAGTGACCTTAAATAACCTTGAACAGTGGAGTATAAATTAGGCTTAACTCACCGTCTCTAGACCCAGTAGCACCAGTAGTGGGATGGTGGTCATACCTCCCTGGATCCACTCCTCCAGTGACACTGTACCATCATGGTCATAGTCAATCTCATGCATCATTTCCTGGAGGATCTACAACAGGTCACAATTGGAACGGACACAGTAGAAACAAAGGTACTTTTAATATATGTAACGCATGGAACAAATGACAAACAACAGGCTGAATTCACCTCCACCCACTCTTTCTCACTTCAGGAATAAACAAGATTAAGAGAGGTACAGCCAGTAGTACAACTACTGCCGTCTATTTCATTGGTTCTCAGATATTTTGGGCAACACTGGAACAGGCAACAGTGTAAATATGCTTTTCATCCATGGCACCCCTGAATTACGATGTATATGTTACTTTATAGGACCTGTCATATCAATGCTACGTAAATATGTAAATATTTCTCACAAAGATACAGTGAGTATGTCCCAATAAAATCTTGTGAGAACATTTTTTCTTTTAGGACAGAATGAAAATACCTTTTATAGCCTGTGGTTAAGTGATAAAGTTAATGTAATAAGGTTCAGTTCAGTTCAGTTTTATTTTGGTCATACAGTTGACATTACATGGCATCATACATCTGACAGTCATACAACGGCACACACACATACACACAAACACATGCACACACACAGAAAAGGAATACATTGGAAAAGGTAGCTGGGTAGAGAAGAAAGGAAGAAAGAGAGAAGAACAGAAGAAGGGAAAAGGAGAGGAGACGGCAAGAGAAAACTGAAGGCTTAGTCGCAGTCTTAACGTATGCTCTCTCAATCTGCCCCTGAAGATGTATTTTTGGAGCAAATAGAATAATAATAATAATAATAATATTAATAATATTATAATAATACTAGTCTATTCATCACTTATGCTGATTTTAGGACAGCTTTAATCACAGAGATTACTTAGGAGAATAAGGAGTGAGGGAGACGTCTGTGCTGTTGTGCTCCAGCAGACCTGAATCCCGACATTCCCATTGCAGACTTGCACTACTAAACAAATTACATTTTTGATATAATACCTGCTATTACCACTTTAAACCCTATACTTACAGTAAAAGGGTGACTGTTTGGTGAACGTTCCCCCCAGAAAAGAAAAGCTGGGGCTTAAGAGCTTTTTCAGAAAAATGTTTGTCCTTTCTTACCGGCTTCAGTTCTGTTACGTCCCATTCCAGGTATTCAGCCACATGCATCATCTGAGAGATGATGTGCTCCAGCTCCTGTGGTGTAATTGGTAGATATAAGACTTCCTTGTTTGTTTTATGGCTTGTTTTGTTTTATATATGTTCTGGCCTACGGACCCTTCTCAGTTGAACTGAGCAGCCTGACTCCGCCAGATTGCGGCACTATAAGTTCTCTCGTGCTGCCTTGATCTGGACACTCTTAAGGCGGAACCGATGAACCAGAAGCAGCAGGACCAGAAATATGGTTTCTCCATAATAATTTTGAGCGGTAGTCTTGTTAGGCTGTGTTTACATTTGCGCTGGAACTGCTGCCACCAGCTGGCAGAGTCAGGTTAGGTACTGAGTGTCTTCGGCTAAATATGCAGTGTATAATAGTATAGTTTTAAAATGTCATTATTTCAAAAACAAGATTTCTAAACTGTTATGCATAGGGAAGTGCTCAGAGGTTGAAGATGAAACCACTCCAATGTGCTCTGAACTGCTCCAATACTGTATTCTGAATGTCAGTTATGCTGTTCTGACTAATATGGGTGCATGTCCGATATTATGTGATGCTGCTATTTTGAAGACCTTTAGCAACCAGGTGGAAAACATTTATGACCTTAAGATATTGAAAGAGCAATGTGCAATCACATACTGTATAATTTAGTAGATGGATAGAATAATGAATGAAATGAAACTTGGAAGAGTTTCCTATAGTGGTAAGAATGAAATGGCATCACTGTTTACCGAGCTGTCCAAATACCCATTTCCATCTGTGTCGTAGAGGCGAAACATAACTGTGAAGAGAAAGAGAAAATGTCATGCTATCAACACGGTGCTCTTAGCTGCAAAGAGAATCCTTGAATGGGAAACACTTATCCGTGCTATGGACAGGAGAAATGGCTGCTTTCCTCATTAAATCAAACACATTTTCTGAGCAAATGCATCATGTTATTACACTGTGTTCAATGTAGAATAATGATCCCCTTCTACAATGCTTGCAGGCATCTAAATGATCCAGCTTTAACTGTCCCCCTATCACCAACTCTCAACAGTGTCACCATGGCAACCGAGGTCTCACACACCAAATGATTGGCTATCACGTAATGGCACATAAACACTCCTCAATCAAAATGTGACAGTACTGTGAAAATGTCCCAGTCATTTGCACACTAATGGCTATGCACCATGCCTTGGCTAGGCCATGCACTGTATAGAAGCACAACCTGGTCTTTGCATGGGGAGAACAGTTGTGGCACAGTTTCTCATGATGCCTATAGGGATGTCATACAGGCAAGCTAATTGACATCAGCCGGTGTGCAAATGACTGTGGCCCCTCTAGGGTGAAGGAAAGGGAACATGAGACTACCAAAGCAGGTGGCAGCTGGGTAGTTTGGTCAAGTGGTCATGGAGCTGAGATGTGTTGTTCGTCACAGGACTGGGACAGTGGATAGAGGAAATCAAGCAGTAGACCTGACCGTCTGTATTTGCAGTAAAGCTACATACATTTTTGACATCTATCTAGGATATTATGGAAAACATTAAAGTCTGTTGAAGTGCTTCCCCTTACAGATTTCTCTTGGGATGCCTTGGTTTATGGTAAGTCAGGCTGAAACGCCATGAACACAAGCTCAAATGAAATGAAGGCAGTTTCCATAGCCAATCAGCAGAGGGCGATATCTACCAGAAAAGAAACGAAGAAAAGCATTGCTAAGATGCAAGGAGAGCCAGAGAGGGGATGCACAATATGGAAATGGTTAAATCAGTGATGTGGTTGGACATAGGGCAGCATTAGCTGAATTATTTATAGTCCTGTGTTTAATGAACGCTGTTCTTCTCAATAATTCAATGGGTGAAGGGGAAATATAGCAACACATTAAAAGTCTGATGACCAATTAACCAATGTCACCTCATGAATAAATGATATGAAAGGAATAAAGACAAATAGGTTGCAACTAGGTTGTAATAAGGCAGATTGTTAAGGCCTTATGTCCCACTTGGGCGGAAGGGGATTAAGTAAGTATATAATGTTCTAATAAGCACATCACCAAACAGTAATTAATTAATATAAAAACTATGAGAAAGTCTAACGTGTAATTAGCCTAGGTTAGGGAAGATGAGAGGTAGAGGTGGAGGGAGACAAAAAAAGAATGGGAAAGAAAGTGAGAGGGTGCTGTGTTGGAATTCAATGAGTAATCCTTAAAGAATATACGAGCCATCTGGAGACTTTCTAAAGGACAGATATAAAAACGATCATGGTCCAGGATATTTCCACTGGGGGGTGGGGTGGGGGAAGACAACAAGGAGGTTAGGTCACAAAATACGTACACTCCAGTTTGTCCTCAGGTCGCCCTCCCTCCAGCAGAGAGAGGTAGCAAACAATATCCTTCAGCTGTACCAAGGCTAGGGGTTTGGGTAGAGTGGGCACCTTCAGAGGGGTTGAAGTGCCTTTGATGAGCTTCAGCCCTGCAGGAGAGAGAAGTGAGCATGATTCATGTAAGGTGTAAGAAAAATGGTCCAGTGCAAGAAGATGCCTGTTATTAATTATACACTCAATCAAGTACAGTCAATTATTAGTGGCAGAGGCCGACCCTGTTCCCACTGAAAATCAATGCGTAAGCATGAAAATACAGTAGCATAATCAATCTCCTTTAACCTCTTTGACCTGTTCGTTGAGGAGATGAGTTGTCTCCCTTCTGGGGCAGTGGTGCTTACAGTTAGCAAAGATCAATGACAAATAATCAGAAAATCTGCATAACCCAAAAATGTGGAGTGAAATAGCATCACAAACACATCACAAACTCAATGAAAGTGATTAGCTGGGTGAAGCTTATAGTATGTTTGTGCTGGACTCTTTATACGCTCTCACAGTTTTCACCAAAAGTTAATATCAATCAAGTTAATATTCCCTGTCAGTGATTAGCATCTCTGGGACCCAATTCTACTCTGTAAAAGCATCATTGTTAATCAAACTGGAACCAAAGGGACCCTTTTGCAGGAAGGGAGAGATCCAGCGCCGACCATCGGCCAGGTCGTGACCAGTTGCTTATTAGTTGCGACCAGATCGCAATCTATAGCTTCTGGTCGTGTTACGGACCGGGTCACGACCAGTTGCAAAAGGAAAGCTTGAATTATTCTCTTTCAATCTGTAAAGGTTTTTGTTTCATGTCTAACTCTACCTTAGACATTTTATGAGGTACTTACTTTCAAAAAATATCTTACAGGTGATTTTACCTTTTCTTTTTTTTTTGAGTTATCAGTACAGCAATCTCCTGCATTATGTGCAAATTCAAAACAGGTGCTTTGCATGGGCTGCCTGATAGTAAACACGCACCACTTCAGATAAACCATCAGCAGAATCTCTTGACAGGAAGTAGCTCATAAAATATCTACAGTGGATCTTTATGGGGAAAAAAAAAAAACAAAAACAAAAACAATGTTGTTTACTACAATTAGATTAGACTTTTCTGTTTGGATGAATGGGCTGTCTATGGGAACTTTGCTGGCAAGACGGCTGTAGTGTGAATAACTACCGGTAGTTGCGACCATAAGCAAGTAGTCGTGACCAAGTGCAAGTAGTCGTTCCTTAGTCGTGAGCACAAGCAACTAGTGGTGATGGCGACCAGTAAGGAACTAGTTGCGACCTGGTTGTTGGTCGCTACTGGATCTCGCTGTGTCTCCCCTTTTGTACACTCTCTGAGTAACACCCATGCATGTCCATTTGGTTTCCAACTACCATTTAGCCAAGGGGGCCCTCAGATAGCCACACCGAGTGCAATGTAGCTTTACAGCCAAAAAACATCTAACTCAGCAGTGTTTGTGTGTATGAAACAATGTACAACAATTATCCTTGGATAAGACTTCCATTACATGGACCTCGTCACTCATCATCCACCCCCATATGACATTAACTGAGTGCATTTTGGGAGGGAGCTTAGGTAATCTATTTTTTGTTTGTCATAGTTTGTCAGAGTTGAATAATAATTTTGTTTGGGTCTGTTTGTTGCTCTGAGTCCTGCAAAATATGATTACCTACATTATGTACATAATTGTATGTCATAATTTATAACTACAAAGAACACAATTGCCCTTTCATAATCCAATATGTTGTCTCTTGCATGCCTTACAACAATCAATTTCCAAATCTAGCCTTTTGTATGAACACTATTTACCATAGTATGGCCACAAATGCAGTGAGTTCTTCACAGGATATATTAAATATATATTAAAACAGTATTTAAGTAATACCATACTGTATATGTCCATCAAGCTTATTTCTAATGGTTCCAGGCCCAATCCCCACTGATATAACCAGTCTGTCATTTCTTTCTCGACTTTAAAAGCAGTTTAGCTGTGGTACCACAGTATCCTGAGGGTGGTGGGGGGCTGATATAGAGATTATTTTAGATTTGGGTCATTACAATACTGATGCTAGATAATATGAGACTTGTTTCCATTCCATACGGGCTTGAAAAATCAACAATGTTGGACATTGTAAACATATTCGGGACTGAAGACTGAAAGAGAGGTGACATCATCATGAGGCCAAAATCAAACAAGCCATTCCTGAAACCAATTTCCATTAAAGCACCTATATGATATGAAAGCCTGACAGTTCAAATGTAGTTATTTGTGGGGATACAAAACACACAAAACAAACATGTTATTCCCCCTTTAACTCTCCTGTTCTTGAGAACCTGTATGCCAGTTAAATTCGCCCCCTAATTGTATTTGTCGAGTCTAACAAACTATTTTCACGGTGATGTGAAATTAGCTACAGTACTTGAACCCACGTTTTATACTATATTGGTAACATTACATTTTTTTAATTGTCCCCCTTGGGCTGAGGGAATTAATTAGTGCTTGTAGGGAGATAAGCACTAATGTTAGAGAGAGTAGGGCATCTTCACCACTGGCCGTGAACACTGAGGATGACAGAAAATACTGTAGATGTTCCCCTACGATGAGTGGAGCCAGGCACGGTTTATGATTGGCTGAAACAGACGTAGGAAGCTCTTGTCCGTGTTTGCTTGGACCCCACACAATGCGTTGGTGACGTCTCAGATGAACAGATGATTTTAGATTCTATCCCTGTATGTACAGATAACTTGGATGCCGATGAGACAACTGACGCGGACTTCCCCATGTTCACTAATGCAACTTGCTCAGTGGTGCCTCTTGTGGTTCAACTCCACTTCAGACAACATACCTCCGTCGGCGTGTCTGAAAACAAGCACTCCCACACGCACATCCTACAAACAAAATGTAGCCTAGAGAATGAGCACCTCCTCCTAAGGTAACATCTACATACTGTATACAATACTTACTTACCAGAGACTCTGGATTTGTCTGATGAGGGACTGGGTTTGGGCCCATTGTTGCTAAACGACAAGAAGAGATGCTGACAAAACTCCTCAGGGAGCTCACTCTCCAGAAATGTCTGCATAAAGACCTTGAAGCCATCAAAGTCAATTTCCTGAAGCAAGACAGAACATGCTTGTTTGTACTGAGACTTTGTAGAATAAAACATTCACAGCCTTAAATGACCCTAATAGAAAAGACTCAGATTCTGCAATCACTAAATTAGGTACACATCATCTCATGCGTTAGCTCTTTTGCATTTTCTATTCCATACTTTCTATTCCACACGCCAAACTGTTTTTATTTTGCTCCATGAGTGGGACACTGAGTGTTATTCCTCTCATTGAAGTATTGAAATAATAATAATAACAACAATAATATACTCATGGTACTCAATGCAATGTTGGGAACCAAGCGCGGCGTGGCCATCGGGAGCACCGGGACTTTTCCCGGTGGCCTGCGCCACTTAGTGGCCTGGACGGGGTACCAAAAAAAAAGAAAAGAAAATGTTTTTCTTTGAAACGTCCAGGGCAGGCCAGAGCGGCAGGCCCAGGCCAGCCCAGGCCAGGCAAACTAGTGTTTCTTTCTCCTTCCAAAAATAAAAGGTGTCCTAGTACTACAGAGTTTAGTTGAGCAGTGTGAGTGACTGGCTGTAACCTGATATCTTGCACCTGCATGATGCGTCGGACCGGAGAGAGCGAGGACAGTGAGAGACTGCGCTACGCAGCTCCCAGCTGGCCTGGGATCAGTGGGGGACACCCCCCTGCCTGTCGCTTGCCTTAGAGCATAGACAGATAGTTATGCAAACTCGGTTCACTTCATGGGGCCAGTCCAATGGAGGCTGTTCTATATAAACTTCTATTGAAAAAGGGGACAAGGTCGTCATTCAGGCTGCATGATCAGCGCCCGAGCGCTCAGTTTCTGACCCTTCAATGTCAGTTCTATTAGATGGCTCTGCCTCTGCTGCAGAAGCATGACTGTCGAGTGAGGAGGAGGAGGAGGAGGAGGAGAGCGAGAGGCAATTGATCAGATTGACGACCAGAAAGTTATCAAAAAAGTAAACAACGGATAATGGATAAGAAAAAGAGGAAAGGTGGGCCTGAACGAGAGAGGGACAAGAGGAGAAAGGCCCTTGAAGCCTCCCTATGGAATTAAAACCATGCCAAAATTAATTTGAACTGTAATTTTGAATCCGTAACTGTAATTGTGCTCCGTGTCTCTGCAAAATAAATCCAGTATTAATTAGTATCTGTAATTTTTTTCTGTATATCTGCAAAATAATCCGTGTCAAATTTTGCATGTGTAGAAAACTATTTGTAAGTTTGTATTTGCTGTTTGTATCACTGCAAAATTTCACAGGTGTAGAAAACAATTTTGCAGTGGTGAGCTTTGTATTTTTTGTATTTGCAGCTTTCAATCACTGCAAAATCCTTTTGTACCTCTGCAAAATAAATATTGTGGTCTGCACAACAACGATTGCGGCGACATCTGCTGTTCAAGTACAACACCACACATCTACAGTTTAAAAAAACACAGTTCAAAAAGTTACGAATTTTGGCAGTGTCTTCACTTCACCGGGGAGAGCCAATCAGCAGTTGGCTTACTCAGCAGTGCACCATTTTGATTGGTTGGCCAAAGGAAGCAGTCTCGCCAATCCCAGTCATTCATAATACATGAATATGAGATCCCATTGTTGGGAAGTACAGAGGTCTAATGGCGGCTGTTCTATAGCCCAGCACAGCTTTAGTGATCTTAAATCCCTTTATTTTAGATTGTTTTGTGTAATAGTAATGCATAAACATTGCAGAGACTTTAGACGTTTCTGTACAATGGTTTAAAACTGCACGAGGGTATGCTTAAAGTATCTTATTTAAACAGGGACAAACTCTGACTGCAGTTTCTGCCCCTCAATGTCGCCCCTCCACCCTCTGACAGCTGTGTGATTGCTGTGCTAGCACACAGCATTAGCATAACTATAGCAGTTCTGACAACAGCTATGTGATTGCTGTGCTAGCACAGCATTAGCATAACCAGCAGTTGTGACAACAAAAGAAGAACATTTGAGGAAAACTCCACTATTTATATACTATCGTTTTGACAGATACCATTAGTCTGTTGGCTTGTGTATAATCTAAATATCAGATAAACGTGCATTAGCGACAATGTAACCAGTGTTATTTTAGCAATTCTATTAAAGCTAACAAATATAAGACTTCCGGTGCTGATCACTTCAAAATAAGACAATTCACTGGAAGACGGCTCGGTTGCCATGTAGTGCCATGTAGTTGAGAGAACAACAAGCAAACTGGTCTATTCAAATGACTGTTGCAGCTATAGTCAGTGTTGTAGTGGTACTTTAAGAAGTGGGGGGACGCCTCTTAAAGGAAAATTCCACCCATTTTACGATTTTTTCTGAGAGTGCACAAATGTGTTCCATTTGTGCACTCTCAGAAAAAAGGAAACTCATTAACATGGTGAAACACATCTTGATGATGTCATTAAGATGTATTTCACAATGCTAATGATTTTTTGAATGAAACCGTTTACGAATTACGAATTACTATAGCCAGGGGTGTAGTGGAGGGGGGGCGCGGGGGGACAGCGTCCCCCCACTTCTCTAAAATATTTTTGGGGCAAAAGGAAAAATAATCATTAGCATTGTGAAATACATCTTAATGACATCATCAAGATGTGTTTCACCATGTTTAATGAGTTTCCTTTTTTCTGAGAGTGCACAAATGGAACACATTTGTGCACTCTCAGAAAAAATCGTAAAATGGGTGGAATTTTCCTTTAAGAGGCGTCCCCCCACTTCTTAAAGTACCACTACAACACTGACTATAGCTGCAACAGTCATTTGAATAGACCAGTTTGCTTGTTGTTCTCTCAACTACATGGCACTACATGGCAACCGAGCCGTCTTCCAGTGAATTGTCTTATTTTGAAGTGATCAGCATCGGAAGTCTTATATTTGTTAGCTTTAATAGAATTGCTAAAATAACACTGGTTACATTGTCGCTAATGCACGTTTATCTGATATTTAGATTATACACAAGCCAACAGACTAATGGTATCTGTCAAAATGATAGTATATAAATAGTGGAGTTTTCCTCAAATGTTCTTCTTTTGTTGTCACAACTGCTGGTTATGCTAATGCTGTGCTAGCACAGCAATCACATAGCTGTTGTCAGAACTGCTATAGTTATGCTAATGCTGTGTGCTAGCACAGCAATCACACAGCAATCAGAGGGTGGAGGGGCGACATTGAGGGGCAGAAACTGCAGTCAGAGTTTGTCCCTGTTTAAATAAGATACTTTAAGCATACCCTCGTGCAGTTTTAAACCATTGTACAGAAACGTCTAAAGTCTCTGCAATGTTTATGCATTACTATTACACAAAACAATCTAAAATAAAGGGATTTAAGATCACTAAAGCTGTGCTGGGCTATAGAACAGCCGCCATTAGACCTCTGTACTTCCCAACAATGGGATCTCATATTCATGTATTATGAATGACTGGGATTGGCGAGACTGCTTCCTTTGGCCAACCAATCAAAATGGTGCACTGCTGAGTAAGCCAACTGCTGATTGGCTCTCCCGGTGAAGTGAAGACACTGCCAAAATTCGTAACTTTTTGAACTGTGTTTTTTTAAACTGTAGATGTGTGGTGTTGTACTTGAACAGCAGATGTCGCCGCAATCGTTGTTGTGCAGAGCACAATATTTATTTTGCAGAGGTACAAAAGGATTTTGCAGTGATTGAAAGCTGCAAATACAAAAAATACAAAGCTCACCACTGCAAAATTGTTTTCTACACCTGTGAAATTTTGCAGTGATACAAACAGCAAATACAAACTTACAAATAGTTTTCTACACATGCAAAATTTGACACGGATTATTTTGCAGATATACAGAAAAAAATTACAGATACTAATTAATACTGGATTTATTTTGCAGAGACACGGAGCACAATTACAGTTACGGATTCAAAATTACAGTTCAAATTAATTTTGGCATGGTTTTAATTCCATACCTCCCTCCTCTCCCCCAAAGCCAGCCGTCGTTATCTGACAAAGACGTGCAACCCCCATCAACAAGTAAGTAGCAGTAGTAATCACAACACACACTGCTGCGAAGTGAGAGCTGAGAGGATAACAGACTATATTAAAACCAATGGAAGATATTGTTTTTTCGGGGACATATGTGCTCATTTCAGATTTGATAAATGGGCTGCCTATAGTAGGCCTATGAAAATGAATTGCATCTTAATGCATGTTTTGTATGTTCTTGTGTGTGTGGTGGCCAGTGTTGCCAACTGCCAAAATCCAAAATGCACTAGTGGCACTTCAGAATGTATTAGAATGCGCTAGATGCTTGCCTGGAAGGTGTGTAGACTTGGGATAATTCACATGAGGAATATTTTTAATTCTTGAGAGTGTAAAAATGAAACCAAATGGACCCTTGCGGGTCCATTTGGTTTCATTTTGTATGCTTTTGGTGGTGTTTTGGCAAGAGGTCCAATTTAACCAAAGCACTTCCACTTGTTTTTTTTGCTTCTAAGGGAAACCTCAATCTGACTCTGATATGCAGTACCTAGACATAGACCTGCCTTTAGGCAGGTATTTAGGCAGGTATATACAGTATGTTGTAGTCAGATCAGTCAGTCAGTGTGAGCAACTGATCAGTCTGTTATTTTTATTATTATCATCACTATTGCTATTTTCTTGTTATTATATTATTACTATTACTGTTATTGTTGCACACCATCTGCTTGTCTGTGTATTTTTGGTGGTGTGCACCCAGACAAGGAGGTCCAATTTAACCAAAGCACTTCCACTTGTTTTTTTGCTTGACTCTGATATGCAGTACCTTTTTTAGATATCCAGTGCCTTTAGGCAGGTCTAGGCAGGTGTCCAGGGCTTCTTTGGTCTAATGTTGTCCAATGTAGAAGCTTATTTTGTGCCTCTTATAATGGATAAGTAATATTTATCTAGAATCGCCATTTAGTGACGAACAATGGTAATGCACAGGTGCGTTTGAAAATAAACCTTTAAAGGAGTAGCCTTTAAAGGTTTGGGGGTTGGGGGTTGTGGCCTGGCAAAAGGCAAAGTCCAGATGGCCTGGCCAAGCCCACTCCGCCCCTGTTGGGAACAATGCAAATTGGGAATGCATACCTGACTCCTGCTGTACCTGTTATCTGAGTCCCTTTGTGTCTCTTTTTTTTCAATATAGCCTACCAGGTGGAAATCTCTGCATCTGTCAGTTCTTGTTCCTTTGTGCCCACAATCTGGACAATTAGATTCATATACAGTGTATGTCGAAACTGTATATGGGCATATCACTCAGAGCAGTGGCTCCATTGTTTTCATATACTTAGTGTACAGACTGACAGAGTCCACTTTGTCTTTGTTAGCATTATTGTGTGACCTTTTCCGCCACACAATGACAACAAACAAATCAATACTTTTGGTTCTTCGATCGCAGAGCACAAAAGCGACAGATATAATATGATTGGAATATGGCTTTTCAATTGGTATCATGGTCAGGTATACACCCCAAGTTTCTATCGCAGGTCAACTTGCACAATGCTTTGAATATTTTCTCAATTGAACTGTGGTATGTCTTGTTTTACTCACATGAATAAATAATGTGTTAGTTGTTTTGTATTTTGGTCAGTACTCATTATATAATACTACTTTTTTAGCCGCATGCTTAATGCACACAGTAGGCTAAACAATGAGTTGCATGTGTAACAAGACCTTTTTGCTATGGACACAGCACATTCTCCAAAGCATGGAAAAATAAACATTTTAAACTTTGGGAATCAGGGATATTCCCCATCAAGCATTTCTTGTTGACATACCCTCATAACACGTGGCCTATAACTGTCAGTCTCATTTGAGAGCATTTCTTTCTTTCTCCACATGAATAAACAAGTCGCAAGGAAGTCAGTTTTAGGATATTTATAGTTTCATGGGACTGCAAGAGACAGGGAGCTCTTCTATTTGTCTGTCTTAGCCAGGACTCCATTCTGAAAAAGAGATTCTGTATCTCAAATGCATTACAGTAAACTAGCCTATTGTAAAGATGAAATGAAAATAAATAAATAAATGATAACATTTGCTCACAAGGTAAGCTAAAATAACGCTTAATTTATGTTCAACTAATACATTATTTAAGCATGAATTAATCATGAATTCATTATGAATTCATTACTACTGGCAGACAGAAATAGGCAGCCATTACCTGGTTTAAGATCTCCTGCTTCTATGCATCACGCAGCATTGTAGAGGAAAAGATAACAAACTGTTTCATGTGGGCAAAAATACAAGTCCCATACCTGCATTCATCCAAAAAGCACACCCTAGCTTTGATTGACCGTCAGTGTACTGGTAGTTAAACCACATGTTATGAACCCTACAGGCCCTCTTCTGGGGTAAACATTCAGCAAAAAAGTAGATCTATGACTACAAGTAAGCAGGTGAACAAGTAGTGCATATGTATTTAGTTGACCGGGCCCCATAGGGATCTCAGGATTCGGAATACTTGGCTTGATAAGGTTAGGTATTCTCAATATACAGTAGTTAATATGAGTCAATTACTGTAATTGAGTTAATGTTAGGCACTATTGGTATGGTCCCTCTTTTGGAATGGATTTGGTGTGGATCTGGTATGCATGAGTGAAGGCTAATGTAAGGATCTGAGGGTTGGCTATCGCTGTTGTGCTGTCAATTGTAGCATAGTGGACAAAGGTGTCTGTGTGTGTGTAATACTCATATAGTACTTTACTCGTATTGCCATTGTACTTCCTTGCTTATACACACAGACAGACATAAACTCCACATTGTCACGCATAGTAAATGAAAGGAGAAAAAAATGTCACACATATAGCACAACTCAGTAACATACTGTACATACTTCTTCTGGGTTGTATTTCGCCAGTACTCCATTACCATGGAACTCCTGTAGCACATCTTTTAGCTTCTTGGTCGAGTCTAGGGAAACACAAAGAGCAGAAGTTACTTTTCATTCCACTTCCTTCTCTGACTACTGACCACAAACCATGAATAATATGAAAGGTGATGGTTAAAAGGTGAAACGCTCTGTCTGCAGTAATGCCATATACTGTATACTGTATGCACACTGCAACAACAACCATCACCAGAGGTCAAACAGTCCAACATGCTCTCAAAGGAGACAACTCTACAGCCGCTGCACAGGTAATGTGTAGGAATGAATGTGTCAACAAACAGGTGGGTGGCACAAACTAATGATGGAAATATTGGAAATATTTAATATTTTAGAATCTACTTGTGAATGATTTACATATGTCATCTTGTAGATCTGTTCCATTCATTTTACCACCTTGTAGATCTGCTATTTTCAGGGATGTTCAAGTTGCACTCTGCACACAGTTGAAATGTTGAGACTTCGTCTGCTACACACTGGGTTTGTTATGGTTATTCGTTTTCTTTCCCAGACTGTTATCTATGCATTGACCTTGCTGGAATTTTCCATCACAGGCTTCTGCTCTCTCAGACTGTCTGTTGCTGGGTAGAATTGGTTAGAACTACAGTATAACGATTGCATCATATTATTTCTGTACTTCATCATTGTATTAAAACTTCATTTCCCGTAAGCCTTTGCAGTAAACGTCATGCAGGAAGTTTCATCATATGCCACGTGTATTTTCTGATAAGGATTTTCATATAATGCTGTGATCCGCCATGTTGAACCAGAGAGGAAATTTACTACGGACTGGGGTGGATGATATTCCCTTACCTCTCCCATATAGAAAGGAATATAATAAATCATTTTTTAAATATAATTGCTGCTGACGTGTGGACATCTTTTCTTCACTTGTTTTTGAGGGAAAATGTTTAATGTGGTGTGCAGTAAGTACTAAATGTGTTTTATCACAGGTTGATTGCATTTGGGTACACTAAAGGGTTTTTCTCCATGCTCTTGAAGCTAGTACTTTGGAGTACTTATACTTTTGACGTACATTTCTTGTGATTACATTTTGTGATTTTAACTATGTCACAGTTGAGCTATCGAAGTATTACAGTCCATTCTGAGATCTTTTCTAATTGTATCCATTAAGGTTAAATCTTCACCCCAAAATGGTCTCCTGATTTTTTAGATCTTATTGGTCTCAGTCCTTTTCCTATTATCACCAATTGTTGGATAATATTATTATTAAAAATATCTAACAATATTTGGTACCTTCTCGCTAGTCTTCTAAGGAGATTTTAAATTATTGTGTCGTTTGACGGGACTTTATTTATTCTCTCCTACGGAGTTACGAACCAAGCGCCATCCATTTTATTATCATACTTTACTGCCATCCCACTATCCACACGATCAGCATTTTTTTAAGCATATTTGGAATTCCTTTCTATATGTGGAATATCATCACCGGATCTTCGGACACGCCAGTCTGGGTTCTGTCGACACATTTTTGTGACTCGACGGAACCGCCACCAGATGCCAAGCTGCTCCCCACGCTGGCGCTTTGCTGATATACTCTGAAGTTAAGTATATTTTTCTCTATTCATAGATTATAGCCTGTAATTTATGCCCTGGCTATTAGTGTGCTTAGCCTCCGATTCGCGGAGTTAAGATTTATTTACTGTTTGAACCTGCAGGTTAGTTTTAAGCCCCTCAGGCGTTCTATTTACTGTAGCTAATATCACTTGGACCGCTTTAACCCTAATATGTTATGCATTCCTGTCCGCCTTGGGGATTCATTTATATCTGAAACAACTTTTTTTGTTGGCGGTCGATCGGTGATCTTTGAATTTGGATTACAAATTATTCTTCCCAGTTATTGTTTCTCATCACAAAATTTTCACCATTTTGTTCAATTCGGCTTGATTAGGGATCGCATACAGTATATATGCTTGCTGCTTTTGTCGCCTTTGTCTGTGAGCTTGTGTGTTCATAGGAAGACGCTTATTTTTTAGTGTTGGAAATCGCTCGCCCTGTGTGTCTGCTGCGTGCGTCCATGTGCGTGTTTCCCTGTGTATGTGCGTGCATGTACGTGCGTGTGCGTTTGTCCATGTGTGAGTGAGCGAAGTGTGTGCGTTCGTCTGCCTATGTCTACCACTGTGTATGTGTTTGTGAGTTTGAGCTCTGTGAATGTAGTGTGTGTGTGTGGGACAGTGGGAAAGTATTTTTGGGGAGTATTTTATCTTATCTTTAAGTCATAAATATTTTTCACTGACTCCCTTTTCCCACTGCTTGTGTCTGTCTGTGTGGATGGATTGTGCGGGAAGGCGTTTGTGTCTATGTGACGGCAAATCGCGCCATGTTGCCTTTTGCACGTGTCGCGAGGAAGTGAGGTCGCCATTTGATTTGTAGTTCTGTAGTCTTTATAAAGACTCAATTTCCCAACAATATATTATGTTTCCGGTTAGTTACAACTGCCTGCCACATCACCTTTAAGTTTTACACTATCCACTGTGAGTGTGTGTATGCGAGACGCCATTAGGGAGGGGATTGGGCTCCCCGGAACCTAGTGGCTAACAGGGGACAGTGGGGTCGTGAGGCTCCGAGGACACGTTAAAAACTCCGCTATAGTGCTGGGGTGATTTACTGAAGACCCCCGTGTCTAGTGAAGGGTGAATTAACATCCTACTGTGGTATCCTCTAGTCGGCGTCTTTGTCGCATTATATACATGGGACAAATGCATGATTGTGCGCACCTTTGGTGTGTCTAGTGGGTAGGCATATGTTATTTGTCTACTTTGCACTGGCACCTGGCCGTTGGGCCCTTCTGGTTGCGTACTGTGTTGCATTTGTCACATGTGTATGATGTTGTGGGCAAAGGCGTGGTACGTGGGCGACAGCCCACACCTAGCAGAGTGCCTTATTTTAATGGACTCTGTGAACAGGCAAGGCTGATGAAAACGGTCAAAGTTTTGATTGCCATAGCCAAGTGGCGTCAGGATCAGACCGTCGGTTTCCGCCGGGTGACCAACACTCACTACGGGGTTCGGAGATCGCTATCGACTGGGTCATCGGCCGGTTGGGTCACAAGTGACAGTAAGTCCATTTAGGGCCGAGTGTACGGTGTTGCACTGCGGTTCTTTGGCCGTCGTGCTCAGCTCAATGTACAGTCAGGCCACTGTAAGCCAAAAGTGAATGCATCAGTAGGCGAGCAGTGTTCCCTGTGATCGGTTGGTTCTGAAAAGGAGCCTCCGGGAAGCAGGGAAACTTAAGATCTTCTCACCAGGGTAGCCTGGGGTTTGGACCTCAAGTGGAAAGGGGTCTAGCCCAGGACTGCGCCCTGTGAGGGGAGGTCCAAAGGACTTAAGTGGAGTATATATTATGTTTTTCAATGAAATTATCTAGTCTGTTATTAAAAAGTTTTTCTAAAATTTTGGAGAATTGTGGAAGTAATGAAACAGGTCTATAATTTGTGAAGTGCATCGATGGCATTCTCTGTTCTCACTCTCCTGAAATAGAGTGTACAGTCAGATTTATTTTAGATTACAGTCATAGGCCGGAAAAACAGGTAAATGCTCACTTATATCGTTAATTAATAATCCACTCATTGTTTTATTATTTATGTCATTTGTAAATATATTATCAATTAGTGTGGCACTATGGGATGTAATCCTGCTGGGCTTGGTAATATTAGGGTGTAAACCTAAACTATACATGGTGTTGATAAAATCCTCAGTCATTTTATGATTGTTAAATTTCAGAAGGTCAATGTTGGTATCCCCTGTAATAGATAATACTTTTTGATTGTTTAATGTATACATCTCTTCTATCCAATCATTGAATGCCTCAATACTTGTATCAGGAGCTCTATAAATACAACTAATAATTACATTTTTAGTACTTTCTATATATATTTCAACAGTTAAACATTCTACTAAATTATCAATCACAGTTGTCATGTTTTCAACCACCTTGTAATTGAAATTACTATTATTATGTTATATATGGCCCCAGCTAATGTGTCCCCAATGTATAGTATATATACTAGGGATGTTGAATGATTAAAATTTTTAATCAAATTAATCACAGCTTCAAAATTAATTTAATCATGATTAATCACCATTCGAACTATGTACAAAATATGCGTGTTTTCCGAAAAAAAACAACAACAACAGAATCTGTGAAAAATATATATATATAAAAAATAACCATATATCTTTAAAATATTTATCAAAATAGGTGATCTACAAGCCCTCAATGCTTGTAGATCCTCCAGCTATACTCTATGACTCTGGTTACAGGGAGACACAGCTATAAGTCTCCGTAAAACCCTGCTCTACCCATTTCTTTCAATGAGTGCACATGAGTTAATTGAGTTAATTTTTTTAATCAGATTAATCAACAAAATTAATTTAATCCCATTAATTAACTATTTTCAACAGCCTTAATATATACATATCATATATGTGTATATATTGTATATTCTTTCCCATTTGCGTCAACATTATCCCCGTAGGCTAGGGACCCCTATTTTATTTTATCTTTGTGTTTATTATTTTTGTTTGTTATTTTTCACATCAATCATTCAGTTTGACTTTTGGCTAGGTAAGAATAAGCTCAGGCTTAGTTTCCTATTTAATTTGTTTACGGTACCAAAGAAGAAAAGAACTGTAAGATTCGACGTGATCAACGTTTGCCGGTTCCCTTCCCCGTTAAGAACTGTCTGTTGCCCTGTTGTTATCTGTAACGGTTACCTGAAATGAGCATATTGGGCCAAAAGAGGAAAAAAGGCTCGTCATCTGTGGTGCTCTGTGACATCTGTTTGAAATGAGCATCAGTGCTCGTTGTGCTGGCAACATGAGGGGAGAGGGTTACTGGAAACAATTGTTTGTGGCTTGAAAGAGCTGAAGACTGAGATAATAGACTTTTGCTAACAATCGGCGGGTTGTTGAAGATGAACTGACCAAAACATCAGGTCAGGAAATATGAACTTTTGCCTAAATCACGAGGTGATTTGAAGATAAGATCATGGGAGGAACCTCTGTTCGCCCTCTCCAACGGGGTACCATTCAAAATGTGTTGAGTTGTTCTACTTGGCCATAAGTCAAATGAGCAGTTTGTTGTTTTTCATTCTTTTATTTTTTTTTCCATTTTTTTATGTTTGTTTATTTTCTTATAACATATGTTTTATCATTCTCAAAAAGGGGGGAGTTGATGGAAATATTGGAAATATTTAATATTTTAGAATCTACTTGTGAATGATTTACATATGTCATCTTGTAGATCTGTTCCATTCATTTTACCACCTTGTAGATCTGCTATTTTCAGGGATGTTCAAGTTGCACTCTGCACACAGTTGAAATGTTGAGACTTCGTCTGCTACACACTGGGTTTGTTATGGTTATTCGTTTTCTTTCCCAGACTGTTATCTATGCATTGACCTTGCTGGAATTTTCCATCACAGGCTTCTGCTCTCTCAGACTGTCTGTTGCTGGGTAGAATTGGTTAGAACTACAGTATAACGATTGCATCATATTATTTCTGTACTTCATCATTGTATTAAAACTTCATTTCCCGTAAGCCTTTGCAGTAAACGTCATGCAGGAAGTTTCATCATATGCCACGTGTATTTTCTGATAAGGATTTTCATATAATGCTGTGATCCGCCATGTTGAACCAGAGAGGAAATTTACTACGGACTGGGGTGGATGATATTCCCTTACCTCTCCCATATAGAAAGGAATATAATAAATCATTTTTTAAATATAATTGCTGCTGACGTGTGGACATCTTTTCTTCACTTGTTTTTGAGGGAAAATGTTTAATGTGGTGTGCAGTAAGTACTAAATGTGTTTTATCACAGGTTGATTGCATTTGGGTACACTAAAGGGTTTTTCTCCATGCTCTTGAAGCTAGTACTTTGGAGTACTTATACTTTTGACGTACATTTCTTGTGATTACATTTTGTGATTTTAACTATGTCACAGTTGAGCTATCGAAGTATTACAGTCCATTCTGAGATCTTTTCTAATTGTATCCATTAAGGTTAAATCTTCACCCCAAAATGGTCTCCTGATTTTTTAGATCTTATTGGTCTCAGTCCTTTTCCTATTATCACCAATTGTTGGATAATATTATTATTAAAAATATCTAACAGTGGCACAAACTAAAGACTGTCAATCATAGCAATCCCTACTGATTGACCGTAAATGCCATGAACTCCCCTAATGCTGTTTTCAGTTACTCTGCTCTTCTCAGAGCTGTGTGGGGGTACAAACAAAAAGGTAACAGCAGTCCAATGAACCAGTTGCAGCCAATACTTCCTTGGTCATTTCAGAACCATCAAAAGCTTCCTGTCATGGATATTGCCATGTATGCTTTTTATAAGCGACTTTGGCCATGTTTTTAAAGTGAATTTGAAAAATAATGGTAGTTACTAGTTGCAGGAATCTTTTGTTATCTAGCCTTGTTCCCTGATGTTGAAATCTTTGATAATATCACAGATAATATCACATGAAATATTGTCATACAGGAGTCCACGGACCCCCATGCTAGATGTATCTGCGCACAGAGCCCCCATTCATTGGGGTGGCTACTTCCATAGACCTATCACACAATCTGGCAACACAACAGAGAGTAAATGGTGCCAGATTGTGAGAAACAAGCAACGATGGTCTATGGAAATAATGAGCCATTATTAATATTATTCTTTGAAACTACTAATAACAAATATACAGGCCAGCAATGTGTTGTTGTGAGATTGTAGATCAGCTATTTACCAAAATAGTTTTTGTTTTATATAAATGAAAAATAAAAACCTGGCTCAAAACATTTTTCAGATGGGGATCTATATAATGGATACAGTTATATGGGGATCCTTTAAGTCCTTTATGAAAATGCTTGAGCAGAATCATAGGTTTAAAAAACATTAGGGAACAAGGCTAAAAATAATAATAATAATAAATCCTGCAACTATTAACTACCATTATTTTTCAAGCAACTTTACTGAGACCAAAGTCGTTTATAAACGACAAGGCAACATGCATGACAGGAAGCTGCTTCCTCATCTGCTTATCCGAGGTCCATCCACAGCTCCACCAGAAAGCTCTACACACAATACAATAAATAAATACAATGGTGGCAAGGTCTGCAATACTGTGCTAACATCAACATGCCAATGGTTTAATCATTAAAAAAAGAATCCCATGAAGGCTCCAACAACTTGACTACAGTGTGTATAGCCTACACAATTACACATGCATGAAGTGAAACTCAAATCAAGTAGCAACGTTCAACTGTACTTCGTCAGAGTCAAAACTAAAACATGCAGACACAGTCGAGTGCTTTTGCAATGTTTTATTTAGGTGTATGGTCTCTTTTGAAGTGCCTAGCTATTTAAACTTTTTAAAAAGCAATTTGTCCCACTGTTAAGCACTGAGCCCTTCTCCATAATCATTCACTGGTCAAAAAACTAACTCCGCTTGAGCTGGATTTGGGTAAAATGATGATAATACCCTATTGGCCTGAATATAAGACCCATTAAACCCATCTTCTATTTTTTTCTTCTTAAAATTGCTAAATACATACAATGCACAAAAATGCACCAATTGGGTGACCCACAACACATGCAACCTGAAAAGCACCATTTGGGCAACTGGCCAAAGGAAGACCTTTGTCTGAACCATGCCTAGTCATGTTCAAAATACACGATAAGCCTCTGCCCACCTAGGAGGGTCTTCTGGCAGGATTTCTTTCTTTTTACAGGACTTGAGTATTTGGACTTTTCTGTTTAGATGTATGGGCTGCCCATGGCAAATTGCAGCTAGTTACCACCCTGCTATTAACTTAATGGCAAGATGGACATGGTCTGCATAAGGTCAATACTATGCATACAACAAATAGGAAAACAGCCATTCTACATGCTCACAATGTGTCACATGGTACAATCTGCACTTTCCAAAATCCTGATTTTCTTTATTTATTCATTGTTTTACTTCCACCTAAAAAGCATTATCTTCCTAATCACTGTAATGGCTTAATCACTGTGTGCTACACTTCAATCACAGGACAAGACAGCGTTTTAGGCTTCTGAAATGTACCACCTCACAGACTGGTGTTTGATCTGCATGATACACAGGAATTAAAGCATTTAGTGGGCCTCTGATTGGACGACAGACTTGCAAGATTAACAGGAAGTTAAACAAAGCTAGCTACCATCACACGTGTACCAGTCTTGAGAAGCAGCCTGTGAGTGTGTGTTCATGCATGCACACATTTGCATGAGTGTGACAGAGATTTACTCCAGCCTGTGGATCTTAGAAACACAAGGTAGATGTGGAATGGGGCTTTGACACAGATGGAAACATAGCGGATCTACCAGCTCAAAATGCATTGCATGCACTCTAAATGTTTGGAAAAAATGAGTGAAGAGCTTGAGATACTTGTGAGCCTCCTACAGGACCAAGTTATACCCTGGCCCCCATCCTGTTTAGTATTACAACAGCCCATGCCCTGTGACCCATTATTAGTGAGACAGGGAGGAGACCTTGGGGGAAGAGACAGAGAAATCAATTTGCGACTGAGGCAGTTGGCCGCATCCAATGGTAAATGAATACTGACCGATAGTAGCGGACAAACCTTTACTGTTGGTCGGCCGTTTTACTATCGGCCGTGGCTGATGGATCGTCTGCCTCAGTCGCAAGTTGACAGTAATTGGTGGGACTAACGGGAAGTCGGAGCAATGACATGTTACCGAAGTTGCGTTTCACGCTGGTCCTGAGGCAGACTAACTATGGAGGCTACTAAGAAGATGACATTCTTCTACAGTAGTCTCAGGTAGAGCGGAGAAAGGAAGGGACTGCTGCAAGATACTACTTGCAGTAGAAATGAAGCTGCCAAGAACACAAGTAGACCTGAGAGCATTCAACACAGAGGAGGAGAACAATTACACTATGGGAGCCAGCCCAAGAATATAGGATGGGAAAGGAGCACACCACCTATGAGACTTAAGGCAGTATTGCCAAAAATGAAAATGTTCAACTGGGGAACAAGAGCACTCCCTTATAAAGTACAAATCATCACTAGAGAATGACATTAGAACAAAGGAATAGCACCTTGCGAAAAAATACATGCCAAAACACTGTATTGTGTACTGTATAATGTAAATTTGTATACTGTACATCTGGTGCATTCATGTACTACGGCAAGAAAGTCTTTATATTTAAATAGTGATAACAATAAAAAGGTATAGTATATTTAAGTATAGTATGAACACGAACTCTTGGTGGTATAAAATCTTCAACACACAAACCTCTTTCTGCCTTCCAAGGGGTGTTAAACATGAAATAAACTTATTATTTGTGATAAAGTTGGCAAAAGTTTGTTTTCATCTGCCTGTCGCCATCTTGGTTTCCTGAATGAACTCTCACCTCTCTCACAACACCTTCTGCTGAACCAGAGCCTGTCTCTAGATGGCGCTGTGCTGAATGAAAGAATACACTGAGGAGATGGCAACTCTGCCACTCAGAGGACATTCTTAGACCACACTCATAACTGCTTAGAATGTAGAAACCACAAATGGAGAATACTGAAATTAGCAATCTACAAACAATAACAATAGACAACGATGATGTTTTAAAGGAGCAATAACTGTCCCTGGTTGGTGGTCCTTTACATACTGTGCTATAGATTCATTGAAGATGGAAGGTAGAGGGTTCCCATTTAAATTTACCCTTTGCCACAGCTGAGTACAGTGAAAATAAATCGTGTTTATTTAACCATCAAGTTAGAAATGGAAAGATTAACACTGGGTATTTTATATTTTACTGTGTAAACGCACCAGCCATTCCCTCCAATGATGAGAGATTGTAATTGCTCTGAGTCAGAATTTCGGCTCCCGGCTTTCAGCACACAGGCAATGTTATGGAGATTGTGTATTGCTCGCTTTAATGAGAGGAAAGGGAGCGATAGAGGGGTGGGGGCATGTGATACTCATTGTTGAGGTTCGGATAATGGGATATTTTATAACCTGTAGCTGCAATGGAGTACAATGACTCGCCCTGAGCTCATTGAAACATGATTATCCAAATACACACACACACACGTACGCGCGCGCACACACACACACACACACACACACATGCACGCACACACGCACGCACACACACACACACGCACACGCACACGCGCACATGCACACACACACACACACACACACACACACACACACACACACACACACACACACACACACACACACCCTTCCTTCTCCATTTTACTTCTCCGTATCCCTACTCCTATTCCTTTCCTGTCAGTCTACAACAAGAAGCTTGAATCTCCTCCAGCTTGTCAAACAGCCACTTGTGTAACCTATCCATCTCCCTGGCCAGCTGTCAACAAGTACAACAAAGTACAAGTTATGCTTGCAAGACATGAAGAGAAATCAAAATGAGGCAAATAAAGAACTGACTCTCAGTCTCTGAACTGAACTGCCCATCATGGTTAAACATCTCCGAGTCCGATAAACACTAGCTATAAGCAAAATGCAGTTGAAGTCATAGATATCATGGTAGCCAAGGCATGGTGGTAGACATGACGAAAAACATACATAATTTAGATTTGGACTCTGCACCCTTAATAAAAGAACCTCTGGTGAAAATAACAAAAATAAAATGCCACTGAAATGTGTCGCTCTGAAAAGTGTGCACATGCACTAGAGAATACCAGTATACCCTGCTATTGCATAGGAACTCACAAAAAATAGTAACAAATGGTAACAATTACTTTCCTACTCCAGGCATTATGGAGCTGAGTCAAATTTAAGGCTCTCCAAAAACAAAAGGCGACAATAGTGAAAATGATCACAACTATTCATAGGCAAGAGTACGAGTAGTCAGATTTTCCAGTCCTGGTACTGCTTCAAATGATGAAATATATCAACATCTCTTTGCATAACAAACTACAGCATCCAAGACCACAGTCTGGTGAGCAGGGGAACAATTTATTTTGCAGGGAATGAATCATTCAGAGCCCAAACAGATCCAGTTGGATTTAATGCCTGAGCAACTTCAGCTAGACCTCACAATGGGCAATTATAGATTCTATGTTTTTTCATTTTGGTTCGGTTTTTCACTAAATTTCACTCCATGACTTGCTGGATTAGGATGCAGCTATTCTGCATGTTAGTTAGTATTTGCTTCTCTCAAAGTCAGTATTAACTGCTTATGATTGTGTGTTTGTAGGTTTGCAACTGTTATTGGATGTGTATGATAAGGATTAGAAACAGATGAGAACATGCGCCAAATAATGGAGTGAAGTAGTGAACTGTCTGTTGAAAAAACAGAATGATTCTTACAGAAACTGACTGACTGACTGACTGACTGACTGACTGACTGACTGACTGACTGACTGACTGACTGACTGACTGACTGACTGACTGACTGGCTGGAAACGTTAGGAGATTAGGATACAGTATATATTATCTACTGTACATTGCACACATAACAAGTGAGACGTGAAAGATGGTGATGGTGATTTTTTTTTTTTTTTTTTTTTTTACAATACAAGCTCACAGCGTGCCTACAATGACATGCCCAAAATAGGTAATGGGCTTATAATATTATAAATATTAACCAATGAAAAGCTAATCACTAAAAACTAAATGATTAAATAAAGTGAGGGGTGCCCTTATCAACATCATCATACATCATCATGATAGAAATGTTATGATGATGACAGCGTCATCATGCATCAGGCAAACGAAATCATCACATTCACATCATCACAACAACAATATGGACAACAACATGGTTTGCGGTGTATCGGTGTAGAACATATTTACAAGGATGCATGTACTACTGTAACAAAAGTGGCATACAGTAGTACCATGGCAACAGGATGTAATTTGCCGTTCCTTATGGAACTGATCATGTATAATGGTGTCAAGCATCCAAAAGAGCAGATTCACAAGTTCTCAACATGTTGCAGATGCAACAAGTCGTGACCATCTAGATCGGCAAATTATTTGTGAAGGACAGTCCGCCACTGGTGTATAACAAATATAATTGAGTCTTGAGGCTCTAAGGACCATTAAGAAGCTGGTGGCTCCCTAGGTGGCAGGTCAACATGTTACTATTCAGCTTGGTTTAGTAGTTCTAACAATGGTTAGCAGGGCTTCGAACCAGTTCAAAAACCGAAAACCGGAATGAACAGAATTCTAGGGGATTTTTCAAGGAACGGGAACGAAAACGGAAACGAAATGGTTTTCAACCGTTCCAGAACGAAAGGTTATTCTGAAATCCACAAAACCGGTTAATAACATTTTTTTTCCGTTCTCAATCAATGATAAATAAAGGTGCTCATTTAACGCAACTATCTGATCTCCGTCGGTTAGTTGCGTTTTTTTATATATAAACACGCATATCGTGACTGTTATATTTATAAACAATTATACGCGGCTACCACCGGCTTTCTCAGAGTCCCTTTTCCACCTCAAGCACTAAGCAATTAATATTAGTACGCCCCTCTACCAGCTAACGCAGCGAGCGCGCTGTGCATGTGTTATGAGAGAATCGATGTTAAATTAGTCTAACTTACTGTGTACCTTTTGCAGTATTTTATAAATTATATCCATCACGCGCAGCGAGGGTCGAGGGAGGGGAAAGAGTGTCCGTGATCGCCTTCTTTCTTGCTTTCTTTTCATTTTTGGGGGGTCGTGTTTGATAAAAAGCTGAAGAAAAAAAAACACACGCCCCGCTCCAAAGGCTCGAGATTCTAACAGATATTCTGTGTAACACGAGTGGAGTAATGTTCTAACTGCGTTGCTACTCGTCAATATAGACGGCACAAATGACCAAATAGCCCTGTGGTGAATCCATCATAAAGAGCGACGTGCGTAATCGCCATATAGCCATGCATGTGCGCTGCGGGTGCCGTTGTGATGCAGACAGACAGAGACAGCGCAATGGCCTTACTGACATCCATAAACTAAAACTATAGGCTTAAATACATAGAGAGATAGTTATTTGACCAATTAGTCCAGTATGCCCTGACAGCCACGTGCGCTTGATATTTGTAAACAACTTGACATGTATCCACCAAATATTACTGGAACGATAAGAACGAACGTTATTTTTCGTTCCGAACCGGTTCGGGAACTATATTTTGGTGCTGTAACGATTGCAAGAACGAAAACATTAAATATAGATCTACCCGAACCGGTTTTGAACTGTTCCTGAAAAATAATTTTGTTTTCAAGCCCTGATGGTTAGGGTCCTTTCAGTCAGAAGCGACTGACACGCCTAGTATTTCATATTAAACTAGACGTGCATTTATTTTGGATGTGCGGCAAAGTTGAGGAGCGAATTTTTTGGGACAAGGTCCTGTGAAACAATCATGTATGTGTTCTCATTTTTTTGTTCAGAGGCCCATGACTGGATTGTGTGTTATTTTTACGCTACGCATCCCGTGCCTCTCAGGAACAGAACTGAAGCAGACCTGTTGCTGATACAGGCGACAACGTCTGAGTCACACGCTCCTTGTCTGAAAGGACAGATGCACCCTGTGCTTGATGAAAACACTGCGTAATGGATGTCCAAAGCACATCAGGAGAGAGATTAGACCTCCTATTAAGGAGAGTGCATGCACAGCTCAATTTGAAAGTGAAAGTGTACAATGTACAACAGTGTACAATGTTGTATACTTTCACAGACTAAATGAAGACTCCAGAATTTACAGGCTGACAAAATCATGCAGGTAGCATTGGCGCAGAATGGACAGGAACACACCCATGTACTCCCACTTACATTGAGCGTACTCCTGTAGCATGGAGAATTCGGCTGGGCTCAGCGTGACCCATTTGTCTTGGCTGGTCATTGTGTTCAGTCCTTCTCTCAAAAACACCTCACATCCCCTGAGCTGTAACAGAGCACACATTAGATCACACACATACTCTGTCCCAGCCTCTGGCAAACAGCTCTCTATTTGCACCATGGCTCTCAACATGATATTGACCAGAGTAGGAGCTAACCATCACGTAAAGCCTTATTTACAGTATAATAGCTGACCTGAAAATAGCCCAGTGTTTCTCAACAGGGCAGCACAGAGGTGGGTATGCTGTTATCGCTCACATGACACACTAACCAGCCTGCCTGTTTAGTGGAAATCTCAAGAAGAGTTTGATACTCACCAATGCAAACCCGGATTGTATGTTTAGAAAGCTTAATTTCATTCATGGTCGCACTCTGAGCCCCCCATGCACCACACATATAAAATGCACTTTTATACATTTTATGCACACAAGGAAAAATATTCTCTATGAAGCTTTTCTCTTGCCAATATTGGTAGAGGGCGGCAGGTGCAGATCCTATAGTTTTCCCATGGAAAAACAAACACTTTTTGGCCAAAAAGTGTATTTTTTCACTAATTAGAAAGTAGGCTTTCTAATTACACAAGCTGTGTTTGTATTGGTGAGTAAGTGAAATGATTTTTGAGATTTCCACTAAAGAAGAGAGGCTGGTAAGAGTTTCATGTGAGAGATAACTAGCCTGGCTAAAGCCAGACCGAATCAACTGTTGGCAAAAAAAATGCCTGTCAGCAGATTGGTCTGGATTGTAAACCCTACACCCATTTCCTACTCCAGAAAATTGGGTCAAAAAATTGGGCCAAATTTCTAGAGTAGGAAATGGGCGTACAATATGGGTGGATGGTGGTTTAATATTCAAGTGGACATTTTCCTCATTGTATATCATGTTCATTATCATGGTCAGTATCTTGTCAGTATCAAGTCAATTGATACGTTAGTATCACAGACTCACAATCATGGTCAATATCAAATCACAGTCCGGGGCTGTTACAGGTCGTGACTCGTGACATCGCTGGGACAGGGCTGTGTGTACTACAGGATTCTATTGTAACACAGGTTGTTTTTTACGTTTCCGCTCACAATTTACAATTTAGGCATTTAGGAGACACTCTTAATCCAGAGCGACTTACATTAAGTAAAATCATTGCAATACATCATGTACATACAGATTAGTTGAATTTACATTACAATATACTTTACAATTTACAATTGGAAAGTATATTGCAAACTCTACTTAAATCTCCATACAACAGCAACAATATGATTTTCAGTGTCGTAGTGAAGAAACATAATTGACAATGATGCTGTTGCAAAGTATCACATAGTACCATGGATGGCAACAGGATGTAATGTCCTGTTCCTTATGGAACTGATCAGCCACAGGGGAACAGTCTCTATAGTCATCTTCAGGTTGAATTTACACAGCATCCTAAGGTCCTAAATATCATTCCAGCACAGAACTGATGGGCCAAAGTGTTAATTGTTTGTACTTATGCTGTGTTTTGCATGATTAAATAATGTTGTCAAAGTTACTGTGGCTATAAATAGCCCTACTCATGGTTGCACAAGCAGGCCAACTTGAATAGCAAACTCACAAATGAAAATTAACACATTTAAATCAATAAAATGAAAATAAAAAATACAATAAAAAAATAAAGTAAGTACTTGTTCAGTCTGAACAACCACTTCAGCAATGTATTTTAGCCTCCTTTAATTTGTTGTACAATTGTTGTGCAGTTGAGTCTAAAATTCATTATCAGGGTCAGATTGACCATTGGGCATACAGGGAGGTCTCCCGGTGGGCCACGACCCGTAGGGGGCCGGTGGTACCACGGTATGATTAAAAGCTCTGGTTTTCAACCTTTTTGATCCCAGGGAGAGTGTTAACATGAATTTCGTGTTTACGCTCTCAAAGAGTTACATCTGGTTAACCAACTATACCAGGTAGAATAGGTCCATCACGCGCTGGTTGTGGTGGGCTGGTCTAGGCCAATTTGGCCAAATCACGCTAAAAATGTCCGGGCCGATTTCTTCGCCCAGTCCACCACTGTTCATTATTCATAATTAAGGTAAAAGTTTTAAAGGTCCTGATATTAATCTGAAGACATATTGTAACTAAAGCTGATGGACAGTGCTACTGCTGCAACACAAAATGGATAGGTCGGTCAAGTTGGTTAATTTTGTAAGTGGTTCCAACTTCCTACTATAAGGCTCTGGGTGCACACTTCCTTAGACAGCTTTGTGGCTGGCTGGCTGACTGGCTGAGCATGGTATAATAAGTAGCCTAGCATATTCTCACCACCAGGTGTCCCTGTTGCATCACTTAGTTCGCACAGGTGCAATTTTGTCTGTCAAGTCATCTCTTCAGGATTTGAGAAATAAGTCGTCAGCAGTTTCAGTTCTGAGGTCCATAATGCATTCATGATTTCCTTTTGATTAGCAAATTATAACATGTATTGTACATCCAAACATTGGTGAAAAAAACAAATAAAAGAGGAAATATCGATTTTGGAGTTGGAGTTTGCAAGACGGAGTCATAGCTCCCGCTCAACACTCCCTGCTGACAGGTGCCACCCCCAGCCCGTGTGATTATATTTATCACCCTCCCAGCCCAGCATCCCTATCCAGAACCACATGGTGTGAGATATAACATCGATGTATCCAGGCAGAATCATAAGCAGTAGAGTTAAAAGACCATGCAGAGCTAGTTTTCTAGATAGAGGGGGTGGTTCAACTTGCCCGCGGCGCTGGCACATCTTAAACGTGTTGATGTGCGTGCATTTCGTGTAAACATCTGTCCCTTCATGTCAACTAAGTACCTGACTATAATGTGTGAATCAATATACTTAAAAATATAAGGCACTAGCAATGTTGCTCTAACTCAAAGTAGGCTACGGCGTTGCCGCGTTGAACTATACTATCACCGTCCATCCTATCTGCCTACAAAGCTGAGTCCAATTGCACGGTGGTGCAGTAATTAATTAAACACAAAACAATGTTGGATCATTAGCGACTGAGTGAACGTAAAAGAGGCGCACACCATCATGCCACTCACTCACCTGCTGCAGATCAATGCAGGCTGGAAGGATTCCTCAAAGCAAGCTGCCGTTTGTTTGTTTTTTTAGATGCTCATCATCACGCAAAGCGTGTTGCGCGCGCGATCTCCACAGGGCACGTACACCCAGACAAACACTCATGTGATGCCTGCAGTTCAATGGATGCTCATGCTGACCTGTACGGGCGCTTCTGAATATCCTATGGTGGAAGACTAGAAGATTCAGGTGGCGTGGTGCCAGCGCGTGTCACTGTTGCTGTGTGAAAGGGAGAGACTACAGTTAGTAGTAGGAGCTCACTCTGCTGCTGTTGCTGCATGTGACTGTGGAGCGACTCGCTGCTTGTGTATCGTCAGCCCCCCTCTCTCCCTCACGCTCTCTCCCTCACTCACACACACGCACGCACGCACGCGCACACACACGCACAGAGATTCACTTATAACCTGCTGCCTGGAGTTCACACTCACAGTACACTCAACAATCTCATCTTCTCACCACCACTCTCTCTCTCTCTCTCTCTCTCTCTCTCTCTCTCTCTCTCTCTCTCTCTCTCTCTCTCTCTCTCTCTCTCTCTCTCTCTCTCTCTCTCTCTCTCTCTACCGCCTTCTCACATTCTGTGGTAGTTTATGTAGTTGCTGTGCCAGCACAATAAAGTACAATAATAAAGTTCACTGAATAAGATGAAAAAGAAGAATGAAAAGGATGACGAATGGATGGATGGATGGATTGTATGAAGGATGGACGGACAGATGGATGGAACTTTGCGTGAAGATTAAAGTATCTGTTGTGCAAGAATGCAAAGGCGGAAAATGTTTGTTTAAACACTCAAAGCTGGAGAGCTGCATGGACATAGGAGGGGCAATAGCACCCCCAAAAATACAATAAATAGAAAGAAAGTAAAATCCAGCTATCAAAACTGATCATGGAGTGAGGTTTAGCCACTTAAAGTTAGAGTTACTTAGAGTTGGTTGAATGAAGTCTATTGGGGATTGGGGCTCTATCGATCTGTTATTTTCTCCAGGAGAAATCGGATACTGGGGTTTAATTGGTTTAGTACGCAATATGAGGTGTGGTGCCCCCCACCACCACCCCCCTCAGCAGTACTGTTTCTGAACACATCACCTGCCAAATTATCATTGAGCAAAACACCTTCTTCACTCAGGACAATGGTAGGCTATTAGCAAATAAAATAACTAAGTATATAAAAATAAGTATCTAAATGAGTATGTGAATCAAGAATGCCCCTAGACAACTCAGATGATTACATACTTGAATATAGAACAGGGTGCATGGCAAAAGAACAACAAAGTTTGATGTCAGAGGACATCTTCATCAGGTCATGATAATGTGACTTTGTATTTAATTTTTCACACATTTGGAATAGATCTGATGTGTAGCCAACTCCAGAATGTTGTGTATGAACCAATGCATGTCCTACAATACAATTTATACAATACAGTAGCAGTAGCCTATATATACAGTATATGTTGCAGCTCACCTTTGCATAATGGTCCAAAGGAGACATGATCAATTATACCTTCCACATAACCTCCCTCATTATGTGACCCACAAGTCACATTAATTGGATTTTATAAAGAATGGGCCTAATGTCCAAGGTGTGCGGGGGTGTTTGGGTGAAGGATTAGAACAGTGTGTCAATAGTGTCTGTTGTTTAGTGTGTTGTATAGGCTGTGTCTTTCAGTTATGTGAGTGTTTACATTCCTACTCAGAGCAGCAAACCCGGTTGCAAATAAATTATATTGACTTGTCCTATCCATGTAGATGTGGGAGTAGCTTTACTATAGGACTGTTCATCTGCTGCAGGGTCATCATTAGGAATACTGCTACCACCTACTATTTTGAGATGTTGAGTATTGGATTTAAAGTCATTTTAATATCACAGCAGTGAATTAAAACAATAGTGAGTCTCTCTGATGGGAGTTGGGGAGAGGTTATGCAAAAGTGAATGTACAGCACTGATGAATACAGCACTGATGACCAATTGCAATTTGCAGGAAGCCTACATAGAGGGGTGGGAGGGGTAATTTTATGGGCGTTAGCGTTTAAAACATGGGTAATTTCAAAATTGTAAATGGTAAATTCTGAAGGAAAATACCAGCCCCTAACATAGATGAAACAGTTTGTTATTGCCAGTCTGTTATTGCCAGGGCAACTGTATGTCAATAAAAGACACATGGCCTACATGCGTCATCAGGGTCGTTATATTATGCATACAGGTTAGATGTGAGCATACATTAAGGGATTAAGCAAGAACACTTGCATGCCAAGAATGAATCTCCCCACAGCTCTATAGAATAACTTATGTTACTATATATATCACCTCAATAGGTACGCATTAATGTGCACACATGTTGCAACAAATCCCTACACACTGTTTCTTCACCAAAGCCACCCCCCATTGTGACAGATTGCAATGCACATATATTATCCCTACCCCATGTCTGGCTCCCTTTCCTGTGCTATATATAGCATCCCCAGTGTATCATAATGTGAGTATTATGTAAGGTCCGGTTCACGGTTACGTCTACACTGCCTGACCCATGTGTGTCCCCCTGTGGGACTGAGTGCCGATTTAACCTAGTAGCATTAAACAGCTGGGTCTCTCGTAGTTCGCGTAGAGCCCGAGACAGAGGCAGCGTAGCGTGTTATACTGTACTGCTGTAATGTCCCAGCGGATTCTGCAGGGCATTCTCATCCCATTAGGCAGGAGTTGGTGTGCTTTTCTGGTGATCATCATTCATTAATGCTGCCATGTTAAATCATGTAAAAGTTGATTTGCCCTAGTTTGTGCCCTGCTAAATCGTTCCAGCCAGATCACGAATGAATATGGCCAAACAATGTGGTTGAAGCAAAACTAAATTCAATAAACTTTTCAAATAATTGTAGCTTATGGCGGTCTCTCTGTCAAGTGTGACATGTGCAAGTGTGTGTGTGTGTGTGTGTGTGTGTGTGTGTGTGTGTGTGTGTGTGTGTGTGTGTGTGTGTGTGTGTGTGTGTGTGTGTGTGTGTGTGTGTGGGTGCATGCGTTTGTGTGTGTGCATGCGTGCGTGTGTGCGTGTGTGTGCATGTTCATGTGCGCTTGAGCATGTATGTGTGTGGGCAGGCGTGTGCAAGGCGCAACGCACCTACATGTGTGAATTTGCCCATGTGTGTGATGGCAGCAGGGCTCTCTTGTCAATCCTCTTGAAGACAGTTGGTACATGAGTCACTGGAGCATTCTGTGATACAAATCACATTTTGTTTCCCTCTGACCATCTGCCATCTTATGAGAGAAGAAAATGGTCTGAAGTCACAGACTTTGAAAATCAAAGCGATGTATTTCTTTACTTGCATCAGAAGTAAAAGCAGTTTTGCTAAAACATCTTGCCGCAAGTTGTTCTTGGTGCCATGCAGGTCTGTTGGGTGCTGCCTGGAGATGCACTGCACTATTTCAAGGTTGTAATTCCAGGTAGCAATTATGTGGAGGTCAAAGGTGAGATGTGGAGGAATTCAGCCATCGCAGGAATAGAAGTATGGCCACAGTAAATTTTCCCGAACAATACCTCGGCCCAGAGGGGGGAACTCTCACATGTGATGCAGCAACACACATAAGTACTTTGGTGATGTCAAAGTGTACAATATCATCTTTACAATCCAAATTTATACTCAGCCGGCAATACAGTCTATCACTGCATCCCATGATGATGTCTAATTTCACCGACACCATTGTACAAGAGTATAAACCAAGCAATATACCACGTGTAGCTGAAGGTATTGGTAGATAAGCCACGTACCGCTCAATCCTTCACTGACAGGTGGGAATAAGATGGAGAGTGGGGTGGAATATTCAGTCATCTTTATTTATGAACCATAAGGATTCAACGAAGCTCAAACCATACACTGGTAGGAAGGACTCAAGACAAGTAAGCATATTGTACAACAATGCAGTGAGCATATTAATGGACATAATCAAGAGCACTATATTATTGCATGGTTTGGTTGAATGCTTGATTCTGCCTAATCAATCACTGAATACAGTAGTGTGTAATTTCTGCTAAAAATGACAGATGATAACAGACCGCTGTGCTGTTTGGCTTGATTTGATGGCGTATCCAACATGGCAGTCATGTAAACAAAACTCCATGTGGGGATCCCTGTGGGGTTCCCATGAACTTCCAGACCCACTTGAATGTGACTAGTGTGACAAAAAGGTATGACAGTTAGTAAGTTACCATGTGGAGGTCCCCAGGTGGTCCTTCTATTTTACTGTACTGTACTGTCACACACAAATTTATGTAATAGCTGCTAAAAACTCAGCATCCCAGCATACAGCTGACCCCCCCCCCCCCCACACACACACACACCATGATACATACTATCTTAACAGAAAGTAGCTCATAACATGCATGTCTACAGTTGATTTTATTAATGAAACGCTTTTCAGATGGAAAGAGGATAAAAACTTAATAGTATAATACAATGTCTAATTAATAATAAGAAATTGATTGTCCCAAAGCATTGTGTGTGTGTTGTCATGATTTGTCACAACCTGTTGTTGTCTACAAAAGTTGTCTTTCTCCATGGCATACAGTAATTGTCTGTATATATATATAAATAATTTTAGAAAAGTCTATGTGGAAAATGAATGAGGATTTCATTTATGGGCTGCGGGGAGCGTCATGAAAGAGGCAGGACTGTGCAGCTCTAGGACTGTCAAGGGTATAGCAACCCTAGATTTTTCCCATTATAAAGAAACAGAGGTGTCTAAAGAGACAGTGCTGTATTGTACTCGTGCTGTAATACTGCACTGTATTGTATTGTACAAGCCCTACTCCAAGCCCTCCTGTACATTATGTGAATAATATCCAGTCTCCGATCTGTATTAGCATTATGTCAGTTATTGTACTGTAAACAATTGGCTCACAAGAAATATGCATTTATCTTTGAAATGTGTAGCTGTATGTCCCATGTAGGCTAGTGTAATTTACAGTATATTGCTTGCTGCATTTCTGTTCAGTAGCATAAAGATAATAAATACAATCTATAAGCACTATTATACAGTACACTGTACTGTTTATACCAATGATATGGCTATTGGCTATATTTATTTCATGTCACCTCAGTGAAGAGACCGAAGACCCATGCATGCATGTCATTGGCACAATTTAATCCAACCATTAAATTGCAATAACAATTTGATTACTGTGTTTCTCTATTGACTGTACAACAGTGTTCACAAGCCAGACAACTCTTTCACAATATTTGATCTTTGGAACTAAAGTGAGCTAAAGTGAGTCTGTAACTCAACCTAGCAAAAGTTGTGAACAATAATCTGTTTGTGAAAATATATTTTAGGATAACTAAAATATTGCAACAGCTACCTGCTGTTTAGTTTCCAAAGGTCTCGGTTGCCATTTTCTACCAGATGCACTGATCTGCTCTGCTCTGAGCTGGGATATGGTTTACATTCCTGATACTGTCATAACCCAGAAGAGGGGGTAATAGAAATAAGCCTTTAGGTTTGTATTCTTTCCGTTGTCAGTGTGATTTGTATGTGTTGATTCATTGAAACAATAGCATTATAAAGTTCTAAACATCCATTCTTGTTCCTTTTAGTCTTGCATAACCAGCCTTCCATCTAGCTTTGCAATGCATATGGCCCAGGCAGATGTTAGTATGGCTATGCAAGGCTAGTTCCCTTTAACATGAGGGCAGGTCCTCATCTATTTTACAATGAATAAGACAAATGTATTGATTGTCTTTTCTTTTCTTTTGTGGTTCCATGTTCCGTTAAGCGAGACACCAGGGGGCATCTGCTTATTGCAAAGGTTTCATTTAAAGGTGAAGGCCTTATAGTCTTACAATGGAATCAATACTGTAGCATTCAGATAGAATTAGATGACCCATGACTGATATCTCATGACTGAATTGCCTCATAGGTATTAGTATGTGATTGTTTTCATGTCAGGGAACAGATAGGATTTTACCTTGACACCCCAAAATGGTATTACTCATAAATGTCATTCATGATACAAAGTAATGCCACAATGGCATGCAGGAAAAGTGAAGAATTAGACCTTATGGAATGAAAGTCAAGATGTTGTTGTTTGTTTTTTTTCTTACTTTGCATTTATGTGATCTACATATTTTTTCTTTTCTACCCCAGTTTTTTAATCATTTCTGCAGATTAACAAAAATAAAACTTGTATTATATTTCTTTCAGTGCACTAATACCAAATAATTATTTTTATTCATTCATATTTTGGTGGTAGTAATAGTTGAAACGTAGCCCAAACCAAACATTTATTTTAGAGCATCAAATGAACATACTCAGGTTGCCGACATTTCTGTATTGAAAATGTATTTTTTGTGCATGATCTTATCTAATAATATTCCTATACTCTGGGATACTGGATTGCTGATGTTGTTGATGGAGTTTGACTGAAGATGTTAAACGGTCTCTTTCAGAACCATACAGGAATTATTTTGCAAGTAGTTTGCCAGTTTCACTTTGTCTCATTGTTGTCTCATACAAATTGATGTACAGTAGTTGAGAATAGGCTAGCAGTCTACTGATTATTAGGAATGCTGGTCATGCTCATACCGCTCCAGAATGTGTGTAAAAACCTTACTTTCTATTCAGTTACATTAAATGACATCTGCCAAGGTGAGATAGAAGGCAGTGCAGGGCAGTAATAGCACCATCTGCTGTATATTCAGTTTTTCATTCAGGATGGAACACTGTACTTTGGAAATTTACTATTCAAAATCATTTATGCTGAGCAACATTGAAGGTTTGCTTTTGGTTTTGAGCATTTGTGGTTGTTCACAACATAATGTAATAATGCCAGAACAATAGAGTATTGGAAATGATGGTTTTAATGGTTTTATTGAAAAATATAGCTTTATGCAATGTTACTATGGGAAATGGTAATAATAAGTACAGATATGAATAGTAAGGAAAATAGCACAGTATGTTTTGCGTAGAAAAAGACGCACGTAGATATTCAGCCGTCAGACGGCTTTGAGTAGAAACTCAAAGTGCTCTCTCAGTGCATGAGCACATGGCAAACGCCCTCCCCACAACCTTACCCTAACCTTAACCACAGCAAACCCAGGCCTAAACATCATCATACTGACTGCCTAACCGTAGCTAAAAATACAGGTAAGACTTAATTAAACCACACCAAACCCATGTCCCAACTTAACCACTTACAGTAAACCATATACCGTACTTGGGGACTGCATGTGGGACTCCCCCAAGGGACTGTACTAAAGTCCGCTCCTTTGTTGTTGTATTTCACCTCCCTATACCAAAACAAACCACTCTACACGCTCACAACACATCGCACTGCAACACATTGTGAGCTTTGAGATCTGATGTTCACTATTATTACATGACTGGAATAGGGATGCTAGGGTTCATGTGGTTAACCAACTCTAAGCTATAACCATGTGATTAGTCCCAGACCAATCAAATGGTATATAACGGCACAGGGTCAGGCGGCTGAATATTCACCACAGAGATAAAAAGCCATTCATTATTGCACATACACAGCAACTAAACTGCCTGACTGAAATGTACACTGCCCTGATTGAGTATAAACAAAATATAAAACAGTGGGGCCACACTTATAATGATCAAAATATTTTCATAATTACACACAAAAAAGAAAAATATAGTGGGCACATTGGCTGTTATTAAAGATTTAGTGACATCATTTGTCAACATGGCCCATCACCAAACGGTATGTTCACACCAGCCGCCTTCATAAATAGGCACCGACTTTTTACTTTAAACCCCTTTAGGAATTACCAAAAGACGACTGACTGCATGACGGCTGTTTTTAGAATGCACTGATCAGAGTGTTTTTTCTGGACAAGCAGGGAACTTTTAAAAGTTGACATTAGTGGAGAAATGAACCCATGATATGGGCTGTCCAGATTCAGAGGTGTGTTTCAGAGCTGACACAGAGTATACCACCAGTGTCCTCCCCTTTTGTCCAGCAAAAACACTATATAAAACTTATTATTACCTAATATAATACGGTGGTGTGGTGTTGTGTTTTGGTAAAAGGCAGGCCTATTAATACCGTATGTGCCTGGCAGCACAGGCAGGGAAGGAAAAACACCTTAGCATTCGTCGCTGCAGGCAGCATGGATTAGTTTCAATATTCAATACATTCTGATTCCGTGCAGTTGTATTCAAGTCTCCTTCTTTTCTTATTTATTTAATTTAAGCAGAAAAAGCAATTTAGATTTAGATTTAGTTTTGGATTTAGTGCTTTTCGTCATAGAAGGCGGCTAGTGTGAACGTACCCTATAGACACCACATACAGTACGTAGACACACTTTATATACAAATATACTGTACATATATAGTATGCATATACTAAAACTGCTCCTCATAGAAGTGGAAGTATGTTATTAGTAGGTCATGCATATATAATGCTCATACTTTGTTGTTGGTTAAAATTTGTAGCTATGAAATTACATATACAACACTTAAATGAAGTGAAAACTAAACCAAACAAACAAACAAACAAACAAAAACAATATGACCAAATGATAAATGGTGCATTTATATAGCACCGTTATCCCAATCCAAATCGTTTTACATAGATGGGGCATTACATTCACACATGCATACACCAATGGTGGACGAAACCATGCAAGGCACCAACCTACACATTGGGAGCAATTAGGGCTTCAGTCTTGCTCAAGGACACTTCAACACTAATTGGAATCCCAAACCACTAGGCTGTGTCAGGTGTCAGGCACCCATAGACAATAATCCTCAATGTTATTTGTAATTTGAGTTGTATTTTACTTGTGTACAGTGTCGTCATTCGGAGGCCCGCGCTGCATTCAGTTAGACTTCTTCTTGATGCTGAACAGCTGGGAGAAGGTCTGCACGACCCAGTAAAGCAGAGAGAGGGAGACAAAGGCCTGGAGAAAAAACAAGCATGGGGTTAGGAGGATACTGTGCTTTAGCATATACTGAAGTCCAAATCCACGGCCAGGGGCCAATTCTACAAAATAAATAAGTGCACAGTGCAGCACAAAGTGAAGTTTTCCATTTCCCACATAAAATCTAAAAAGACACAGATGCTTTTCTGGGTTTTAAAGGTATTATGAAAAATCTAAAATGACACCGATGCTTTCCCGGACACACATGAATGTGTGTGTCTATTTTATTTGTTTTTGTTTCCTTTCTTTTACATCTAGTTTGGCCTTGGTTCCACAGATACATACTGTAAAAGTAGACGATCAACAAGCTCACAAGGCCTCACTGTTTGAGGCGTTGTGAGGTTGCTATACTGTCTATACTTTTACTCAATACTGGGGTGGTTGAGTATTTTGTTCAGCACTGCCACAGCCCCAAATTCTGCATGGTGTCTTCAAATACCTCCTGCACAAGCACAAGACGTTCCTACTGCTTATGCTTCGAAAACCACAAGGCTTGAACCAATCCCTGTGCACTGCTATTACTCCAAATACTGTATTGCTACTGTTTGAATAGAACTGCCTGCAATAAATTATGCAGGACTTACAATTAGGATGTATATGGTCAAATGAATCACATCAGCAAGTGCTCATTTGGAGATGCCATCGTCATGCCATGCAGAGAATAGCCAGCCACTTACAACTCGCCTGTAGGTCTGCTATTCTCAGAGCATAAATTAGGTTTAATAACATAGATTCCTAAAATTGTTTTTAACACTTAATATCATATAGTATATGTCTCTTAAGCGTATTGCTAATGGTTTGAGCCTCAATCATCACTAATATAACCAGTGTCCGTGAGGGGGATGCTGATGTGCAGATGTTATGCTAGATGCTACAGTAGATGAAACCAGGCTTGTTTCCAATTCATGCCAGCTTGGAAAATCAACAATGTTGGACATTGCATACACAGTGGAAACGCAAATTTGAACTGAAGACTGTAGAAGAGGAGGAATTATACGTATAAGTAGAATGTATTGATGAATCATTATGGGGCCAAAATCAAACAAGCTGTTCCTGAGAGCAATTTCCAATAAAGCTCCTATATGATATGAAAGCCTGAATGTTCAAACTTCCGTTTGTGAGGATATAAAACACACATGGGAGTACAAAAAACACAACTAAATTAAAAAAGTTGAATTTCATGTTATTCCCCATTCATAACATTTTGTTTGACATCTCTCAATTCTAGAGATGTGGACAATCATTTAATAGATTGATCTTGAACATTGACCTTTTTGATCCAAAGTTTAATTATTTCTTCGTCAGGTCATCAAACTGATGATCATTTTCAACCATGTTCCATGAAAATGGGCTGACTGTCTAACACAAACTAAGAAAACACAGATTAATTTCCACTACTGAGTAAAAATACAAAGAAAAACTGTTATACATGGCAGCAGTGTTTTTAAACTTTTTTGGAGGGGCGCCAATGCATGGCTTTTGAAGATTACATTAGGACACATAATGGGAGCCAAGTCTGTTGGAGCACTTACCGGCATGACGTAAATTGTTTGGCAGTCAAGTCTATGGACTTTAATGTTTGGTTTGGGCACTACATACAACAAAGTACAGTGGGTGGCTACAGTGGCTTCTCACGTCACACGAGTATGAATTTTTAATGTGAAGGAATCCCCAGGTTGATATGCATTAGCCCAAAGACACTGTAAAATCCCCAGGTTTCATTTAACTCTTAGATTGTGCAATTGAATCAAAAGGACCCATAATGAACCTGGAACCCCCTCAAATCCTTGGGGTACGAACCCAGAAGCTAAACTGTGAACCACAGACACACTATAGCTGTCTTCTCAATTGCCCCTATTGTGAGAAAAGAAAGTCACAAATCTAGCCTTTATATAACATATGCCCTCCATACTTAGTAGTTATAGAATTATAGTAACAAGTTGATTCCAAAAGGTTAAGGAGTGGGGCAAAGTCATCTCCCATGATGGTCTCACATCAGGGTTGCGGGGTCACCACCATAGGGGACCATGCTATTCAGCATAAAGGGCTTGCGAAAAACGGCCCTACCCTCCACCCCCAACTGTGTTCTGGGCCATAAACTGCATCCTACCTTGCAAAGCTAGCCAAAACCAGACCCCTGTCCATCACAGGCAAAAGCCTGATGGGAAAAAGCATTTCTTTTTTCCTACTGGACGCCACAGCTGTTTTCCTTTGAGAGAGAACGCGAAGGGAAAGGGATGTCGGAGAGAGAGAGAGAGAGAGAGAGAGAGAGAGAGAGAGAGAGAGAGAGAGAGAGAGAGAGAGAGAGAGAGAGAGAGAGAGAGAGACGTTAAGAGTGGGAGGGATAGAGAGAGAAGAGAACAGAGAGGACAGATCACAACCCGGACTGGAATGTGTCCACCCCCCCATGCTTCCCGCCTCTCACTACCTGTTCTGGCAACATGTTCCCCACAGAGAGAAAAAGAGGATGGAGGGAATGCAGGACACACACAAAAAACATAGAAGGCAAGGCCTTGATGGGAGCAGAGAAGCAGAGCCAAAGTCTCCAAAGAAGCTTTTTTGTGCTGTAACACCTAAAGATTACACAGACATGAAGTTGTGTCGTGCCCATCTCTAAGATGGATTGGGATCAGGAGCATATAACAGTCTTGGAAGAACCCCACAAATCATCTCACACTGCAACGGACCATGGTCCTGACAGATATATTTCTAACAAAGCTACATGGGGAGGGGTGCCTTTTTTCTTTCTTTTCCAGTTCCCATCTTTCCCCACTGGCTCCGCTGTGCAACATTTTAATGGACTATAGGTAGGAAATCCATGTGGGACAGATTACTCTGTGGAAGGAAGCGGGTTCGATCATCTGCAAATAAGCATTACAACCAGAGAACACCAGCTCCTAAAGTAGGAATCTCAACAAATCACCTCACACTCACTTTATTTGTATTTGGGGAGAGGGTAGTTCGTTAGGGGCACCAATAAGAGGAATCATTCACATGTGGTTTCTCATGGTCTTACATTTGTTTCAGGTGGACGAAGAGAGGCAGAGTGGACAGAGCATCCATAGACATTTTATTATGATAAAACTGTAAGCTCAGTTATCACAAATACCAAATCAAAGAGGATATACATACAGTGTGCCCATTTGCTTTTCTCCAGTTAAAATTCCAGAACGAGTAAATCCAGGTGAACGATACAAACCTTACCTAATTGACTGCTGCTGTGTCCACATGTGGAATAAAGGAGAAATGTAGTACATGCATGCCAATAGGGCTCAGATTTAAGGCTTAGCTTTGAGGCATATATTATTGTTATAGTGAGCTGTCTTACATTATAACAAATATAGAACACACACACACACACACACACACACACACACACACACACACACACGCACACACACACACACACACACACACACACACACACACACACACACACACACACACACACACACACACACACACACACACACACTGCAGCTGTATGTGAGCAGAATTTAGCATAATTTCTTTCACTTTCTCGCCGTCATTGCTAATGTACAATGTTGCACAAGTTCACTGCCAACGGCATCTGTTGGCATGGAGGTTGAGGACAACCCCATGCCTCCTCTATCTGATGTACATGGATCCACCTTCCCCTTCTTTTAACCTGACAACAACTCACCAAACCATTCACAAGGAGAGCATAGAATTTTTCCCTAGTTTCCCAACCTGTTGAGCATGCACCCTGACCGACCAGTAGGAGTCACTAGTGCAATGACAAAGTCACGTTCACCTAAGCTGCTTGCTTGTCACCCACAAACACTGCCAACTGGGTTTGCTGGAGCGCCCGGCCAGGCTGAAGAGATGAGCATCAAAACCTGACGTTAAATAAGACAACATTTGCCTAAAGAAAATGCGCGTTTGGTTTGAACCTCATCAAATCTCTCTCATGGAAGCCCAGGCTAAGACTTCCAGGCTGTAGCGGGTTAACGTGGCAGAGCCCCCAGTGCTCTCCAAAGCAGCTGCACTCATGATTGAAATGAAAACACGGCAGAATGGCTGCTGTCAGCCCTGTGATATATGACCTGTAATGGGATGTTTCCAGAGTTCCCCGTCCATATGGCTGCCTACAGTACACCAGGCCTAGGGTCAAATGGTATTTATTCATGCTGCTTTCAGTCTGCGTCTAGTACTACCACGGTGATTTCAAAACGCTTTTTTTTTTTTTTTGCCCATGGCATATCAATGGTCAAGCCAAAAACTAAGGGTCACCTGCTTTCGGTAAAAAGTCTACTGGAATCTACAAACTTATAAAGTATATGTAAAGTATATATAAAGTATATATGTGTGTGCGCCATGGTATTTTAATAGAATATATATGTATTTTTTATATTTTTAGGGTACCTTCTTAAGTTCTTATACAATGTCTGCCTCCTTCTAATAAAAGCCCAGTATAAGAATCAGTTGAGCCAAATAGATGCTCGGGTTAATAATCGAGATGTTACGTTCCGTACAGTACATCTGTAAAGGAAATGAGTGTGCACATAGTACTGATACAATATACAGTACAGATATAAAAGCTTACGGGTTGGCACTGTGTTGGATTTATTGCAATAATAATGTGGAATCCCAAGGTGCTCATCCACTTCATGATGGCACACCATGCAGTGTGCTGTACCTCGCCACATCGTCTGGCAACCACTGTGCTGCTTTTACCACTTACAGTAGGAGGGCTTTGATAGAGAAGTGCTTTTTGATTATCAGAATTCTCTGGTTCTGATTGTATTCTCCTATGAGAGGCCCAAGCTATCATGCACTGAATTAGACAAGAACAAACTAAATGGGTTGTGAATAATGTGGTATTTGGCATACATCTCTTGGGTCCATGTAGGTAGCATAACAGAGACAACAGATAATGATTTATGCGTCTGTAATCTGTATATACCAGCAAGCTGTACAAATGAATCTGTTAGCGCGCATGCAGACGTGCGCACACACAACCACACACACTCACACACACACACACACACACACACACACACACACACACACACACACACACACACACACACACACACACACACACACACACACACACACACACACACACACACACACACACATACACACACCTCCCCTGTTGCACTTCCTCTCTGTTCATTACAAGCAGATATACCGTCTATACACTGCGTTCTTTGGGCAGACCCAGAGGAAGGACACACTACTAAGCAACTTAATGTCTCACCAGAGAGCCCAGTCTGGTGCCTGCTTTGTAGCACAGCCATGAGAAATATCCCCGCCACACCCACACGTATAGACGCACAGCCAGACGTAACATACAGTATGTGCTGCAATAACAGCAACTGTACAATGTGTGCACAAAACATGAGGGAGTCTGGTGATGTTGCAAGTTCAACACAGTGGCCAGTCCTCTGAGATCAAACTGTGTGTATTACTGTGTAATATGTTGCTGTATAGAGCTAAATAGAATATTCAGTAGAATATTCTGATTAAGCCTAGCTTTTATAACTATTCTTTAAAAATATGAACAAACATATTAAACAATATCCACAGCCTGACTGTCTTTGTCCTTGTCTGGTTTGTAATATTTGATATAATCTTAATAAGGAATTATAAAACTGAAATGCTCAATCTGAATCCTCGACATTAACCACTACAGTAGGCTATTTATCATTAGAATTTAGTTGTTCGTAGTTGTTATGAAGGTGATGAATTGAATGCTCAGGGCCAGGGCCTGATTGGAAACAAATCAATCAACTAACCAACCAACCAACAATAAGCACTAAATAGTCTAGATAAGATTATATAGTGTATGAGCACTATTGGTGTGCAAAGGGGTATTACCGGATTTTTGATCAGCTCAAACTACAGCTGGTAGAAATTGCTGTGTGCATTATGTGGTTCTTTAATGGTATGAATCAGTTTGATATAATCTATAGATACTGTATGCTTGAATACTCAGGCGCATGCACGCATGCACGGTTGCACCTGGAAGGCTCCATGCCTGATCCTACACTATTACAGTGTGCGGCATGCCATCTTCTGCTGCTGAAGTTCCCAGAGTGAGATATTGAATCCCAACCATCTGTGAAGGCGAAAATACTAATTTCCTCTTCAGGGGTCAGTAGATCACCACAAAATTACATAAAGAACTAAACTGTAGCTTGTTAAGGAGGCACTGAAACCATCCCATGAAAAAAAAAAAAAAAAAAAAAAAAAAACGAACAGAAAAACTAAATAAATCATAAGGCACATTCCACATTCAATATCTTATAAGTTACGTTAGACCCCGTGAGCTTGGCTTGACTTCAGCCTCAATGAGAGAAGTCTACACCTCTCTAATAACCGCAATTCCCTGGGTGGCCCTGCTGGCGGACAACTTCGTGGAGAGCGCACTGGCTAGCTGGTGGAAAGTTGGAAGCAATGGTAGAGGGCACAAATCCAGAAACGTGGGAAGTAATGGGTGGGGGGTGATTTCTGCTAAATCAAGCCCCCTGCTGTCATGCATAGGTGTGGTGCTATGAGAAGAGAGGCAGAGTGGTGGAAAACCAGGTCTTTTGAGAATGGGTTTCAATTAGATAGCTCAGACTGAGAGCACCAGACAGATGAGTCCCCTGGGACATGTAACCTCCCACCCGTTTCACCTCCATGTCTGTTTCTACCTCCTCCACTTCCGCTTTTAGAAACATTTACCCGGGGAATGTGTTGACCGGCTTTGTTTTCAGCGACATCCTGCATCAACTCTGAGACCTGTAAGACTTCATTTTGAAATCCATAATAACTGAAATGCTCTATGTTCTACCTGGCTTATGACTGCCAGCCTCTTGCATGAGAAGCGCATTCCTACCACCGTTCTGAGAAGACAATCACTGATTGTTGTGGAGTAAATTCACGCATAACCTTTAGGCATTAGTGACACAACTGTGTCTAAAATTGTCAATGGCAGTATAAGTAAGCCATAGCCTCCAACTACTGCACATGTGTTAGTCAAGCACATATGCACCGGACCCCCCCAAAAAAGGAAAGAAAAAAATATATTAACATTAAAATAAGCAGTTTTATCACCTTGACTGTGCACTGAAATGATTAAGTCATATTCCATTTTCCACCCCTAGCCGACTGTTGGTTATTCTCTTCTACAGGGTGTTAACCACTTAGACCGTGATGTTCCTATTCTAGGGCCTAAAATAACAGATGTACAAGCTCACACTATGTCACAATACATATCACTATGAGCTGGCAAATCTGCTTTTTTTCTGTGAAGAGCGGAAAAGCAGCGGATCTTGTATAGAACAAAGGGGTCAATTAAGTATATTGGGTTAAGCACTGCGCTCAAAGGCACCTTGAAAGTAGTTAAAGGGAAGACAGTTTACCCTTCACTAAGCTCCTCTGATCACAGTCCTACTTGTTTATTTACAAGCCTACTTTACAAGGCATGCGCCCACGCTAGTGCACACGGAGGAAGATGATTTGTGGTCAGAGTGGAGAATAAACTTTTAAAGGATTGGTCCACATGTCAACGCCTGTTCCCAATTCTGCAACCTCAGCCCTGTCTACAGTTCAAAATTGTAAGTCCGTCCGGTGCAGCAAACCACTAGACATTTACCATCTCACTCCACATGAGATTACCATGACAAGTTTACAACAGTATCAGCCAAGTGATCAAGCAAGAGAGAGAGAGAGAGAGAGAGAGAGAGAGAGAGAGAGAGAGCGAGAGAGAGAGAGAGCGAAGAGAGAGAGAGAGAGAGAGAGAGAAAGAGAGAGAGAGAGAGAGAAGAGAGAGAGAGAGAGAGAGAGAGATGGAGAGAGAGAGAATGTATTCCACACCATTTACCATCTCACTCCACATGAGATTACCATGACAAGTTTGCAACAGTATCAGCCAAGTGATCGAGCAAGAGGGAGAGACAGAGAGAGAGAGAGAGAGAGAGAGAGAGAGAGAGAGCGAGAGATAGAGAGAGAGAGAGATAGAGAGAGGCAGAGAGAGAGAGATTTATCAAGCCCAAGCCCATCGCTTGGGCTTGATAAATGAATATGCTAAGCTTTTATGCCGTGTCCTTCTTGACTTGTGCATAGTTAAACCTTATAAAATGTTATGTCATCATTTCTAATGTTGTGAAATTGTGAGCAGACTTCTTCTGAGAGTATTATTACTGCCGTAAGAAATCAGATTTATGCGTATCTCAAGAGGGGGAGAGGAGTAAATACCAGATTAGTTTTTACAGTCACATGCAGGCCCTGAGGGCATTAAATAAACTAAATCACAATTACTGTGAGAAGATGCAATCATTTCAGTTCAACAGAAAGTAAACTTTGTCCTAAGAAGTGAACTGAGAACTAAGCCGCAGAACCAAATACTGATGGAAAATTCCCTAAAGACCAATCGGTGGTAGACTTCCATAGTTTTCTCTGGCAACAGATTTGACAACATAAACCAAGTGCTTACTCTTTGACGGACATGATCCCCTGCACATTGAGTGATAATATTTCACACCGTGTACTGTCGACCGCCAAATTGTTTACTCTCACAGAGTAGTCCCATCCAGCACTATTTTCCCCCTTAAAATCGCCCCACTTTCACCACGAAGAGATTTCCTTTCCTTTCCATTCCTGCGAACTTTCAGATGATGTCATGCTCGCCCAGTTTCCATAGCTGCACACGATCTTGTTAACCTCCGCAGTGCTCCTTGCTACCATGCATTCCTGCCACAGAAAAGGACACTAACCTTTCGCACCTGAGATCTGGCTCATGGAAAGCGTTTACGTTCACACATAACACAAACCTCCCACTGATATCTGTCTTATCTCCATGTTCAGCATTGGCGAGTTCTGACAATGACTGGAAGGGGTAAAGGGTGGTAGGTGGTTTGGATGGGAGTCATCATTTTTGCAGACCAGTCAGGTGTTGTGTTGGAGATAAGAGCAACTGGGCACCGAGGCAAAGCTTTTGTGCTGGACATGAACTTAATAATATTTTTCTGGCCTCTCTGTTTTGTTTTGATATTTTGGCCACAATGGTATTTATCTTTCCCTTAGAAGTTGAACACAAAAATTATAATCATAGACTGGTACACTGTACACTTTACAGGTTACCATTTGTAGGCCTACGGGTTCTCTTTTATACATAAATAGCGCTTTTGAAAGACATGGCAACCTCTCAATAGGAAACATTTTCATTTGCAGCTTTCATAACTAAAGTGGTCTCAACACGGTTTCATCACAACACAATGCATTGCCACAGAAAAGGAGGTGCAAAGCCCTGCCCCTGCCCCACCACAGTTACACCTACAGTATCACCCACAGTTTCATAACCAAACATACACACATAAAAGAAACGACCAAATGGAACAACAGACATCAAACAGCATTAATCACAATAAACATGCAAAACAGCCCTCTCTAAATCAAATAACAAACCAAATTAACAGAACAGTAAAACAATAAGTGTAGGCACACCCGAGGCATGCTGGGAAATCCTTTCAAGCTGAAGTGTCACACCCTGCTACAATATAGTAAAACACAGTTTGTACAGACATTTATGGCTATGCTTCTATCACCAAGAGGAATTCTTTGGAAAGTTAAAGATGTTGTGTCAGTAGATGACCATATAGCAGACCTGTTTTGATTCCAGAAATACATCTGTGTTGCCTGCATGCCATTCAAACTTGCCTATCCTAAAAAAGGCAAAATGTTCTCTAAACTCTTTCTCCTTTTGCGTTATCAAAGTGGTCTTTAATATGTAAATGATAAATGTTCTGCAGTACACAATACAGTATATTATTATGCAAGCTGTTACCTCTGGATTGTTTATCTGTAAACAACTGAAAGCAACCAAAATTCACTGATACCAATGTGATTCTACCACTAGTATCGATGCATTCATAAATCTATTAATATAGACTTATTTGAGGCTGCCACTGACTGTGCAAACAAGGATTTCAGCCAATGTCTCCAACTGGACTGTGAATTCAGATTCAAAATGTGGTAGTTCATTTTACAGTGTCATTTTAACATTACTTAACAGTATTTTGAACACTTTGGATATTTTTGTGTAGTTATGGTATAGTAAGCTGTAACAACCTGTCCTCTCTGATGCTCATAACATCAATACTATAACTAAGCAAATGTCTGTCTGTCTGTCTGACTGTCTGTCTGAAACATGCATAAGTCCTCACTGACTACAGCAATCATTCTCAGTTTTCACACACTGATTGAACATAACATTAGGAAGAGACTGACGAAGCCCTTATTTCAAATTAACACGTCCTTGATTAATAATGAATTTATTTGTGTGTGTAAGTTTCCCCATTAAGTTTATATGGGAAAGTCCGACGGGCCCCCTAACGTTACACAAATCACAGCCCACCACTATCGCTGTTACCCCACTGTCATATTTCCACTGCTACACCAGCACTGGAACAAATGGTGACCCATACAATTTCGCTGGCTATATTGTGGCATGCGCAGTGCACACGGGACACCCTCATTACTCATTTCCTCCAGGTTTGTTATCCAACCTGCAACAGCTTTCTAAACTTTGGGACGTGTCGTTGCATCCCTGTATGTATTTATAGTTTCGATTTAACGGATGGCACGGCATACTGTCCATTTGCCGGCACAGGCTGCGGGCTGGAACGTTAATTAACCCGTTTTATCGACACAGAATATGCTTTTGATACACTTTACTCGACGCGATGTTGGAGCAGCAGGACGGAGGCAGTGTGAAGGGAGCGACAGATACCGCTTTACTGTATATACAGATCCAGGCTTCATGGGAACTGTCCGAACTGAACATGCGTTCGAACTGGGAGATATTATTGTCACCGTCACCTTTTAAAAACAAGCAGATCTACAAGCTAACAACTCCCCCGCTCAGTCTACAGTGAATGGGTATTGCGTTTGCGACTACATTTATTCTTCTATCGTACAGCGGCAGTGTTCGCTAAAAACAAGCTGATCTACAAGCTAACAACAGCCGACTCTTGCGCTGCGTGCTCGGTCGGTGCAGCAGCTTTTGTACTAGCTCACCGACCGCTGTATTCACGAGATATGATGTGTTACTTTAGCTGTGTGTGTGTGTGTGTGTGTGCGTGTGCGTGTGTGTGCGCGCAACGCGTACTGCATCGCTAGATAGAACCCCCCCCCCCACACACACACACACACAGTTATTACGTCCCCCTTTGCCAGTGGCTTTATGATGACTGTCCACAACAGCTACTTTAATGCAACAAAAGTGAAATCACATTCATCAACACGTTCCTGGCCCCCCTTTGCCTTAATTGTATTCCCATCCCCCCATGATCAAGTATACTCAGTCACAATTACATTAAAGCAAGCAGAAATTTACATGATCATTGCTATAATCTATTAATTCACTACCTACACTGTTATGATCAATTAATTCACTTTACACTGTATATCATTTGGTGTTCATATATTCACAACGGGTCCTCTCTGAAGGTCCTAATATATAATAAATACACAAAATCACAAAGCCTATCAACATATATACACAGTATGCACTGCATGCACTTGTACAAAAGTGTGAAAGGATGCAAATATTGCATGCCCAAATAAGCTACACATAAACCATCTAATTCATGCACTAATTCATGCACTGACTCCTACGGCTGGGTGACATAACTTCAAATCAGTAAACACAATTATTTAATCATCATATTCTATTATAAAAATGTATTTGAATGTTCTGTGTGGTTTCATTTTGGCGTGTTACTGGATTAAAATCATTTTTTGATGTATTTTAAGTTATTTGCCTAGCCTTGCTTACTCCTCCACTAACACTTTGAAGCAAACTGTCCCCAAGCACAGACGTGCGTGCACACAAGAATAAAGAAGAAAAAAAGAACAACCCACCCACCACCCACCCTGTCCTCTACCCAGCCTTTAAAATTACACACACTAGCACCAGCATCATCCCGTCTGAACCACCGTGGCCTTCCATGTCTGCCACACAGACGCTGGGCGTGGGTGGGTGAGTGTGGTGGCTGGGAGCGGGAGGCAGCCCTGGTTTGCAGGTCAAGCCTGCAGCTTTACAAGGGAAATCTCCAGAGCCACTATAAATACCGCTGTGAGCTTTAAGGGTGCTGTATATCACACCGCTGGCTTTTAAGGACCACAAACCAACCTCCTTTTTTTCTAGCCATTTTTTCTGTAGTCTCTACATACAGTCGCTTGGGCCTGAATACAATTAAATGTGTATTTCAGCCCCCGCCCCCCCTCTTCCATTTCAAGTCACTGTTAATTGATTGGCGCGACTTCAAAACAGGTCCCGCTCTGCAACAAAAAAGTTGGCCGTTCACCTCACACGTCAGGAGGACCATATATCATTAATGTACACTCAGGTTTGGGGATTTCCCCCCGCCCCCACCTATTCTGCACATTGCCATAGTACAGAGCAAAAGGGGCAAATACGTCAGGAACCATTTTATGAAAATCGTTAGAGGTTTTTCAATGAGCCCCACCTGCATGGGTGACATTTATTCAACTCAGGCTGATATACCATGACTTGAAATGAAGCCTAATGATTCATTCAAGGAAATGGGTACATGAGACAATGATGCTGTCAGTGACACACAGCCATGTGGCACGTGCTGTATGAATCAAGGCTGGATATGCTTTTTTTTCCTTCCAAGCATGATGCAAGAATTCATTCCACGATAAAAAACAAAAAAACAAAAATAAACATTAGTAAGAGTTATCATCTTGAACACCTGAGCGCCGCAGATGTGGAGAAGGGACAATAAAAGGAACGATTCAGCGCTCACGTGCAAATCTCATCAGCCAGCTCTAGTTAGTGGCAGACAGGATTAATTGCTTCCAGAAGTGCGGCATTCATTCACACAGAGTGAGATGGCAAAGGCGTGGACAAAAAGAGGGAGGGGGAGAGAGAGAGAGAGAATAAGAAAGAGAGAGAGAGTAAGAGAGGGAGGGAGTAAGAGAGAGGGTGGGAGAAAGTGGTTGGGTGGGAGGAGGGCACATAATGAGAGGTCAGCCGCCGAGACGCGATCTACAGCTCAGCTGCGAGTGCCAGAAAGGCACAGCAATTTTATGGTCAATTGGGCTGTGCATCTGGTCCCATACATCACACGACCTAGAGCCCACTCACTCTCGCACACCACATGCACATACATGGACACATACAGTTCCATGCACTAGCATTATAGTTTTCCCCACTGCTAATGAGCCCACTTTGGCCATGAACACCTTGGTGTGCCAATCATTTTCTTTTGAATTTCTTATTATTTTTAATTCATCATAGTATAAATTTGTAAGGCTATGTTGTAATTCTTTTTTGGTGATGTAAATTTGTTACAGCTGTCCTGAAAAGTGCTTAATGAAAAGTTTATTTTTCTAATTATCCTAATATTGAAACGAATACAAGTTTTAGGTCACCAGCCACCTCCACAGTCTTCTACCTGAGCTCTAACTCACTGCCTGCTGCAAGTGAAACACAGTGCCTGTGGCTTCAAGGGAGACCCCAACAGGCCGCACATCCACACTACAACCGTTTGTGCATACATGGAGACATCATACATTAAGGTTGCATAATGAGGAGTAGGAGGCACAAACGTATGTCTTTTTTGGTGGGGGCTCCAACCGCATGTAGCAGTGGCTACTCTACATTAAAAAAATTACATCAATATCATTGAGCCCAAAATTTGGTAAATTCATACATTCCATTTTCATCTTGTGTTGTAAAAAACAGCAACCATCATACACAGGTACAAGCAGGCATGTACTCACATGCAGTGTGAGGTTACAATGATTTGTTGGACATGGTACAGAGGCCTATCAGTCTTTTTGTAAGTCTACATTATGTAGATAATATATACTGTACATACGTACATACATATATATATATGTAGATGACTATACGTGTTAATAACTGACCCAGTTATATTTTACTGACAACATTTTTATGTTTCTTTTCTTTCTTACGAAAATGCACTGTAAATACAGCATAATCCTATTTAATCACTTAAGCTCAATACAAAACTATATGCAGCAGCTAAAACAGCAATGAGAAACGATCTGCAAAATAATAACGCAAAGTCACCTAAATGTAAACTGGAAAAAACGAAATATATGCACTCATGGTCGTCTGTATAAAAACATCCACAACGTGGCATATTGCTGTATTGTTAATGTAATATACTTCCCACTGCATTCTCATACCTCAATTGGCACAGCCAGTGACGGTAGGAAGGGATTCATGTAACCGTAGCGCTGCATCATCACCATGACAACACACCGCATCATCTCAAAGATGGCTGCCGTTGGCCTGGAACACATAACCAAGTCAACAGTCAGTAGTGCAAAGTGACAAAGTACAAGTCAACACAACACAAGTCAACAAGAAAAAGAAGCGAAACCCAAAGCAAAATGATGTAACAAAAACAACTAAAAAAAGACAAAACATAAAATGGCTAAAAAGACAACTTATATAATTATTCTGTATTTCTTTTATTCTTAACATAATAACATAATAATGCCCATAGTAATAGGGCATCTTTTGTTCTGAAAAAAAAAAAAAAGATTTCAAATATATGATCTAAAAGCTAAAGCTCTGTGAGGTGGACATATTTTGAAATCTTTGTACATAAACTGTCTGCTATAAATGCCTAAATTGCAAATTCCAATGAATAGTACATCTTCCATCACTGCACTCAGTGAACGTTTCAGCTCAATCCTCTTAATTCATCTCCTGACCTTCATTCCAAGGACACTTTAACAGTAACAGCATAATCGGAATAATCCATTATAAAATGGAAGCAATTTCAATTTGCAGAGCTGATTGAGTTCAAATAGATTTGACCCCATGCTACTTCAACCCAGTGACAGGAGTGAGATAATGCATCAGCAGGTCAATTCTGGGCCTACAGTAACTGGTACAATAATTACAGTGTCCAGTGACTTCCTCACTGTTTCCTTTGCTTTCCTAATATTTGAATTCAAATGCAAATATAAGTTAATTAATAAAAACTTGATTTAATGACGGTATACCTCTGGTCGATAATGAAACCCATGGAGGTGAGAGTGAGCAGGATGTAGCCAATCATTCCCAGGATGGTAACTTGGGACAGCATCTATGAAAAAAGACACATTTGTAAAGCAAGAGAAATGGCTATGGGGAGAAAATACATTAAAATGAAAACCTTAAATCAATATCATGGTTGGATAAGTTACAATTGCAGGAGAACCCACTGGGAGAGAAGCCATAAACCACAGTTTTGTTCGAACATGCTAGAAAATGCCAACGCAAATAAGCCTGACCTTCAGCATGAACATGTTGGCACACGTCCCGTGGTATTTCACTATATCTCTTTCCTTACACTGACAAGCCCAGTTTACATAGGAGCACTAATCATTTCAGATGTGTCTTGACAGGGAAGAATCCCGATAGCCTTGAAAAGAGCTAAGGCAATCAATATGAGAAAGATGGTCCCATGCATATCCACCCTGATCTATCAGCTGTTTGTGGTCAGCACACGCACGCACGCACGCACGCACGCACGCACGCACGCACGCACGCACGCACGCACGCACGCACACACACACACACACACACACACACACACACACACACACACACACACACACACACACACACACACACACACACACACACACACACACACACACACACAGTACACAACATACCATCTTTCTCACACCTAAGAAAAAAAACGTCAGCCCATGAGCACATAAACACTGATATTACACCCAGACACAGACAAAAACAGAGACACGGACACAGAGAGAGACACATGTGTGCATGTGCGTGCATGCAGGCATGGTGATGAATGCCGCATCTGATGTACAATGCAATCCATTATTCCATCCATGTCGAGTCTAAGGTCTTGGCTGAAGGCAACAGCTGAATGTTTGGACTCTCCAGAGGATGCCGTGGTCTGTCAACTTCGCTTTACATCTCTACTGCACTCAATGAAGACCGCCACAACCAAACCCCACTGACAGCATACGGTACTGCTCTAGTACTACACGTACATACTGCACGCAGCAAGCCATATATAGTAAATAAAACATATGCCTATCAACAGGATGCGATAAAGTAGTATTTCTTCAAGCTTTTCCAAGAATTGTAATCCACAAAGCCTCATATGAATCATTTTCTTTGAGCTCACACATGGGAATGGAGTGAGCTCCTGAGCTGGTATGGTTACGGATCTCTGACGCAATAAGACAGTTTCCATTGCAGGGGACACAAGTCACCCTGAGCCATGAAAAATCATTACAGTTGACTGTTCTGCAGCTGAAGTGACATTAAAGTTCAAAGGCTAGAGATACAATTATTTTTAGCCAGAGGTATAATGACTGGTGGAATTATTTTAGCATCAAGGGTTATGTGAACCTATCCATGTCTTCTAACCCTGGGGGCACAGTAGGCCAGGCAGTGTGTTTTGTCACATGATCTTTAGTTTGACTATCTGCTAGCCCCAGGGAACAGACCCCAGACGCTAACAGAAATCCTTTAGGGAAAACCTTTCAAAATTCATTCGCTGTCATCAGGTGGAAACAAGTAATATTCACATGCTAAAAGAAATGGAAGGGAAACGTTTTCATGCTTCTTTCAGCGTGATAATTTTTAATTTTGGCGGCGTATCAAATTGCAGCAATAACAGCAGCGAGCAGAGATGAAAGTTAACATCTGGTGCTGGTGTGGTGTCCAGAGAAATAGATGGATCGTGTTATTGTTTCTTAAGTCCCTCTAGGCCTGGAAGATTATATTTTTTATTTGAACCATTATCAGAGTCATTGTTATGACGATATCTACAGTATGAAGAAGCAAAGTTTTGCTAGGCTGAGAAGTCTCGACTTGGACAATTTCCTCCTCTGTCTTCAATAGTTACTGTTCATCCGACCTACAGTATAATAAAACGTGCACGTTGGCTTTCCAATGATGTAATTGCAGTGTAGCTCCACTTGTTTGAAATAGAAATGTTTTCATGGCATGAATTAGCGCTAAGCCCATAAATTGTCCGCAGTGTATCATCAATTGTCAGGCTAAATAAGTGGCTAGCGAACATGTGGATATAAATACATACGGTGACATGATTTATTGTCGGGCCAGACGGCTCACTTTGTTATTTTCCCTTCCAAGTCCTGATTGCTGCATCCTGAAGGCTATTTGGGTTGGGAAATGGTTGACTCGACAATTAGAGCGTTTGTGTTCGTTGTTAGACCACCAGCTGTTGCTGCTGTTTCATTCGCTAAGAAGGAGGGGGAACCCTCAACCACGGCCAACGTAGAGGTGAGGACCACAACTGTGGGATCACCACAGAGGTAGAAGACAGGCCATTTTATTTGGGAGTTTGAAGAGGCTGGGTGGGACAGTACTTTCTTGGCTAACCAAAACTATGCCTAGGGAAGCACGGCTTCCAAAGATAACTGTTGAAAAGACCTTTTTTTCTTTGAGAGGGAGAAAGGGGGTCTTTTGGCTCACGGAATGGAAAATAATAGACAAAAGTTGTTCTAAAAAGGAATGCCAATCAGTCATTCTGTCAGGATGCTAGAGCTACTTTTTTCCTACTGGCTAAAAGGAGGACTCAGCCTGACCATGGACCAGCCACAACCAAAATGTGCCATCATGTTTGAGACCAACTAAATGTGTGAAAGGCATAATGCTCTGCGCGAGGTGCACTAAATTTGTGTACTAATTAACACATCGACCACGACTCTGTGGTTTTCTGCCCTATGCCACGGCTCAAGCCAGTGTAATCGGTAAAAAAAAACCTTATTTTGAAGCGCCAGATCTCCTAAACAGGATGTGCGATGACGTCATGCTGTTTCTGGTGTCTTGACTAACCTGTCCTCTGACATCCGAGCAAAAAGTTCCGGGTCAAAAGTCAGGAAGTGACGTCTAGCAGCAGACGATCCACCCATGCGCCACAGCAACGACATTGGAGATCCCCAGAAAAGGCTTCTGAATGCATTGAATTGAATGGGTGCGAATGGGACAAAAAAAGTTGTGTCCCAAATGAGAGTCAGCAATGGGATCTTTATCAGACGATGCGCTGGGACTAATAGATGGATTAAAGAATGAAATCTACATTTTGTTGTGTTACGCGCCGTTGTTGTGACCGCTGTGCATAATTTCACGGTAAAATAACGACGACCGCGGGATCAGCGGTCTAGGAGTTAATAGTGGAGAAAGGACGTCATTGCAAGAGTCGAATTTGACAAAAATCACTGCTGCCATTCTCCTAGACTAGGGTCTAGACCTAGGGCTCCACTTTTGTCACAGGCTAAACCCTTTATCCCTTGCCTTTTTTACTATTTTGAAAAACCTTTTGGAATAGCTCAACATGCAAATCTATTAACTCGTTGTGAGCTTGGCCATTAAAAAAAAGAAAAATGTTTTTAAAAACAGTTTAAAAAGGCAAAGAAGTTGAGGGATAAGGGGTTTAGCGGTGACGAAAATCTAGGTCCTAGTGTGCTGTGTGAGATACTGTACGTACCGCTTTGGACTCAAACACATCATGGTACAGCCCCAGCACCAGCAGGAAATGCACAACTACGTAGATCTGTAAGGTCACTGGCCAGTTGGACTCATGGGGGATCTCCTTTCCAGTCACCTGAACAGGGGAAAAGGAGTACAGGTTTCTTTCAGGAATTTGTTGATTCATGTTTGAGTAATACCATATACTGTGGTCACAAGACTGCAAATGGCATGATTAATGAAATAGAAATGAAAATATAACCTTTCTAAGTATTCAGCATTTAGTTCATCATGGATAACGGACTTGTGACCTTTAAAGGTATAGTAAGTGATTTCACTTAATTCAAATATTGTTATTTATTTCTTCCTTTTTGCCTAAGGAGTTCCTCCCTGTCACTAGTTATCCCCTAGTTTGGGCTTTGGGATAAAAGTCTTTCGTCTAATCAGGATGAAAGGGGCCTTCCTCCAATCAGGAGCAAGTGGTGATGTGTTGGCATGTTGTATTTCCCCTCACTGTAGAGCATGTGCACATGCACATCATGCTACATGGGGGGACGGGAGTGTTTTCCAAATCACCCAAATCACTTATTATATCTTTAATCTTTAACTTCTGTTTTCTTCTGCTTTCTTCGCCCTTTTGTCTGTGTACACCACAGAACTCACCAAGCACAAATGCTACTCTGTTACCCATACCATATGTACACACTCTCAGTGCCATGTCCATTTGCATGATGCCAACATATTACAAACACATAAAAATATCAATCATTATGAATCTGCAATACACGAATAAATAAACAAATCAACATGATAGGAGAGATTCTTGTATTTTCCTTCAGGGTCTTTCCCAGGATCCTGGGTTACTAAACCACATGTGGGTTCCCCACATAACCCAAACCCCCGTAGGCATTCCAGCACACAGCTCTGCTTAGCCTCAAAAGCTGAAACACATTCAACCCTGTTTCCCTTTACTTACCCTTTCACTCCTCTCCCTTTCTCTTTCTTTCCTTCATAAACAGATATCAACACACGCCCTCTCTGAGACTACAATGGCAAGTCTTTCAAGATATTTCAGTCAGATTCCAGCTCCCTCCACATGCTCAGAATCACCCCGCTGAGTTGAAGGGGCAAATTTAATTGTAAAGGCAAAGGGGAGCTTTTGTATGTGCGTGACGTGCGTACACTTGTGTGTGTGTGTGTGTGTGTGTGTGTGTGTGTGTGTGTGTGTGTGTGTGTGTGTGTGTGTGTGTAGTAGCTAGATGTGCCACCATCAGTGCTATTTCAAAGCTAACCACTGGGGTACTCATTTAGAGCCTATATTTCACTCTGCTCACACAGAATACACATACTGTACACATGCAAAAGTAGCCACACCACCACAAACACATGCACTTGAAAAGATACAAAAGTCACACCAGTGCATGCATAGTCACACGGGACACACACACACGCACGCACACACACACACACACACACACACACACACACACACACACACACACACACACACACACACACACACACACGCACGCACGCGCACATGCACACGCTCACGCATAGGCACAGTCACAGTCACACACACACACACACACACACACACACACACACACACACACACACACACACACACACACACACACACACACACACACACACACACACACACACACACATGCCTTTTTGATCCCACAGACGGCATTTAAAGTCGGGTGAAAAAGAGCATATTGTGTTCCCTCTACAAAGGCTCACCAGATTTATTTGTCATGGTGGGTCCTTGTAAAAATGGTAGAATATGTGAAACCGCTGAGTCATTTGGGTTGTGATTTGAATGTGTCAAAATGATAGGTTGGCGCCGGTTCTCATACCGAAATACACAAGTCTAGAGAAAGTGTTTTTAAGTTTGATTTATAATACTCTTTGTGCCAGTGACATGCACCAAACATAAGAGCACTACAAGCTGACCTGTCACTCACACACACATGCATGCACGCACACGCGCACGCACACACACACACACACACACACACACACACACACACACACACACACGCACACACACACACACACACACACACACACACACACACACAAACTTAGTGTATCACCAGTACATACAGAGTACAGACTACAGTGTAGTGTACAGTACAGTCCAGGGCACAGGGGTGTTTGCTGGGGTTCAGTGTCTTGCCCAAGGACACTTTGTACACAGGATTTCTCTGTATGGTGTACATACAGTACAGCACACAACTACAGTAAAGAGTTTAGTAAATTATGCCTGGAACAACAATGTACAGTGCAGTCCAATACAAGTACTGCAGTAATACTTTTTGCAATGGGTCCTATAGCGTCTACAGTATATACTGTTAGTACTCGGGTTTGAGCCCCGGTCCAGACTTTGCTGCATCACTCCCCGTCCCCATCTCTCTCCACCTAGAGCCCAGAAATATCTTACAAAAAATAATAAAGTATTTACTTACTTTGGGGACCTCTTTGTGATCTCCCAGTCGCTGTTTACCAGGTGACCAGCTTGGCCCCTTGAGGAACGTTGACACCTTATGGATGATTGTGTCATACTTCAAGGACCTTTTCCACAGATAGTGATAGTAGGCGAACTGAAAATTTAAATATGAAAAGTATTTATTTAGACATAAAAAATAAAGCATAGTGTAGTATCTGACAAAATATAAATCGATGGTTTTCCGCTCTGTTCTCAGCATTATGTGTTGGAATTCTCTATTTTTGTCCATGGGATGTGAAAAAGTAATTGTTTCTATGAAAACAGATTAAAAACCTGAGTGCTACGCAACACAATGCTGCATTTATCATTTCATATGATTCATGATTAATGATTGTTTCCTTAATTAATTCTGAGTGGAAATGTTTTTGGCATTCGTGGGTAGGGGGGGCATAACTCATACTGTACTATGACAAGGGTGAGGGCAGCGAAAAAATAATCAAACATCCACCTCCTGGCATTTCATTTTATTGGCCTCCTTAACCTCAGCTGGGCAGTTTGTTTAAAGTAGAGTAATAATGTTATGGTTACAAAATGGTTGGTCCACCAGCAGGGGAAACATGAGCTGACGCCTCATCTATCGCTGCTCACAGGTGTTTACACTCAGTGCGGTACAGGGGGATGGAGGCTAGCTGCTTGACCAGTGGCAGTGATGTCACCGTCGTGGGAAGTTGGGAAACTAACCTGAACATTTAGGATTTCAAAGGTTCTGATGGGAAACACCAGGCCATACACCACTTTGTCCGTCTCTGGAGCAAAAGTACCTGAGGAAGACAGTGATATTGTGTGAGCGAACCTGGCAGGTGTTGCACATGAAACACAATGCTTTAACAAATGCTCTAATGCTCTAACGCAGTGGTTTTCAACCTTTTTGATACCAGGGAGTAGGGACCAATATTTATTTAGCATTTGAGCCATGGCCCACCATTTGATGACATTTTAGCCTCACAGACCCGAAAACTGAAGATTTCATTTGTTTTTGTCCACAATTCCAGACTGGATTCGGGAAACAAAACAGGCAAACATACAGATCAAAAACCATTAGTCTGACCATTAATCTTCTACATTCTCTAGTTGTGTAGGCTTGGGGTAATTCAGATGGTGAATATTTTAATTATTCTCAAAGAGTTACACCTGGTTAACTAACTTTCCATCATTTAGCCTGGGGACCACCTGGAACTCTCTCCAGGACCACTTGTGGTCCCGGAACACTGGTTGAAAACCACTGTTCTAACAAAACAAAAAGAAAATAACAGGCATGTTTATGATTACATTTGCAGCAGACTTACTGAGCACAGTATGTGTGTTATTTGCATTTCTAACTGATAAAAGGCCAGCATATTAGACTATAAACATTCTTACCGAACAATCTGTCCCATATGATCAGAGCTCCCCCGTAGTTCTTGTCAATGCAGTACAGGTTCCGCCCTGTGATGCAATGTTATAGTCAAATTTAATTAACATTAGTCTTCAGTCAAACTGAACAAAAATTAATGTACTTAAATGGAAATATATTGAATGAATTAGAAGGCATCTTACCATGGTGTACTCTGTGGTGGCTGGGGGTGTTGAGGATGAACTCCAGAGGACCGATGGTTCCAATGACCTGCAGGCAACACAACAGCACTAAATCAGTGGTTCCTAAACTTTGCACAATTACAGAACATCCAAAAGGAACCTTGAGTGTCACTGGGCAGCATTAAATATTCAACATTAAATATACCCTTGACAGCTATTTATTTATTTTCTTTTTATTTATTTAAAATGTTCCTCCAAGTTCAATCATTGCTAATTCCCCCCATGTGTACTGTGATCCCTGACAACCTCCACTGTGAGCTGGGGGAGAAGGATGAAAACAACTGCGCGCCTCCCCCAATACACAATTCCTTCCTTCTTTTCACCTGACAGTGAGAGACGCTTACAGTATCTCAAGTACTGATGGACATGACCAACCAGTAGGAGTTGTTAGTGCAGCAACCAAGATAAAACCCTGCTGGCATCCCATTCGCAAACATATTCTTTGTTGGAGTGCTCAGATACACTGCACTTTTTAAAAGGTAAACTTTTAAAAGAGGCAACTTTCTAGACAAAAATCAAAATAAATAATAATTATAACTATATTTTTGCCCTTTACATTTCTTCTACTTTGATGCTGCAGCTGTTTCCCTGCAGACAGACACTTGCTTCGTCCTGCAGTCGGCCCAGAACTTTGTTGCTGTCAACAAATCATGAAAACAAAACATTCGTCGGTCTCAGGACAGGCGTAGCTAATGTGTGAGGGGGAAGGGGGTTGTGTGGGGGTGAGACAGCGTTTTAGCCAATCAGCACAGCGGTCTCCAGCAGTTTTATAATGAGCCAATAGAGTGGAGGTGAAGTTAGTTAGACTCTGTTTTTAAACAATTCTGTTAACAAACAGTGTTTGTACACAATAAAGCCTCTATTACCTTTAAGTGTGGTTTTTTCCCAATGAAAGACAAATTGTAGTCATTTATTACCATTATTTTTTATAGGTAGAAATGCACATCACATCAGTCATCAAACATAAAATGGGAGGCAGATTTGGATTGCACATATGATGATGTGGATTGGGAATTCATGTTAGAGAGGACTCAGAGGGTTCTGATCTCCACCAAAAGCAATTTAATATTTTTTGTAGAACTTACTTTACCCCGCTCAGGTTACACAAGATTGATAGGAGTACCGGAATTTCCCCTACGTACCCAAGATAACAGAGGGGGATAATGTTATGGATCTGCCCACTTCTTGATCTTATTGATTATTGAAAGTTTGTTATATCAACTGTCTCTGATATTGTTGAGGGTGATTTATCACCTGATCCAAGAATCTGGTTATTAAGTGATGTCAACCTGATCTATATCAATTCAGAATACTTTGTGCTACTTGCCAGTACTGCGACAAAGAAGATCATTTAGCCAGTTGGAAATCTGTAACTTCACCTTCCCAGAGGCACTGGCTGAATGAACTCTCATCTTACTGTACTCCAGAGAAAAAAATGTATAATGTAAAGAGAAAGCCTTCTACCTTTGATAAGATATGGGGTAGGTTCTTTGAAGTCTTGCCTTCAATATCTCCTGTGGGTTAATGTTCTGATCTAAACCTTTGTTGTTGAACGGTGCTAAGGTCAATATATAGTGGTGCTATAAGAGCTGCCTAGTTTAGCTTTCTGGGGTCAGAGTGTGGGTGTTTTTTTTGCTGTTGTTACTTGCATGAGTGGAGCCGACGCAAGTTAAGATCAGTAGGTGGTCGGTGTTCCTCGGGCACTTCGATTGGCCGGTTTGGGGGATGACGTAATTGAGACCTCGGATAGAGACTTTCCGCGGAAGGTCTCATGTTTGGCAAATTTGGGAGATGAAGAAAAGTGACATAATTACGAGGCGTTCATGACTAATGTTGTGGGTATTTGGTACGTTCATTTAGCTGATAATGGTTACATCAAATTACATTCTTTTGCAAAAAAACACATGCACTCATGGTCTTAAAATATGTATGCCCTCCTGCAGTATGCAAGAGGGCACATGCAACTGAGTCCATTTTGGTCTTGGATATACTCATATAGCATAGTTCAACTGAAGAGAAAATGACTTAACTTGTAAATCACACGCGCGCACAAATGCATGCACATACTGTGTGTGTACATGCGCCCCGCGTACTAGAATCGCTAGAGATCTCATCACATGGAGCCTATATTTCAGACAGATCAGGTTTCCCTTTGGGTGTGACTTTTACAGAGATTTTGATGTTTTGAGTCGACAAGACAGACCTCTCAATCTGGGGAAATGTGCACGGCTGGACAGAATTTCTCAGTGAGTCATTATTTCCATGTAATGACTGCGTCTGGCAAGTGAGCTCTGAGAGTTTTATCTTGAATGAAAAAGGTCTCCACCACTTCACTCCAGCCTCTGTGGCTGGAACGCCAAACGGTGTGGGACTGGTGTGCCAATAAATTACATTACATCAAAAAAAAGTCCATAAAGGAGGCATAAATTACATCCTTTCAAAAAATCGTGACTGTTATGACTGTTTTCGCTAATAGCGTACTAAAAGATGGAAGGTGTTCCAAATCCCTTCATTTCCACTAACGATCCAGGGGATTGTAAAAGTGATACTCCCAGTCACTTTAAAGGGCGGGAGAGTGGTTGTGCTTCTGTTTGGAATATTTCATAAAATCTCATTATTTTTTATTAAATACAGGTTCCATTGCAGTCTTGGGTCTATAAAGGCCAGCTTTAGTAGTCCATGCAATAACAACATGGGGAGGAGAGTGAGATAGCTAGACTAAAGCCCAATGTATACTCAGCCACAGTATCTTTTTGACCACGCATAAGTGTACGAATGAGGTGCTAATATTTTAGAAATACCCGTATTGTCCCGAATATAAGACGACCCAGATATAAGACGACCCCCATTTTTCAAGAATCATTTACAGAAAAAGAACATTGAATGTCAAATAGTATGGCGCCGAATATAAGACGACTTCCGGTTTTATGATAATTCCATTGGGAAAAAATCATAGTCTTATATTCAGGCCAATAGGGTAATTCAACAATACAAATTACGTTAGTTTTGTGGATTAATTTACTTTTTACTGCGTGGCCCCAGGGGCCCCCACAAAATGACCGGAACTACTTAATATTGACCAAAACCAGAGCAGAACTCCCACCACGGGACTCTGGCAATCAATTAGTACAGTTGAAACCACTATATTAATGGACAGCATTTCATACAACTTAAGTTAAAAAAATCCCTTTAAAGGTTTACTGTATTTGTTGCTTTTCAATAGCTGACTCAAACGTTGATTTGTTTTGGCACGCCACAACTTCTCTTGCAGGACTGCTGCAATCAGGAAATGTGTTTTTGAGGTTAATGTTTCCCCCAGGGGCAGCTATAGGCCTACAACCTACAGCCAAGCTTCACTTTAAAAAAATCACTTCAAACTTCCATGACATCTCAAAAATATTTTGGCCGTCTTAAACTTTTCAATAATCTCCTGGGGGCCTTTCGCCCAAACACTGAAAACATCATCACAGATTTGAATCTTGGGCCAAGGCTGTGTTTACCTCTGTGTGGATCCAGAATTGGTAGAGCAGGTTGAATTGGATGTGGACAGCGAAGACAGATGGAGGCACAGCTAGAGCCAGAGGCAGATAGAAGATCTAAGAAGAGCACAAGATCATTGTTAATCCAATCAAACACTATTTATGAAGGACAGACGACCATCTTCTGCTGTTATTGGTTTTTAAATAATACAAAAATAAAAGACCAATAAAACACACAGCTAATTAAAATACTGTATGTGGAATTCTCAAAGTGTCTTAATTAAAAGCCCTGTAAAAGTAAAGGCCCAGGCTTGACCTATTTTCAACAGAATATCATTCTCAATAAATAACATGAAAACGTGAAAATTTTAATTATATGATATTTTCACCAGGATCCTGGCCTATATTCTAGGATTAAAATAAGATATCTTAAAAAACATCTCTGTGGGGAAAATGAATGGCCTTTTTGAGTGGCCACTGCTATGTCATATTTCCAAGTACCCAGTGTACTGGCACTGGCACTTTGACTTTGAAATACAGTGCCAGCTAATCTTTGTCCCCAATGCCTTTCTCTTTGTACTTTTCCCCTCCTCATTTCTACTTCATTTCCCTGTACTGGGAGCCAAACATTAGTCAATCCTACCAAAAGCCTGACATACGTGGTTTGTGTAAACAAACATTGGCTTGTTATTGGCTGATGACCCTGTAATGATCACTTTTCTGCTCTCAATGAAATGATATATGATGATAAGAGCACACCCTCACTTCACACGTTATTTTTTTTTTAAATTCCGCTTCATTTCCTGGATACCGCCTTTGTAATCCCCTTGCCAGATTTGCATATGCAGATTTCTGTCTTGAAACGCCTATAGTGTAGTAGATGCTGTGTGAACACAGTCATTAAAGGCCATTGACAGTGGATGGAATTTACATCATGCATAATAATCAGTATGCCAAATTTAAATTTGCCATGTATGCCAGTGAGAACACTTGGCCGAAAAGGGACCTGTGAAGTACGATGGTTAGACCGCTCTTAACTTCACACCGGTGTGATTTTTTCTCTATGATTTGTTCACCTGAACCCTTCCTTTCTCTTCTTGCCACCTTTGTTTGCATACCAATTGACTGACTACTCTGTGTGTACTGATCCCCCGCAAATAAACACTGTTTTTGATTAAGAGATACAGAGTCCCCTTGCCTGCCTGTAACCTCCGCCAGCCGTTACAGTTTGGTGCGGAACGCTTACCCATGATGAAAGCTGCTGGGTGAGAGACTGTCTGAGAGCAGTGGGGAGGTTGAAGTACTCTGAACTGTGGTGCACCTGGTGGGCTGCCCACAGGACGGCCACCTCTGAGAAACACACACACGCACGCGCACACACGCGCGCACGCACACACACACACACACACACACACACACACACACACACACACACACACACACACACACACACACACACACACACACACAAAGTAAGAGAAATAGAAAAAAAAAGTTACAACTTAAATCACCATAGTCCCAAGTGCCCAAAGAAAACTTTAAATTCATGAGGCTATCATCTATGAGTAATACATACAGTCTCTCATTAAGAGCAAACAGCAGGCACACAACTTTCCACACAATCGTTCAAGCACTTGCTCCATAGCGTACATCCAGCTGCCTCTGCATCAGCACGACAAGTGATTTATCTCTGAAAAAAAAAAAAAAAAAAAAATCAAGCCCCCGGATGAGTAACCAGACACCTCCATCCCCAGAAGGAGTCATTGTGGTCCTGCTCTTACAGCCATGATGAAAAGCTAACACTTAAGCCAGTTACAGCATACTTCGTTATACAGCAGTGTTCCGCACCAAACAGTAGACAATCTACAAACTCATGACGCGGCACATTGCGGCATGTCGAGAGATTGTATATCGGCTGTAGTCAGTGTGGGGCACCATCATACGACAGGGTATAAATTAGGCATTAGCCTGGCTGGCCTTGGTGGTTTGGGGGGAGAGAGACGACGACACACTAGGCTATTATGACAGCAGGGGTATAAGGGCTGCAGCTGGTTAAAGTCCAGCCTGAGCTCCCAGTGCTCCAGTTTACATTCCTCCACTGTGTTGTGATACTTGCTACATTAATACCGGTGTTACACTTCATTTTAACATTCAAAAGGAACATGCTTGTTAAGTTTCACTGGATCTCCGGACCCCCTTTCCGGACCACCCTGTCTGGCGTGTGCGTTTTGGCACCTACCAGACACGTTGGCTCCTTTGGCCATACATGAGAGGGCAGTAACCTTCAAATATTGCGGGACCGCAAAGACTCATAATAGGCTATCTATAGTAATGTATATATTTCAATAAAAGCAAGTTGAAGTTTATTAAATTGGGTTAAAGTTCCGTCAAACAGCCTTGATGTGTGATTACGCCATGGACAATAATAACATAATTTAACCCATGTAAAATGTACTACTGTAGATAGTATACCAAGCCATGGGATCAAAATTCTGGGGTTTAGTAGATGAAAGGAAGTGCAGTAATGTCATGGCCTGAAGCACATGCACAAAGACATGCACACATGCACGCACTCTCTCTCTCTCTCTGGGATAACTCCATACTATTTTTGAAAGATCATTCAAAGACATGTCTTGCGAACGATACATATGCCTCTTTTCACTGTTTAATAAACTTGTGAATTCTATTGAGACCGGCTACCATAAAACCCAATGGGTCGAGGCCACGCCACCTGAACAAACACCCGACAAAGAAAGTGGGTTTGGAGGTGTGCGTATTACGTGCCTGTGAAGAGAGCGGCGTTGCAGTCTGACCATAATTATAACAGCCGTCAGCCAGCAGAGCATGCTCAACCATTTCCAATCAAGGAGCCTTGCGAGGACGTGGAATTTGTCAAGCCCTGGATACAGCAGGGAGCGGAGGGGGGCTATTAGCTCCTAGAGAAAAGTAACGTTCCTGACCAATGCTCCACACCTCACTTATTTCTTAGGTTATTGCTGTATTTCAGCTGGTGTGAGAGAGTAAATGTCACATGGAATATTTTCAACGGTGGCAATTAATATGGTGTCAAACAGTGTACTTTGGAGTGAAGTGAAATGTGTGCAATAAGGGCTGACTTTATTTCAAAATGAATTTGCCCTCAACACCACTGACAGAAGCCTGCTGTTCATACATGAACATGGAAGCTGGGTAATAAATGTTGTCGCTGTTTCATTCATTTATCAGCACTTTTCATCCTTGCACTTTCAATTAATTGCACTAAATTGCATTGTAATATACAAAATGTGCAAAATAAACCAAAATATATATTGCAAAGAAAAGAAATGGGCTGAGTTGAGACAAGGACGATTTTGAATGAAAAATAGAACTGAGTTAGTAGTTAGAAAGTTATCGATGACAAACGTAATAACAGATACCAAGAAACTATGTTCTATAAATGGTGCTATACATTTTACACACTTTATTCTGTTATCAAGTTGAAGTGGGTTTCTTTGAAAGAAACTCTCTTTCTCAGTTACATACAGTAGATATAGATACAGAGAGAGAGAGTATAATCTAGCCTTTGTTTAATTCCAACAGCCTGAATCATTTCTTCTTTTCTTTTTCTTTTTTTTCAGCCCAATTCACTGGACTCCTGCATGGCTGGGGCGGGGGTGGGGAAAAGATTGATGCTCGTTGTCATTGATAGGAAGTAGGAACCGCTAGGCTTCACTGCAAGCCCATGTCCTCATCTCTGTGCTCGGCAGGACACTGCATAGTTTGGCAAGGCCTATTCAGGAGGGAAGCCCCGTTAATGATGAGAACCAATGCCACAGAGCCCACTTTCCCAACAAGAGCAGAAGGCACTGAGGACCACGCGTACATATGGTCTGGCCTCTAGTGTGGTCAATCTGCGATTGATTTCTCAGGAAAATGGGGACAATAATGCCAATGTTAATCTTGATAGCTTGAACAGTCATGTCACATACCGACAGACGCTGACGTAAGCAAGCTGATGTAACACTACATGATCTTGAATGAAGATCTTCAATCAACTAATGTATGCCTGCTATAATTCATAATTAGTCATGGTCATGTGATATGCTAGAGAGAAATCATGTGAGAGTTAGTGTTTAAAGATGGAGTGCCGTGAATTTTTTCTACCCTAAAACATGATCATCAGGTATTAATGTTATATGAAAAGTAAGATTTTTTCCCCAAAAGTGTACAGTGTTTGTTAAACTGTCATTTTTATGATTCCACCCTACCAGTTCATTAAGTATGCCTGGTTTGCCTGGTGGGTGGTGATGGGTGGAGATCCACCTGAACTGAAGCCACACCCACAGCTTTAGTTGCATGATAAAGGGGGAGGAGTTAGGGGAGGGGCTGAACACGTGATGTCACTATAGTGAAGTTTTTTTCATTGGCATGTTTGACTGGAAAGGTTCAGCCCCCAGGAAGAAATCCTAAATACAAAGGGAAGACATCATTGCACATAAAAACACACACCAAGGGGTCTATTTACATACTGCCACCTCTTAAACATGTACAAAATTGGAAAAAATACAAAAATCACGGCACCCCCACTTTAACTGTTTAACAGTCCATGCTGAAACCTGCCAAACACAGTGCTTACATAACACATGTCATATAATTACAACAACGTCTTATTGAACACCATGAATTGAAGTGCGATGGGAACCAGTGATAAGTGGCAATGGCTATATTATCAAGAAAATTCACTATTGCATAACAGTGTCAATAAACAACTATCAGTGGTAAACACACACACACGCACGCATGCACACGCGCACACGGATGTAAATAGAAAGCTGGACGACTCTCTTTAACCACTCAACTCTTTCAAATACCTGCCTTATGAAACCGTTTTATAGTGCTATCAATCAAACGTTACAAATCAGCACCCTCCGTGACACAAACCCCTGGCATTAACAGCACGGTCCCCGTTGTGAGTGGTGGGCTGCCATGTCAGTCATGTGGGTAATGGGCTGTGGACAGGTTTCCAGTGTTTGGATTGGAGGGTGCTTGGATGGGGTGCCAACCTAAACACGACGGGGGCCGGGCTGTGCGGGGCTGTGCTCTCGCTGGGCCGGCTCCCCTCCGCCACTGCTGTGCTTCATGCTGTCCGCACGGCTCAGTCACACGCAGTAAACCAAACACACTGTAATCCCGGTCAGGCCCACTTACAGCACTCGCTAAACAGTGTGTTAAAAGCTGCACGGGTGAGGTAAAGCACCTATTCAAATATTAATTCCATTTCATGTCATTTTAACATGGGTCTCTATTCAATTCTTCACAGGTATAAAGATGCTTATACGACGGACAAAGCCAACTGGTTTGTGACAAATCATGACAACAAACACACACTTTTTTGGGCCGATCCCATACCCCTCTACTCCAGTGAGTCATGTGTCAGCTGCTTCCAGATGCAATAGGAAAAATGCCTTAAAATAATTATAAAATAAATCACTAAATAAGTATCTAAATAAATGAATAATATTTTATTAGATGAGAATTTGTTAAAATTTTGATAATCTGTAATTTTATTCTATTTAATATTCTACGGCTGCAACTAACGAGTAGAATCATCGCCAATTATTTAACCGATTCATCGATTCATCGGATTACGACTCTTATTTACACTCAACAAAAATATAAACGCAACACTTTTGTTTTTGCTCCCATTTTTCATGAGATGGACAAATCTGTCTAAATGTGTGATAGTGAGCACTTCTGCTTTGCTGAGATAATCCATCCCACCCACAGGTGTGACTGTCCACAATAAAAAGCCACCCTGAAATGTGCATTTCTTTTTGCTTTATTTGGGGTCTGGGGACTGAGTACATCAGTCAGTATCTGGTGTGACTAGTGCAACACATCTTCTTCGCATAGAGTTCATCAGATTGTCAATTGTGGCCTGTGGAATGTTGGTCCACTCCTCTTCAATGGCTGTGTGAAGTTTCTGGATATTAGTGGGAACTGTCGAAATGGTAATAACACATTATTACCATTTCGACAGTGTGTACCAGTTCCCACTAATATCCAGCAACATTCCACAGGCCACAATTGACAATCTGATAAACTCTATGCGAAGAAGATGTGTTGCACTGCATGAGGCAAATGGTGTTCACACCAGATACTGACTGGTTCGGAATCCCCAGACCCCAAATAAAGCAAAAAGAAATGCACATTTCAGGATGGCCTTTTATTGTGGACAGTCTAAGGCACACCTGTGCACTAACCATGATGTCACATCTGCATCTTTATGTAGTAGTGAGGTGGGATGGATTAAAGCAGAAGGGGAATTCCCCCCATTTTTATGGTTGAAACACAACTTGATGATGTCATCAAGTTGTGTTTCACCATGTTAATGTTTTTTTCAGACCTCCATTTCTAGGAAACACAACTTTTTTTTATCATGTCCACACAGCATCTCTAAGGTACATTCATTAATGACATAAAATGTTGAAAATTGTTGGAATTTGTTACATTTAACACTGGAAAAACTGTGGCTTACGGGTAAAAACATCTTAAAAAAACTAAATTAGTTGACAACTAATAGAATTATCAATTTGATTATGAATCATTGATTAATCGGTGCAGCCCTACAATATTCAAAACCATACACTGGTAGCTTGTGTTTAGGGACTAGGAGGATGTCCCCATGTCCATTCACAGGACTCCTCCAATCAGACTGTGTCATCACTCAGCAGTTGTCAGCAGTGGAAATTGCTTTGTCTGTCAACATGGGGGAAGTGTCGGTCCCTGCGAGGCTGCCAGAGCACATGAGGGCAGCAGACATGCTGCTGAGCTCAGCAGCCTGCTGGTGTCGCTCAGATACTCCTTATCAGCACTTGACTCGACTCCTCACTTTGTCAAGCCGTAGTCCAGTCAGTGTACACTACAAGCTGTGGCCTGAACTCACACAGACGGAGATACAGACGGACGTGCACAGGTGCGGATAATAGCCTCCAAGTTTGAGTGCATACATACATTCTAAAATCCCACCAACTGCATACACACAGAACCGCAGGGACGCACACACGTAACGTACACAAGGCAGCGTGTGCAAGAGCACGGTGACCCTATAGGCCACTGTTGATGTTATCTCTGGATCCCCTGAAGTGCTTTGTGGGTCTCTCGTCGTTGTGCAGAGATGGTGAGCCCCCACATCCCCTCCAACAGGCGGCATTGTGGGGATTATCTCCTAACTTGTGCCGGATCAGGAACATGCAGTCAGGGCAAAGATTTATGGAGACGTGGCCTCCCGGGGGGAGGTTAACCCCCCGCCCTGCCACACAGACAGGAGGAGCTCCTCTTTTTAAACAATAACATCCACATCAGCAGTGATCTCCTCCAGGGATCGCTCACGGAGAGGAGGGGAGAAGAGAGGAGTACTGAGCACATCTGTTTGTCTTAACAACTGTCTGCACGGCTGAAGGAGTGGGAGGGGGTGTGGAGTGGACGCTGGCCAAACAGATGCTACAGAGAGAGGACTGGTGCACGGATAAGGATGGGCGAGATCGGATATATGCATGAGTATGAAACACATGCTTTAGGTAAATATGACAACAGTAGACACACAAAGTTCAGGCGATATTCAATGTCCTTCTATTTTGTCATAAGGAGGACGGGAAGATATTTCAACACTTCCAGCTGACTAAACAATGCATTTTGATAATATGCTTTACGTTGGCTGATGTAAACTATCCAGTGTGAGCTCTGGAGACACAGCACTTGTTTGAGTCTGTGTCCGGACCTTCTCCTTACCTACAGTCATTGATTGATCTACACACCCACTCCCAACCTGGTCCCCATGTATGGGGAACATGGAGAGAGCAATGGACTTGAACTCATGCTTCATTTATACAACGTACAGTACGAGTGCCCAAGTGGCTCCTTTGCACCAGACAGGTTACAGTTTTCCTGGTTGAATGTAGCGTGTGGAAGGAACACGTTATTCCAACCATTTCCTTTCCCCTCCATCAGGTGCCCTGGCTGGCCACGGGGAGGTAATTTAGAGGCCAGGCATGTAAAGGCATGTTTTTGAGGGTATCTAGTGGGACACAGGGAGAATGTGCAAAATCCACATACCGGTAGAAAGGCCCTTTCACCATCCCCACTGGTATGAGTACTGATGACGCGGAGGGACCCACACCACCCACAATGGGAATCAAACCCAGGACCTTCTAGCTGTGAGGCAACAGCACTACCACTGTTCCACTGTGCCCGCAAACTGTGACCTACAGTATGATCCAGCATCTGTTGAAACAGCCCTCTTGTGGATGATACTCTTGTGAAACTCTTGACACGCAGTCAGAGTTTCACATGTCACCCCACAATACAACTACCACACTGTACAATATGCATGATGCACACACAAACACACATGCGCACACACAATATACTTAAAAAGTATTTAAAATTGAGGAGTCATTTATTTTTTCCATTCATATCTAATCTGAATGTTGAAGTTCAAGGCACTTGAGGCCTTTACTCTTTCCATTCAAGAGATAAGAACAGGCTGTTACTGATTTTACTGTACTTCATTCAAATTTTAACTGTGTGTTCTGTGGTCAGTTACAATAAGACAAAACTGACAAACTTGACCTTGATAAGACACATGCATGGCCGGTTAAGACCTGTTGCTTCCAAGCACGGTTAGGTTAATGTTTGGAGTAGGGTGTAAGACTATTAGTGCAATAAGCACCCAATGTGGCTGAAGGTCTTACAGTTTCTATGATTTTGAATGATTCATCATCTTTGAAAACTACAACTGACACTTCTGAAGTGGCTACACCCACACTAGACGCACAACCTACACAATATGACGTAAGCAAGCTCTCTTCTGACGGCATATGACTAAACAGTGCCATTTTAATTAGTGACCACGCACATCATTTCCTATTACAGTAACAAATCACACTGCAAGAGTAGCATTTGATAAGGCCGTAAACAAGCCTCAGTATGACCGGTGACTCGGATGCATGTTAGCCACGGCAGTACCGTACAACAGCAGAGAATGTGGTGAGACAGCTTCAGCATAATTCCATTACCTCACATATAATCAATGTACAGGACTACGGACTGGCTGATTAATGGCTTTGGGCCTGAACGGCTAGATATAGAAGTCCTTTAAAGAGCAGAGCTGCTATTAGTGGGACTTGTGATACGAGGTTAGAATAAACAGAATCACCAGGGCTGTCAACAACATGGCCACACCAGAAACGTCCACCTCTGACTTACCCAAAACCATCTGGCTGCAGCCTGTTTAGAATAGAATTGTTTGGAACATATATATAGACTAGTCTATTTGTTGAAAAGGCTGGTGTTTGGTGGTGAAACCTATCAGCAACAACATTTGGGCCCGAATCTTCTTTTTCTATACAGGTACATGGAGGTGTAACTACTCACTTCCAGGGTTATTTATTTACGAAAGGTACTGTAAATAAAGCTTGCGCTTCCATTCTCTGTGTGTGTGTGTGTGTGTGTGTGTGTGTGTGTGTGTGTGTGTGTGTGTGTGTGTGTGTGTGTGTGTGTGTGTGTGTGTGTGTGTGTGTGTGTGTGTGTGTGTGTCTTTGTCTGTTGATTAGCAATGTGAACCGAGACGACCAACCATGTGTCCCGCACAATGATTTTCCGAGAACTGAAAAATCACAAATATCTATGAAAAAGAGGTGTGTGCGGAAGATTGTATTCGTTGGGTTCTCTGATTTCGCAACCCACATCATCAGTTTCAAGGATTAGTGAAGCAGGCAAGCAGCACATCACATGTCGCCCTCTAAAACAGCATACATGTCTAATTGGTTGACCCCACCCATCGGCTTAGCATTAGTGCCGCATAGCAGCACTATACCTGTTTGGGCATATGACATATCCAATTATGACATAACCCGCCCTTCAGTCTCCCCCTTTTGTTTCCATCTCTCCTCCATTTACAGTACATAATCTGTGTCCCCTATAGAAAAGACCCTAATGCAATGCTCAGCCAATCGCAGCACATAACAACACACCTTCCAGATAATCACAGCGTGCAAATACATGCAGATGCATTCCATTCTCAGATATAGCCGAGTATGATGTGCACTATGTAAGGCATAACACCCAACGAACCTGCACCTTGGTCAGTTATTAGTAAACAACTCACCACTCGTTGTGTGTTATCCCGCTTATTACATGACTTAATACATTAATAAATAACTAATAATTGACAAAATAGTACATAGCAATGCTGCTTTTATTTATCTGCTGTTGTGTGGTTACGTTCGACCAGGCTAGGAGGTCCATTGTTGAACGGAGCGTTCCGTTGTTGTGACAAACGTGACATACTGTATGTGACCGCTCATGTGACCAGAACACTGACTTCTGATTGGAGCATTCATTCAAGCCATGTAATAAGAACATATATGTCTACCGATATAGCATAAGGTGACTGTGAATTAAGATTCAGTGAAGAGCGCTTTTGACCAACATTTAGTTAGTACAGGATTACAGGTACAGCTTAATCTTAGCACTATATTGCGCAGACGTTCAGAACTGAGTCGAAAGTACTGAACCACCTGCGCACTAGGCTGCATTGTCTTTAAATCTGATTTTACTGCAAAGACAGAAGAGGCTGCGAGAGGAAGGAAAGATGGCATCAGAAGATGTGACTGACCGCTGTTTCAAAGCACTTTCCATTCAATTTGGAGGGAAGAGTCCTTTCAAGTGGAAGACATGAGGAGGAAAGTATGAAAAAAAGGGGCCATAAAATGGTTTAAATTGAAAATGGTATTTTACAGTGCAGCTAATAAGGGTTCATATTTCCCAATGGAGGATGTCACTAGCACATTTTGTGCGGCTTTCTATTGTGATTTTCTCATTTTTATGAAATATTGAGAGTTATAGTTCATATGTTTTGATACAATAGGATTATGGATGCATTTTTCCCATGGTCCATTGTAGCAGAAATCTGGTTAGATTGTAAATTTGTCCTTTGCGATGAAAGCGCAATAACTTGGACCTTGTAAAACAAGGACTGAGTCCCAACAGAATGATGGACTTTAATTGTACTCTTTTATGTTCAAGGATATTACTGTACATAACCAAAACATGTCCTCAACCCGCTTGCCTTTGGCTATTCAAATAAAATGGCTCTGAAATACAATGGCGTGGTCATGCCTTACTGTACCTTGAAATGAGGCAGAGGTCAAAACCTGGTTGACTGAGATGACCTCACCTGACCAAAGTGAGAACTGTAATCTGTGCCAACCCTATAACCTGTGGTCAGAAAGGGCTGGCTCCCTGGAGTAACAAGGGAAAAGCTTATATCCTCAGCAAGCACTGCGGTCACCCAGCACCAGACAATTATCTATGACCCCACAATGTTCCATAATAACAACCCAAACGCTTGGAGGAGGAAATGAAAGTAAGTGGAACATTTTTTTGAGACGTAAAAATACCACACTAAAAAATACAGGAACTCCAACCATACAAAGCGAGCAGATATGTTATATAAACCATTCCTTCATCCTCTCAAACATGAGATTATGAATAAGAGACGATTACAATTACTTGCCAAATTTGCCATGGTACAAAAGAAGGAAAAAGAAGAAGAAGAAAAAAGAAAGGTTAGATGGAAGAAGGAGATGTAAATACAGACATTCTATCTACAGTATATGTCCAGCAACCTATTGCATTGTGATACACACACTTAGCACATAGCAAGGTTATGCGTTGTAAATCAATCCTGTTGAGCATCAATAAACACTTAAACACACTTAACATGGATTCACATATTGCCTGTCACGATAATGATAGTCAGGAAGTTTGTTTATGTGTTTTATGACCAGAGAAAGGACAGCTTTTGAGCGATGACCTCTCAGACAAGACTGGCAGAGTCGAGGGTAATGTGGGCCATTTCCTGTCACACAATACGTTTGGCCAGGAACCTTTAAAAACACGGCTAAGTTCTGCTGACCCAAAATCAAATATCAATACAGTGGCAGCACGTTGAACCATTTGATATACGTATAACCCATGACACACATAAGCACCGATCCAACATGCAAACAATGTGGCATGCCAAATGTCTGGCACGCTGATCAACAATCCAAAGCAGGGTTCAAATGCATACAAGAAGAGGCAGAAGGCAGAAGTTACTGGTGTACTTCTACTACTGGTGTAGATTTAAAACTAGTACTGTGACAGCAGTGCAGATATACAGTCTCCAGGACTCTTTGGTGAAGGTCCAGGAACCTGGTGCTTTTGAGATACGACTATTTACAGCATGTTGCACTGAAAGCCCCATGTTGGACTACAGCACTCTGGAGACCACAGCCTCTCACATCTGCAATGTTCAGAACCAGCTGGACGTAACTCACAAATAATTGCTTCCTCCTCAACATCCAGCAAAACATGATGTGTACTATCTTCACAGTTCATGCCTGTGGGGACAGCAACTAAGTCAATGTTTCACTACCATTTATCATCAGCTCTTTGTAGTTTTTGTTATTTATTTTGTTAACCACTTAGGTCCTATATACACTTTGTCCTATGAAGAATGGTGAAAATAGCAGATCTACATGCTCAAAACACATTGTACACATGTAGCGGAGATTTTTACTTTAAAATCTATATAGACTCCAATCTATTTTTAATAATGATGACAATGTACAAACGTGAATAATAAAACATAAACATTCCCCAAGTGACATAAACAATATAAAATAAAAGAGAATGGCTGATCTGTGGATTTTAAGCCAGACGTCCTACCATGAGCAAAGCGGTGCACCCAGTAGTAGCAGAAATCCACTCCCAGGAAGGTGAACCACCATGTCCAGGCAGAGTCCCATGGTAGCTCCAATAGATGATAATGGTTCCATACATAGATGTAACTGCTCAGCTCAAGACCTCGCATCAGCAACCTGAGGAAGTTACAATATGTAAAATGTTACGTTTCACAATGTTTAACCGATTACTTATTTTACACATGTATAGTGTGTTATTCTGTTGCCTTTATCATATATTGCCTTTGCCAGGCCAACACCTGAGGCCAGAATGCAATGAGCACAACTGTATGCCAGGCAGAAATGTCTGCCTGTTTGTCAAGCTGCACTGACACCACCCACCACCAGAGGGTGCGGTTATACCAAAAGGCCAAATTACAGACAGACTTCAAATACACTGCTGGAGTGTGTTGTGTCTGTCTGTCACAATAATAAACACAGTGATGAGCTGCAGTCACTCCTACAGATTTCATCCAAACATCACAAAAAACGGCCATTATCTCTAGATCTCTAGATTTTTCATATTGCATTCAGATCCAAACTTTGCAAAATGACTCAAATCAGGAACACAGTGTGCGTTTGCCGTGAAACCTTGCAGCCATTTCCACTAGGCAGTTAATGGCTACCTCATTTTCAAATTGGCCTATTATAGCATTGATTCCTGTCATGTCTTCTTTGCTAGTGTGTTCTGTAGCTGTTTTATTGGGGATTTACCGCAGCAAAACAGTCAGTGTCCCCTAGAAATGTGCAAATATGGGGTCTCGGTCAGGCCTATGTATCCAGTATTATAATGTCATATTGAGGACATTAGGGTCCTACTCCTTGTACATGGGGAATATTTATTTATCCCTTTGTCTGTCTGTGTCTCTGTAGTCTGTCTGTCTTGTCCTGAGCAGGACAGGTCAGGTCATTGGTGACGGTAACACACTCAGTCTGAGGAACAGTTCTCAAAATACGCAAAGACACACACTGTAGCTGTAAGTTTACTATACAAACAGAATGTCATTTTTTCATTGGGACAAGTAGCATTCCAAGCTGCCCCATGTGACAACTCAAGCCAAACCCTACGCTAAAAGGATAATAGACAATTTGTTTTAATTCAAAGATAAGAGGATCTATGAGTGAAACTTGCAATAAATTACATGAATCAAAGGATCTTTTATCAGAATCCTAATGGTCACAGTCGTTTTATGTCCATCCCATGGATAAACTCTTATGCTACTGTACGCGCTTTCAATTTCATAGCCAGTCATAAGTTCAAGAGCTTTCTATAGCCATACATTATATTTAAAATGTAGGCGCTTTTCTGAATTCTTGGAATGCTTCCTACATCGGCTCTGCTTTTACAGACAATGAGGTTTTAAGTGAGTGATTACGTACTGTACCTGTGCACAACGTCAGAAATCAACCCCACCAGAGTCGCAAACATTTTAATAGGCTCAAAAGTCAAAACACACGCGCACACACACACACACACACACACACACACACACACACACACACACACACACACACACACACACACACACACACACACACACTTCATCATGTTGATATGTATGATGATGATGAATTCACTAACTTATATAATTTGCCATTGACTTGGCCTGAAGGTCTATTCCATAAAAAAGTAAAGCCCATAGACCTTCCCATACACATGACACCACACGCACAAGGGTGCACACAAAGCCACAGCCATGGGTTGGGATATGGCACTCCTCAACAATAGTTTTAAGAGCAACAATAGTAACTAAAAGACTACATCCAAATTGGCAAACAAAGGGAAAACAAATCCCTCTTTTCCTTAACAGTCTGTCTCGAGAGACTGATAATAGTATAATCATCATCATCAGCAGCAGCAGCGGCATCATCAAGGCCTTCATAAAACTATGAAAAATGATTCATAGTGCCCACCACAGTATCATGTTTTTACAATGCCTATTATCTGGTAACAGCTCTGACAAAATGTTATACTTCCACAAATTAAAGGTACAATCTTGTATGCTATGTCCTCTCCTGACAGACAATTAGTAAGCACTTGTAACACCAATAATGTCTATGTGCGAATCAAACTAAAACCTATTGTACTTATGAAGAGACTCAAATGACTTTTTTTTATCAGCTTAGGAATGCTAGAAAAACAAAACAATCTCCATGAATTCAAGGCTTTGTGGGACGTGTAATTGATAAAAAATAGGTCATTTTGTTGGGTGTGTTTGGAGTCTCTTATCAATGGAAGAGTACCAGATACCACCTCCACTCTTTATACTACCAATGGTTTTATATTTGGGGCGGCAGTGACTCAGGGGTAGGTAGAGTCACCGGATGGTAACCGCAAGGTTGCCGGTTCGATCCCGGGCTCCCACAGAGTTAATGTCGAAGCATCCTTGAGCAAGACACTGAAACCCTAATTGCTCCTGATGTGCTAGTAGGTAACTTGCATGGTTTCCACTGTCATCAATGTATGAATGTGAGTGGGAATGTGATGCACAAGCTATGTAAAGCGCCTTGGATAAAAGTCCTATATAAATGCAACATTTACCATTTTATATTGCATTGTACTTTCAACATATGAGCAGCCATTAGCTGTCACCAATCATTATCGTGTCGTTTCTAGTCTCATATCTTATTGTCACACCACTCTGAACCAGCAGACCAGCATTACTTGCTATCTACTGTACTAAACATTTGAATGATCCAATCGATCAATTGTCCTCAAGGATTATTATGTCCCACAGTAGGTTCTCACATAATTCATAAGAATACGAAAATATAATAACGTGAAAGACTCACGATGGAAGTCTGGAGATCATGCCGGCAGATATGGAGGTGAGACCATCGCTGATGGTGACCACTGGCACTCCTTTTACTAGCCAGCCCACCACTATCTCCATCAGAACCAAGGCAACAAAGAAAGGTGTGGCCTGGAAACAGAAAATCATGAATCAGCAATGTTAAAAAAGCCTGATTTAATATTTTATACAAGATCACAATGTGTCGAGATAGACTGGCAATTTTAATTTAAAGGACTCCCAGTTTGACATGCATTGACATACAACCTGAAAGGCTGTGGTTGGCGTGACCCAAGATAACTATCTTTCTTTCCCTATAGCTTCTCTACAGTTTGCCTCCTACTATGGATTCCAAAAGTGGCTATCCACATTTCTGGTGACAGAAATCTCTAGTGTAAAGACTAGAGGGTATTACGGGCATTGGGCAAATATGAGGTTGATGCAAAATCAGTCATCACGTTTTAGTGACATGTAAAACTTTTTTCACAGTGTTTTTGTAATAAAACATGGGTAATTCACAAAATATTATTTAAGCTTTATACAACACACAGAGAAAACACTTTCAAGTTTCACTGTTAGCTTTAACAGTTGTGTTCAGCTTGAATGTTTGATTTGGACTATGAACAGAGGATCTGCACATCTTTCATGTCTTGTGATGCTTTATATGTTATTTAATGGCAGCATGTTGAAACAACTCGTGAAAGTCACATGTTAGTGGTCCCCAAGGAGTCATCTCAGCCTCGGCAGAGTAGGAATTACTTCTCACCCAGCAACTTAAGTACCACGGCATGGGCACGTCAAACATGGACTAGCAGGGTCACCAAAGGTCATACGTGACATCATCAGCAATTCAGCAATTTCAGCATATCTAGTCCTCTAGCCAAAGGACATTTTGGCAATGGGCATCAATTGTGTATTGCAAAATGTGGCCACTCAGCACAACCGAGGCAGGGATTTTGTCCTTATGCCAAAGTTTATAGATTATTAAAATAATTGAAATAAATTACTCTCCACCACATAAACGTTTTCAAGTCATCTTATCTGGGAGGTGTTCAAGACCAATGAAGTATTCAACAGCAAGTTTGGTGTCTTGCACTTTGCACTGTAATTACGTAATCATACACCACCTATCCCTTGATATCTAGTTAGCATTTAGGTGCACTGTTGGTGGCAAATTTTATGTTGTGGGCAGCACTATGGACCTGTCTGTAAACCTTGAGCAAGCAGACTGCAGGCTCTGCATTAGGTTAAAAAGGAAAAAATCTGCACAAATCTGGGTTAGAAGAGGGAAGTTCAGAATGGAGCTTCTCAGAGTTAATTGAACACAAACTGGATTAAACTGGGCAGCATTGCTTTTTGCGTGTATGAGCGGATAAAATAACAGTCCCGTCAAGATTTGTAGTCAGCAGGCAGGAAACGGTGGAGTCAGTATTATGGATGGGTACTTTCAGATTCTGCCTTGTGGTTTCCTGTTTGATGACTACAAATCAGACTACACAATATTACGTGAATTACCATCCGCTCCACACAGGCTCACACGGTGATTTTGGAACACAGACCAGGTTTTCCTCCTTGGTGGAAAGCCTGGCGACGCGGCTCACGCAAGGTTAACACTGGATGGATAGGTGATGAGTTTTGACCGAGCCAAAGGTTGACCATGTCACTGTGACCCCAGCATGGACATGCGGCCCCACCCAGAGAAATGCAGAGCGGAATGTAGGCGTAACAGAACCACTGAGAAACACATCTGCAGGTGGAACAATGTCCATGTGCCTTTACACACGCAAGCCACTCATACACACACACACACACACACACACACACACACACACACACACACACACACACACACACACACACACACACACACACACACACACACACACACACACACACACTGTGTATGTGTGCGTGTGTGTGTGTGTGTGTGTGTGTGTGTGTGTGTGTGTGTGTGTGTGTGTGTGTGTGTGTGTGTGTGTCACTACAAGCAGAGGTGAGAGCACCACAAGGGACCTGCGATCACACGCAACACTCCAACATCTGGCAGCGGACTGAGAGCTGCAGCTAAAACAAATGGGCTCAGAGAGCACAGGCTGTCTTTCTCCAAACCCGCTGAGAGAGAGATTATCATTCTGGATGCTAGCCTAAACTTTCCCTTCTCTTAGTCTGCTGTCTAGCGGATAGTTCCTGACAGGTCGGCAGTTCAGTGCAAAATTATTCAGAGAGACAAGTTGATACTCAAGCTGTGCAATAATAACTAGGGGTGTATGTTTTTTCACCTCATGTTTTTCAGAATACTAATTTGACCCTCTCACCACTGTTATCAGTGACTAGTACTAGTAATTTCGGAACAATTAATTTTCAGATTAATGTAATGGCAACGTGTTATCAGGGCTGTAACTTTTTGATTAAATCAGCGACACAAAGTCACCCAAATTAATTGGTGCTGCACTATACCTCAGTGACCTTGTTTGGATTGTTTATTGTGTAGTCAGTTTTATTTTCAGTAACTATTTTAAAACTTTTAAAATTTGTAGGCAAGAATTGTCTAAATCGGCCTCACAAATTCACTAATAGAGGCTGCACTGCTCCATACATGAATGGACTTGTTTGGATTGTTTAGTGTGGTCTCGGGACGAGGGTTTATTTCCAATACTTACTTTAAAACTGTACATGGAAACTGTAATTTATAAGCAATAATTTAGTCTTTTTTATAATGTCATGGAAGAGTGGTATGAGCTGACAACACACGTATAAACACACATGATGATTAAAAATTTGTAAAAAATGTAACTTGTCACAACCCCAAGGACACGAAAAGCAAAACAGTCCTATGTGTTTTTTTGGTTTTGTGTGCAAGAAGATTAGCCCTGCTGTCGTAACTCGATTGTTCTTGCAGGTTACAAAAGTACAGCCTAGGGCTGCAGCTGGACAACAAACAGACTGCCACACCCAGTAAACAGCAGTGGTACATGTAAACACAGTAAAATCCCAAACAGAAGTTGTTTAATTTTGGTTTGGTACTTTATAATGTCTCCTGCTGAGTAAGTAATTGTTTTTTCCTCCTGATGTGCCCAATAAAGTGTCTTTTATTAGGAGCAATGCATGTTGGTTTTTATGCCAGCCAACCTTTATCAGACAAGTGTAATGATAAAAGACTCGTGTGACACTATAAAATTAAATTATGCTGTAAAACTTACCACACACTTTTCTCTTGGTTTCTACACAGGTGTTTTCAATTAAGTACTATTAGGCCTACTATGATTATTATGAATTTGTTTTTGTGTAAGGGTAACTCCAAGCAAATTTGGTCCTACCTAATTAATGTGGTATAAATCAGTGGAGTCAAAGTGGAGTCTAATGACCCCTTAGGGGTCCTTGAGAGAGTTCCAGGGGGTACCCAGCAAAATGATAAGTAGGAACCAAATGGACCCTTATGGGTGTGTAACTAAGGGGGTGTACAAATGGAACCAAATGGACACGCAAGGGTCCATTTGGTTTCATGTTTACACTCTGAAAGAGTTAAAATATATTTGAATTAGCCCAAGTCTACACAATAGAGAATGTAGAAGATTAATGGTCAATTTGACCAGTATGTTTGCAAAATCCAGCCTGGTATTGTGGACAAAAAACAAAAGAAATCTTTAGTTTTGGGGTCTGTGGGGCGAAAATGTCATCAAATGCTGCTACGTGGCTTAAATGCTGAATTAGTGGGCCTGAATAAATAGTGGAAAACCACTGGTCTAGATCTAGTTAAATAAACAAATAAACACACAAGAGGAGGAACCAGGTATAGTCCACTCACCTGCTGTACATATAATGGCACTTCCTCCACATGCTGGAAGGATGACTCGTTCGGGGTGACCATGTAAAACATGGACCGAACCCCCCTGGACCAGAACTCTGCATCCAGAACTTGAGCCATGTCGCCTGCAAGACTGCAGCCCTGATGTCTGATAGGTATTATGGAATGCTGCTGCTTATATTGGGAGCGTGCAGCGTCGCGCGCCCTTTGGACCACAACAAGTCAGCCTGCTGCAGCAGAGCGCCGGGAAGGTAAAGTTGGGTCAACTCAGCAACAAAAATAACTTTGTTCTTGCAGCCTGCACCGTGTCGCTCCTCACAGGGACGGTGATAAGTGCCCAAATAAACAAACCTCGCTATGCTATACAGTCTGTCTACAATATATTTGAACTCACGTTTACTGTAGAGTTAGCTTTTCTTGCTTAAAAAGTTGCGAAGCTTTCCTTGAGCGCGGTCATATTGTGTGTGCACCACAGAGCCTATCTACAGTCAGCCAGCCTACTTGTTTATGCTGTAGATTGAGTGACAGTTATTCAACTGTGCATTCATTGAAAACCAGGTCGTATTAACTCGCGAGAGTTGGACCAGCATTGTCTGTTGCCCTAGTGCACTAGTGTGCAGTGTGTGTGCGCAACCCAACGCTGGGGCGACTCTGGGGAGTGAGACAGTGGTTGTGCAACACTAATCATGCATCCTGTCCCTGTATGAATGTAGGGGGGGAAGGGGAAGTAAAATAAAGGAAGAAAAATCAATCTGTTGATGAAGGATTATTACTGTCTGTGTCTGTGAAGGGCAGTATGTCTCTCACTGCTTGCAAAACAGGCTCATATATAGCTGGACTCATTGTTTGGATATTTGCTCAACGCCTGAACTCTGAAGCGGGGGTTCAGGAGAGGTAGCCTACTGTAAGGGACAAGCATTCTTCCCAGGTTAAATTTACCCACTGCAGATATAGGTTAAACATACAGTCAGTTTCACGACACAGGCAGACTATAGTCACAGTCAAGTGGACAGGTAAATATCACCTCCGATATGACCCCAAGACCTATTACCCTATTACCCTAATAGGGTTTACCCTATTAGCGAATGAGCTAATTTGCTTGGTGCATTGCATCAAGCACTAAAAGAAACCAATAAACATTGTAGCTATAAAACATGACGCTTGTCTTGTTTTATAGAAAGAAAAACTGTACCTGAAATTGTTTAGGCCCTAACAATGGCAGGAACAGGTTTTCTATTTTCACCTGTAATTAGGTTGTCTTAAATCAGCTTATGCACCTCAGCTTGAATCCACCCGGCGTATCTACAATGTGTAAGCTAGCCAAACAGGTTTGTTTTGACTGAGGACGTATACGGTGTCTATAGGCAACCAGCCCGTTGCCAGCGGATCACAGTCGCCAGGCTACTATACTGGTATCCCGTGGGAAAGGCCCCCTTGCGTCTCAGAGTTAAGCAGCCTATAGTGTTGATGAGGCAGGATTTAGGATCTCAGTAACCCTTACTACAAGCCCACCAATAAAAGCAAACACACATGGTAACACACACTGTATAGCTTCATAGTACTATGAGAATAATATAGTCTAGTATTTTGTTGTACCCTTCAACATTTCCAAATCTTTAGGTCAAACACTTTTAGCACTGTATTCATAGCATTTCACAAGACCTTCATCAATGTCGGATGAAGGTGTGATTAAAATATTGTAAAATAACCGAATTACATATTGGAGGATTATTTTTCAGCATAGGACAAAATGCAGATATATAGATCAACCTTTTTGTAGGACAAAGAATCACATTGTAAAACACCTTTTCTGCTAATCATAATGCACACTCACAATGTGGTGAAAGACGTGATCAAACCATGAAATTATTTTCAACTGGGTTTTGTAATAGAATATGATCCATTGCAGGTTCTCGTGTGGATGTGGAGACTTGGCAGAATGTCCTGACCCTGCCTGAAGGGAGGTGAATTTAACATGCATCCCCTTCGCCAGCTTTCTACACTCTCTGTAATGAATAATTCATTTCAGCCTCAGTTCACGTTATGTGGACACATTACCATGAATTCATATGGACAGTAGATGGGGTGGGGTTACATGGAGAAGTTATGCAATCATCAGTTACCATGTACCACAAGGTCACATTTAATAGATCTACAAATTATTTTCATAAATGATTAACTCGAGGTGAGTTTATAAAATATAATATTCAGGCAGAAAGGTGCTAACTAAAGAACCGCGATTGTTTATTGTCGTCGTGAGATGGATAGTCTTGATATAAAAGTTATTGTTAAAGTAAGACAATACGGTGGATTATTTACAGAATATATTAGGTACTGTTGGCGAAATTTGACTTTCCTGGCACTTATTTGATCAGTAACTCAATTACATGGTCATTTACATTACATACAGTAGAAACCAATTGAGGCAAATGTTTAACAGTGCAAATCAACCTGCATCCTTCTCAATCCAGACAAGGCACACAACATGGAATGTTCAAAATGTGAATGCAAAATCCAAAATGATATATTCAATAAATGCGTGTAAACTAGAATTACAGTCTAACATTAATGTTCTGTAATTTGTAGTATAACCTTGTGAAATACCATGCCACTTTCCACTGTGCAGTGTTTAGGTTTCACGATTCTACTTTGTTTTGAAATTGACTTTTTGCCTGCCCACGTTCTGGGCTTTATCACAACAAGTAACACACATCATCCCTTTGTACATTTTGTACATTTATTTAGCATCGCTGTACTCTTTATGACGATGGCAAATCAGCAAACAGCAATCCTTTTAAGGACGTTCCTGAGGCAGAGGCATGGCCTACTTTGAGAAGGTGTGGCCAGTTGTCCGTGCATTATAAGTGAGCATGCTCAGAACTCTGGTCGCTGTCGTGACTGTCCTCATTGGCTAAGGAGTCTGTAGAGTGGTGAAGGGCAGACATCCCAGAGAACTCGGAAGGCAGCAATGTTCCCTTTTTCACATTCACCAGTTCCTTCTCTCGTGCTACCGCCCCCTGCTGGCCTCCTTTCACTCGCTTCCACTTCATCCTCCTGTTTTGAAACCACACCTTGACCTAGGGGGTCAAATCAACATAAATGAAGTGGTCAAACACAGGTCTGAAAGGAAAAGAGGACACAATGGCTTTTCACATCTTTCAATATCCATATACTCCAAGTAACCAAATATTGAGTAAACAGATACGTAACACTTAATTGATAGCTACCGTAAATGTTTGTCAGCTATTTCTACAGCCGCAATTATGTGTTGATGTGATGTTCCACCTGCTGTTTGGCATCTACCGCTTTTTTTTCCTGACTTGGCAACTTAAACCGTATTTACGTCTCTCAGATTGATGATTAAGCTGTTGCTTAAAACGGTTTACACGTAGCAAGGCCGTGCTTCAGCGAGTGTCGACACTGCGCTTAAGGGAGGGGGCTTGCTCCCCTCGTGTCGTGTGGGGTTTATTTTGGGGGAACGTCATTCCGAGGGGCCCCAATGGTCACATGGTCAGGAAGTCAGTTGGCAGCACAAACGTTTGTCTTAAACATCAGCGTTGTGCGCCATGCTGGATATCACGTCGTCTTTATGACATGGAGGTGGTGGGGGTGGGGGGCTTTTTTAAGGGTTGAGGACAGAGGTGGACTTGAGCAACGGCACGATTCAAATCCACTGCCAATGGTAAAGCCCTTATCCAGAAAGATAACCTATGGCCCTCAGGGTCCTGGTGACAGGTGCAAAAGACACTTGCATAAGCTCAACTCTTATGTCTAAACTTAACCTTTGACCACTTCCAGTGAAGTTCTGCACATGTGGCTCCTAATGCACTATAGTATAGTACTGTAGGCGACTTCCGCTGTGGAGATATACAGTATCACGGCCATTTGTCACTTGCTTGTTGAACAACGAATTCCAAAACATGACCACCCAGGTTCCCAAATATTACTACTCCTTAAAATACTGTACTGTACTAAGCTTAAAATACTACATCAACTAGCATTGCCTTTTCACTCACTTGTATTCAGGGAGTATCCAGTAAAATCCAGTTAACACTCTGGATTTCACGGTGTAAAAGCATTTAAGGAGATTTCACAGCATTATATCTACTTATGCTATCAGCAAGAATATTAATCTTCAAACCACATACTGTAAATATTAGTATTTTGCACAAGTTTGAGGGAAATTGTACATAGGGATAATTCCTGTGAGCAATTATTACAGTGACTGAATTTGAGACGAAGAGTAAAATAGTGGTCTATTTGAGTTCCGTAAGTTGAGACTTGTATTAGAGTCTGAAGGTTCATCTAGGTTCATTAGCTAATTCGATCTGTTTGGTTCTCCGTAACATCTACTTAACTTGTTGCGTAAGTGTTACGTCTTTTGATTTCAGTGTGAAATGAGATACTCAAATTGCTTGGGACTTATATGGCCTTGACAAACATAATTCAACCTCTGAGCTAAAACAAAGTCTAAACCTCCCCAGAAAACAGTTATTGGGTTACTGAAGCAGCAACTGAAATCCAATGCTAATGTTACTCTTTACCTCCAGGCTTTTCTTTATGTTTAATCCATACAGGATCTCGATCTCACTACAAACTATCACAAAGGGAAAGGGTCAACTAAGTACTGTATGGCTTGCAAAACCAAAAGGACAACGCACTGCAGGGTGTTTCCTTCCCACATAATTTGTCTCGTATTATTTGTACTGCAAGCCTTTGCCTGCTTTTACAACAGTCTGCCCACATTCAGACTGTCTAACGGCAGGACTAGAGAGGAAGTGACTTGCTAGACAGCATTTCCTTCAACCCTCTCTCCGACTTCACCGTGGCCTGCCTGAAAAATAGGATGAATAGACAGGAACAACTGGAATATAATAGTCCCTTCACTCAGACGTGCCGGGTGTATAACAGCACATTCACCAAAGTAACAAAAACAGTAGCAGGCTGAACAGCCTTGTCTTCATCTTGAGGCCCCCTCTGTTTTCATAACATGGCAGTAATGTGCTAATAGGGGTCTGATGATGTGTGAACCCAATGGAAAAGCAGGTACAATGGGAACAAACCTGTCGCTCGGTGAGGTCGAGGTTGACTGCTATCTCGTAGCGCCTTAACCTGGTCAGGTAATTGTGGTGGGCAAACTCTGCCTCCAGCTCTCGGATCTGCTCCTTGGTGAAGGCCGTCCTCTCTTTCCTGGGCTTGCTCACGTCTGATTTGTAATTCCCATCCTGGGACTCTGAAATCAAACACCACACATTTATTTTTTCCCAGTCAGGGAGAGGATTTATATGTAAGAAAAATAGTGATTAAATGAGTAGTGTAGCAGGTGCAAGTCAAGTTGAGGACCGTGAAAACATCAGGTAGGAGAAACAATGGAAAGCTCCAATCAGACTTTATTATCAGGCGTATATTAAGCGTCTGAAAGGACCCATAGGCGGCTACACATGTGTCTGACTCTGGCAGCTGCACTCTCACAATAGACTGGCTTATAGATTTTCCAACATGGAGTTAATTTGTCTTAGTCTTAACGGAATCTGCTGCTACCCCCAACATTTTAATATGGAACAAAACAGCTCTGCAGGATGTGTAAAAATATGTTTCCTCCGTTTATTTACTTCAGCATTTAATTATGGCCAAGTCACTAACTCGCTACAATTTGCAAAGTTTTCTTTCTCCTGGATCGATTTCATTTTAGGTATTGAAAACAAAACAGCAACAGCAAAAGTGACAGCACTGCAAGACTCTATTAAATAATTGATAACATTTTACAAAATTGCAGGAAAATCCTCTTAAAGACATTATGAGTCATTAAATATTACATATAAAAGTAAGATTATACTACACGGAATTCTTCAGCAAAATATAAAGTACGCTATACATAGGAAAATGTATTTTTATATTACATTTTAAAAATGTAATATACAAATAAGAACACATCATCATCACTTCCGAAATATAGATTTTGTTTTCGTCCACAGACTTTCCCAAGGAAACACGGACCGTTAATTTAGTTTCCAAAGCGTTCCTATTGTGAGCAGGCCTTGTGGTTTCTCTGTTGGACATGCTTCAGTTACACATTGTATTTGAAGGCAGTCGTGATTGCATGCTAATTCATCTGCGGCCATGTTCTCTAGTGTGTGTTAATCCACCAGGCCTGTTTAAGGCCAAACTGTAAATAGGCCTTGGGTTCAGAGCCAATTTCACAAGCTGTGTCAGACCCAGAGTCGGGTCGCAAGAAACCTGATTATTTTCTTTATGTAAAATCTCTCTTTATAAATGTCTATGTCTACAGTACTTTGTTTCGTGAAAAATCCGTATTTTTCCTGATTGAGAGTGTTCTATTGCAGCATACAGTATGCATATGGAATATGCATACACATGGCCATGCATAGACGCACGCACGCACGAACGCGCGTACAGACGCACGCATGTGCGCACGCACATAGTATATGCACGCATTCTTTTCTTGCAGTGGGGGATTTTTTTGTAGTGGTAATAAAACATCGGGTACATTTAAACTGCTCAACAGAGGGTAAATTTAAACCGTACAGAGTAGTTAGAATGAAGGATGAACGATGCAGCGTTGCCCAAACTTTAAGCTACTGCATGAATCCCCAAAAAGAGAGCTCTTGAAATCAAGCGTCTTATTGCTTGACCCACAGTCAGTGTCCAGCTTTCCCTTGACCTCACACTGTCTTCCCTGTAATTTCAGCAGAGCGGTCCAAACGGCGTTCTGGCCTGGAGGGCTGGGCTGATTGAAACAGGCTCTCAGATGTATTTACTCACTCTCTCTCTGGTAAACACAGACATTGTGTAAGAAGAATAAAAGAATAACACAGCCAGCTGCTTGTGACCAGCCGCCCCAGAGTTTAAAACGAGTGGCAGGCTTTTATGACACAGCCACTACACCACAGCAATTAGGCCTCCTCTCTAACTTTCATCTCTCCACTAAAAAGGAGGAATAATAGGAGAAAAAAACATGCGCTCAGACAGCATATTTAATTTACGGTTCCCAAATGAACAGAACTTGGCTTAGGTCAGCTTACTGTATAGGTACCCTCTTGAAGATTTGGGCAATTTCCTATTTTTATTCATGCATGATGAATTGAATTTAAATTGCTTTTTTAGAAAATGTGTCTGAATACTGAATGACTCATCCATTTCAGCTCACTCCTTTTTATTGCTTTTCAACAAAAGAAGACTTCAAGCTTCTTTTTATTGTTCCACACAGAATATTCTTGTAACTTATAAAGAATGGCCACTCCCTTGAAAAGCTGCTTCGTGTGAACCTGTGCACCCATGCTGTCTTCAGATGGCCTACTGAAATTTAACAAGTTCCACAGAAACAAAACACCCAAATGCCAAAGGTGGCCAACCCTATTTAGCAATAACAATAATAACAACTTTAAGCCAGCTTAAATCCAAAAGGGGGGTCCTACATATTTGACTAAAGGGGGCTATTGTTTTGATATTTCCCTCTGTAACTGTAAAAAGTTTCACCTGGAGTTTCTGACCCAGATGGATGGTAAGATATTTAGACAGCTGACTGTGCTAGAAAGCTAAATAGTCTCAATAATCAGCATGATTGGTGTTCACATTAAAAGAAAGCATGGCACATATGAACATGCAATAACTGTTGTTATTAATGAAATGGGGCTGGGGGGCCAAGGGTTGCATTCCACACAACTTGACAAAGGGGAAAAGGAAATAGAGGTTGGTGTGTTGAATTTGTTAATCAAATGGACTACAGCACTGCACTGTGATGCAGTCTGACAGGAGGCTTTGCAAAAAATATACTAGAATTAGAATTAGAAATGAAGGCACTCAAGTGCAGGAAAAGCTCTGTCAAGTTATATCATTAAGGCCATTAATTTAAGATATATACTTATGAACTATGTGCCTTGACTCCTTCATTTTTCAATAGCTTACCTAGCAACCACGCATGAAACAATACTGTAAAAGTAGCTGAAATAAGGCCTGTGCTGTGGCTCAGTGGTCTAGGCACCCTGGCTGGTAATCCAGCACTGGCAATGTCCGCGGGTTTGAATCCCGATCCCGACGGGCTTTACTGCATGTCACCCCTACAGTCTATCCCTCTATAAAAATATAAAATAAAGGCGAAAGCCACAAAAATAAATAAAATAAAACTGAAAGCGGAAATATGGAAAACCCTGCCTATACACACTACCTGCCTTAAATGTGGTGTTCCAGCTGAAATTATTCTACAAAATAAAAATAATGTACCCAGAATAATAATGCACTCCATCATTCAATCTCTGAAATGTAATTTACATGTCCCTGAGGTCCTGTAAAGTCACGTCTGAGTGACCAGACTGAAACAGCATGTAGATGTCTGATGTGGCTGATGTGCATCCTGAATGAATACTAATTTCATAAGGAAATATCAGTCAGTGGTAAAGTGCTGTGTAGACGCAGCCAAGACCAGGTGATGTACAGTATTCACTACAGCCAGGCTTTTAAAAAGAGCTTGGGTTCAGCCGCCATAGTGAGGGCCTACATTCTGCACACAGACACAGACAGTACAGCAGGCACACTTTCCAGAAAAACGATGGTTCATTTTCGTATCGTGTTGCCATGCAAAATCTCCCGTGCTCCCAACCATAGCAGATTGTCATGCTGTGATTGATTACTGTGATTGTGTTTTTTAAATGTTGCACTGATTATCAGGAAGGTGAGTGTGTGTTGAATGCAGATATTACAGAGGATATTTAATATATAAAGATTTTGCATTTGATCCATCAATAATCCACAATTGTAGTATTATTTTCAGAAATACAATTATAGTTTGTATGTTTAGTAAGTGTATATCTGAATAATTGTAACTGTATGAAAAGGTGTCAGATGGTGTCATGACAAATCATTCATTAATGATGAAAATGACAAAAAAAAGTTTTTATAACCCTGAAATGGGTCAAGACACCTGTAGACAGCATAGTATTGATTTATAAAATACACGATAGCATAACAATATACGTTATAATATGCTGTATACAGTATGTGCGACAATATACATTATAATATACAGTACTGTATAGTACATTGCATATGTAATGGTCAGGTACACAACACTAGTGTAAAAACTGATGACTGGTTGTTTGAATGAAAATTTAAAGTAACATGCAAGAAAGATATGCTTAATGTGGCATCAAAATTAACAGATTGTGGATGTAAATGTAAAAATTACATGATTATGCTGAAATGAACTTCATCGGTACACACATCAATTTGATCTCACTGAGTTAGCATGAACACTATCTCTTGATTATGTGTTAAACATTGCATCATTTTCTTTTCCAGGGGGGTTATTTGAGCAGAGCATACAGTATGATGATTTATTGAGAATGCAAGAGTGAGACAAATCCTTAAATAAATCACTGCGCATAGCATGAAAAGCCCCAAATCTTTCTGGGTGTTTAATGTCACACTAGGCGCCGGTGTAGTCTTTTACAATCCATGACATTAATTCTTTACAGTGTGCCTCATTTTCTGCTCTCTGAAATGTGTAGAAATGAACCAGATGTGATTTTTAAACAAAACATACCAGTGCCTGCCACAGAGCTGTTGCATAGCGGTTTGCTCCAGGGTATAGTGAACCAAGTGCGACTGCTTCTGTTCATGTCAACCAACACGTACCAACTGCTTTTATGGCAATATTCTGCCATGTTGTCCTGTCAAAGCAGTGTGAACCTCTACTGTTAGTATGTGGTTGAAAGATTTAAACTTACAGCAATATATGAATAAAGTAATGTATCTCTTGGGATCTGATCAGGATCCCTTAAAAAGTTGCGATAATGTTTATATAAGCATAATATGTTGCCACAGATTTATTTAGTTCTCGGTGTCACAAAGAATATGACATTATTAATTTGAAGAACTTCATGAAGTTCTATTGACATTCTTAGCAGCATCATAAGTGTCTATAGATGAAGTCTACATAAAATTTGTGTTATTGTTCGTAATGTGTTATACTCAAAAGTACAACAAGCCCTTCTTATTTGACCGCATCTAGCCCCCATCCCATAGTTCTGCGCAACTAAAAATAAAATAGTCACTGCCAGGCTCTCTTATAATTTTGTCCTTACTTACCTGAACTGTCACTCTTCCTCTTGCCGTTCCTCTTCTCTGCCTCGACAGGCGACAGCGTCTGTCTGCCAAAGTCTACAGGAATACAAGAGGCCCCCGTGGGGGTGCTGCCGCCCCCCAGGCTGGGGGTACTGGCACACATGCTGGGCCCACCTGGGGGACCCAGGTCTGGGGTCGTGGGCCCGCCGTCCTGGGCCGAGTGAGAGTGAGAATGGGGGTGAGGGTGGCACAGGTTGTGGCGGGAGCCCGTGCTGCCAGGCGAGGGCATCTGCGGAATGTGCCAGGGGGCCTGGTGCTGAGGCGGATGAAGATGCTGCTGGGAGGGCAGGTGGCCGCGATGATGGGGGTGATGGTGCTGTCCAGAGAACAGGCCATCATCGGCGGGGTAGCCGGAGATGATGCACGGCGATGGAGAGGATGTGGCGGGGGAGGAGGAAACGGCCAGGTCGGGGTATGAGACGTGGTCCGAGCGTCCGTGCAGAGTCAGTGGGGACTGGGTGAAGGCCGGGTGCAGGGCCTGCGCCGGGGCATGGGGGCTGCGCAGGCAGCCGAAGAGTGTGTGATCCATCACATGCAAACACAAGGCACTCGCTCCAGGAAAAGTGAAAAGGGAAGGTCAACAGGCTAAAGTTATAAATCAATCAATCAATTTGAAAATTGATTAAAAAAAAACTGCAAATGAAAGCACATAGATATCCACAATGCTTGCTCTTTCTCTCAACTAGTGCAAAAATGCTTCTTCTTTGTACAAAAATAAAAACATAAATTGAGATTGGAAGCACACAAAAAAACTTAAGTGTGTGTTGAAAGGTGGGTCCTATGGTAATCCGGAGCATGCGGCCAGTTGCCAGGCTGCACAGGATAAACAGTGAGCCCTGGGTAAGCTGCGCTGGGAGAGCCTCTCGGATGTCAGGAAGAGTAGGGGACTGGAGCTCCAGGCTGGGAGGAGAAGGTATAGTTCCTACGAACTGCAGAACGAAGGGGAGCCGGTCGGGGGAAAGTTATAAATAGGGTGTAATGTGAGAGGGAGGCTGGGTCACAGACTGCATACGCGCCACTGACCACATACATATGATCGCCCTCCAAAAAGCACAGCACAATAAATCTGCACTATTAAAATGGCTGAGCCTCAGGAAAGACGGCAATTTATTTTGGACTTGGATCTGACCTCCGGTGGCCTTCTTTCCACCCACCCCCCACCACCCCCCTAAGAAAACAGCCCCTAAATGGTTCATGGGGTCTGGGATGTGAGCGGGCATGAGATAGGGGGCTAGGTGTCAAGGGTTAACTCTGGGATGTCACCCTACTTTTGTTGATGTTGACCCCTCTTGGTAATGTTTGTGTTGTGGCGGTTTCCTAGCACACTTGCTGCTTCCACCCACTTCTAATGGCTCCCCTCTTCTTACCACTCCCCTTAAAGTGGAAACCTGTCAGCCTGTGTATCCTGTGCATTGAAGAGAACTTTCTCTTCAGCACCTAAATATACTGTATGTTATTTTTGCTATACCAAATTAATGACTACGTCTGCATGGGACAAAAAAACCTGAACAAATATTTGTGACTTATTATTATTGTATTAAAAATAAGGTATATTTAATTTAGTTGTTTAATTATTGCATCCTGGAGGTGCATTACAAAGTATGACATTTTAATTTAAAAAGCATTTTTCATTTTACATTGTATTGAGACCTTTCCGCAATGCTGTTCACAAACCATCACAAGCAACATCACAAACTCACAATAAGCCACATTTAAATGAATTGCTCCATACTCAGTTGTCAATAACTGAACACATAAAAGGTACCGTAGTTGTTTACAATTCAGCAACAACTCAGGGTGAGTTATTGCTGAAACTTTCAAATCAAAAAGGTGAACAGAACAGAAGGACTACAGTAACGATTAAAGACTTCTGTCCGCTGTTAAATAACAAAAATACTGTACAGTGCATACTGTGTGTGTATGTGTGTGCGTGCACATGCACACGCGTGGGTGTGTCATCAAGTTATTACCCAAGGTCAACAGTTTCAGTGTATGTGGACTGCCTACAATATGTGTCGAATGATAACAAAAGTTTAGGTGGTCTAATCTTCAACATGCACACACACATGCATGCATGCACACACATGCATGTAGGTAGGCGTGTGTGCGCGCGCGCACACACACACACACCCACCGCACACACACACACACACACACACACACACACACACACACACACACACACACACACACACACACACACACACACACACACACACACACACACACACACACACACACACACACACACAATGAAAAAGTGTATAGCATAATCTATTTATGATGGAATAAGACAATTATCCAAGTTCAAAGAATAGTCAAATTAAGACAGTCAATGTAATTTAAATACTGCAAAAATATCACATCAAAAGTTACCCCATGACGCATTAGATTCAAGCGTGATGGAAAATCTGCCCTGTAACCCATATGCTAGTATCTGACAATGCAATCTAATATTAATCTTTAGTGTTAAATGAGCATAAGAAAAACAAATTTTGTTCATTTGTCAATTTACAACTCTGAGAGTGTATAGATTACACAAAATGTCCATTGGTTACATTTGCACACTGTCAGAGTTGAATTAACAATATCAAAAATAACAAAAATTGAGCAGTTGAGATGAATAACAACCCACACTAATTCATAAAGTATAAATTATGCATAAGGGGTCAGGACATAGAAAGGGATTTTTGGCGAGGGCGCAGAATACATTTTGGACTTGAGACTGTTTTGTTCTTCATCTCTCTCAACTGCTCAATTAATGAATGTGTTAATATAAATAAGAGCATATTTTAAATCAATTTTTCTGTTGCTTGCATGGGACTTTTCCCACGGCGTGCGCGGCTGCAGATGAATGGGTCACAGCTCCACACAGCAGTGGATTTGACTCCACGCTACGCAGACAGGCTGTGCCACATGCATGCACGGGGGCCTGCCTGAGAAAGGAAATTAATTCCTCTTTGAGAGAAAATGACTTTAGCAGATAGCAGAGCCGAGGCAGGCTCTAACTGTGGTGCTATCACTCTCCCAGTCATACCCTCGGAAGGGAGTGGAGGCAGGCAGCACCCCGGCTAAAGGCTCCTTAGGTAAGTGAGTGTCAGACGCTGCTGTTTACATTACAAATTAAGGCTATTAGCAGGTTAGTGAGAATGGCACTGGCTCCGGCCTTGACTTGGTATTAGTGCACATGTGGTTCCAATATCCTGGCATGATTCTCTCAGCTGTGATGCCCTGTGGCGAGGCCGTCTCAGTGAATCCTGCACTTTGCCCCCTGTGCACTCTTGCCGTAAGGCTATGAGGCAATATCTACCAGTGAGTGAGTGAGAGTCTGTGTACGTGTGCCTGTAAGTGTGTTGTGTGTATCCTGTGTGCGTGCGTGTGTGCATGTGTGCTTGTGTCTGTGTGACTGTGTCGTGTATGTGTGTGTGCAAAAAGGGGACAGAAGGAGATAGAAGAGGCAAGAAAAGATGGTTTGGGAGTGAGTGAAAGTTTTGTCCCCTGATCTTGAAGCGAGCGATGGGATCGGAGGCTGCAGGGCCAGGGTATGGATTCAGTTGTTGATGTGATGTGGTCGTGGAGATCCTGTAGCCATGACGGGACCCCGTGAGGTCAGGACAGCTCGTTCCTTCAGAATAGACAGAATTGCGGCGCTCTTGATACCTGCTGCTAAACCTGTGGCTGTCAGTCAGACATGTCGACCCGGGAGGGAGATGATGGGGAGGCCTGTATCACGCGGATCGACTGTGGCATAAACACCTTTAGCTCAGACAGTGTGCAAAATGCTGAGAGTGCACAAACGTTTGGGTACCTTTGTGCACTCTCAGAGTAATACAAACGGATACATTAACACTGAGGATTTTACCACTGTGGAAATCAAGGGTGGTGATTTAACTCTGTCCATTTATAAACACGCAGAGTTAAATTAACACTCTGGGAATTTGCTGTGCACTACTTGAACTGCATTTACAGTGGTCATGTAGTGTGAGTTTCATGTCCTACTGGGGCCTCAAAATGTCAAAATGCAGCTTGTTGGGTGGTAGTGATTTATTCTTCTCTCGCTCCCTGAAAAAACGTATATAGTATACTGTATACTTTGATCGATGGCTATTGCAGAAGTGTCCTTTGTGTAATAATAGACAGCACATACACTTTTGTAATGAATTGGCTATATTTTAATGGCTCTAAATCCAGTTTAATAAATATGTCTTATTAAAGTAACTAAAGATAATTTGTTGTACTTACTTAAGATGTCTCTATTGCTTACGTTGTTGGACATTAGCACATTATATAATAGCATAATTTCCCATTAAGTATCTGTTTTAAGCTTTGTTTTAAATGATTAAAAAAAAGCTTGAAACAGCTGAATAATACATTTGAAAGTTGAAAGACAGTATTTCAAATCAGAGTGGCCTCAGCTCTGGAATAATATGTCACAGGGTTTCTCAGTGCCCCTCAAAACACAAAATGACAGTATAAAATGAAATACTTACAAGCTGTGGTATTAAAAATGTTTGACATACTTATGATGAAGTAGAGATGACAACAATAACAGTTCTAAAAGCAGAACTGACTGACTATCACAATTTAATGATCCCGGGCTAAAGTATGAAAAAGTGTTCAAACATTTTAATATGTTTAGGTCCATACTGCCCGCCCCTTTCCTCAAGAATTTTATTGCCTCCAAAATGTTATATGTTTTACTCAAAACCTCTTGATGTAACCCTCTAGTCTATAATATAATTTTGATATTTTAAAAGACTCAATGTGTGTATGATGGTCATTAAACTTTTATATGATTTTATTCCCTCAGCTAATATGGAAAGATTTTAGAGTACATGTTGTGCACCTCTAAATATATAAAGCATGTCATCAAAAAGGCATTTATTTCATGTTTTAGAGCAGCAATTCAACTCTTGTTAAATCACTTTTGATGGATAATATTCAAAATAGGCATCCTAGGATAAAATTACAAATTTGAGAAATGGATATTAAACACAGATATATTTCCGAATGGGGGTCTTATCTATTAAAGGACCTTTCTTTGTTTTATATAATTGATAATGATTGTTGGAAATAAATCATTCAGGAACGTATGCTGTTAATTCTCAAAATTATTGTACAGCTGCAAAGGTAATTCATTTTTCATTTGGTGTAGATTATTAATAAAATACGGTTTGACAACTATTAACATGATAGTTACTTTTTGACTAGATTATTACACATTCACAGACAATTTATGCACTTGCACGGTGGTGTCTCGGTGAAAAGTTATATATTGAAATGAGATAAGATGAGCATGTGTTGACAGCATGCTGGTCAGGCTCTGGTAGAGAGGCTCTCATCACTGCGTTTTACACTTCTAAGTTCTGCTACAGATTCATAACAGTTGTCAGACCAAAACTGTCTATACAGACGTTAGTGGGATGTTAAAGATATGATGTAGTCATAGTAAATGTAGTCTCAGATGGTTTTACTGTTGGCATGCCAAACTAATGTTCTAAGAGAGCAATATATGCTGTAAACACATGAGGGCACTTCAATACATATGTTCAAAATACTGAATATATCTAAGGTTTATTGGTCAATTTAGTTTGAAAGAGAGAAAAAATCTATGTGTATATATTCTTTTTAATTTAATATGAAACATTTATGAGAAAATGCTGCTTGGCCTGCTTTCATATTTCTGTGAAAAACGTATAACAATATGTTATACTAATAATAATAGTCTAAATATCTACGTATACTCTATATACTTATACAACACTTATAATCTACTTAAATAGCGCTTTTCTGAGTACCCAAAGACGCTTTATATGGGGATTGCCTTACAGAGGTAAAAATAGAAAAAGAAAAGAAGCAACTTTATTAGAATAAGAATAATAAAAGTAATAAAAATGTTATCTCAATCCATGGCTTTGTTTTGTTTTTAAAAAAATCTGATTGCTGGATTTGGAACATTTCCTACTTCATTATAACATTTTAAAATAAAGACGTTCTAAAATGTGCGTCAACACTATTGATCCAATGACTTGCCGTATAGATTCATAATGTAATGGAAGTCAGTGAGGAAACAGTTCAGTTCTTACAGTAGGTGGCCATTTCTGTCGCTTTAATGGCCAAAGACAGCCAGAGTGAGATCATCATCTATAATGGTGGTGGTTGGGGCTGCCTTGTGGATAGCGTGATGGCTCCCCACTGCCTTTAGCTTGGAGTCACTGGAGCCTGGGTAGACGTGTGTGATACTGCACAGGACCTAGCACCAAGGCAGACCACACCTCAAACAGCCCAGGGTCCCCCACTAAAACCTCCATTTAATTCTGGACCTGGTGCAACCACCAAAACCAAAAGGCCCCGGTTCCAGCCAGCCATGCACATTACCCAACAGCGCTAAGCCCGTTTCCTCCCCAGACTAAATTTGTAAATGCCCTCCTCCATTTTACCCCCCTCACACACACTTTGCTGCCTTCAAGGGTCTCATGTGTGAATGGATGCCAGGCGTTGAACGGCTCCAGACTCCCGCACTCCACAATCTGTGAATGGGACCATTAGTGCTTTTATTTTTTCGATTGCCTCAGAACCCCACCCCGGCCCCCCAGCCCATGCTATGCCTCCTGTTTCACAATGCAATTTGTTTCAAACGCCCACAAAGTCGGGGTTTCGTCCAACAGCGTTGGAAGAACTCTGACCATATTGCATCACTTCAGCATCTCTCTGATGGTCCTGCCTAAACATGCTGTTTCAATAAGCCTAATAATTCTAAAGAGTGAAGTCAACCTTTTATGATTTAACGGCTTCCTTCTCTCTTTAGGTTCCTGGGGGTTTTCTGGATGATTCCCAGAGGGTTGATTCCCTGTAGTTGCTGTGTGACGGACCAGCCTATTTTCTCAGATAGGCATTCATGACTAACGTTAAGTCAGTGGGTTGGAGCTGGTGAGGCTCATTAACACTCAATTCAGACTCGGCAACATTGGTTTGATCTTGAGCAACGGTCCTGCTGTCGCGCCATAGCTGTTCTATGACAACATAACACTTGTTTTGGAAGTTATCTTTTATAGTCACAGCCTGGATTTGGTTTTGTTATCTGTTGCTGAGCTCAAAACTAAGTCCGGCTTTTGTGTTGCATTTCTGTAACTGTCTTTTGTTTGAAAACGCTTTCTTGACTGTACTTCTTGAAAAAAGTGTCCTGCAGCTGCAATCACTCTGGGAGTAATAAAACTCTAAAAACATATCCATGGATGCATGAACTTTTCCCAAGCTGCAAATGACACCGGGGCCCAAGCAGTCAGGACTCAGGGCAGCCCATGTATATAGACTGGACCCTTTGCTGTCCCTTGTCACTGAAGCACCATTTATCCAGGGACCGAAGGCCTGCATCTCTGCACTCACAGGTCGCTGAGGTATGCAGGAGAACGCTGACCTCTGCTGGTGGGTGTTGAAAGGGGGAATGGTGTGCAAGTATGTATGTTGTAGATGACATACAACTATAGCAATACCAGTTCTGATCCCCACTGACCCAGCCATGGCTGATGTTGTTCAAGCTTGACCTTTAAGCTATGGCGGGTCATGATAGTCTGCTGTCTCATTCAAACATCCAGGAGATGATTGGAAGACTTAATGCGTTATGTATCAATTTCAGGTATGTTTAACTGTATCATTAAATGCGGCAACTGATACTTTAAGACAATCATATCATATTCAGGGACAGATCAGAGTAAAAATACCCTGACAGATTTGTATTTCTATTATTTAATTGTTTGAAGAGTTGAAATTCTAATATATCTCCTCTGATATTTATCCCTCGACGAATAGTTGCATCTCAGAACGGCCCCAGAGTCAAACTTTATTGCTGCGTGGTGTCAGTCAGATTTAGCTCTTGCCCAATAGAAACCCAATGACCTCTGCATATTTTTCACTCAGCGAGGTCACTGGCTGGGCCTCCGGGGAGCTGTTGTGCGCTCAGTCTACTCTCACGCTGGGAAGAGGAGTTCCCAAGCATTTCCCCTGCCATGGTCCAGAACAATCCTCGTGTCTCCGTCAGGAGAAGACCAGTATCTGGCTTCAGCTGAAGCGTCCAGAGCATGGACATGACGCATGGCCAGAACAATAGGAGGATACAAAAGGCACGCTGTACTGGGTGCAAGAAATCCCCCTTCAATGAGGAACGGGGTTAGGATGGGCTGTTATGAAACGATGGACTGAACCTGTGCCGATTTCCTGTGTTTTCATGTCTGGGATGGCACCGAAAAGAAAGCTGCTGTATTGTGCAGGACTGATTGATAAAGGATGACTCATTCAGTATGCTAAATTAAATCAAATACAAAACATTACCATTTTTAACATGCCCATTTACATTGTTTTTTGTGGAGGGCTGAATTATGATGTGTGAGGGAAGCTGAAGCCTGATGCTACGTCACATTGACATCTGGTGAAATCATATTTGCCTTTAAAGGCGACCCTATGCTGTCCTGTACTGTATGTAGTAGTAGTCATGGTGACAGTGTGGTGTGTGCAGGACGTAGGGTTTGGTCCAAGACCGGCGGAATGGAAGAGGAGGTGGGGGGCTTGGATGGGACTGACAGCGTTCAGTTCCAGGGCTTTCCGAAAGCTCCCAGGGGCTTCGTTAAAGCAGAAGAAGAGGCGGAGGAGGTGGGACTTCCTGCTGGAAGGCTACAATCCACCCATGACCCCATAGAAACAGCAGCACACAGGAACTGACAATGCAGTGATGTAAATGTAAAGGATGAAGATACATATTAAAGCCTTTAAATTACATTGTTGTGTGCGAAAGAAGCAGAGATTTACCAGCTCCACAATGCGTTGCTGTATTGTGAACTTCTTGATCTGCTATTGAGTGGATCACTGTAATAGCCTCTTCAACATTTTTGTTCTCAAGTCTTGCAAAAGATTGAGAATAAGTTATCATAATACCATGGTGTATACGCACAGTATGTATCTCTGAAGGTTACCAGACGACTCAATATTCCTTCCAAGTGCTAGAGGCAAGGGAGCATATCACTTTATCTTCTCAAAGACTATCTCAGGAGTACAGGGCAGGCGACCTACAGTAACAAGTTCATGCTGCAGCTTAGAAGCAAAAAGTGATGTAACAAATAGCAAATGTGCAAAAATATAACCCAAGATGTGACTACTGGGGAAAGAAACACAACACCAAGACATGATTTATGGATTTAGGAGTAAAGACACAAAGAAGCAAACGAGGTGTGAAGGTTTGGAAAGGCCAGCGTTGTGACAGTTCCTTTAGCACCGTTAGGCATTCAGCAGGAAACAATAGGGAGGTTTTCAGTGCGGGGGAGAGAGAACAACCCCACTCAGGAAACAATGCGGTACACACAGCCACATGGATCTAAAAAACGTTTCCCACAAGAAAAAATATTACATCTTCACAGTTCACACTGGCAAAAAGCTCACACAGGACTAATTGGAATTATAGTCCTGTATTTTTCGACATGCCAATTTAGTGGAAAGCATCCTACTTTTGATCTTGTCTGATGTACAAATGATCAGCATCCATAGAAGAACACAGAGCAAAGAAGGATACGAGCATTTTAAATGATATCCAAAAGTCGATTTTGATATAAGATTCCAAGAATCAGGCTACGAACAAAACAAGTAGGCTATAATTGTAGGTTTTATTATAATGTTGTCACTAGGCATATACATTTTAAGATTAAATTACGGGAAGTTTGGTAATAATCATTAATAAATAAGGCAATTAGGTTAAACAATACAACCACAACTTTTATGACCCCAATCAACTACACCTCAATATACCTTTCATGTGGCTGTATTTGATTTTTGATGTGAACCTCCTTATTTATATATATTTTTTATTTTTGCATGTATAACATTTCCTGGGACTGTTTGGTGTAGACCACATTGAAAATAATCATCGTTTGATGTTTTAATGTGTTTTGTTTTTATTGTGAATGTATGCAAAATACAATCCAACTAAACTGCTGAACAAATAAACACTGGACTCTGTTTAAAGTTGCATTTTGCACAATCTGTGAATACAAATCAGAACTCTTTATACTGAAACACCCACTGTGGTAACTCTTTGTTTTTTCAACGTCCATCAGACAAAGCATTTATTATGCCGGCTCTCCTGACCTGTAACATATTTCACTAACATGGAACCACTTTCAATTAGAGGAGAAAGCACACAAACAATTAAGAGCAAACCACCCCATTGCTCATTCTGACTCACAGCAGTGGCGGTACCGACGCTCATCATGATGCCATTTTCCTCTCTCTCTCTCTCTTCGATAAATAAACCTCATCAGAATCAGAATCATCTCATGTGCCAAGTACAATAAATGCAAAGGAATGTCTTGGTGGCATAGGTGTATACTAGAGTCAAGACCTGATATGACTTACTGATACAGGAAATTCGCAGTAGAACAGGCCCTCACACTGCAATCTAGGGCTTGTGCAGATATAGACAGGAGACTATGGGCTTCATTTTCGTTACCGCTAAACCCCTTAACCTCCCTTAACTTCTTTGCCTTTTTAAACTATTAAAAAAAAAATCAGTAGTTCAAATGGCCAGTCAACAAGCTCAACAATTTACATGTTGAAATATTCCATAAAGTTTTTCAAAATAGTAAAAAACGAAATAAGGGATTTGGGATAAGGGGTTTAGCATGTAACGAAAATGGAGCCTATGTGTCAATCTACACTCTTATAGATACAATAATTTGACATATAATGGCCTAATGTAATGATGGGAGATATTTCTCACGACCGGCGTAAATACTACAGTGTTTTTTCTGCCAAGCAGTGATCAGGCAGAGCAGCAGACATCTCCATTTTCTTTCCTAATGAAGTGTACAGTATTAGACAACTTTGCCATGTTTACCTTACACCTGATTGACCTTTCATTGGAGGCTGATTACAATGTGTTAATTACACAACACTGAGTAGGGAGTGGAACACACGCGCACAGGAATGCATGCACACTCACCCACACAAACGCAAGCACGCACGCACGCACACACGCACAAGAACACACATTTGAAGGCAAGAAAACACATACAAATACAAGGACATGCACGCTGGCATAAATACACAGATTCACAGTCTCAGTCTCACACCCACACAAACACTAACACATACATTCCTCTTATCCGGCTTGCATGTGGTGTGTTTACATGCCGCGGTCTGGCATGAGGTAGTCAAAGTGATCAGAAATTGGACTAACAAATGCCTGAGCCAAGCCGGAGAGTAAATAGGTAATAAATCTGTACCACATTAGTGGGACGTTTCACTGTAAACACATTTTAAAATCGAGTATTTGTGGCGTCTTGTGCTGATGGTAAGATTGCTGACATTCCTGGGGCTCTCCACAAGAAAGAGCTGTCGGAGAAACAGAGCTGTGAGTTTATGGGTTTGGTCCTTTTTTCCCTCTTCTTTTTTTTTAACAGTGCTCGCCAGAGCATCTGGCGGCTTTAATCACAACGAATCCCAATTAGTCGAACAAGGAGAAATGGTAAAGAGACAAGAGGGAGGGCCTGCCTCAGAATTACAGATCACCCAGAGAAGACAGAGCAAGGTAGCCCTTCACCTGTGCTTATTTCACCATTTCATCTGCTTTCATTTGCCCAGTTAAATTATTTCTGTTCATTTACTATGCTGAACAGTTGGTTTCTTCAATATGGCAATTTTCACAATATTATTAATTATTATGTGTATATTATATAGATCGCTCTGTCTGTTTGAACATTTATGTGAGAGGTCACACCTAAACCGCTGGTCAACATCAGGTTCACTCTGTAGAGATGGAAAGAAGTTGGGATTTCTCATGGGAGTCTGAAACTGATCTCTAGCCCTTGTAAAAGTTGCACACTTAACAGGACGCATGCAAGGTGAAATTGATCGTAGCATGAAGTGTGTGAAATATAGGCACAGCTCTTGGCCACCTGGAGATGTGTGCGACTGTGCGTGCACATGTGTAGTGTGCATGTGTATGTGCGGCGCACATACACATGCGCACATTGTGCGCGCATGTGTATCCGTTTCTGCATGCGTGTGTGAGTGTACAGGTACTAACGTGTGCATGCATGTGTTCGGGTGTACGTGCAAATGTGTTCGACAGCAGACACCAAGCTGCTAAGAGAGAGATCCCTTGTGCATGGTGTGGGGTGATAAGTGCAATAACTCCTACGCGTCAAATTAGTAGTGCTTGTTTTAATGAGGCCTCCCATACACTACTATCAAAGCATTCACGACTGCAGACCTCATTATCAGCTAAGGGAGTTCAGGGTTCAACTCCAAAGACAGAACCTAATATATCATATACAGTACTTACACAGAGACCCCCCCCCTCCACACACACACACACACACACCCTTTTTAAAGAACTGGAACTAATCATAAAAGGGCTTGATGACATGAAACAAAACCATGGGGTTTGGAAATGGAGGGTCAATTTAGCTCATTTGGGATTTTTTTGTTTATATTTTTCTCCTGCATGTGCTGAACTGATCTGTGCTCTACATGATGTACTGTATGTCCAGCTTCACTCTCTGCACAACACTACTGGATTTATTTCTGTGTCTACACAGCAGGATATAAATCATGCCCAGGCTCTCTTTCTTGCCCACAACCCCCTCGTCTCTCTCCCTCTCTCTCTGAAGTCGGAGCAAGGGATGTGGCCGCCTACAGGACAGAGCCCTGCTCTCTCCCTCCTCCGGAAGAATTAGGTCCTCAGACATTACCACATTGTATTTTGCGGCGCTTACTTTTTCAGAAGGGGGAACCACTCCTGGCTCCGTCGCGGCCCCAGTCCTGCGGGCCTCGTGGGCCTCTTTCCTCCACTCTCTAATTAGATTAGCCGGGTCCCCAAATCTGGCAACCCGGCACTCCAATCTGGCAACCCGGGCTACCTTCGCGGCACCGCAATATCTGGTCGTAAGACGAGGAAATGACCTAAATGTCGGTTAGCATGGTATTCTGTTACGCCCAATGGTGTGCTGACAAAACGACTTGGGTAATGGAGACGTTAAGAGGCAAGGGAGAGGGAGATTGTATATAGGAAAGCGAAAGAGAGGATTTACGGCCCGAGCACTATGAAAAGTGCTGGGCAAACCTAACGCACCGCAGCGTTGTGGGCTGGGCAGCCATTTTGGGGGGGTGGCAGCTGAGAGAACCATCATGGGTCGGGTCAGCTCCAAGACAGCCAATTAGGAGCCCAGGGGCTGTTGCAGATCAATAAATCTCACCCGAGCATGGCACCACTCAGAGGCCTCAACATAATTTGCTATTTGGAACGAAAGCGGGATCACTCATTCAGGATGCATGCATACATATACTGGAGTCACAGAAATACTACTGGCCTCTCTCCCACTCTCTGTTCTACTCCCCTTTTTTAACGACAAATCTCTTGCGCAAGTGAAATTACAAGATCTATGCTGTCTGACCAGTGGGCAGTAAAATATCAATGCGGCATCAGGAAAGGCTTCATCAAGGGAAGCCCGGGGGCCAACTGAAGAAGCAAAAAATTCCAGTTGAAGAGTTTGACCAGTGCGGCATATGAACAGCGTGTACACTTTCAGTGCAAACCGATTCAAGTCACAGACGGCCAAGAGAGATGACCAGGCAATTGGAGAAGCGGTGCGACATAAAAAAAAAACCCTTGCAAAAAAACGTGGTTAAAGACTAAATGAAGAGTTCAGATGGCACATGACTTCCCGCAGTGAAACACATGTGCGGACAAGACTTGATCCAGCCGCACACTAAATTCCACAGCCAGCCATCTAGATGGGACGTGACAGTATAAAACAGAGGAGGACGTCTGGAGATTTCACTGACAGGAAGTGAGCGCTATGAGTGATTTGGCCTCATAAATCATTTTCAGGAAGATCCAGCGATCTCCCAGACCCAGTGAGATTTCTTCTTGTCCAACTGATGAGCCAGCCCTCGAAGATTACTGTCGCTGTCGGGTGGAAACCGCGTATGAAACCAAAGTGTAACTTTTCACCAAATGGAAAATAAATTAATAACTACGCTGAACCCAGTGGATTCAGTGTAGTTATTATTTAGTCTTGTTAAAGGAGAATTGCACATCAAAAGTTTTTTTTATCTTTATTTGCACTTAATTTGTTAGAAAAAAGTGGTCCAGGTGTTTTTTTGTGAAAACACTCCTTAATGCCTGTTTCCCCTCTCCCAAAATAGGCTTATAATGGGGCTAAGGGGTCAAATGCAAGTTCACCTATATACATTGCTCCAAAATGCAATTTTCTGCTATATATTGTCTCCCCACCATGTCAGTAGTGTGTCAACACTCACACTTTCACTTTCACTTTTGGTACAGCAGTGATTCAGCTGTCTCAAGAGGTGGGGGCGTGGCACATAGTTTATGACTGAAATAACGATTTAAAAAAAACATTTTGCTGTGCAATTCTCCTTTAATGAGATTATTGTGTAATAATAAAATATAATAAACAATAAAAAGTTCAAATATGGAGACATACAAGGTTTCTTGCAGTTAGCAACAGTGGGCTCCCTGCAGTGTGGTGCTGTGTGTGTGTGTGTGTGTGTGTGTGTGTGTGTGTGTGTGTGTGTGTGTGTGTGTGTGTGTGTGTGTGTGTGTGTGTGTGTGTGTGTGTGTGTGTGTGCGTGCGTGCGTGTGCGTGTGTATGCGCGCATGCGCGCGTGTGTGTGTGTGCGTGCATACGCATGCATTCCTCTAACTATGACACAAATCAAGATATTATGGCAGACCGTGATGACTAACTTAACTGTTGTGTTTGAAGTTTTGCTGTAGATAAAATGGATACAATCCTTCATGTGGTTCCACTGGGAGCAGAGGTTCGTGTAGCTCAGGCCTCGTGAAGGTTGTCCAGAATAGAGGATAAATCATCTGGGGAATTCATCTACATTGTGTGTTCATCTCGCTGTGTGTGTGTGTGTGTGTGTGTGTGTGTGTGTGTGTGTGTGTGTGTGTGTGTGTGTGTGTGCGTGTGCGTGTGCGTGTGTGTGTGTGTGTGTGCAATAAAAGCACACCTGGGGGTCATTTTGCATCTGCACTTATTGTGCAATATGTTGTTTGTCAAGCATAAAGTATGCACTGTGTGTAGAGGTGTGTTTGCATGCCTGCATGTGTGTGTGTGGTGACCGTGGTTGTGTGCACATGTAGTTGTGTGTGGATGCATGGCATAATTCTCACACGTCTGCTCTCAGCATGACTGACTGGCACCTAAGGAGCAGTGAAAGTAGCGTAGGTGGACAGAGGCTTATGAAGGAGAGACAAGATCCCCAGTGCTGTTTCAAATTTGTCCAAATCAGTGAGCTTGTTAGATGGTCTATTTTTGCTATTTGTCCTACAATGAAGGATATAGGGCTTAAGTGGTTCAGAAAATGTCCACCCCTCCTGAATTTTCTTTTTTCTATAACACGTCTGTCAGTAAGCGGCTCTCACAGGCCTGCTGCAGTTAAATCCACAGCTGCTTCCAACTAAACCCCCTTCGCTCTCACACATACACGCATGCATGCATGCACACACCCTCCAAAGCACCTATCTGTCGGAAGAATATTCAATCGTTTCTAGTTAGAATGAATGAGCCAAATATATCTAGCTTTCCAGTGAAGCATTTTATGAAGGAACCACTTTTTCCCTTCAGGACAGGAACCCTATTTGAGGTTATAGTACAGTAGTATGTAGCCTATACGGCATATTAGCAGCATAACATTTGTGTAATTATTGAATTAATATCTAACAAAAATGTCAGAAAACTGGCATACAGTAAGGCATGCAGGATTTAAAATTGTCCCTGGTCCAAAATGCATAAACTCAATTACTCAATTTTGGTCTGTAATGTGTTATGTTATTACACATTTCAATCTGAGAGCTACCTGTGTCTATATATATACATACATATATATACATATACATCAATGAAAATTGTATTTATTATTACATCCATTCCTCCCTAGATATAGGTTTTGTAGACTCTCTCACTCTCACACACACACACACACACACACACACACACACACACACACACACACACACACACACACACACACACACACACACACACACACACACACACACACACACACACACACACACACACACACACACACACACACACACACACACACACACACACACACACACACACACACACACACACACACACACACACACACACACACACACACACACACGCACACACCATGGGCTGTTGAGTGACAACTAACAAGTGGATTCAAACTTCAACACAAAAAGACTTTTCTGTGATGATCACTCTTCTTTGATTTTCACAGGTTGCCATACACTATCATTTATGCGGCCCATGGTAGCATCATTGCATGTGTGCATACACACAAGTTTGCAGAGCAGACATTTAGCGAATAGGCATGCACATGAACACAGCATCCAGTATGAGTCATTTTCTCCATTCCCCTCCTAAGATGAAGCTCCCAGAGCACGCAGCCTGTCCGAACACAAATAATCAGCGTTGATGAGCGATAGGACCAACCCACCATGGTAATTATATATAATCGTTGGGCTTATTTTGGGACCAATTCGCACCATTACTAAATTCACTATTACACATCACTGGCTGGCACATGATGTACACACGGTGTGTAACTGCTGATGGGCTGTGTGTCTGTGTGTGTGTTTGTGTGTGTTCTCTAATGAAGCCGACACTGAGTCTTTCTTTCGATCTCACACTCTGTCCAACCATTCTTCTTCATTTGACTATCCCAATGTTTATCATTCATATAGTGTCCTCCACTGAGCCTGTCTTTTGTGGAACACGCACGCACGCACACACACACACACACACACACACATGCACACATGCACACGCACACGCACACACACACACACACACACACACGCACACACACACACACACACACACACACACACACACACACACACACACACACACACCCAACCCCACAGCATGGGCTGGTGAGTGGTATCTAACAAGTGGATTCAAACTCCAACACAAAGAGAATCACCTTCGAGGGCAGAAAGTATTGTATGTTTATTGTTTTCCGTGAGTGCAACAATGTATTTGTGTCTTGCTGAAGTGGAGGACAGTTTGCAGACACAGTTTTAACCACAAACACTGTACATAAACGTGGGTCGACATGGGGTGATTGAATTTTACGGACACAGATGCTTACGGATATGAGTTTGATACATATTTACAGAAATATCATGTACCGTACAGTATATGTGGTTGAAATGTACGGGAAAGGGACAGTATTCCCAAAAATGTCCTGGTTTTTGTGTGTCGTTTGTGTGGTCCATACCACCGCAATGTTGAAAACTAAAGGTGAATAAAAACAAACCTCACTGATGTGAGACTTGCCAGGCACCAGTAATGTGGTTTATTAGTACTACAAGCTGAGCAAGATTTTAAGAAAGATGAGAACAACCATAGTTCATTTCAAGTCATTTTATCTTGAAGAGGAATCAATGTTGTAGTGTGGTTTAAGATTGACTCCGTTTTTGTCAATGTGTTTGATTTGATTTGACATTTGATTTGATTCATCAAAATGTAATTATATGAGGCCTCAACCCTTGACCAATGTATATAAAACATTTAAAAACATGATTTTAATGTAATCACACAAAGTAGGCATGAAAAATACATTATTATGTAAAAAACAGAGAAACCAAGCAAAAGAGAAGAGAGAATAGTAATACCAGTTTAAGTGATCTGATCAATCAGACCAACTTTTATAGAGAATTATGTGTTACCCAACATGAGTTTTAAATCCCTATGATCACTAATTATCACCATTAAAAATATTGTGAAATTGAAAAAATATAATGAAATATAATGTAAAATGTGATTTCAGTACTATAACGTCAGTACTATGGCATCAGTCTATATTCTTCTTTGACTTTCAGTCTAAAATGAATGTTCTATAGGTAATAAAATATTAAAAGATTTACTTCCTTGGCCATCTATCAGTGTGTGCTGGTTGGTGTAATGTTTCACGAAATGTCTGTATGTACAGTAAATCTATAAAACCACTCAGAAGTCATGGCACTAAGTGCATAACGTCACAAAACCACACCACCTCCAGGCATGAACAAACGTTTGTCTGGCATACATGGGTGGGTGAATGGTTAGCGCGCCAACAATATGGTTACCACATCTCCGGTTCAATTCCAGTGCAAGCCATGTGTTGCTCATCTTTCCCTCCTTACCCTCACTTCCAGTCTCTCTCTCTCCCCAAAAAATACAAAGAATAATTGCAAACAAAATAAACACAAATAAACAGTTTGAACAACAAGGAAGTGCCTGATTAAGAGAAGTGTCAATAAAACTCAGTTCAAATGAGGTCTTACTTCATAATCTATGCCTGTAAAAAATAAACTGCACTTGATATGTGAAGCATTATAAAGATCGATATCTTTATAACAGACGTTGTACTCTAGAACGGGGGTTTTCAACAGTTGGTCCACCAGTGGTCCTTAAGAGGGGGATTCCAGATGGTCCCCAGCTAAATGATGGACAGTTGATTAACCAGATGTAACTCTCTGAGAGCGTTAAAAATTGAAACTAAATGGACCTGCAAGGGTCCATTTGGTTTCATTTTTACACTCTCAAGAGTTCAAATTTTCACCATCTGAATTAGCTCAAGTCTACACAATCAGAGAAGGTAGAATATTAATGGTCATTTTGATCTGTATATTTGACTGTTTTGTTTTTAAAATCCAGCCTGGTATTGTGGACAAAAGCAAAATAAATCTTTAGCTTCGGGTCTGTGGGCTAAAGTGTCCTCAAAAGGTGGTCCGTGGCTCAAATTCTGAATAAATAGTGGGCCCTGGTATGAAAAAGGTTGAAAACCACTGCTCGAGAAGAGTATTTGTGTTTGTAGATAATCATACAAACCACTGGATTGCCAAATTTCTTGCCCGTTCGCCAGTAGGCCAAGTACATTGATAAATACCAAAAATGTTTTACATAGTGTGAAATATTTGTTGGTGTGTGAATGTCTTTCACATTTTATGAATTCATAATCTCATTTACGGCGATCCCAACATGTTGGATATTAGACACTAACATTAGACCCCATGTCTGTTGTCACTCTGTCATGCATTAACTGTTATGTTCTCATACTCTACAGGGGCGCCTTGAATTGTTAAGAAAAATAATAGGATACAACATGGAAAGAAATAATAATAATAAAATAATAATAAAGAAATAAATCAGAAAATACTGTCAGATGTTGCACACATTTTATGGTTTTCATCCCCATTACTAGAAAAGGGGCAGCCCTATCAGCTGTTGCTGTTCATATTTTAGCCCAGAGGGATTCGCTGGAATTGCTGGTTGGTTGTCTAACAGCTGGGCAGGGCAACAGCTGATTGACTAGGACAAATTATAATTTCAATGCTATTTCAAGGGGGAATTCTGCTCTGTTAAAATACAAGATCAGAATGATGTCTTTATTAATGCTTGCAGAGAAAGCTTGTTTGTGTTAGGTACAGTACCACTACCTAACTAGTAACAATGAAGAGCTAAGGATTGAACAGGGAAGCCACGCTACTCTGTTATTTTATTTTTATCCTATTAAATAATTGGCAACTAGACAAAGTGCCTCTCGGGGCACAGGTCTCCACCAGGCCAGGTCAGGTTGTGGCTTTCTGATGCCTTCGGTGGCAATTGGATGATTGGATCATTTTGTTTCAATAAAGTGTTTTCCAAATGTTGTTGATGGCACTATAAGAGACTAATTTGGGTGGAACATATTCCTCAGTCTAGTAAGAAAGTCTTTGAAAGATTTCACGTGAATTGCATGTTGCATTAATTATTTGAGTTTTTTTTTTAACAAAATGGGCCAATTCTGCAAACTTTGAAAGCCAATGTTAGCCAATTAGGATGAAATATGGGACAGATTCATCTTGAGCACATGACTAGAGATACTGTGAAACAATTAGTGAGAATTCTTTCACAGAATCTGGAGGAGTAATATAAAAAATGTATAGCACTAAAAAACGCAGATGTGATCAAAATGCTGGTGACATCAACTGGGTTAATAGTGACGGCGATTAGCTGTTAATAGACAGACAGACGGAGTGCAATACATACTCTGCCCAGGTCTTAGGCTGGTGGAGACAATTACAAGTTGTGATTTTATAAAGGGGAAATGTGGGCGGGGACTTTCACACAGCTCTTGTTATTTTGGAATTTTTAGTTTCACATTAAACTGATGAACAAAATGATTTAAATAGATGTAATCATAATTTGTAGAATGTGCATAAAAGCAGACACAGCGACAAGTAATTCAAGTTCATACAGACATATTGGCACACAGTATACAGTGGCATTACTACATTTTTCCCCCCTTATGGCAAAATCTTGCCCTCTCCAGCTAGCAGAGGCTAAAATCCCAGATGCCAATTACCCCCCACGTGTACACTGGTGCCTGCAGAGAGTGTTTACAACCACAGGCCTCCGCTGATACACACAGAGTCGACTGTCACTTCTTTTTTTACATGAATTTCACCAGGACTCCAGGAGAGTGTAATATGGAGGTTGACAGTATCTTCCTCAGCTCCGTTCCCTGCTGAACAGAACAGGCACCCTGATCAATCAGCTGAAATCACTAGTGCAGCACTGACAAGGACACAGTGTCCTACCGGCTTCCCACCCACCAACACTGTGTTTATCGGAGCACCCAGCCAAAACCGGAGGCATCGCTGCCGGGAATCCTAACCCTGAGTGGTGGTGGGTGACTGATTTAGTCCAGCACCAGCTGGACGACCTCCCTACTACACTTAATGATCCCTCCTTTTGATTTTAGGCATGCTTTTACCTCAATAACACGAACCAACTACCATGCATAGGCTATGCTAGAGGTTCATACCGACAACCTGGTACAGGTGAACAGGTGTAAATTACTTCATGGAAATGCATGCATTTAAAGTAGTTTTCTTTCTTTCTTCATTGCTCTACTCCAGTGGTTTTCAACCACTGGACCACCCCTTCAGAGGGTTCCAGGTGGTCCCCAGCTAAATGATGGACAGTTGGTAGGTGTAACTCTTTGAGAGCGTAAAAATGAAACCAAATGGACCCACAAGGGTCCATTTGGTTTCATGTTTACGCTCTCAAGAGTTAAAATATTCTTCATCTGAATTAGCCCAAGTCTACACAACTATAGATTGTAGATATACTATAGAATGCCTGTTTTGTTTCTGAAATCCAGCCTGGTATTGTGGACAAAAGCAAAAGAAATCTTTAGTTTTGGCGTCCGTGGGGTGAAAATGTCATCAAATGGTGTTCTGTGGCTCAAATTCTGAAAAAAATAAAAAAAAAAAAAAAATAGTGGACCCTGGTATCAAAAAGGTTGAAAGCCCCTGCTCTACCCTCCTTCGCACTGCCAGAATGTGTTCTTAAAATATGCACTTCCTCACAATGATGTTGAATGTGTGGTCAAGACAACAACCTACAATGCACTTTGTGACTTACTTTGCTAAAAAGGCTCTTCATGAATGCATTTGACAAAACCGTGCTGTGGCCACAGTAAACAAAGGCTAACTCTTCAGAACTTGCCACTCATCAGAGGGTTGCTCACTACCACACATTTGTGGCTTACCGCGGCACCGCTATGGGCCCCCGGCCCTATTCACTGTGGACACTATGGGTACCGGGTTGAACCAGAACCAGGCATTATGTCATAGGAAGCCACACACTGACTAACTGACTGACTGACTGGACGGCTGCTGGACTGACTGAGTGATGGAGTCTCCATTTCCAGCACGCTGTTTCAGGCCAGGCTGTCAGCTCAGGAACCCCTACGTCCTGCTGCGTCCCATTTATAAGGATAGCCTCATGTGTGGAGACCAATGACAAGCACAGGAGGGGAGAAATGTGGAATTCATTTGGTGCAGCACAAGTGTTCAGGTTTAGGTGGACGAGAGAAACATGTGGGTTAGCAGGGGGGACCACACAATAGAAAATACAATAGATGGTATTCTGCCAGGTTCCGTCCCGTGGGGTACGGGAATGCCGCCTAAATCAACAGATTACTCCACGCGGGAGAAAGGGTCATTGATGACTTGTCTAATACTGACAAGCGGACAGACGGCTCCCACACTGGTGTCCATAAAAATCCTAACCGATTTAGATCCCGAGTACAGTAACAGTATTCACTCTTACTGTCAAGACAGATGTGCAGAGCAGACATACTTCCTCACCACCAGTCTCTTTAATAGCTACCAGAAGACAGAGCTTGAATTAAGTAATATGATATGCAGAGAAACACAGTTCACTTAAAATGGCAAAGTGAAACCCACAAACCATTAATGTAACATTAACATCAGGGGTGAACTTATAGATTGTTTTCTTTACGATTATTCTATTGATTATTATTATTATTCTATTATTCTATTGATGAGGTTTTGGTTAACTGAATAATATCTAGATTAATATCTCCCATTATATATATATATATATATATATATATATATATATATATATATATATATATATATATATATATATATATATATATATATATATATATATTTATATATATATTTATATATATTATATATATATATATTTATATATATATATTTATATATATTTATATATTTATATTTATAATTGTTATTATTACAGCGTTATTATTATTATTTCAGAGCTGTGCGTCCATATAAAAGAAAACAGTACACAACATATAAAACAAAACAGATTACTCAAGCACAAAATAATCAGGCAATATATTTCATATCAATATAGAGCGTTTTTCACCCTGTGCTAAGTAGCACCCGTGGTTTCGTGGCAGGACAAAAATTCTTTCTTTCCATCACAACCAATGAAATAACTTGTTGTTCAGTTGCTTCGTAGTGATATTCTGTGCATTCAATTCTCATTTAATTTTTTTTGTGCTAGTAAAATAACATCACAAGTAGTGATGACTCACATCATGTTTGTTTTATTTATTTCTAAGTGTTTTTTTTTTTTTTTTTTTTTTTTTTTACAAATTTAACATAAACGAGGCAGAACAAAGCAGAAAGAGCCCGCTGGTTAGTCAGTTGGGGACCAATCAGAAGACGTAAATGGGGAATTCTCTCTGAGCCTATTAAAGCTCAGAGAGAATTCACCATTTCCTTCTCATTGGGTTGTGGACACATCAAGTCAGTACAGTGTCTTAGTGCCTTAAAGTGCATCACATATGAGTGCACCAGCGAACACAAACTGGCACTATGCTATCTGGGAATGTGGATCAACGACCTCATAAAATCATTATAGGATTAATACACTGATTATTCATTGTGGTAGCCCTAATGGACTTAAACACATTTGTTTAATTATGGACTGTGTACCCCCCTTGCACACAAAGCTGAAGTGATGAGCAATTCAAAAATGTTCTCTGGAAACCCTATATGTAACACGGTGTTTATATGATACGCTAACATTTCTATTCACACATCATAATTTCCCTTCACCTCAAGATTAAAAAAGACAACTGTGTTAAAATCGTTAATTTGATTACTGTAACAGCTGCGGCTCTAATTAAAATGTGACATTAATTATAACAGTATGTTCCTCCAGTAAATCACCCCAGTAAGCTGTAATACTTTTTATTCCTCTTGATATACATTTGCTTTTCAAAAATATAATTTATTATATAATTTATTATTAGATTATATTTATTATTAATATTATATGTATTTATTAATTTCTTTATTTTATAGGTAGATCACCTATTTTGATAAACATTAAACAAAATAAAATAAACAAATCTTTCTCCCCCAGATTATTTTTCTTTATCAAATGTTCAAATCCTGTACAGGAAAGCATGGCATATTTTGGATATAGTTTGAATTGTGATTAATCATGATTAAATTAATTTTGAAGCTGTGATTAATCTGATCAAAAATTTGAAATATCATCATTAAATCATCATCATTCAAAAGCCCTATTTCTTATCATTAATCAGTGAATTGATGATACAATAGGAGTCAAGACAGTATTGTAGATGGTGATGTGGCCTGCCTACATGATATGGTTATGCAGAGAAGTGTTTCAGAAGTTGTGCCAGGGAGCACAGGGATCAGACAATAGGGGAATCTACTCATTTTACAACAGCTCCCTTGGCAGAAGTACAGGGGCTATGACGCAATTGCCGTAGCTGACAAAATCGTTAAGCAAACAGCCATCCGTAACGGCGGGTTACCATGACACGTCTATGCAGTATGCAGACAGACGTTGTCGACACTACGTTAAAGTGTAGGTTCTGCCGTTGTACAGCAAGCAGGTTTATCTAACAAGCACAGATCATTGCCGTAGTGGCCATCGCCATCGTCTGAGGTGGTTGGGGCATCTGGTTAAGATGCCTCTCGAGCGTCTCCCTATGGAGGTCTTTGAGGCACGTCCCACTGGGAGGACACCACAAGGCAGACCAAGGACCAGATGAAGGGATTACATCGACTCTCTGGCCTTGGACCGCCTCGGAATGGGGTGGAGCTGTTGCCCCCGCGACCCGAACTTGGATAAGCTGATGATAAGATGGATGAATGGGTGGATAGTTATACTAGCTGCTTCAAGTACAATCTGAATCATAACAAGACAGGCTGTAACGCAAACAAAACAGGCCTAGTGGAGACATCTAAGCTTAAGAAGCTACCAAATAATAGCATCATGTATTATATAATGCAAGTACTAAAAGTGATGGTGAAATACAAAGGTTAGGTATGCATGTACAATATATCGAATAATACAATTCTTCTGCACTACCACAACTGTGCTGTGAAACCAAACATAAATACATGTTATCCTTATGTGTCAGACACAAGGCCTAACAGCAAACGTCACCTTGAGACATTCTCAGAAACACGCATGTGGATTCCAGATTCTCCAGGTTCAGAATGACTTCATTAGGTCACATTCTGAAACACCTTGCCTCCAGCATTCGTGTCTAACACTATTGTACTAGGTACTCCAGCATCCTGGATGCTGGTCATTATATTCGGTGCTACATGCTTTGTAGGCCTATGGTCTTCTGACCCCTCTCTATGCTTGTTTTAAAGTATCCAGGAAGTGTTTCTTGTGGCTTGCCTTTTGGTGTGCAATGTTTGTTGGCAAGCATTCTTTCCTTTGTGCTTATGACTCGGGGGCCATTTTGGCCCCAGTGAACCCAAACATGGTTGGTCCAAGTTTAGGGTAGGCAGATAGACGTATCTTTGGGTGCCTGAATGGACATTGTGCACACAACACATACACACACGGCACTTTGGTAAGGCATGCACAGTACACACAGTACACATAAAACAGTATGGCTCACGGGCAAAACAGCATCAAGGCCATAATCAGAGTTAGATTTGTGGTTGGCTGGCCAGCGTGACGACGTGCTGTCTGGGAATGGCAGACCTGCAGACAGCCATACTGTGGTATAACCACGTTGGTTCTCCCTGACAACCTTCAGTACCAGTGGTGGTGCAAAACAAACCTGGCCTGTGGCTTAGACCGCTTAGAACAAAACCAACTCCACTAAGGACAGGATGGGCCTTCATGATGGGGTTTATAGGTACATTGGTACAAATAGATTTCATGTACCATAATGGTGCTAGTAGATATATCCGAAGTCAAAGAGATGTTAATTTGTAACAACACCACCATAACTAGCCACCAGGTTTGCGGTGTTGGGCTCTACAGTAAACATTTTCACCACAAATATGATGAAGCATTTTGTGTAGTGTGCTGTCTCGAGGAAGGATCAATACAGCCCTCTAGTGGGGATAGAATCTCAATGCATTTGAACTAAGTAGGAGAATTTATACCCACGCTGTCCAGCAGGTGTCCCCATACACCTACATTACAACATAACATAACCAACTCCTTGGACAGATCAACTTTAAATAGGATTTCTACCACATAAATAACCACTCAGTTAAACATATTCTGTGGAGAACATTAGCCAACAACAGTAGATCTACAACATCTCACAGTGTGTTATGTTTTGACACATTGTGAGCTAGTATAATGGCTATTTTTGGTAAAAAGTGATCCAGTGCAGAGCAAACTCAGGTCCACTTTAATGAGTCAATGGATCCTGCACATTTAAGACGTGGATTAAACATTTATAACACTTACAAAGTACAAGCCATGTAAGGTGACATGCTTTAATTATCACACAAATAAAAGCTATTTCCAGAATCACCCCTCATCCCTTCCCAACAATAAAGTGGAGGTTGTCAACCCTGAGGCATGGCCTCTATCAACACATGGAATTTCACTCATTTTGTGGAGGATGTTAAGATGCAGGAAACTAGAGATGCCCTGGAAGTGTGAGAGAAGTGAACACAAAGCAACAGGGGATGTGTGCCGCACACGCTGGAATGTTTGGTGATCAACAACTAAAAAGATGCTTTGATGTATGTGGCTTTTTCATCACTCCGCCTATGACACACAGTCCACAGTATCCGGAGGACAGCACGCACACACATGCAGACACACACAGCACGCACATCCACATGTGCACACAGACGCACACACACAGGTATAGTGGGATAAGCCCTGATCACCTCTAATACCTAGGCTCTCTGTTTAGATGACAGTCTGGGCTTTGCTTCAAAACATTTCACACAATGGCAGCACACACACTATCGCCCAAAGCCAAAGCAGTGGGCACAAACAAACTCTTGGGTCATATAGACATTTGAACTGAATTTGCATACAGTAACATTTACTGCTTCAGAATGTCTTATTTAGGCTAAACAAAGTTTAGCCTAAATAAGAATCTTATAGTCACTGAGTAGAAAACCTGTTTTGACATGTGTCAAAAGGATGTGTAATTAATCTGTACGTATATAAATGCTAATGCAATTTTATTTTCCTGTCCCCTGCCTACAAACTATTTCCCCACTACTCCTCAGTGAACCACCACTGAAAAACAACAATTTCAGAAAGGTTATATTTCCTTAGCTTAGGTTTGGAGGCAAAGGACTACTAAAACAGCAGTAGGCTATATTGGGTGATGTGGATTAAGTTCTGGGTCATTGTGAACCTTGGCCCAGGACAGTGGTTCTCAAAGAGGGAGTTCAGGGGCCCAGAGGGGTCTTTGAGGGGGTTCCAAATTGGACAGATTTGTAACTGAGAGTAATGGAAGTTAAGAAAAGATTTGAGGAGCAGTGACCAAAGGTATTCTTTCACCTTTCATCAGCCTATAACACAAGAGTAAAGAAAATGCCTCAGGGTCTCCTCATATCTAATCAGACCTACTTTACTAGAGGAAACAGGAGTATCTTTTATCCTAGGCTCATTCATTGGAGACGACAGTTATGTGTGAGGTCTCCAATATGGGTCTGATGTTTTATGATTATATTATTTTTATTTTAAACATTAAGATTTGTCCTTTATGAAAAAAGCAAACTGCCCTTTTATTGTCTTTAAATGAGTTGTTTATATGAAACAAATTACCACAACAAATGTGTAATTTTTTGTAGTTCTCGTTTGGAACAACAAAACATTCAGTAAGCCTATGTTAAAACACATTAACATTGTGAGGTGCAGTAGACACATGCTGAAAATGGATTAGGAAATGTGAATTTAGTCAAGTAAATGATTAATAATAAAAAATACTGCAAAAAGGTGTTCCCACTATGCTCCACACCAGGTTCAGGCTGGTCCCAGGAGCAATGACGCACATAGTAAAAGGTTATAATGGCACTGGAGTATCTCAGACAAACTTTATTATCACCGTATCAAAAAACAAATCAGGGTGAATTACAGCCATCGAAAGCAACATTGGCAGTGGAGCAAAAGGGAGCATTCCATGTGTTGACGCTGAGGCGACGCCTGATGGCTGCAGTGGAGCTGCAGTGTTATTCTTGCACTCTGATAATAACAAGTGCCTCAGGAACTGTATCTGTAGGGTGCAGGAACTATTATTTATTGTTTTAGCTGCAGCTGCATTGCTTACATCATAGTTTACAATAAGGTCAACCCTATGCAGTCTTCCACTTTTTACCATTCTGTAGTTTTTAACCTACACTGATAAGCAAACTACAAATTCAGTCTATGGGGTCATTAATAAGGAGTCAAACTTTAAAGCTTTAAAGTCAAACTTTAAAGATATGAAAACAACAAATCAAAACACTATTTTCACATGAAATTGTGGAAAAACAGTGTATTGAGCTGGTGCTCTGCGATTGGCTGGCATTAATGCCACGTGATGTCATGTCACTCTCTGTGAAGTTCAACAGATATGTGTGACATCAGTTGGCAACTTGGCACCAACACGAGCCAAAATAATAGCTACGAACACAAGAAAAATGAGACAATGGTATAGAGTGGGTTAAGTACACTGCTTTCATTAAATTACTGTAAATGTCAGGCTTGAGGCTTGACACAGATTTGGTTTGAGGACTGAATAGAACATACCATCCAAGTGGTGGTTGGTGCCAAAGTGCCCAGAGAGCACAACCAAAAGACAGCCAGAGCCTTTATCTAACAAGCGACGTGGCATTGGACATGATATAATCTGGGATTGTCCATGTCACAATATTGTGATATTTAAAGTGTTTTTTTTCCTTTCATGACTTCAAACTTTGCATTACAAATTGGCAAATTTGTCAAAAATAACAAATACCAGTTGTTCTTTTCTTTTTTTAAAGAAAGCATACATCACAATAGTATTAGTATTACTACTACTATTACTATTATTTATTTATTTGTTTATTTTATGTCCATATCGCCCAGCCCTTGGAATGTCCAATGGACATCAGGGATTTTTGTGGATGTGTGCTGGTTCTCCTCATGCTCGTAGCAGCTGTCCAACCAGGGCAGTGCTCCTATCCCGGATCAAAGCCGATATGATTTCAGTGACCCTCCCCACTGACCGCTCCCAGCAATCAGCGTCCTGAGAGAGGGGTGGGGTGGGGTGGGGGGGGTTGGGGGCAGGAAAGAAAGATCAAGAGAAAAGGAGAGGAGGAAAAAAGCCCAAATTCAATAATTCAAATTTTATTTGTGAACATGCTCATTTACGAACATACAACTGTACAGTGTAATGTAGATGTGCTTTGTCTGCGTGCTTGCCTGGCCTGCGTTTATACAGTACATTCAAAGTTTAAATCGAGCAACACCTATCATAAAGGAAATGTCAGAGCGTATCAGAGGTGACATCACACACAATGTCCCTGTCTTGCCTTTCCTGAGTGGGTTTAATGAGTGGTTTTGTGGTCTCTATAAGACTGCTTTACAGTTTACTACTCAAACCGTCTCTCATGCAACCATGCTGTTTTTGTTGCATCATTATTCCTGCCTATTAAATTGACACAGCTCTCATTTTTAACACACTGCACTCTAATCAAATTTAAGAGTAAGAATCACAAACTTGGATTGGAATGTTATTCTATGGGTACTGTAAGCAAACAGGCGGAAGCAATTCTTTTAGAAATTGGAGGAACAACAATGCAGTTAAACCACAGCACTTTCAGATTTTTTTTCTTATCTATGCTGCTGGATTGCAGGTCCTGTTAATCTTGCGAGCTACAAAAGACTCTGGCTCACATTCTTTGCAGTTTATGGTGCATGATATTAGACAGATATACGCGAAAACCACACATAAAGGAGACCACGCACTTTCTCATTTGCTCAGTGTCTTTGTTTTTTAAAGCAAACTCTACTGTTGTGGTTGTTTTGCTTTTGTGTGTTTTTTATGCCGGAATGTCCTGCACAATATTCTTTTAATGGATTTCACTCCTCTAAGTTCACTCCTTAGGCTGTGACGACTCCTTACTTTGATTTAGTTAGATGAGGCCTCAGAATGACCCGCATTGCGTCTTTCAAAGACATTGTGGTGCTGACTTTGTTTTAACCACCAGAGGAGTTCGGCACATAGATTTATGTTTTATGCTCTACCTGGTCTTTTTCATAAATAGATTTTAATAAGGCTTTTGACAAAGCTTTTGATGTTGAAACAAGCATGGAAGAGGAAAGGAAAAAAGGAGAGTTTCATGGCTCCAAATATTAAAATCTCTTTGTGTTATTGAAAAAAAAAATACATTTCCAAGTTAAAAAGAAAAAAAAAAGAGTCTGGAAGAAATTTTGGTTTGTGCAATGGAATGAAACTGTTTAGCATACCGTTAGTTCTGCATTTCATGTACCCCAGCCATTACACTCATGTGTCAACACTTTAAGCAATTTTTAATAGGATCAGGTCTGACTATATCAGCTCAATGGAAGGAATCCAATCCCCTCTGACACTCAGTTTTTAGCTTCTCTAGTCTCTAGACCAGTGGTTTTCAACCAGCCCAGGGACGGCCAGTGGTCCTTGAGAGGGTTCCAGGTGGTCCCAGCTAAATGATGGAAAGTTGGTTAACCAGGTGTTCTTTGAGAAAAGAATTACGTAAAATGAAACCAAATGGAACCTTACGGGTCCATTTCATTTCATTTTACACTCTCAAGAGTTAAAATATTCATCATCTGAATTAGCCCAAGGCGACACAAATACAGAATCTAAAAGATTAATGCTCATTTTGATCTGTATGTTTGACTGTTTTGTTTCCCAAATCCAGCCTGGGTTTTGTGGACAAAAGCAAAATAAATCTTTTGGGGTCTGTGGGGCTAAAGTATCATCAAATGGTCCGTGGCTGGTATCAAAAAGGTTGAAAACCACGGTCCCAGACAAGTCAGCAACCGGTTGGGTTGCGAAAAAAGACCAGGTGTGAGAGAGCGACCTGCATGGATTGGAGTCAGGGTCCGACTGTGGACAGTGTGTGCTAGAGACCCACAACCCAGTGCTCCTGGAGCACTCCTCACTAATCAGAACCAGTGGAGACGGAGTCAGATGACACAGATTTTCCACACCGACTGAGAGGGGATCCGAGGCAAACGCGCTGGAGGACAGATCAGTGACTCCGGCCCCTCATTGATTAAAGCAACACAGGGAGAGAAAAAGAAAAGAAAAGAAAGCCATGATGGAATCAAAATATGATAGTTTTGAACGGACTCCAGAAATGTTCCGTGTCAGCATTTCCTGTACTTTTTTTTTATATGTTTTTAGATTTTCAACTGGCCAGACATTTGAAGAATCAAACCCAAAAGAAGAAAAATAAATTATGTGGGGTGAGGGGGTTGGTTATTTTTTCTTTTAGATGTACCCAAGCCATTGTTCTTTAGCTTAATTACTGGTACTGTGCTATGAGGTGATGGGCCAATACATCTGTAAGCAGTCAGCAGAATATGGCACATCGCAAACATCGCCCACTCCCCCCACCCCCCTTAAAGGAACACACGTAGGTTCTTAAGCGAAAGGGGGTACAGTCTGGAGCTTTTAGCAAGGAATCAAAGCGTTCTGGTCAATCTGGTTGCCTCTTTTCACGGCGTGCATCATAAGCAATCAGATCAAAGCATACCGTTGAATGTTATCTAAAGGCAATCAGGTCTTCACACGGAGGGTATTAAAATGTTACATGTGTGGATGCAACATGCGCCATGGGGATAATGAACGCAAACTAAAGACGATCAGTGGTCCATTACCACCCATGTGGACCCTGGGAAAGTCATGAGAACCTTGGGCTTATTGGAGACAGCTACAACCATCAACCCACAGCTAATGACTCTATCACAAGCTCTGTTTTGTTATGGGTAAAATGGAAAATGCACACGCACATGCATGCACGCACGCACAAACATGCACAATTGCACACACACAAAGACGCATGCGTGCAAGTGTGTTCACATACACAAATCTAAAAAAAAAAAAAGAAAAGAAGGCCAACCATCAGAAGATCACCAAGGATGATCAAAGTTTTGAGCTCGTCTAAATCATAGATGTGAATTATTTCCACTCCAGATGTGTGATCTTTGAAATGTGGTTCATACTTCATGCAGAGATATTATTGAATCAAGTAGTTGCTTGCTCACTGGAACACACATACGATTTGAGCTGTTTATTGACACTCCGCGCAGCTTTAAGTAGTCACAACTGTCATTCAGAGGCTTCCAATGCGGGCGAGAAAGGAAAAAGGACAAGGGCAAAAGGATATAGAATTACTTAGACAACAAAGCCCGTGGACCTGGTGCATTTGCATATCTAACTGCTCTCAGGCTGAAATCTATCTGACTCAAGTGCGAGGAAATAGGGACCCCAATAATCGCTGCACCGCCATGAGCCACAATTCAGCCCCGCTAAGTGGATGTTCTTGACAGACATGACAGGTACGTCTCTCTCGACCCGGTTTCTACCGCAGGCAGGGCCCCTCTGCCGTTGGCAGAGGAGGTGGCACTCCATTCACGTATCTCCCCTTTCAGCTGGGGACCATCCAGAAAGAATAGAGCAGTTTAATAACAAGAAGCATTCTGGCTCATTGTATGGCAAACATACACAGGAAGGCAAGGTATGCAGGGACACATGCGAGAGCATGCTGACACGCATGCATGCATGCATGCATGCATACATACACGCATGCACATGTAAGCATAATGTCTGCATGCAAGAATAGGCGCGTGTATGCATGCGTGATGTCTGATGTCTGTGTGCTCTATGCATAAATAGTATATGCTTGAGCACATGAATGCAGTCCACACTAGTGGACTCCACAAGAGATGCGCACACACATACAAACAAAAAGAGGCGGAATCTGATCCTGGAGGGATTTCCATGTCTCAAGAGCCTCAATCCGAGTCAAAGTCCTCCAGGGCCGACATGGTTTTCCACCGTTGGTCTATTTTCCAGACTTGAGACGGTGTAAACAGTGAGGGAGGATTCATCTGAGACAGACATGGCTGTGTATTGCAGTGGACATCCAAAAAATAAATGTATTATTTGAGGTTTTAGGATGAAAGCTGGTGGATATTATTCACCTGTCCAGACAGCCAGAAATTGCTCTACGCGAGCGTAGCGCCAAAACACAGAAATCTCCTCAGTGCCAAAAAAGCTTTAAGTGCACTCTAACTCAGTAGGAGGGCACAGGGGAAACGGGTCAATTTTACGAGATTCACTCACCGTTTCATTTAGCCATTATTAGACATGAGGGGAGCTCACTTTCCACTTCAGAATGATGAACTGCCACAAATCCTCACTTAAAGGATTTCCCCAGCCAAACGTATCATCGTTTATTCACATTAGTGGAACGACTGTCACCAGTAATGTATGCCACAGTAAAATGGGAGTGCGGCACATTTACATTCGGAAATGTGACACTTTTTTCCGCTGACAGAATAAGCCTCTGCTACATCGATTACCAACACATTCAATCCATCAGTCGCCTACATGGCATTGATATGGTCTGTCTTGACATATACAGGATCTATCAGCAACAACAATTTCTGAACTGTATAAAATGGACAAATGCCATTAGATGGAAATACCACAGCAGTTTGAGCTCACTCGCTATGTGAGGTCCTATAAGTAAATAATCGAATATCTTGCACTGACGTAAAACTAACAAAATACATAAACAATCATATCATAAAATCAGTCAAAGGAATATGCGCTCAATCACTTCCACATGCATGCTGTCGCACACACACACATGCAGCCAATGCACGCAGGCTTGTTATTCCAAACTTCTGGTTTACGGAATGGAACTTCAATCATTAGGTTCTATTTTTGCGTACTTTTTGAAGGGGAGGATTTTGACAAGCTCTAAGGCGACAGGTCTTTGAAACACAGAGGAGAGGGTAGCAAGGAATAAAGAATCAGCAGACCACACAATAAGCAATCCCAAAACTAAATCTACTCTTAAATGCCACAGATGCAATCAACCTTTCCATCTAAAAGCAGCCTTGTACCAACTCCACTGCCACACAAGAAGGGCCTGCTTTGAAGCTAGGGAATTCAAGCAATTAGGAGTTTTAACAGTGACAATTTGCACGCCTCTGTCATTCTCCCTAGATCCAGAGCCCCAGAGGACTGCTGCTACTGAGGGCTTCCACTTCTGTTCCCTTCATGAATTGCCAAGGGCACTGGGTTCCTAAGTGAAAAACAACTCATGGAAAATGTTGGCCTAGTGCCCGCACCACGAACACTGGAAAGTGTTGTTAGAATCACACCAGCTACCAAAGTGGCCAAGACCGTTAGACATTTTTTATCACCACCTTTCATCATCCAAATGGCTTATTGTCACTGTATTTTATCCCTCTGACAAATGTCTGGGGCATGGGTGTACTACAGTACAGTACAAATGATGGCCACATAGCATACACCACTTGAGGGCAGTAGCATTACTGGCATGACAACCATACTCTGTGATAGACAAGAGACAGACCACCAACTCCAAATTAGCTTTATGGCAACATCTCACTTTTATTGATTCGGCTACCTTGAAAAGAGTGAAGCAATCTCTCAGAAAACTCTCCCCAGATGACCTGTGCAATACACCCCAGGGATACAATAGACCTTAAAAACGCGGCGTGCTTTGGTTTGAGAGAGGATTGAATTTCAGGGTTTCTGACAGCGTGTCCCAGAGTGGGTATTGTGGTCCTGCCGCCCTCACTCCCATAGTGTCTCAATGTAGACAGGCAGTAGCTAGGGGGCTTAACTGAGAGGGGAGAAGGGGGTTCAATTACTGGCCAGTCCAAAGCAAAGGCCTGGTTAGGGCGCCAAACCCAACACCACCGAGGTCCTATGGAGCCTCTTCCAAAGGACAGGGCAAACCGCTGGTTGAGAGACAGAAAGCATAAAAGGGCACAGAGGGTCAGAGACTTGAACCAAAGAGTTACTGCTCACCTGCCCAAACTTTGCTAGCCACCAAAACCGAAACCCTGGTCTTGGGTAATATTTTGGTTTTGTACAAATTTAATATTGGATAAGTATATAAGCGAAATGTAGAGTGGAGAGACATGAGAATAATGAGAACACTTGCACAATGCACATGTAGGAAGAGCTAATTTTCATGTTCATATTCCCTGTATTGTAAATGGTGCATAAGAGACAGCAAAATCAATTTGCAGCCACGACCAACAGCACGACTGATGGTCCATCTGTCGTGGCAGGTGGTAAAAGAGGCCCGACCGACCAGGCCGCAACCGTTTTACTATTGGTTGGCCGCTTTACTATCTATCAGCCATGGCTGATGGCGCATCAGTCGCCTATGCCTAAACCTAACCTTAACCCCCGGCCAATAGGATACCTGCTGCAAATGATAGGATACCTGCTGCAACCGATAGGATACCTGCTGCGACTGATAGGATACCTGGATGCCACAATAGGATACCTGCCGTTACCAACGGTAGGTAACAGTCAGTAAAGTTGTGGCGCAACCAGCACATGCGGACCAATTTGGGGTTCGATCAGTGTCTTGCACAAGGACACTTCGACATGTAGACAGGAGGGATTCGAACCGCAGAACCACTGACCATTGGACAACCTGCTCTACCTCTACATTCATGCTCAGATGATGAGATACTGGTAGGTTATCAAAGAACAGTGAATGAGTTTGCTGGTTGCTGCAGGATCAACTTCCTTCAGGAATATTAACCCTCTTATTGTCCACTCCATTATTCCAAATAATGCCAACATTGAACCTCAATTGTCATATTTTCAAATAAATGCCAATTTATTTTAAATAAATGCCAATTGAATAAAGCATAAAATTCCAAATACTCGTCATTTGTAGAGTTGCAGACGATGGCCAGAAATGAAACGCATTTCCGGGCATAGAGTAAGGATTACTTCCAGTCTATTCGTTTCACTGCTGCTAAGGAAACAGGGTGTTGTTGTTATCCTCATTAAGGCCTTGATCGGAGCGATCGTGTTCTCTATCACATATAAGTCAAATCAAGCTGTAATGATGCGCCGATGTTTGGATTATGATCAGCAATAGACATACAGACCGCACGCGTGCACGTACAAGCATGCACCCGACAATTTGGGCCATTTCTAAGTGAGTACTACCTGCCGTTAGCCGGTCATGCTAAAAAAATGCTAATAGCCTGAAATTAATGTCACAATTATTGGGGATTAAATAATGCATCAAGAAAACGTCAAGGGCATATAAGAGAGTTAAGAAAACTAAAGAGGGTATATTTTACCTTGGGATGGGAGCCCAAGCACACCACTAAATAGTCAATTGTGGGGATGAGATAGTGATTGTGGATGAATACAAGTACTTGGGTACAACGATTGATTCCAAGGTGACATAGAATTCCAACATTCATGCCATCTATCAAAAAAGGTCAGCAGAGGCTGCATTTTTTGTGCATACAGAGATAGTATAAGGTGGAACATTTTTTTTAATGGAACTCTTCCATCGATCCTTCGTGGGGAGCCAGTGTGCTGTGACATTTAGTTTTGTTTCCTGGTATGGTTGATTATCATATATATATGATATATATATATCATATCATATATATGATATGATATATATATATCATATCATATAAACAAACTCTATAAAATCATCAACGTGTGCAGTTTAGAAAAATAGCTGAGGTACGATTTGAGAGTATGACAGACGCGAGTGCTCAGGCAAGGGAAAGTATAGGAAGTATAGGACTTATAAAGTATGAGCCAGAAGTTTGGTGAATAAAATGTAATTTGTTGACTCTTGGAACTATGACTGGTAGCTTTTCGTTATTATTTCTTTTATCTATCCAAGCAATTAGACTAAATTGCCATCTCTAAGAGCATAAATAAGCTTAAATAAAACAAAACAAAACCCCCCAACAAATAAAATACATCACACCCATGTGAAGTTAGTAGTGCAACTCTGTGCAGGATCCGCAGGGAGTCTCCGGAAGTTTGAAACCCATAGGAACGCAGCCAAGGTACTGGCCTGGTTTCTGATGAGTTGGCCCATGTCCGAAATAATAGAGAAATGACAGCCCATGTGTGTGTGTGTTAGGCTGTGCAAGAGTGAAAAACAACCAAAAGCAGTATTTTCATGCTCGGACAGATGGACGGACAGACCCAGGGACCACCATACCTGTCTAAGGATGGATCCTGAGAGTGTAGCATAAGAAAGTGAAAATTGATGATGAGATGACAGGGACAAAACCCCATATTTCCTACGTCTTTTGGAAGAAGCGACTTTAGGGAATAATTTTTATTGACTAGTGTAGAAATATTCAGTGCCGCTGCCTGAACGTCTGCATTTTAGATATCCTTGTCATTCCCAATCTGTCTCACACTTCATTTGAAAAGGATTGTAAATGTAGGAAAAATGAAAACGTATTGGTGTTTTACAATCCCAGCCCCACTTTTGTGTGCAACTGCAACTCTTCTCAGACTTTCCAGCCGTGGAAAAACAGACACACACACAAGCACGTATTGATAAGTGCTTTTCAGACCCCATCGACACAACTACTGCCACATAATCCGGTCATGGTACATTGAGTAAAGCTTTCAACACAACTTTCCAAAATATCCTGTCTAGGGGCTTATCCTGGAGGACTCACAAAAAAAGTTTGTTAGTTAAAGCATAATGTGTGACTTGTCTTCTGTCTCGCCCTCTTTAGGAAAGGCAAACTTGTAAGAATGGGACATAGAAATTTGGCAAACAATGGGAAAAGAAAATAAGAGGGGAGCCTGTATTTCCACTGGATCCTTTCAGTAGGAATACTGTCCTATCTCAATTAGCTGGTGAGTGATGGCTTTGTTTGAATTGGTCCCACAGAAAGATGTATTCCTAAACACTAACCAGAACAATGGAGGTTTTGGTTATGGAGTTATGAAGGCGTTAAGGCATGAGACAGATTTTCTTTTTTCACACAAATATTCTGTACCCCACATGGAGTGAAGCAGACCCACATTCACACATACTATAAATATGTAATAAGTAATGCCTCGCTTATCACTCTACATCACTTCATTAATCAAGTAAACAAAATACGGTCTCCGTCTGTATTACGGGGCTTCTAAGGTCAGGTGCAATCGGTGCAGGTACAGGAATATTCCCACAGAGACGCCCACCAGGCGTGACACACCCTGGAGTTGAACTGCACACATCCTGGTCATGGATTAGTACCCTCACATCCATTCTTAACACAAGCAGGAGAGCGTAATCACTGGCATGTCTGCCGTGAGCCAAACATGCAAACACAGGGTGAAACACTGTTTTTATGCTGCTGTCAAAATAACGACTCACAGCAGACTAAACATTAAAGGAGTATGCCGGCCGTGTGGCCCGACGGATGTAGTGTGAGAATAAGAGAGGATTGCAGGATGATTTGCAGAAATCATTTTCACGTGGTGCTTCTTGAAAGCACACCAGAAGTGTGCAATTCATTTGAAGAGATGAACTACGCAGGACCAGTTTTAAGTCAGGGTACCCTACACTGAAACCTGGTTGTTTATGACATTCTAATCTCCTAATCACTGCACCTTAAATTGGGTCCGTCAGTTCGGTCAAAAAAAAAGGAAAAAAAGTGGGAAAAAAAGGTTGAAAAACATTTTCTTTTTTTTTAAGTATCAGATTCAATGTTTTGCTTTTTTACAGAATGGTATCGCCAAGCAAGCTTTTGTTGATTTCCCACTTTGATACTATGCATGGCCTGCATGCATGGTGTGCCATTCCAAAGGGATTACCCACAACTAAGACAAGCATGTGTACAGAGAGGTCCTTTGCAAACGAAAGCACGGCAAGAGCTTAAAGGTGAACACTACAAAAACAGCCCTTGATGAAGTCTGTAAACTAAAAAAGTAATCCCTGCAGAGCTATGCTCCCCACAACATAGCTCAAAAGGTGGAAACTCAAACCACGACTACTGTGGGTGGTCACAGACAACTCAAATCCAAGTGGTAAAACAAACACACATAGCCATACATACACTTTGACGTTATTTTGTGTGATTGAGTGTTTACAAACTAATTGCATGGATCTGGATCACATTAAGCATCTTTATACGAATACATCCTCTTGTTTGTAACAGTTGCCTCCCCGTATGTAATTTTCCAATTGGGTGTAAGGGCCCAGAGTCAAGTCATATCAGCTCGATGAGCACTCTTGCTGGTCTTTTTAATCTAAGAAATCAAAGCTGAGTAAACACACTGCTTTGGTATGTGTAAGTCTTCGAGCCAAGCCTCCAGTGGTTGAGTTTCACACATACCGACACACATCTGGCGCACTCTAGGCGCGTAAGATCAAGCTTGATATCCTGCACATGTTGTGGCAGTGCGAGTCTCTCCCAAGGCTCTGACCTTAACACCCTACAAATACATCACTAAGGAGGGAGGCCAATTCCTGTGCTTCTGTCTGTATGGAGATGTCAAGGCTCCACCAAGGGAACCCCGGGTTACCTCAGAGCCTCTTTACAGCACAATCTTAAATAACCAAGTTTGAAGACAATAATTTGAGAACAAAGGGGAATCATTAGGCAGATAACGAGGAAATATGGTGTGAATTGTAGAGAGTGTATATTGGCATCGTAAATCTGTAAGTGCAGTGGATCTAGTCAAGATAGGCCGACAACATGTCTGAGGTCGTTAAGGTTGTTTTTTGCAATGTTTTTACTGCTCATCTTCAACAATTATGTATTTCAAACAACGTGAAGGTAGTCCCAGCTAAAATGTAGCTCGACATTTGAATGGTACCGGACAGGAGTAATATCATTCAAGTAGAGAAGTTGCAATTGTGCCAATCAAAACCTGTAAGAAAAACATAAGTGTTCACTTTCTCATAGCAGAGATAAAGCGTCACATCTACAAGTTGGCCTGTCAACATAGTGCTCCCATCACATCACAGAAACTAATACCACGGGACTCAGTGGAGGGTAATTGGTAGTTTGAGAAAGGTTTGGAGTGTTCTAAAACCACAGACGGCAGTCAACTCTGATCTCCCTCCACCTCAGCCAAGGTGCATCTCCATGGATGTCACAGCAAGAGCTTCACAAGGTCGTGTATGGTTTCACCTGTCTGCCATTTGGAGCTAGATCTAAACAGCTAGAATAGAATAGACCTATAGAGAGCCCTCTCCTTTTCTCCCTCCCTCTTCTCTTTCCTCTCTCTCTCTCTCTCTCTCTCTCTCTCTCTCTCTCTCTCTCTCTCTCTCTTTTCTTCCCGACTGGCTAATCTCTTCTCAGGTGTAGAATTCCTGGTCTGGGCTCTTTAAGGAGGAGGAAACACAGGGTTGGGTAAACATCAGGGCTCTCACTGCAGGGATTACAACACCCATATATCACAGTGACAACCCTCCTTTCACTGGCTGACAAGTCGCCAGAGCGATATGCAAGGGTACCGTGGGGGGATCCGGTGACACTTCCTATCGCAGCACAAGCCATTGATAGTGAATACCATCACCACACTCACACAGGTCACGTCGGCTCCTCACATGAGAACACTGTCCGCACGCCCTCACACCATCACCAGACATTACACACTGGGTGTGGGGTTTTCAACAGTACCGCACAACAAACACCCTGGCGGTTGAACCGCGGGCATCTTCAGCGTTAAAGACCACCACATTTGGAGAATGCATTTAGAGATCACAGGTCGTCCCACAAAAGGCTGCCGATCATTGTCCGTGACTGCAATTTACTCTGCTCTGTCTCTGAAACTTAAGTAAACACTCAAGCTGTGTGTGTGCGGCACCTCAAACTGTGTTGCTGTGAATTACGTGCAACCGCAGTCATGGCTCATTTGAGAAGAACAACTTTTTAGTCCAACAAGAAATTGCTAAAGATCAATGAGGTGAACAATTTTCCTTACTTCACTCCAGATGACCCAATTTCATGTGCATGTGCATAAAACCTTTGATGTATTTAAATTTCATTCAGCATCATGTGAAATAATACCAGGGTGGGGGGTGTATCCAATGGATTTTTAAAGTGGAAGTAAAATACATACTAAGATTTTAGCATTTAAACCATCTTTTTTTTTTCATCAGACACTTTTAATCGGTCTAATTCTGTCTTCATGTTGTGCAGAATGAATCCAACATTCCATAGAATGAATAGTTGCAACAGCACTGGGTGGGTCTTCTACTCCACTTGTGTGATGCATAATGGAAGTGATTATAGGATTGCCTATGTTGTTCTTTTAGGTCCTCTCTCATGTATGTACACTTGACCAGAACCAGATGAACGGAATTTGAAATAATTTAGATAGGAATGAGTTAGTGTTTAACTGCCTTAATGCAATTACCTCATTTTGGAAACAGTTTTTCCCCCCTTGCTGTGTCTTGATGAATTGAATACATAGGATCACAATGGAAACAAGCTCTTGGGCTTTTTTGTGTTTTTGTTTGCCAAATTGTATACTTGTACAACTGCACAGAAACGTATTAAAAGGTGAAAATTGTTAGACGTATTCAATGAATTCCAAAGATAAAATCTAAAAATCTGTTCACTTAATTGTGTCGTCCAAAGGGCCTAATAACCAAATTCTAGTGACACGTCGAATGTCTGGATGATTACTGAAAATTACAAGCAGTGTACTTACTGTAAGTGGGGTTAAAGTGAAGTATTTCTATGTGGAAGAATGTGTTGATATAGCACATTTATAACAACAAAGATACTTAAGATAACTCGATTGAGCATGTTTTATCTCTTTTATCTGTCTTCTGTATAATGGAATTGGATTGCAACTGAAGATATTTACATCCCATTATGACCTGCACTGAATGTATCTGAAACTCCTCAGACAGTTACTAAAGGGGGCAGCTTTTACAAAAAAAATGTGTTATGCATGTTAGGTTTGTTTCCTATTTAAAGTTCATTGTCCTAATGTGTGTAGTCTCAGAGCATTACATATATTGGCAATTAAAACAATTTGACTGTAGTAAAGACATGTTTCCTGTAGTAATGGAAGTAGTACTTGTACTTACTCCAAGATTATTTCAATGCTGATAAGGGCCCCAGTCAGTCAAAGTCTTTGCAATAACAAAGCTTTCACTGTGAATATACACATCACGTTGTACTGTCAAGTCATCTTAACAAAAGTGACTGGAGAGCAAAGGCAGACATCATAACGATTTCTTCTTTTACCCTTCATGTCATCACAGTCTTTTGAAAGCCTTGATTTTGATTATCCATAACGGAAAAACTTCAGTTGTAGAGAATAGGTGAATGTCCAGAGAATGAGGAATTTCATCTTGGCAAAAGTTACACATACAAATGTGGAACAATTCAATACGTTCACAACAAGAGACGAGGTTATTATAGTACTCGAGAGTGTATTTATAAGATGATGCATACTGATTCTTATCACATGACAGTGTTCTCACAACAAAATATATTTTCGTTACTTTCCGTAACTGCCAAAGGAAAAACAAACAATCATAAAAGAACAGAAAATAGTCTTGGAAGTTGTTATCACAGCCATGCTGAAGGCCAGGGATGGAGCTTATGCTTTTCACAAACTGTATACCGGTATTGTGAAATAAAATACTCTATAACATTTTTTGGTCATGCATTAACTCAGATCTACTGTCTTTCAAGGCTATAGAATATACTGTATAATGTCCGCAAGGCTATGGAGTGGACTAGCCCACCCACACAGTAAACATTACAATGCACAAGGGCAAACACATGTATAGAACACAGTTCACTAAAGTATGATGTGCATGGCTGCATGCACCCGAACATGCACCCCTGTCCTCTGCACAGACAGTATTCTCCAATCTCCACATTTGTTAAATTGCTGTTCAATTATAGAAGGTACTGTATGTGCATGCATAGGCATGAAGAAAATCGAGTGGTAAAGTTATTTTAACGTCTTTGTTGTCATTTAATACAATGTGATAGGAAAGTATATTTTTGCAACTCACTAGGCGTTACCGCATAACTTCCGGATACGCTGATGTTTTTATGTGCATACTGCATACCTTCTCTTAGCCTTCCATACAGTGGTTCCCAAAGTGGAGTCCAAGGAGGGACCCAAATGGAACCTAGCCTCGGAAACCCAGACGTTTTATTCCAAATGGAACCTAACAGGTCCATTTGGTTCCAATTGTACACTCTCAGAGTTAAATTAACATTGATTTTATTTTACAATATAAATTGAGAGATAGAGTCCCAGAGATAGAAATTCCATTAAATGGGATCTGCAGGGTAATTGAAGTCCACTTGAGTGGTCTGTGACATGAACATTTTAGGAACTCTAATAGAAATGATGCACTGGTAGATGCATACCAACGATTAGCTTGATGTACAAATGCACATCCCTGAGCCATGATGTACAGTATGTATTCCCTCTAGACGTGACTCTAGTCTTCTGATGAAGAGCCGTGAGGCTCGAAACGTCATCCTCATGGTGAAATAAATATACACCTTTAGTTTGGAGCTTCAATCCAGTGTGCGGACCCTATTTATTTCTTCCTAGTTTGTTTTTCGGCCCAGCACCTGGTTTTAGTTTTTTTGGATGTGCGTGCCTTATTGTTTGTTTTCCCTCTAGAAGTGACTCTAGTATGTCCCACGGACTAAATCAGATCCCTACAATTATTTTTATGCTTCATAATATATTGAGAATATGTTTGCTTTTAACCTTTTCCTTATTGAATGTCAAATGTATTAACATCTTATAGTGCTAAATGGTAAACTGTAAAACAAATGGTAAATTCTGCTTGAATTGTAAATTACAATTGTAAATTCAACTAATCTTTATGCACAGTATCTGATGCATTGCAATGCTTTTACTTGATGCAAATCGCTCTGGATTAAGACCTAAATTGGAAATTGTGCCGCCCCCTTTTTGTGTAGTATTAGTAGTAAGTAGTAGTAAGTGCATTGTGCAAATTTTGAAGTTCCCGTCAGTCACGTGACATAATCAGGAACAGAGATCGCTGATGTCATCACTCAATATTATACCCGGAGACCCCTAATGCCATCGATGTTGGCCAGCAAAAACTTCTCAAACCTTTATATCTTGTTCTGACATTCATTATTCTGATCCTTCTCCATCCATCTTTCCTCTGCAGTGTCTCCCTGATACGATATTTAAACTCTCGATGGGCTCTTTGCTATGTTGATCTGACTCCCCATTCCAAGTGCGTGCATATGTGCATGCTGTACAGCAGTGGTTTTCAACCAGGGGTCCGGGGACCACCAGTGGTCCCTGAGAGGGTTCCAGGTGGTCCCCCAGCTAAATTATGGACAGTTGGTTAACCAGAACTAACTCTTTCTTTGAAAGTGTAAAAATGAAACCACACTTTCAAGAGTTAAAATATTCATCATCTGAAGTACTGTATACACAATTAGAGAATGCAGAATGGAACTGCTCCATAGAAAGTGGTCTGTCACACAGTCTTGGGGATTTACACAATGCCTGTCAACTCAGTGGCGTTTACTGGAATTACAGATTGGGTAGGTTAATTAATGGGGGGGTGTCGGAAAGCAACAACTCATTAATGTCAAAACTTGCCGAGGTGACACATGCTCTCTTCATATTGTTCTAACTTAAACTTGGCAATGTTGTCTGTCTTTCTTTTGCATCAGGGTAGGCTAGAGTGAGATTTGGGTAGGCTACATCCTTTGCTGCCTTATAGAGAATACACCTCTGGTTCAAGTTGTTACATCCAATAGAGATATCCAATGCATTAGCGATGACAGTTCTTAAGAAAATGATTTAATCAAATTCCCATAATATCATAATGGATGGTCTCAAACTTTCATGTTCCATAAGTTCCTTCATCTTCAATCAAATCAATGAACAGTGGCCACATAATGGACACAGTGTTTAAACTCAAACAATCTGAAGAAGGCGCAACAAAAACATTTATAAATGTTGGACCGCAGTGAAAATCCTTGTTAACAGAAAACAATGCACGACATTATAACAAAATATTTGTATGTCTGTGTTTGGTTCCCTGAGGAATTATGAGATGTTTTGAGACATCAAAACAGGAAAATCTTGGTTTTGGTTGCAGGGAACAGAAAATACAACCCAGAGTTTCTGACCACTGTGCAACCACAATGTATCAATCTACCTACTGCTAATCAAGTTACAAACAATAACATCCAGTCAGTTGTTACAGCCTGTGTCCTATAGACGCTGCATGCAAGCAACCTTGGAGATATTAGAGTAGTATTCCTTGCATTTAGATCTGCTACAAATATTATATAATCACCTGGTCGCAATTATTTTGAGCTCACATCAATTATGTTGCAAAATTGCTTCCATTTATCTGGAAAAACAGCTGGGAAGAATACAATGAAAATATAAATATATAAAAAATAATAAGGGTAATACTACTACTAATAATAATAATAATGAACGGATATAAATGCTGATCTGCAAGCTCACCATGAGTTGCAATATATTTGGATGAAATTAACTATATTGCCCGTTTTGGCCATAGTACGCCCTATGTTTCATTTCAACTTTTGATACTGATCATTAGCAGTGCTTTCTTTCTATATTTGAGTAATAGGCTTTGCATATTTGAGTTATTTGTCAAATCTGCCCTGTGTAAATTTCTTTAACATATTGTATATATAGCTATATAGTGCAATGAGGTCTGCACATTTAATTGAAAGTAATTTTATTCATAACAATAATGTTGCATCCTTCCCTCATCTCCATTCCCTTATCTTCTATTGCTACATTGCAATTTGCAATAAATAAAGCATTTGTGACCATAATCAGAAACAAAGATATAAAGAGAATAATTTAAGAAAATAATAATAATAATAAAGCCTTAAATGGTCAGTAATAATAATAATAATAATAATAATAATAATAATAATAATAATAATAATAATAACAATAGTTTTTTGCGTTCACGGCAGGCATTTTCAATTCAAATTGACAGGCTTTGTGTACGCAAGTAACTCGGTGCACACACATTGTACTTTTGCCATACCAAAATAGGGCTAATGATCACAAATTAGTGCCTTTCGTGAACACGGCTGTGTTGACACTGTTTTATCAATGGGGGGCAGCAGAGATCTATGGTGTACACGGGCCATTATTTGTGTGCATGCCCAATACTTTAGTACAGTCCAGCCATGGTTGGTTCTCAAAGTGTGGTTCGGGGGCCCCTGTGGGTCCAACTACTGTATGTACAGTGGCCATAGTTTGTGTGCATGACCAATAATTTTACACAAACATTTCTAGACTATAGTACAATCCAGCCAAGGCTGGTTCCCAAAGTGTGGTTCGGGACCTCTGGGAGACCAACTATGTACATGGGCCAGAGTTTGTGTGAACAAACAATGGTTTTACAAGTACATTTCAAGGTTATATTGCAGGACAGCCTCGTACAGCCATGGCTGGTTCCCAAAGTTTGGTTCGGAGACCTCTGGGAGTCCAACTATGTACAAAGGCCATAGTTTGTGTGCACGGCCAATACATTTACACAAACATTTCAATGCTATAGTACAATCCAGCCATGGCTGGTTCATAAAGTGTGGTGTGTTGACCTCTGGGGTTCCAACTATGTACACAGGACAGTGTTTGTGTGCACGACCAATAGTTTTACTTGAACATTTGTTGGTTATATTACAGGACAGCCAAGTACAGTCACGCCTGGTTCCCAAAGTGTGGTTCGGGGATCTCTGGGAATCAAACTATGTACACGGGCCAGAGTTTGTGTGCATGACAAATAGTTTTACAAGAACATTTCAAGGTTATATTGCAGGACAGCCTCGTACAGCCACGGCTGGTTCCCAAAGTTTGGTTCGGAGACCTCTGGGAGTCCAACTATGTACAAAGGCCATAGTTTGTGTGCACAGCCAATACATTTACACAAACATTTCAATGCTATAGTACAATCCAGCCATGGCTAGTTCATAAAGTGTGGTGTGTTGACCTCTGGGGTTCCAACTATGTACACAGGACAGTGTTTGTGTGCACGACCAATAGTTTTACTTGAACATTTGTTGGTTATATTACAGGACAGCCAAGTACAGTCACGCCTGGTTCCCAAAGTGTGGTTCGGGGATCTCTGGGAATCAAACTATGTACACGGGCCAGAGTTTGTGTGCATGACAAATAGTTTTACATGAACATTTTTTGGTTATATTGCAGGGCAGCCTAGTACAGCCACGGCTGGTTCCCAAAGTTTGTTTCGGAGACCTCTGGGAGTCCAACTATGTACAAAGGCCATAGTTTGTGTGCACAGCCAATACATTTACACAAACATTTCAATGCTATAGTACAATCCAGCCATGGCTGGTTCATAAAGTGTGGTGTATTGACCTCTGGGGTTCCAACTATGTACACAGGACAGTGTTTGTGTGCACGACCAATAGTTTTACTTGAACATTTGTTGGTTATATTACAGGACAGCCAAGTACAGTCACGCCTGGTTCCCAAAGTGTGGTTCGGGGATCTCTGGGAATCAAACTATGTACACGGGCCAGAGTTTGTGTGCATGACAAATAGTTTTACATGAACATTTTTTGGTTATATTGCAGGGCAGCCTAGTACAGCCACAGCTGGTTCCCAAAGTTTGATTTGGGGACCTCTGAGTTGCCAACTATGTACACAGGCCATAGTTCGTGTGCACGGCCAATGCTTTTACACAAACATGTCAAGGCTATAGTATAATCCAGCCATGGTTGGTTCCTAAGTGTGGTTCAGGAACCTCTGAGAATCCAACTATGTACATAGGCCATAGTTTGTGTGCACGGCCAATACCTTTACACATACATTTCTAGGCTATAGTAAAATCAAGCCATAGCTGTTTCCCAAAGTATTGTTTGTGGACCTATGGGGTTCCAACTATGCACATAGTTACATATGAACATTTCTAGGTTATATGACAAGGCAGCCTAGTACAGCCATGGCTGGTGCGTAAAGTGTGGTTCAGGGACCTCTGTGAGTCCAACTATGTACACAGGTCATAGTTTGTGTACACAGCCAATATTTATACACAACATTTCAAGGCTATACTACAATCCAGCCATGGCTGGTTTCAAAGTGTGGTTCAGGGACCTCCGGGATTCCAACTATATACATAGGCCATAGTTTCCATGCACGACCAATAATTTTACACAGACATTTCTAGGCTATAGTACAATACGATGTATTAAAAAAACGATCAACCTATTTATAGTGACTCATAGGAATAGACTACGTGACAACCAGGGAAAGACTTGGTGACCACCGGAGAGACGGGTGGCAGCCGGAATGTAGACGGCACCCGGGTTAGCAGTATGGGCTAGCGCCCCAGCCTGCGTCGTCCGTGAGGAAGACGCCCAAAAACCCTTGGTTAGTCCTTTAGGAGGGCCGTTTGTCCACCGCTCATGGAGTCTCTTCCATGTCCGGCGCTGGGAGTCTGGTGCAACGCACAGGTCCTGTGCCTCCTGGTGAAAGCAGGATTGGGCCTGGTGAGACGTAGGAGGGGCATGGACAGGTGTCAAATCACAGAGCCTAGTCCCTCCACGCATCAGAACCTCCCAGTTTTGGCGGAGTATTTCAGGGGCGGTGGATTGGACGGCCTTGGCCTTTCCCTTGTGGGACTGACCAGGGGTAGCTACTGGGACGTGAGTCGGGGCATCCAACCACATGGTTGGATTCCCAGATTTTACTACTTACTATGCAGTCCTGTAATATAACCTAGAAATATATAAAACTATTTGTAGTGCACACAAACTATGGCCCGTATACATGGTTGGACTCCCAGAGCTCCTCGAACCACATTTTGGGAACCAGCTGTGGCCGTAGTAGGCTGTCCTGTAATATAATCTAGGGAGGAAATATCCGCACTCACATAAAGCTCATTCTTTTTCTTTATTTCATTAGATAACACAGCAGCAGTCTGTACCTAGAGAAACGTACGCGTTTCGGCACTCTGGCCTTCCTCAGCGTTTCAAAAATGTTTGAAACGCTGAGGAAGGCCAGAGTGCCGAAACGCGTACGTTTCTCTAGGTATAGACTGCTGCTGTGTTTATATAATGAAATAAAGAAAACTAATGAACTTTATGTGAGTGCGGATATTTCCTCCCTACTGTGATCTACAAGAATCTGCACCCTTCAGCTACTGAGAATACAAGCTGGACTCTTAGTAGAGCGCGCCTACCTAACTGTTTCACTGTAATATAATCTAGAAATGTCCATGTAAAACTATTGTTTTTGCACATAAACTCTGGCCTGTGTACATAGCTGGACTCTCAGAGGTCCCCGGACCATACTTTGTGAACCAGCCATGGCTGTACTAGACTTCCTTTATTATTTAACCTAGAAATGTTCTTGTAAAAGTATTGGTCGTACACACAAACTCTAGTTTGTGTACATAGTTGGATGGCAGAGGTCCTCCAACTACACTTTGGGAACTAGTTATGGCTGGATTGTACTATAGCCTAGAAATGTATGTGTAAAAGTATTGATCGTGCACATAAACTATGGCCTGTGTACATACTTGGTTTCCCAGAGGTCCCTGAATCACACTTTGGGAACTACCCATGGCTGGATTATATTTTAGCCTTGAAATGTTTGTGTAAAAGTATTTGCTGTGTACACAAACTATGGCCTCTGTACATAGTTGGACTCCCAGAGGTCCCCGAACCAAACTTTGGGAACCAGCCGTGGCTGTACTAGGCTGTCCTGTAATATAACCTAGAAATGTTCATGTCTATGTAAAGGTATCGGTTGTCCACACAAACTATGGCCTATGAACATATGGTAGTTGGAAGCCAGATGTCCCCAAACCAAACTAGCCATGGCTGAGCTGTCCTATAGCTTAGAAATGGTCACATGAAACTATTGGTCACGCACACAAACTATGGCCTGTGTACATAGTTGGACTCCCAGAGGTCCTCGAACTACACTCGGGATCCCGAGATGCGTGGGCACAGGGCACTTAATTTCCTGCGCCATCCGTCTTCCCCGAGGTTATGATTTTTTTCTTATTAGAAATTACACTAAAGGATTTTTTCACACAGATCATCTTTCTCCATATCTGTGAGTGGTAAAATATAACCCTCAAATAATGTACAAAGATGTTTGATGACTGATGATAACTAGTCTATGGAGTGAGGGCTACAATGTTGACATCACAAGGTCGAAATGCGAGCGGTCATCAGTCAGGACCACATCCTGACTGCATCCTCCTGCATTGATTTAACCAGATGCTGCAGATCAGCATCTGACAGAAAAAAGTGCTATTATTTGCCTACTGTGAACTATTATTTGTTCATGTCAGAAAGACTGCCTTATGGTTATCTGGCTACATTAAAGTGTATGATTGAATTTTTCATGGTATAAATTGTTTCAAATTGCTGAACTTTTCATTGTCCATATTGTTTAGACATTTTTGAAAATGTTGTAGTGTGGTAAAAAAACAAAAAAACAAACATACGGGTCATCAGTATTTTCCATGCTACAATATTTGATGATTTACATACTGTATATCTTGAAATGTTTGTGTAAATGTATTGGTCCGGCTCACAAACTATGGGCTGCATACATAGTTGAACTCCCAGAGGTCCCTGAACCACACTTTATGAACCTTGTCTCTCTGGTTTTACAATGTGCTATAGGTGAGGATCCTACCAATACAGAGATAATGAAGTAATTAATCTGAAATCAGCAGCTCTACAAGATCTGCATGAAGCATGAATAAACAACCATTTCAATACATGTTAATCTAAACACCATTTAGATTAACCGTTTGGTTTGGACTCACTTACAAATACAAATGCAACAGAATGCAACAGAAAGAGCCCCCCCCACCCCTCTCATCCCACAGCACATTCTGGATTGAACCCTCGTTAAGTGCAATGGACGGCACCTGCTGTTAGTCAGTTCTCAGTCAACTAGTGTGGCAGTTCTGAAAGTGTGAAGCCCCTACATACACAGTTTTAAGATACACAGTGGAGATACACAGTTAAATACATTTGTAAACGTTTTCTTCCGTAGACCGTAGTATAATAGAAAGCCAAAATTGAATATATTCTCAGTCCTTTGTGCATTAAGTGAAATATTTAAAAATGTATTAATCTTGATTATGGTGTCCAGCTCATGAAAACCCCCACATCTCAATTAATTAGAATATTTTGAGACCACTAAGAAAACATGACAAGAAATGTCGATTATGTGAAAAGCATATTAATGTATGCAGTTACTACTACTTACGATGGATCAGACTGGACTAGACTAGACTAGGGTGTACTTGGCTGTATGAATTCAAACAGACTAACCACTAATGGGCAATAGTTTGTATGCACTTACTGTACATGAACATATGTAGTACAGTACAGCCTCATATGCCCAGGTCTAACCTAGTCGAGCCCGATGGGAGAACAGAGTAGTGGAGGGGAGTACTACCGTACTGTATTATGATGGATCAGGCTGGACTAGACAAGACTAGTGTGTACTAAACTCAAATAGGCTCTTTACATGAACATGGGTTGACGATAGTACAGTATTGCCTAGTACAGCCTAACAAACCCCCTACAGCCTATTAGATCCCATTTGAGTCTAGTGCAGTACAGCCTAGTATGCCAAAGTCTAGCCTAGTCCTCTCCAATGGGAGAATAGAGTAGTAGAGGGAAGTACTAGTCTATATTATGTCACACCATTGTGAATAACCACCGTGTACACGGGCAATCGTTTGTGTGCACATTCAATACTTTTACTTGGACATGTGTTGACCATAGTGCAGTATCACCTCGTACAGCCTAATGAAGCCTAGTACAGCCTAACAAACCCCCCTACAGCCTGTTAGAGCCCATTTGAGTCTAGTGCAGTACGGCCTAGTATGCCAAAGTCTAGCCTAGTCCTCTCCAATGGGAGAATAGAGTAGTAGAGGGAAGTACTAGTCTATATTATGTCACACCATTGTGAATAACCACCGTGTACACGGGCAGTCGTTTGTGTGCACATTCAATACTTTTACTTGGACATGTGTTGACCATAGTGCAGTATCACCTCGTACAGCCTAATGAAGCCTATTACAGCCTCCTAACACACACCCCTACAGCCTATTAGAGCCCATTTGAGTCTAGTGCAGTACAGCCTAGTATGCCAAAGTCTAGCCTAGTCCTCTCCAATGGGAGAATAGAGTAGTAGAGGGAAGTACTAGTCTATATTATGTCACACCATTGTGAATAACCACCGTGTACACGGGCAGTCGTTTGTGTGCACATTCAATACTTTTACTTGGACATGTGTTGACCATAGTGCAGTATCACCTCGTACAGCCTAATGAAGCCTAGTACAGTCTAACACACACCCCTACAGCCTATTAGAGCCCACTTGAGTACGGCCTAGTATGCCAAAGTCTAGCCTAGTCCTCTCCAATGGGAGAATAGAGTAGTAGAGGGAAGTACTAGTCTATATTATGTCACACCATTGTGAATAACCACTGTGTACACGGGCAATCGTTTGTGTGCACATTCAATACTTTTACTTGGACATGTGTTGACCATAGTGCAGTATCACCTCGTACAGCCTAATGAAGCCTATTACAGCCTAACACACACCCCTACAGCCTATTAGAGCCCATTTGAGTCTAGTGCAGTACAGCCTAGTATGCCAAAGTCTAGCCTAGTCCTCTCCAATGGGAGAATAGAGTAGTAGAGGGAAGTACTAGTCTATATTATGTCACACCATTGTGAATAACCACCGTATACACGGGCAGTCGTTTGTGTGCACATTCAATACTTTTACTTGGACATGTGTTGACCATAGTGCCGTATCACCTTGTACAGCCTAATGAAGCCTAGTACAGCCTAACAAACCCCCCTACAGCCGGTTAGAGCCCATTTGAGTCTAGTGCAGTACGGCCTAGTATGCCAAAGTCTAGCCTAGTCCTCTCATGGGAGAATAGAGTAGTAGAGGGAAGTACTAGTCTATATTATGTCACACCATTGTGAATAACCACCGTGTACACGGGCAGTCGTTTGTGTGCACATTCAATACTTTTACTTGGACATGTGTTGACCATAGTGCCGTATCACCTTGTACAGCCTAATGAAGCCTAGTACAGCCTAACAAACCCCCCTACAGCCAGTTAGAGCCCATTTGAGTCTAGTGCAGTACGGCCTAGTATGCCAAAGTCTAGCCTAGTCCTCTCATGGGAGAATAGAGTAGTAGAGGGAAGTACTAGTCTATATTATGTCACACCATTGTGAATAACCACCGTGTACACGGGCAGTCGTTTGTGTGCACATTCAATACTTTTACTTGGACATGTGTTGACCATAGTACCGTATCACCTTGTACAGCCTAATGAAGCCTATTACAGCCTAACACACACCCCTACAGCCTATTAGAGCCCATTTGAGTACGGCCTAGTATGCCAAAGTCTAGCCTAGTCCTCTCCAATGGGAGAATAGAGTAGTAGAGGGAAGTACTAGTCTATATTATGTCACACCATTGTGAATAACCACCGTGTACACGGGCAGTCGTTTGTGTGCACATTCAATACTTTTACTTGGACATGTGTTGACCATAGTGCCGTATCACCTTGTACAGCCTAATGAAGCCTAGTACAGCCTAACAAACCCCCCTACAGCTTGTTAGAGCCCATTTGAGTCTAGTGCAGTACGGCCTAGTATGCCAAAGTCTAGCCTAGTCCTCTCCAATGGGAGAATAGAGTAGTAGAGGGAAGTACTAGTCTATATTATGTCACACCATTGTGAATAACCACCGTGTACACGGGCAGTCGTTTGTGTGCACATTCAATACTTTTACTTGGACATGTGTTGACCATAGTGCAGTATCACCTCGTACAGCCTAATGAAGCCTAGTACAGTCTAACAAACACCCTATATTCTATTAGAGCCCATTTGAGTACGGCCTAGTATGCCAAAGTCTAGCCTAGTCCTCTCCAATGGGAGAATAGAGTAGTAGAGGGAAGTACTAGTCTATATCATGTCACACCATTGTGAATAACCACCGTGTACACGGGCAGTCGTTTGTGTGCACATTCAATACTTTTACTTGGACATGTGTTGACCATAGTGCATTATTACCTCGTACAGCCTAATGAAGCCTAGTACAGCATGACACCCCCCTACAGCCTATTAGAGCCCATTTGAGTCTAGTGCAGTGCAGCCTAATGTGCCAAAGTCTAGCCTAGTCCTGTCCAATGGGAGAATAGAGTAGTAGAGGCCCCTTTATAACACTTGCACGTATGTGATGCCACTCTCTCATCCTCTGGGTCTATATGTGCCTGTCTCCTCGCACACGTTTAGGCTAAGTGGTCTAATAGAAGAATTGTGGTACAAAAATAAGTAAATTGTCCCAGTGACATAGTCAGGGAGGAGTATGTTACAACAGTCAGTCAGTCAGTCAGTCAGTCAGTCAGTCAGTCAGTCAGTCAGCCAGTCAGTCAGCCAATATGATGTTCCATGAGTCAATTGCAGTTATATCCCTCACACGGTGATGTTGGTTTCAATGCAGAAGACATCTGAGGGATCAAAGGTCAAAAACATTCAATAGGTTTTCAGCCAATCACGTATAGGTTCTTCGGATTGTCTGAATATTTGATTATATTTGATTATATTTTAAAGGTGTTGCAGCCATCAAAATCAAAATGAGCAAATATTTGCATACAAACAATAAAGTTGAACATTCAATTTAAGCATTCAGATAAGCGGAAGAAGATGGATGAATGAACATCTTCCCAACTCCAACAGAATTGGGGTTGTACATGGGAACCAGCTGTGGCTGTAGTAGGCTGTCCTGTAATATAACATAGTGTTCATGTAAAACTATTGGTCGTGCACACAAACTCTGGCCTATGTACATAGTTGTACTCCCACAGGTCCCCGAACCACACTTTGGGAATTGGGATTGTACTATAGCCTATAAATGTTTGTGTAAAAGTATAGGTTGTGCACACAAACTATGGCCTTTGTACATAGTCGGACCCACAGAGGTCCGCAAACCACAATTTTGGAACTAGCCATAGCTGTACTGTAATAAAACTTGTGAGTCCAAAATGTGTACATAGTTGGACTCCCAGTGGTCCCTGAACCACACTTTGGGAACCAGACATGGCTGGATTGTACTATAGCCTTGAAATGTTTGTGGAAAAGTATTGGTCGTGCACACAAAATATGGCCTATGTACATAGTTGGACTCCCAGAGGTCCCCAAACCGCACTTTGGGAACCAGCTGTGGCTGTACTAGGCTGTCGTGTAATGTAATCTAGAAACTTATGTAAAACTACTGGTCATGCATACAAACTTTGGCCCGTGTACATGGTTGGACTCCCAGACGTCCCCGAACCACATTTTAGGAACCAGCCATGGCTATAGTAAGCCTGTAATATGTCCTGTAATATGACCTAGACATGATCATGTAAAAGTATGGGACATGTACACCATGTACACATGTAGAGTTTTGGTTAATAGCCTGCCACCCTGTGGAATTATGCTTGAACTGCAATATAAGGCCCTAAAATGGACACAGAGGAAAAAATAGCAGTGTGGGTCATCTGAAGGACTGATCGGTGAACATGTGGTGTCCACACGAAGAGGAGGGGCCCCAGAAAATTTAGAGACCATCCGCTGATTTTTCACGCCCCCACAGTCCGCACAGTGTGGACTGGAAATTTCTGGTGTACACCGGCCTATATAGCATTGACCCGGTGAGCACAAAAAGCGATAGGGGTAATAATAATAATAATAATAAAATAATAATAATAATAAAGCCTTAAATGGTCAGTGATATTTGAATAATTAGGCTACTTTCCTGGAGTAAGTAATAATACTGCTGAGTTGGTATGTCTAGTAATTAAATAGTAAATATTTGGACCGTTTGTGGACCAAGTATTCATATCCTATGGGCTAAACCAGCCTGATGAAGAGTTGAGTTTTTGCATAGATAGATATGATGCATGCTTGACAAAGGAAGTGTTGGCAACAGTCTTGACATGCACTGTATGAGGGAAGCCATCTGGGAAGAATTATCCTCATTATAACAAAACCTAACAGAGTGATTTATGCGAGGCCTTATTCCGCTGTTCCACTATCTCATAATGATAAGCATTGTATCATGGTGAAACACATAATCTCTGTCCACTCCCTTCCCCTTTTCTCTCATATAAGAGTTGGGGCAGGATGACTAATTAACAACATTAGTATCCATAACTCAGAAGAAAGCTCTGGCATGCTTGGTATTAAAGACTGAGACCAACATCCGACAGCAAAGACTCACATGCGAACCGACAATGTCTTGCATGCATCTAAAATATGAGGCACCTTGTTTAAATTAGATGACATGTTGACATCAAGTCTAAGCCCACTGACCATGTCTTCATATCCTTATTTTCTTTTCCAAGACAAAGCCCCAGACTAAGTCTCCAGGTTTTGCTGCATGATTAATACTTGCTTATAACTAACGATAACTCTGTCCTCCATCCCGAAGAGGAACACTTTGGAAAATGTTTGGCTCAACTTTTAAAGGAATGGGCATTTGCGTAAGAGGCAATCTACTGGTTCTACTTGGTTCTACTCAAAAACGTTCTAAGTAGAAGCCCCATTAGCATAATACCTTCCCCAAGGTTTCTATTTATGAAAGAACAAATTCTGTCAAATTCTGACAAAATAAATGTGAAAATGTAATTAGGTAGCCTACACTTTCATATGAAATCTTATTTTGTGAATTAGGTTCAATTCTTCTGTTTTAATGCTCCCCATTTATTCTGTAGTGATTCATTTTGGCCTCAACAGATGTGTGTAGCAGTTAATAACTGTAACAAACAAACAAACAACAAACTGACATATCACTCAAAATCAAGTCTATAATTATGCTTTGGCATTGCCCATTGGCATGCTTTATGCTAGGCCTACATGCCTCGGCAACATCTCCATAACAGTGACGAATCAAAGATGTATCAGCACACAAATAAATAGCCACCATTTATATTTTTGCTCCATGGATAATTGCAATCAGACACAGAACAAGGACAAATTGCACTCAGCTGCAAACCTTTAAGGTTTTGTTTTGCACTGTTATATCATTAGTGCAATACTTTTCATGAACCGGCCCTTGAGACGAGGCAGGTGCGCGTGATGTGCAATTGATGGTGCTATCAGTGGCCAGAATCCATTCTTTCTAAATTCACCCCTGAGAGTGTAAAACCAAATGGACCCTCGTGGTTAAGGCTGACAGAGGTTTTTACTCTACAGAACCGTTTCGGAAGTGAGAAGGTCGCCGCCAGCCAGGGACATTCCTTAGTCACAACGTTCCAGACACAGCCAAATAAGTCATGAGTGATGGCTTACTTACACAAGAAACATTCATCTTTCCTCAACAGATCAGTAATTTGACTGCCTTAATAGTAGTATGCGTCCAGACATCTCCTATTGAGTATGATGAATTATTCTGCATTATATAATCCAGTAATTACTGAACACTCAATTATATATTTCAGGCCAAGCACATCATCCTTGACAATTCCAGAATTGACTTGGCAGGATAGGCCTAAAAACACCCTGCAGAAGGTTCTCATGACACAAAATTAACCATCCATGTGGTTTTGGGCCCACACTTGTAAGTTGAAACAATTTGTGGGCGTTGAATTACATGACTTTATAAACTAATGTACTTCTAGTGACCATTCATCCCGCATTTATTCATCCAGAACAATTGCGAGAAACACTTAACAGTAGAAGACTTGAAAGTTGACACCCTCATCAAATGGCAGACATCCATGTGCGTGCACATGTACATGCATGCACAACACACACAAACACAGACATAGACACACAGAAACACAAACACTGGTGATAAAAGAAAACAACCTTGCCTGTAGCCAAAGTATGCGACAAGCCTTTGGCAAAGGAGACTTAAGACATTTCCCTGTTCTGTTTTGTTTGGCTTGTATTAACGTACATTCCAGGGAAACATCAAATTCGTTTAAGAAATATATTTCCAAAACAAAGCAATGGGAGGGGCTTACCTTTGAGTGATGAAGCTGGATACCATAGAGGAGAATGTTTTGGATCTTGGCTGCAGAGGCCAGTTCCATGATCGCTGCTGGCTCTATTCTCCTTTCGCTGACTGACGAGTCATCAGAATTATCTAACAGCACCTATCAAAACACACCACCCGCACCCAATCAGATGACGCTCACCAATAATGGGGATCTCTTACAATGAGAATGATTATGCAGTTTTGGAGTAATTGCTGCTCATTGTTCAAGTGGCTGCTTAAACTTGTTGCAACTCCTGTTTATTTAAGGTGCTAGTCAGAGAAGATTTAGGAAGTCACTGTGTGAACGCAAATATTGTTTGGCTGAAGGAGTCCTGCTAAAAGACTGCAATTACACCGCCTCTGCGGTTTATTTTTGTAGATATTTCAGAATTAAAAAGCAAGCATAATTCATTCGAATCATTACATCACCTGTTGCTTATCTTAAATCCAGTTGGCTTGTGTTCTGTCATCTAACTAATAATGTGCCACATCTGTGTGCGCGTGCGTGCACGCGCGCGTGTGTGTGTGTGTGTGGTTGTAATGCACGTACAGTAACTCAAGAACCATTTGCCCCGACGTCTGCAAATTTGACATGCGTGTTTCACGCCCATACAGATTGTGAACTGAACAAAAGACCTGAATGGAAACAAGACTGCAAAGACTTTTTCGGTGTGTTTGACTGTACCCTAGCTGTACTGATTTAATTTATGCATGAATAGCAATTACTTCCTGCCAATAAACTAATCAGTCAATCAGTCAATAAACATTCCCATAATCACAAAGGCTCTGGGCAGTGGGCAGGCTCTGCCAGTGGAACTAATAAGTCAACGTCCCCTCACCTGTGCAATTTCCAGGCTCTGCAAATTGATTGTCATGGCTAACCCACACCTGTCTACTTTTGTAGACACAAAAGTAAAAATGACGTGACGTAGCGCAGCACTGGAGGGGGGAGGAGGAGTGGGGTTGACTTGAAAGATTTGTGAGATCCAATCAAGTCTACCATCCATCCGAGTCGTTCCCCAACTCTCTGGACAAAAATGCTATCAGGTTAGCTAGGACTAGAGCCAAGTGTGTGCAAGTGTGCAAGTACAGTAGTAGTAAAAACACACACACACACTGAAGCCCTGCCCAAGTCCAAATACGGATTCACACTTCATAGATAGGTGACAGAGGACTGATGACAGGATGGTCACATGAAGTTCAAGATCCACATGGAATCCACAGTTATTAGAGCTTGTTTTACAGCAACAAACTACTTCACTTCATTATATTCAATATATAGACATATCCAGACCTAAACACATCCAGACCTAAGCTTCCCAGTGGAACCCATGACTTCTAGTGTTAACCACTGATCTGATCTACTCAAAGTTTGAGGTTAAGTGTGGTTATAAGGGGTCGGGATACCGTTTCTCTCCTTTGTTTTCTCTGCAGCACTGTGATTATCCCAGTCAGCCCAAGATTTACACCGTTGGTCCATCATCCAGAACTCTGCTTGTCTGACCTCTGGAGACAAACACCTTCTCTAAACTCTACTGTCTATCCCCATAGAGACCATAGACCAGGCTGCTGATGTAGGCCAAGTACATAGTAGAATGCTCTTTGTTCATTTAACTGAGATTATAGTTGTATTTAAAATAACACTGAGGATTTTACCACGAATGATACATAATCAAATGGGGGTACCTAACAATGCTCAAGTCCTTTGATACTTTTATTTTTTATTTTGAGGAAATTTAGGGATTTCCTGATTTTTTTTTTCACATTATTCTCATTCTCACGCCCCTCTCCAGCTTGTCCCTCAAACCTGTTGAAGAAGTCTTACAGCGAGGGTTGTGAGAAATCAAGACATGCAACACATGCTTTTGTTCTCGTGTGGCAGGGAGTCAATCCCTTCCAAATGTGGCCTGAACCCTCAGCCCCAGCCAGGGTGTGTGTGTGTGTGTGTGTGTGTGTGTGTGTGTGTGTGTGTGTGTGTGTGTGTGTGTGTGTGTGTGTGTGTGTGTGTGTGTGTGTGTGTGTGTGTGTGTGTGTGTGTGTCTGAGCTTTAATGAAAATTTAACGTAGCTAAAACGGATCAAGTCAGAGGTTTTATCTAGTTATGCTACCAGACAATATTGCAACAAGGTTTATTTTGCCTATCGCTCACTTCCATTACCATTTGGACAGTCACAAAGCACTGTAGGTGACAATTTCATATTCAATTTAATTGTAAATATCAGTCATATGAAAATCTTTCTTTTGGTTTTATTTAACCACTTAAACCTTGGTGTGACCCCGATACCTGAATGATTACGGCGTTGCCGTATACCACATGTGTTTGATTCTTAGTTTCTTGGCCAGCCAAACCAATTGCTGCATGTCACACACCATGTTCTCTCACTATGTTTCCAGTCTCTCACTGTAACTGTCAACAAAGGCTCAAAAGACTCCAAAGAAAGAATAAATAAATAAAAATAAAATACACTTATATACTTGGCTGGGGCTGTGGTATTGAAGGTCTGCTCTGTTTTTCCTTACACCATATTCCTTTGGTGAAACTAAAATGTTCACATGAGAATAGAGATGCTAGAGTTCATGTGGTTAATCAGGTTGTTTTAGCTGTCCTTCTGCAAGCTCCCCGTTAATGTGTGGCTCAGCAAATGTGTCACTTTTTGAGGGCTTGAAAATCTGTTCTTTTTGGCAGGCAATGTAGCATAATTTGGCTTTAGTGTGCCTGAGCTGTGGTTGTCCCATGGGAGGCATAGGGTTTCTAAGTAACAACTAAGCTCCTCAGGGGACCAGAGGTGGACTATACAGGTGAGGTTTTTACAAGCGGAAAATGAAGGTTGACTGACCGTGTAGTGCATGTACCTCAAGGAAACTAGATATGTCTTGTGCCAGATGTCTGTATTCATAAACATGCAAAGAAAGTTCATTCAAAGTGTGGGAAATGATAGTGAGTTATGCGCAACAATGTCTGCATGAGCCCGTCCCTATTCTGGGGCAAACATTTGTTGAAAATAGCAGATATACTGTATAATCAATCAACTAAAATATTGACCTGTCCCTCAGGCATGGTTGTGTCAGTTCCAAATTGCTGTGGGTTTCATGGACATTTTTTGGGACATCTGCTATGAAATGCAGTTACGCACAAGTACACATGAGGATCCAAGCTCCCTTTAACTTTAAAAATAGATATGCATGCGTTGTAAATATTACATTCTAAAATCCAGATCATCTGTTGAACATAGAGACGAGAGCCAGATTAGTTCATTGTTCTTACTTGTCTGTGTCTGTGTGTGTATATCTGTATATGCGTTACTTCATGGCCTCACCCACAATTTGCGTGCCTTTCATGCAAGGGTGCAAATTGTATAGAACCGATTTGATTGCTTATGAAAAAATATTGATTTTTGAAAATAACAAGAGTAGCACATAACAAGAGTAGAAGATTCCAATGTGTCGTTGTGGCTTGTAAATCAGCTAGCTGTTTCTGCATGGTACTTCGCTTCTCCTTTTTTCAAACCGTCTTTTTTCAACCTGTCTATAACTTCTAAATTTGCTCAGATACTTTCCCAGTTTTGATGAGGTAATCAGGCTTGTTAACTACAATCAATTTGCTACAAAGAAGAAAAAGAATAAATCAATAGAATAATAGCTAGCAATAGTTCCATACCATTTATATATGCCATACCTATCCCTGTGTGAACTTACCCAAATGACAACCACTGGGTAGAGGAGGGCTTGATTCATCTCCTCCAAAGATTTCACTAGGGCCTCCACCTGAGATACGGAACAACAGCCCACCTGGATAGATCAAAAGGGAGGGAGGGAGGTGTATGCTATAAAATAGAAATAAGAACAGGGGCAGAAAAAGCCTATTATAAACGTAATGTCTACATACAGATCTTGAGGAAAACGTGTCACTTCACAGAAATGTGTCCTTAAATTCAAAACTCACAGAAATCTGAATGAAGTTCAAATGGTTTGACGGATGCCTGATGTTCTCTCCCGTCATGTCTGCGATCAGATCCAGATGCTGTAAGGTGGAGCATTCATATGTTAAAAGGCCGACTTTCTTATTATGTACAGCTCTAGCACATATTCTGCAGTTCACAGCCTCCTGTACGGATCCACATATAGTAGGTAATGGAGCAGCACAGCATGTCACTTGCTTGTAAGGAAGATTCCAAGCTTAGCCTGTGCGTCTAAAATTGGCAAATAAGGTGAATTTAAATGTAATAAAATCATAGAAGCCTGTTAAAATCATTCCATTAGCTTTGTGGAAGAGCTACGATACTCAAAACACCACCTTGGTGGAAATAAATATTAAATCAACTTTGGACTTACTCTTATTATATGAACACGGATACACATTTTACAATCTTATAACTCTGAGACATGATGACTGACATTCAAGATTGCACAAAACAAGGATTAAGGTTGGCACACGTTATCTTATAGTTGTGCATTCAAGTCACATCTGGACCAGTCAGAGCGGACACGATTACATTTTACAACTGGAATACGGACAAATTTGAATGTGATCCTGTAGTTTGTGAAGGCCAATCCTCGCGTGGCGTGCACCTCTATGATGGAGTGTACTTGTCAACAACTGTAATCTGTGAAAGTCAGTGATTAAATGTGTGACGTCAAGGTCTTTCACAGTCTTAAAAATACTCTGGTGTGTTCAACGCTTTATTGTTGTATGACTCCTGGGCTTTAGGGTTAACGGCCCTCTGCGTTCCGTTTCTCTCACGTATTCCATCATTTAACTCAGAAGCAGACCCACCTGCTTTCCCGTCATAAATCAATTTCTGATTAGAGGGAAATCTAAATCCATATCAGAGGGCAAGGGGAGAGGGGGCTGTTAGAACAAATGACGAAAAATAGATTTTGTGAAATCTTTATACTTCTGAACTGGCAAAAATGTCCAGAAGTATGCAGAAGCTGTTAACAGAAATCCTAGACAAGCCAAGTAAAATTTCATTATACTGCAAATCGAGTCAAAGATCAGCATGCAGCCAAAGATTGTAAAAGCTTTCTTTGCTTCCAGGATGAGGACACTTTAGCTTGTAATTTTTCCATTCAGATTGTGCCCTGGCATACATGTACTGCCAGGCAACTGGATAGCAGGCCATGTCCATTCCATGTCTGTCTCTATTGTTTGCCTGTAATTGCCCTGCAGCCCTAACATTTCACACACACACAGGACATAAACACAGAAACAAACATCTACCGTCTGAGTTTGACATTAACATACAGTTTGTTTAATCCATTAACATCACAAAGGAAATTGGAAATATGAAATGGTTATAGAAAGCATATGTGGAGGGGGGCTAATTGGTCTTGTAAGATAAATGCCTAAGGCTTCAAGAGAGAAAAACATTTCTGTCCAAAATGTCGATTTACAAGATTTAAAAAAGTTGTCGTGATCTAAACCAGGTTGGGCATGAAATCCCAGAGTGAGACTGTTTATTTAAATTTAGGCACGGCCTGGGAGCCAAGATGACATGGAAGCTGGAGGACCGACTGGCTCTCACAACCGAAAAGAAACAATCTTTCAGTATTCAGCGTTGTGATAAAAATCATACTATTTTGAATTCTAAATGTGTTTAGCTTTCAGAAAAAGGGAGGCATTGTTATTTAAATAACAAGAAGAAAAATATCTGACTGATGTTTTTACTGTGGGGTAAATGTAACAGCCAAGGGTCAGAGTCAAAATCAAATCTAAATATCATGTGTTCAATCATGTGCAACTCTGTATGACCGGGGTTTTCAACCTTTTTGACTCCGGGGACCACCATTTATTCAGCATTTGAGCCAAGGATCACCATTTGATTACATTTTCACACCAAAGACCTAAAATTAAAGAATTCTTTTGGTTTTGTCCACAATTCCAGGCTGTATTTTGCCAGCAAAACAGTATAAAATTCTTAATTAAGTGGTGCTAATTCAGATGATGAATATTTTAACTCTTGAGAGTGTAAAAATGAAACCAAATGGACCCGCAAGAGTTACATCTGGTTAACCAACTTTCCATCATTTAGCCTGGGACCACCTGGAACCTTCTCAAGGACCACTGGTGGTCCCCAGACCACCTGTTGAAAACCCCTGCTGTATGAGATTCAATTGCCTATTTCAGATTTTCATGTCAAGTGAGACAATTTTGAAGCTATAATTAACTCATCTTGCTGGGGACCCCCTGGCACTCCCCAGACCCCACAATGGCAACCACTCAAGTAGTTCATGCATTTTGCTGCCATCAGGGTGGTAAACAAACACCAAACACCAACTACTGTTGAGTGACAGCTGCGTTTATCTACTATACTAAGCTTTGGCAGGTCATGGAATCTGGAAGATCAGCCACTGCGGCTGTTGGACGAAAACATCAGCTTCCTGGCCTGGTGGCCATTCAACAATACGTCTTGCCGGCTGTCCAAATGACAGATCCTCTTATAGGCTGAGGTTAATCGTTAAAAAAACTATGTAACCAGATACATGTGTTTGAGGATTCCCTTTCATCTGGACATAATATGTGATTGCTATCATACATCAAGCTCAAAGGATTAATGACAAGGCAGGGCCTGAAGAGGAGGTTATTTGGCCAGTCGTTATCAAATCCTCCCTTCCTCCGTGCATGTCTTTATGTGCTCATAAAGCCTTTGTTCAAAATACACTGCAGCCAGAATTGTTACTGGGCCAAAGTAAGGGTAGGATAGTGTCATATTGTGAAAACATGCCTATCAATGACAGACTCATCCACTTGCACATCCAGACCTCAATGCTGAGCACACAGACGATAGGACGTTGAGATTGCCAATGTAATCACATGGTAATTATTTTTGGGACAATGAAGCGATAACAATATCAACAGGGATTAAACTCATGCTACACAGATTTTTACCCCATTATGTCTGTCAGCAAAATATATTTCATTTTTATTTTATTTTAATTTGAAGATCAAAGGTTCTTCAAATAAATATGATACCTTGGTGCATCACTTAGCAAATTGAAGAACAAAGCTAATGTAAAGCCTCCTGTGATCTGATTGCGTTTTGGTATATTTTCAATTATTTATGCAGCGCTAAAAGGCAAAACCTTGTTTTGTTGCTTCAGTTTCCTTACTCACATCCTGCTGAAACAACCGCCTAATATTTATATATATACACACACACGTGTTGTGCACGCACAGTCAAATCCCCACCTGCATACACATGACACCGTATTCAAACCATTCCACTGGGCTTGGGCAGCCCTACCTCGCTTATCCCTCCTGTGTTGGATTCATTTAATGGCACAGGGACAAAGCTAATTCCTCATCTTCCGCTTCTTCCACTCTCCTTTCATCTCCCCTCCCTTCCCCCTGCTCCCCCAAACCACTGAAAAGGATGTAACTGGGCCCAGACACGTGTGCGCCGGAAACCACGGCCCCAACAGCCACCTGAGTGCAGCGCGGGAATGGTTCCAATCAGCCGCTCGAAGGAGGCCGCCGACGGACACCAATCCGTCTCTGGGGCCCAATCCAGCGTTAAGACAGAAAGATCCGTAAGTATGACACCCCGACTGCTGATGAAGGACTTGGAGGGGGTTGAAAGGAGGATGTGTTGTTCGATACGTGGCGAAACACGGACACAACGTCATGTGGCGTGCTTTGCCGCCCACCGCGCCCCACCTTCTGTCAACAGCTACACCCGGAGAGTACAGTATGTTTACATTAGGATTACTTTAGGAAACACATCTCCATAGCCATAATGTCACGTGGGGCTGATATGAGAGCCTGGATTAATGAAAGTGTGTAACAGACAGTGGCTCAGGAGGTACATACAGAATAGTGGCTGCACATTGTAGTTCATTGTATGAAGGCGCTATAGAAATGTAGATCATTAACGTCTAGGAATTAGAGTGAAGCCCGGAACGGAATGCAACACAGAGATGCCACAGGATGAATAGGCCTGTTAAATAATATGGCTTAGTCCAGGTGGCTGGCATTAGAGGCATAGCCGTCTGGGCACCTAGTCTGACAGGGTGGGTTCTAGTCCCAATCCTGACATTTAGTGTGTCTCATCACCCCACTGCTTTCTCCATTTCCTGTCAGTTTACTGTTCATCTATAAGTATCTAAAAAGGGTGATTTCTTTTAGGGACAGCTTTTGTCAAACACATTTGCCATTCCAGAGGAAATATTTTTTAAATTACATAAATTCAGTTGAGATAATGTATGATCATTTATAAGGAGCAGCACCCCTCATTTCACACATTATTTTTTAATAATAATGTGTAATAATAATAACTTTATTTTGCATACTGTGCATCTTGTTGAAATATCATGCAGCAGCATGCTAAAGGTGTAGATTATGTTGAATGGTATGAGAAAATGTGGGCTCATCATCTCTGACGGTGTTGTGGAGGAGAGGTTTGGGGTGGGGGACAGTCCTCACTAAACAGTCAATTAATCAAGGGAATTCCCATGGCAAGGCACAGATGACTGCCATCTGCTTTCCCTCATGCAGGGGAGTGAGAGGTTAAGGTTGAGGGGGAGTGGAAGAAGCATGGGAGAAGAAGATGAAGTACGAGAACCAAAGCTACGAGAAGGAAGAGTGCATGGATGTGCCAGACAGGCTCCAGTAGAGGTCTGACCACAGATAGCATGTCTCACCACCAGGCCACCCAAGTGGTGCATGTGAAATCCTCAAAAGTTAAAAGTGTGTGTATACATATATAATGACCATTATGGGTATAAAACATTTATTCTGCAGTTTTGAAAGCTGGAATTGCATATACTATTGGGTAATATATTTTATACCAATTTGGGCCAGAACCGAAAAGAATGGAATTACATGTTTAGCCATTTTCTGATGAATATTTTCTGCAGACAAATATTTGTTACATCACTATCCAAAAATAAAATGAAACTATTATTTATTTCACTGCGGGAGATCGGAGGTGGATAATCGGGGGACGAGGTTGATGCAGTACACATATGTTGAACTCATGAGAAGCTTTTTAGCAATCTTGTCATCATCATCATTATCATCAATATAATCGACATAACATCATCACAATCATTATGGTCGTCATGCTACCTACCGTATCCAAAGCTCCCAATGTCTTGTGCAGTGCATTGGCCAGAGTTGTAGCCTGCGTGGACCCACCTGTGATAACACAGGCCGACAGGGACAGAGACTCTGAAGGAAAGAAACAGATGAACGGTTGGCTGCAACCCATTAGCATGCCATTAGGAAGCCTTGTTAATTGTCATATCAACAACAGGACCATGCATTGGCCGCAGAGACAACTTTGATTAATTTGTGCAAATTAAGGTAACACTTTAAACGAAGGTCCTTGTTATAAGCGCTTATAAGCGCTTATTAACGGCTTATAAGACATGTTATAAGTGCTTATAAGCGCTTATAAGACATTTGTAAGACATGAATTAACTGTTAACTGTTTATAAGTAGGTTACAAGACACTTATGTACCTTGTTATAAGTGCTTATTAACGTTTATAAGACATTTATAAGCTATGTGTTACCTGTTATAAGGTCGTTACAAGATACTTATTAATAGTTTATAAACATTTATGGGGAGTGTTAATAAACACATCATTAACTGTTAATAAGACATGTAAAACTGTTAACAAATTATTTATAAGACACTTGTTAACGTTATTATTTGCTTATAAGAATTTAACAAACACATTTATGAACTGTTAATAGGAAATTTAGAAGACACTTATTAAACCTTATTAATATGTTTATAAAACACTTAATAACCGTATTATTTGTTTATATGCATTTATAAATCATTTTACATACCTACAACATTAGGCTCCTTGTTATAAGGGTAGATTGCTAGGATATTTATAAGACTTAATGAGACATTTATAAAACCTGCATTAAATGTTATAAACTAATTATAAGACACTTACTAACCGTTTGTGCACATTTATAAGGAATTTACTATACACATTTAATAACTATTATTAATATATTTATAAGACATTAACAAAACACCTTACTTGTTTATATAACATTTATGGTACGCTTTACGAAACCAAAGGTGCTTGTTCCAACTTCGTTCAAAGTGAAAACAGGAGGGTGAAGAGAACTTATAAACCTTTCATCTTGTGTTTATTAAGAACTCAAAATTGTTTACAAACATGGACAGGCGGTTAACAATGCATTTATAAACACGTTGATAGGCATTTTGGAGGCACTTCGTTTAAAGTGGGAACCGCATTTATAAGCCGTTAATAGCGTGTCTATTAACAGCCAACATTGCTTTACAAGCAGGAACAGATGCTTATTAATGCATTTATAAGCACTTAATAGGCATTTTTGGAGGCACTTCGTTTAAAGTGGGGACCGCATTTATAAGCCGTTAATAGCGTGCCTATTAACAGCCAACATTGCTTTACAAGCAGGAACAGATGCTTATTAATGCATTTATAAGCACTTAATAGGCATTTTTGGAGGCACTTCGTTTAAAGTGGGGACCGCATTTATAAGTCGTTAATAGCGTGCCTATTAACAGCCAACATTGCTTTACAAGCAGGAACAGATGCTTAACAATGCATTTATAAGCACTTAATAGGCATTTTTGGAGGCACTTCGTTTAAAGTGGGGACCGCATTTATAAGTCGTTATTAGCGTGTCTATTAACAGCCAACATTGCTTTACAAGCAGGAACAGATGCTTATTAATGCATTTATAAGCACTTAATAGGCATTTTTGGAGGCACTTCGTTTAAAGTGGGGACCGCATTTATAAGCCGTTAATAGCGTGCCTATTAACAGCCAACATTGCTTTACAAGCAGGAACAAATGCTTATTAATGCATTTATAAGCACCTCAATAGGCATTTTTGGAGGTACTTGTTTAACGTACCTACAGTAAGAATGGGTATATTAACAACAGTGACGGCATTAAACAAAAGGTAAAGGCTGCACTTGTTAAAGGGTTGTTCCAAGGGGGTTAACAAAACGTAATGTATTTTGGTGGCATTTAGTATGGAAACCTGAATCTCCTGTCACCCATGCCTTCATACCTTTATGGTCATGCATTGTGACCCTACACCACCATTTATGGCCATATCTGTTTATGAAGATCATAGCACTAACCTCAAACCCTGGATAACCATGTGAAGACTGATCACCTATATTTGTATATAGGGCCAGTCGGCAACTTTCATCTGACCTCCAATCAAATAATCAATCTTTTTGACATATTTTCTGGATGTTTTGCTGGCTGAAATCAAATGGCCATCTGAGGTGATTATATTTGTAACTACTTCCTGTAAAAGCAAAATAGAGAATATTGCAAATATTGCACCCATACATGGTTTCTAAAATGCAACTGCTATAAGAAGCGTGATGTAAGAATGTTTTGATTGGTGAATTCCTTCGCAGTCCAGTTGATGTACAGTCGTGAGCGTTGTACACCTATCTCCTTTTCTATCCATTTTATGCCATTGTAGAGCTTGAGGACTGAACCAGAAGAGGTCAGGTAAGCGCCGACACTTCATAAGGTTGACTTGACAGAGGGCGCATTTCTTTCAGTGGTGTTAAGGAGCTGCATGAAACAAAATGCAATACAGAGAAGATTAGAGGATGGGTTAAAGAAAGCCTTTGGGCATGAGGAGGTACAGTACAGGTCCAAAGTTCAATCTACAGTTCTTCAAATAAAATTATACATGATACAAATCGAAGAGCAAGTGACGAGAGAGAGAGAGAGAGAGAAAGTCATATGCATACATAATATTTCTGAACCATTATATGACACAAGTCTCATTGGTTTGTGTTTGTTAATGATCTGTTCCAGCTTGCTCCACTCACTGTGCATATTCAGGTAACCTCAGAGCGAGATATATCAATATCATATCAATATCATATTTGGTCCCATGAAAGTATCATGGCACAGCACTGTGCATGACGACCATGACGCCTTCTGTACAGAGCTTCATTGGCAATAACCAGGAATCATAATCAGACAGAACGGACATGCGCAGTACTGCGCATGTCCGTTTCCTTCCATGGATCAATTTGATGGTGATAAACTTGACACTCATAAATATATAGGTTCCTGGTTATTATTATTTTTCTGAGATTGTATTTTGGGTTTTAATGATTCATGTGAAGTGACAAGGCATTCTTGTTTGGGGTACACCAAATTTAGGTTGTAAATAAATCAAAACAGTAGGCAGCATGTGGGAGACTTTCAATACCTGAAGTGAAGTGTCCACGTTGCAGTGATTGTGGAGAAGCCAATCTGTCTGTTGGAACCAGTGTCAGGATGTTTGGAGGGCCATCAGAGTCCTAGTAACAACCACAATTACATGTCAATGTATTTAAACTGCACAAATCAGGTGCAGTTTGGTGCCCTCCGTCCCAGGCGCCCCTAGTCGGCGTAACAGCAAAAAAGCCCCATGTGCAACCCAGATTTGGCACAAACAAGATGTAACACCTGTGTCGTAATGGTAGGATGGACAGTTACCAAATTACAGTTAGGGGTTAGATGGTATTGGACTAGTGTTTGAGTACATATTCTTTTTTCACCAAAAAGAAATAATCATGCACTGTAGTGCAAAAACGTTTTTTAGTTGAACAGCAAAACAAGCTTAAGCTTTTCTTTAGCGGTGGATTACATTTCCAGTACTCGAGTACATTAGACAACCAGGCACCAGCAGTGCTGGGCCTCCATGTTAGCAACATAGCAGCTAATGCAACAACACTACTGTTTGTCACTCACCAGGATTTGCATATGAAGTCAGCACAACAGTACTGCTAGATGGCTGGAAGTTAGTCACTACAGCCTAGAGTCATAAATGTTGCTTTGTGTAGCACACAACTGGCAGCTAACATTTATATTTTCTTCAAACTTTGTCTTTTTCTCTCTCTGCAGTACAACTCTCTCTGTGTTCTCCTCACTCTGCTTACTTGCTCTCTCTCTCTCTCTCTCTCTCTCTCTCTCTCTCTCTCTCTGATTAGGTGGGTCGTTTCACCTGCTGTCCTGCACTCACAGGCAGCAGGCTCAATTGACGATCGTTTAGACAAGTATAGGCAATGTCTCTCAACCAATAGGGCTGTGACCTATTTATTGTTTGCATGCGCTGATGTGGTAGGTGTTCTGTGTAGAGGTTTAAAGGAACACTCCGCCTAATATTGTCTATTTTAACCCACTTTCTGGACCTGTGTTACAAAGAGATTTACTTCTATTAGCTCCTACCAACAACCATTAGACTTGCAAATCCTGTGACTCAAAAGGCACCTACAAAGGTCTGCAATTCATAACTGCCCACCCCCCCCCCTTCCCCCCCTGAAAAAAAAATACTATGATCTGCTGCTTCTGACTTTATGGAAGGGAATATTTGTATGTCTCTAAATGTTTTAGTATAGTGTGGTGTGGGCAGTTCAGAAACTTCTTCCAGTGCCATCATCAATGGTGGAATCCAAGCAGAATGATGAGGTCATTGGAAGAAGTTTCTGAACTGCCCACAGCCCTCCTGTGACACACAGACTGAGTAGAAAAAAAATAGTGGTATTTTATCATGTTCATTAGTGAGGACCTATTATATGAAGATACATTGAAAAGTGGTGAAGTGGCCCTTTAACCGCATTATCCATTAACAGTTATCAGTGTTGATTTGGGTCACTTGTCAGTGTTGTAGTGGTACTTTTAGAAGTGGGGGACGCCTCTGAAAGGGGAATTCCCCCCATTTTATTTATTTATTTCTGAGAGTGTACAAATGGAACCACATGGACCCGCTAGGGTCCATTTGGTGATGTCATCAAGATGTATTTCACCATGCTAATGATTTTTTTTTCAGACCCAAAAATATTTTAGATGTGAGAAGTGGGGGGACGCCGTCCCCCCACGTCCCCCACGTCCCCTACACCCCTGCTTGTTGTATTGTAAATCTCCCAAGCTGTAAATAAAAAATCTATTCAGTATTCATGGCGTTGTCATATTACTGCCACACTAGTTTCACACCCTGTATAAACAAAACCTTGGTACACAAATCACACGTTGACACTAGTACAGACAGCAACAACAGTGAAATAAACCTTTGCAAACAATTGTAGCCCTTTAGCTTTTAACATCTCTTGAAACACAAATATAACCAGAGTAAAACAATACAAAAGCAACACTGTGACTGTACCTTAGTTGCTACACAGAACCTGTGCAGATAACTTGCAGATAAATTGGCACAGCACTGGAAAAAAAATCGCGGGTGCGCACATTAATAGGTCCGTGCGGAAACGAACTCCGAAACAAAGGTTCCGGATTTTGGTTCCTAGTGAAAAATACTGCACGGACGACACAGAGGCAGTTATACTTGTTATACTTTTACACACAAAACTTCTGAACAAAAACAAATAAAGAGATAGTTTTATTTTTACTAGCCTTGCATTGGAGTTGTTTGCTTGGTATTGTATTTTTTTGCTAGGAACCAAAATCCGGAACCTTTGTTTCGGAGTTCGTTTCCGCACGGACCTATTAATGTGCGCACCCGCGATTTTTTTTCCAGTGCTGTGCCAATTTATCTGCAAGTTATCTGCACAGGTTCTGTGTAGCAACTAAGGTACAGTCACAGTGTTGCTTTTGTATTGTTTTACTCTGGTTATATTTGTGTTTCAAGAGATGTTAAAAGCTAAAGGGCTACAATTGTTTGCAAAGGTTTATTTCACTGTTGTTGCTGTCTGTACTAGTGTCAACGTGTGATTTGTGTACCAAGGTTTTGTTTATACAGGGTGTGAAACTAGTGTGGCAGTAATATGACAACGCCATGAATACTGAATAGTCCACCCCAAAAACATCTAATTTTGATTTTTTATTTACAGCTTGGGAGATTTACAATACAACAAGCAGGGGTGTAGGGGACGTGGGGGACGTGGGGGGACGGCGTCCCCCCACTTCTCACATCTAAAATATTTTTGGGTCTGAAAAAAAATCATTAGCATGGTGAAATACATCTTGATGACATCACGGGTCCATTTGGTTCCATTTGTACACTCTCAGAAATAAATAAATAAAATGGGGGGAATTCCCCTTTCAGAGGCGTCCCCCACTTCTAAAAGTACCACTACAACACTGACAAGTGACCCAAATCAACACTGATAACTGTTAATGGATAATGCGGTTAAAGGGCCACTTCACCACTTTTCAATGTATCTTCATATAATAGGTCCTCACTAATGAACATGATAAAATACCACTATTTTTTTTCTACTCAGTCTGTGTGTCACAGGAGGGCTGTGGGCAGTTCAGAAACTTCTTCCAATGACCTCATCATTCTGCTTGGATTCCACCATTGATGATGGCACTGGAAGAAGTTTCTGAACTGCCCACACCACACTATACTAAAACATTTAGAGACATACAAATATTCCCTTCCATAAAGTCAGAAGCAGCAGATCATAGTTTTTTTTTTTTCAGGGGGGGAAGGGGGGGGGGGGGGGCAGTTATGAATTGCAGACCTTTGTAGGTGCCTTTTGAGTCACAGGATTTGCAAGTCTAATGGTTGTTGGTAGGAGCTAATAGAAGTAAATCTCTTTGTAACACAGGTCCAGAAAGTGGGTTAAAATAGACAATATTAGGCGGAGTGTTCCTTTAAACCTCTACACAGAACACCTACCACATCAGCGCATGCAAACAATAAATAGGTCACAGCCCTATTGGTTGAGAGACATTGCCTATACTTGTCTAAACGATCGTCAATTGAGCCTGCTGCCTGTGAGTGCAGGACAGCAGGTGAAACGACCCACCTAATCAGAGAGAGAGAGAGAGAGAGAGAGAGAGAGAGAGCAAGTAAGCAGAGTGAGGAGAACACAGAGAGAGTTGTACTGCAGAGAGAGAAAAAGACAAAGTTTGAAGAAAATATAAATGTTAGCTGCCAGTTGTGTGCTACACAAAGCAACATTTATGACTCTAGGCTGTAGTGACTAACTTCCAGCCATCTAGCAGTACTGTTGTGCTGACTTCATATGCAAATCCTGGTGAGTGACAAACAGTAGTGTTGTTGCATTAGCTGCTATGTTGCTAACATGGAGGCCCAGCACTGCTGGTGCCTGGTTGTCTAATGTACTCGAGTACTGGAAATGTAATCCACCGCTAAAGAAAAGCTTAAGCTTGTTTTGCTGTTCAACTAAAAACGTTTTTGCACTACAGTGCATGATTATTTCTTTTTGGTGAAAAAAGAATATGTACTCAAACACTAGTCCAATACCATCTAACCCCTAACTGTAATTTGGTAACTGTCCATCCTACCATTACGACACAGGTGTTACATCTTGTTTGTGCCAAATCTGGGTTGCACATGGGGCTTTTTTGCTGTTACGCCGACTAGGGGCGCCTGGGACGGAGGGCACCAAACTGCACCTGATTTGTGCAGTTTAAATACATTGACATGTAATTGTGGTTGTTACTGGGACTCTGATGGCCCTCCAAACATCCTGACACTGGTTCCAACAGACAGATTGGCTTCTCCACAATCACTGCAACGTGGACACTTCACTTCAGGTATTGAAAGTCTCCCACATGCTGCCTACTGTTTTGATTTATTTACAACCTAAATTTGGTGTACCCCAAACAAGAATGCCTTGTCACTTCACATGAATCATTAAAACCCAAAATACAATCTCAGAAAAATAATAATAACCAGGAACCTATATATTTATGAGTGTCAAGTTTATCACCATCAAATTGATCCATGGAAGGAAACGGACATGCGCAGTACTGCGCATGTCCGTTCTGTCTGATTATGATTCCTGGTTATTGCCAATGAAGCTCTGTACAGAAGGCGTCATGGTCGTCATGCACAGTGCTGTGCCATGATACTTTCATGGGACCAAATATGATATTGATATGATATTGATATATCTCGCTCTGAGGTTACCTGAATATGCACAGTGAGTGGAGCAAGCTGGAACAGATCATTAACAAACACAAACCAATGAGACTTGTGTCATATAATGGTTCAGAAATATTATGTATGCATATGACTTTTTCTCTCTCTCTCTCGTCACTTGCTCTTCGATTTGTATCATGTATAATTTTATTTGAAGAACTGTAGATTGAACTTTGGACCTGTACTGTACCTCCTCATGCCCAAAGGCTTTCTTTAACCCATCCTCTAATCTTCTCTGTATTGCATTTTGTTTCATGCAGCTCCTTAACACCACTGAAAGAAATGCGCCCTCTGTCAAGTCAACCTTATGAAGTGTCGGCGCTTACCTGACCTCTTCTGGTTCAGTCCTCAAGCTCTACAATGGCATAAAATGGATAGAAAAGGAGATAGGTGTACAACGCTCACGACTGTACATCAACTGGACTGCGAAGGAATTCACCAATCAAAACATTCTTACATCACGCTTCTTATAGCAGTTGCATTTTAGAAACCATGTATGGGTGCAATATTTGCAATATTCTCTATTTTGCTTTTACAGGAAGTAGTTACAAATATAATCACCTCAGATGGCCATTTGATTTCAGCCAGCAAAACATCCAGAAAATATGTCAAAAAGATTGATTATTTGATTGGAGGTCAGATGAAAGTTGCCGACTGGCCCTATATACAAATATAGGTGATCAGTCTTCACATGGTTATCCAGGGTTTGAGGTTAGTGCTATGATCTTCATAAACAGATATGGCCATAAATGGTGGTGTAGTGTCACAATGCATGACCATAAAGGTATGAAGGCATGGGTGACAGGAGATTCAGGTTTCCATACTAAATGCCACCAAAATACATTACGTTTTGTTAACCCCCTTGGAACAACCCTTTAACAAGTGCAGCCTTTACCTTTTGTTTAATGCCGTCACTGTTGTTAATATACCCATTCTTACTGTAGGTACGTTAAACAAGTACCTCCAAAAATGCCTATTGAGGTGCTTATAAATGCATTAATAAGCATTTGTTCCTGCTTGTAAAGCAATGTTGGCTGTTAATAGGCACGCTATTAACGGCTTATAAATGCGGTCCCCACTTTAAACGAAGTGCCTCCAAAAATGCCTATTAAGTGCTTATAAATGCATTAATAAGCATCTGTTCCTGCTTGTAAAGCAATGTTGGCTGTTAATAGACACGCTAATAACGACTTATAAATGCGGTCCCCACTTTAAACGAAGTGCCTCCAAAAATGCCTATTAAGTGCTTATAAATGCATTGTTAAGCATCTGTTCCTGCTTGTAAAGCAATGTTGGCTGTTAATAGGCACGCTATTAACGACTTATAAATGCGGTCCCCACTTTAAACGAAGTGCCTCCAAAAATGCCTATTAAGTGCTTATAAATGCATTAATAAGCATCTGTTCCTGCTTGTAAAGCAATGTTGGCTGTTAATAGGCACGCTATTAACGGCTTATAAATGCGGTCCCCACTTTAAACGAAGTGCCTCCAAAAATGCCTATTAAGTGCTTATAAATGCATTGTTAAGCATCTGTTCCTGCTTGTAAAGCAATGTTGGCTGTTAATATGCACGCTATTAACGGCTTATAAATGCGGTCCCCACTTTAAACGAAGTGCCTCCAAAAATGCCTATTAAGTGCTTATAAATGCATTGTTAAGCATCTGTTCCTGCTTGTAAAGCAATGTTGGCTGTTAATATGCACGCTATTAACGGCTTATAAATGCGGTCCCCACTTTAAACGAAGTGCCTCCAAAAATGCCTATTAAGTGCTTATAAATGCATTAATAAGCATCTGTTCCTGCTTGTAAAGCAATGTTGGCTGTTAATAGGCACGCTATTAACGGCTTATAAATGCGGTCCCCACTTTAAACGAAGTGCCTCCAAAAATGCCTATTAAGTGCTTATAAATGCATTAATAAGCATCTGTTCCTGCTTGTAAAGCAATGTTGGCTGTTAATAGACACGCTATTAACGGCTTATAAATGCGGTTCCCACTTTAAACGAAGTGCCTCCAAAATGCCTATCAACGTGTTTATAAATGCATTGTTAACCGCCTGTCCATGTTTGTAAACAATTTTGAGTTCTTAATAAACACAAGATGAAAGGTTTATAAGTTCCTGTTTTCACTTTGAACGAAGTTGGAACAAGCACCTTTGGTTTCATAAAGCGTACCATAAATGTTATATAAACAAGTAAGGTGTTTTGTTAATGTCTTATAAATATATTAATAATAGTTATTAAATGTGTATAGTAAATTCCTTATAAATGTGCACAAACGGTTAGTAAGTGTCTTATAATTAGTTTATAACATTTAATGCAGGTTTTATAAATGTCTCATTAAGTCTTATAAATATCCTAGCAATCTACCCTTATAACAAGGAGCCTAATGGTGTAGGTATGTAAAATGATTTATAAATGCATATAAACAAATAATACGGTTATTAAGTGTTTTATAAACATATTAATAAGGTTTAATAAGTGTCTTCTAAATTTCCTATTAACAGTTCATAAATGTGTTTGTTAAATTCTTATAAGCAAATAATAACGTTAACAAGTGTCTTATAAATAATTTGTTAACAGTTTTACATGTCTTATTAACAGTTAATGATGTGTTTATTAACACTCCCCATAAATGTTTATAAACTATTAATAAGTATCTTGTAACGACCTTATAACAGGTAACACATAGCTTATAAATGTCTTATAAACGTTAATAAGCACTTATAACAAGGTACATAAGTGTCTTGTAACCTACTTATAAACAGTTAATTCATGTCTTACAAATGTCTTATAAGCGCTTATAAGCGCTTATAACAAGGACCTTCGTTTAAAGTGTTACCCAAATGGAATAGACAGATATTGAAGTGCATATGCGTGGGTGCGCAAATACGCATACACGATTGGAAGAATATACTGTAGTTTGGACGCGTATTACCAAAAGTGAAACCCAAAGCACTTGCGGCAAGTTTCAAATAAAAGGGCTTTAGGTGCTCAGTATAGGACAATTAGTACCTAACCTTACGTTACATTCTCTCGTTTTCACCTAAAGTTTAGGTGAAAACGTAAGAATTTCAATAGACAATGAATTCATTTACCAAAGAAACTCTGGACATAATCATTGCACACTTCATCATTCGTCATCATCAAGTAGGTAATTTTGTGTCCAGGTGCTCACAGAGGTAAAATACAGGACTGTGTTTATGTGCATTTCTCTAACTGTGCAGTCTGTCTTGTCTTGACTTGTTCAAAGTAGCATTCATAGACAGCATACGCCCTTCTCATTCTAACCAACTTAAACAATACTACAAAGCAGGCTTCCTTGAAATACAATCATCAGATCACCTATAGGTTCACTGTAGTCTATTCAACTAAATTCTGACCCCAGCGTCACAAAAGAGAAAAGAAATCTGTAAAAGATTCTCACATTGCTCATTTCTGAGTCTGACCATTTAACCTGTCTGAGACGAACTAGCCTTCATTCATGTAGTCATGTGCTTCATGTCTGCAACTATATACGCTATAGACACTGTAGTGTGATGTAATGGCAAATGTATAAAAGGAACATACCTTTGATAATGGACTCTGCAGCAGCCAGATCTCGTTTGTAGGTCACCTAGAGGACAAATCAGCTTAAGTTTAACATTACACTCCGAGTTCGGACATAGCGTACAGAACACTACAATACTAATGTGCTTTCAAACTATTAAAAACAAAGCCAAAACAAGTCTTGATACAACTTTAAACACATGGGTTTGTGCTCTTCAATGTCACTCATTACTTCTGACATGTGAGCTTTCTTTGTTCCTGTATTCTACAGTTTGCCAAAGGATTTTAATGTGCCATTTCTTTCCCAGACATAATCGATACATGTGCTTTCAAACTAATAAAAACAAAACCAAAACAAGTCTTGATACAACTTTAAACACATGGGTTCGTGCTCTTCAGCTGTCACTCATAACTTTGGACATGTGAGCTTTCTTGGTTCCTGTATGATAAACCAATAATGACAGCATACAGCTGTGCTAATGTCACCAGATACCATGTCCCCAAAACGAGGCCTTGGGCTAGCTTACCTTCCATAGTGCTGCCGGGCCCTCAATGAGCTTGGCATTGGTGCCACAGTATTGCAAAGCCAGATGGAGGCACTCTGTGCCAAACTCAAAGTCTGATTCATTGCACTATAGAACAGGAGACAAGAAACATTGACAAAGTTGACAATAAGAACCACATCAACACAGTTTCACAAGTCTAAACGTTGTATTGGAAAGGACAAATAAAATTACATTAGTTGAGGAAACTGCCGAATGTGTAAACGGTTTACTAAAAGAGCGTTAACATCAGGGAGATGCAGCGTTAACTTGATTCATATTGCCCATAAAGAATGAAGATCACATGGACACTTGGATTGAGGCGATGAGCTCATAGGCCGGGTTTAAGATACTGTCAGAACTACAAAGGCACACTACCTGAAGGATTAGATAAAGGGTAATATTTTATTGGGCTAAAAAGAGTAGGGGCATTTTCTTTTTTCAGGGACCATGAAATGAGAGAGAAAAAGTATGGAAGATATATGGTCTTCCTCCTGTGGTAATTTAACCTTAAGTATTTTCTCCTCTTACAAAAGGGTTCACTGGGACTGGATTAAGTGTCTTCTCCTTTGTCTTTTCAGACCTAAGCTCTAACCAGACTCAATGGATGTCAAGCTACATAGGTGCAGCTCTGCAGATTTTTCATGAACATGTCCTACAGTGCTAACCTGACAGACACCGTACACTTCCCCCATTTTGACAGATTAAAGAGATGAGAAGTAATTGGGTGGGGGTGGGGGGCATGTTCTCAGGAGTAGCCCCTACACCTCCTTTTATCACGCCACCATTTACTGAAACATCTCCACGAATTTGTCTTAATTTTCGTAACTTGACATGTCTTCACAATAACCGCAGAATGAATTTAAGCTCATTTTCTGAAAATGCCCATGCCAAAACCAACATCGCTCCAGTCTTTGGGAATCAGCATGTTCCAAGTATAAAAACACCTGCAGACAATGGTGGCTCCAATTGGAGGCAGGCATACTTCAGCTCTTAGCCCAAGGCTTCCTGTGTCCTTCAAATATACTTGCACCAATTTCATCATATTGAAGTCAAGGCTGAAAGCAGCAAAGCACTTAAGAATTTGAAGGTGGAAAAAAATCTTGGGCAAGATTCTGCACCTACGGATTTATGCTGCAGGCTTGATAAGTTAAGAATCAATGCATTTAGTTTGTAGCAGAGAGATGGTTTTCAAATGTCCAGGTATCCATGTTAAATCTACTCCATTTTACCATATTATTACCATACCATGTTCTTTACCAAATTAAAGATTTACTCATTTTTCTTCAGCAGGCAAACTTTCTACAGTGTGCCAAAGTATATTAATGTGTCATTTCTTTCTCAGGCATAATGAAAATGATAGTACCCATACCGCAAACTCTTCAGCATGAAACCCTGCAGGTTCTGACACATCTGCTGAACAATGAAGAACTGTAAAGCCTGCCATGATGTATGAGGACCATAGAGTCCTTTGTCATAGGGGCAAGTGTGCGGCGCCATTATTTTCCAAGCATAAATCTCAATCCATCTGTCATTTCATACGATTGGAGAGCCCTTTTAACGTAATTATATGACACAGAGCGTTCGCACTACAAACCCACAGGAATGGTGCTTGATTTGTACATTCTGTATTATTAGTACTCTTTCACCCTTTCAATAAGTGCTGGTATAACTTTGCTGGCATGGGTATCAATGTTGCAGTATTGACTATATAGGAAGTAACCAAGTGAATATAGCTACTAAAATGTGATAAAATGTGATACTATTATCCAATTGATGGCTTGTTTGATTGATTGATATAATGGTGGTATAGGGTTCAAAAGTAATACTGTACCCTTTGATAGGCCTGATAGATTATGTCATATAGGAATCCTTGAGGCATCTCACTGGCCCGGTACTTTCCTCTCTCCAGAGAGTGGTCCAGGTATCCTTCCGATGTAGATGCTATCACCGTTGACACAAGAGGTCGGATAGCTCCCGCTGCCTTGTGAAAATAAGGAGAAATTAGGTATAGTCATTTTCTGTCTTTCAAAAATATTATAGATGCTGGATGGAGTGAGATACCGATGGATCCAGATTCATTGATTATCAAATTGTGCCTGATCCTAACAAAATAATATGAATTCCAACCTAAAATGGCTTAACAAACAACAAATTGTGTGACTGTGCAATACTATTTTCATCCGTTGCACATGACAAGAGAGGCCATCTTCTGCATGCATGGCCAAATGTAAACAGAGCCAGTGAGGTGATGTGGTAAAAGTGACTCACAAAATGAAAAGAAAGCAAACACTGTGGTATACTGTGCTGTTAAAATGTAAATGAATTCGCAGCTCTAGTGGAGAAGGCCATTATATCATGGATGGAGAAAACTAGCAAGATAATGAAGACCAGACACGGTATACTGTACATGACACATAGGGAGGGCCTCAAAGACACACCATAAATGTTTGCCACTTGTCAAAAGACATGGTTTTACTTGCAACCTTCTAGTCATGCATTCAATGTCTGTGTCTTTTAGTGGGGTTCAGCCTATGAATCATGTTTAAACTAATCTGTGTGTGTCTTCTTCAGGGAAGATTTGAGGCCTTCCAAATGCCTTCCGTATATCGACAGTAAAAGCAACCTTTGGGCGCAATGTTAGTCCATTGACTGACTAGACTGGGACTTATTCACTTTTGCTATGTTACGTATCTGATTTAGAGCTTGCCTTTGTGTAAAAATAAAACCTACAAATGCTAAAGGCTGAAACCAGAATCAGATTGTTTTGGAGTAGGCAAGCTCTAGACTGGATCTCAATGTACTTGGAAAATTGCTCTCAGGCATTCCACAGATAATGAGGTTGTCTAACTGTTGTGACTTTGACCTTGCTTCATGTAGTGAATAGTGAAGTGATCAAGGACTTTAAGGTCACTTTGACTGTTATAATCCTATGCCCCCTTTGTGTGCTTATTTGTACCTCATAGCGATCATTTGAAAAGTGGACATGAAAGTGAGGACACCAAAAGTGATTGGCTAAGCACAGATAGTGAAGATAAAAATCTGTGAATGTTTCAAGATGACGGTCCACTTATACCAGCTCATCTTGTGAGCATTAACAGCCTTTAGCATTTTGAGCAATATTTCCTATATTTTTTATCATAGTGTTATGGTCCACACTTGCAGAGTCTGGGGCTCTTTTGGGTAATAGCATGTCCAGATGGATAAATATGCAACAGATCATTCAATTCTTTAAATAGTCATTTGCAGCCCTGAGAAACTCAAGTTAAAAAGACTAGAATGCAAGCATAATATGCGGATTAGACCCACCCCTTGTTCTTTGGCAGCCATGGCTATCTTGCAGAGAAAGTCCTCCTCCACAAATGGCCGTACAGCGTCATGAATGATAACCACCTTTGGTTTGAGAGAAGCCGTTCCATTCTCGCTCTCGCTGAGGGCATGGATACCACTGAATATGGACCTGTGGCGAGTGGAACCACCTTGCACAACTCTGACCTTCCTGTGTTGAAAGCGCTGTACGATGTCCATCATCAGATCCATGCTTTCTTTGGCAACCACTACAACAATGCTTTTGATCCATGACACCCTGTCAAAGAGATACAGTGCATTCAACTACCTCAGCAATGTAATAATGTGATAATGTCAGTGGTACATGCTGAATAGTAGCCATTGCAGAGACCAGACATATTTAGTAAGTAGGTACGTAGTACGCAGTACATCCATGTATTTGTAATGTAACTATTTATCTGCCTGGTAGATAAATAAATAGTTACATTACAAATACAGGGGTGTACTGTGCACAGATAGACACCAGCATGGGGTGCCCTTTTATCATCTGAGGTGAGCACCTGCCTCTCAAAACGTCTGTGCACGCACAAGTGGATAGATATGTCTGACTGTTCCTTATGCTGTTTAACTTTCTGAATAATAAATATAGCCTATTTCCAATATTATTAGTAGTGACTTAAGACTTCCATCATACATGTTTATAAAGGATTCCGATCAATTGAAAATTGGGGACCCTGATGTAATCAAGATTTTGTATTGATCTGTACTTTCGTAGAAATGCACCCATTCTGCATAGTGTGAATCAGAGCCTTCTCTGGTGTGAATAACGTTTCCAATCAATCAAGAGCACCACTAAGCGAGCAAAGCTAAACTGTTTGTTTGCTCTTTCTTAGCATATATGGCTGGACCAGTGCACAAACCGATACGCGGGTGCCGGGTGGTGAAACGTGAATGGTATTTGGTAGGCAGCAATTGGCAAGTATTGTACTAGGCAGCAAGTGCTGTACTCCAGCTTTGCCGGTGTATCCTGGGGCGTCTTGTTGACAAGTGATGCTATTACATCTGACATATATAGGGGAAACATGGATGAACGGCAGCCTACCTTTCGAAGGCTTGAATAGTGTAGCTGATAAGCGGCCTATTGAGAAACGTGCAGAACTGTTTTGCTGTGGCTAGCCCCGTTCTCTCCCCGCTGCCACCGGCTGGAAGCACCACGGCGACCGAGAAATCTATGCAGCATTCCCCCACCTTACGACTGCACGACCCGGCCGTATAGCCCGAGAAATGCCCTGGCTTATCAGGCCTAGTGTTAATGTCACCACTAGTATCTTCGTGCATGGCCACCGGCTGGCCAGTCCATTCGTTTGAAAACCGCACACAGAAAGGTACTGAAGTCGGAGCTGCTGTAGCTGAATGAAATCTGGGCTTCTGGGCGGAGTCAAGCAGGATAGTGCATGTCAACAGCTGCTACACGTGGTAACCTTCTCGCGCAATCGCAGTTACGCGCGCGCGCGCGGGTACACACACGCACGCACACACGCGCACGCACGCACACGCACACACACACACACACACACACACACACACACACACACACACACACACAGGCTTTCTCTGAATGAAAAAAATATATGTATGTCTGTGAAAGATAGGCTACTATGTATGTCTATGCCATTGCCTAGGACAAAGGTGATGAAGTGTGACAGCCAGTAAGTGATACAATAAATGTTCTTACATTAAATGTAAGAAGATGATTTTATTTCATATGAATACATTACAACATTAGCACTTTGTTTATGCCATTATGTTGACATTTAAACATACAACACAGCTTATAAAATGATGCCATAAGAAATATATATTATTTACATCATACATCTTATATAGTAACATCTTATGCACATCGTACTTCATGAGACAAATAACAATTTGATAGGGTATATACAGGTATTTACATAATTTTGATGTTTTAGCTTGTCATATGCCATGATATGCCTATACAAAATCTATAAATTACATTCAGTATAAGAAGTTAAGGAAGTAATATTGGCTACATATTTCACAAGTAGTGTGGCTTGATAGTTGTAGAAAAACTATAACTTCATTGCTTCTGACACAGCACAACTTATATCTATATAGACTTATATGGTGGTAAGTGGTATGGTGTGAACAGCTGGAAATTTCCTTTTGAGTGCTTTTGGCCTCTCCACTGTATAGCAAGGCACAAGCTGCCTGTGAATCAAGTTCCAGTCACATTGAGAGATAATCCACAGCTAGAGTCGCCTAGTAGTGTATGTGACTGCAGTCTCTGCAAGTTTTCAGTAATGTCTCTGCACAAAATGTCACCAAGAATGATAATTCCTGTGTACAGTCACTGTGCATGGTTATTAAAAATAATTCTGACATTGACTCCTTGTCCTTATTAAGCGGTCACTCAGGGTTCAGCCTCATGCCAGTTCTCATTAAGCCTGTTTTTGCCCAGTCGTTTCTTGCTTTTAGACTTGTGCCTGTGCAGAATCTGGGGCTGGGACAGCACAGGCTCATCGAACTTGTTGCCTGATTCGTTGTGCTGTCTTGAGTATCTCTTGCACTTGCAGGAAGTGACCACAGTGATTTTGTACGTTCTCGAGCTGCCGTCCTGGCACTGCAGCTGGATGCGCTGGGTGCGCGTCTTGTCATTGACACAGCGCCAATCTTGGCTGTTCCGTCGATTCCAGAACTTTCCGCCATAGCCACCACCGATCCAGTTAGGAAGCATCTGAGCAGGAAGGCACTCGCCAGCACACACTAGCTCCTTTATGGGGTTGATGCTGGTACACTGGCCATCAGAGATGTACTTGGTGGACCTCAGTTCTCTGCATCCGATTTGACCCCGCTCTGCTGGGAGAACACATTAGAAATGATGAGAAACCATAGCAATGCATCTTTCTTCACCATACATTATATATACCCATGGTTTAGATTATATAGATATTATGGAATATTTTACAGCATATAGCACATTTGTGACTCTTTAAATTAGACTGTGGTAGTAAGAACATTCATATTTATACATAGGCCTTTTGCACACAACTTGGCTGAATCTCAATGGCATCTTTTAACGTTTCTGGCTCACATTAGCAACTTATCTCACTTGTTGAGGAAATTGTGTGTTTCCTCCACACGAGAGGAAAGTCGATGGCATTCCAAACTTTGTCAATGGAGCAGGGCTTTATGGGATTATCTCTGAGCAACCGGTAATACTATCAGCATTGTTCTGCTGGCTACAACTCTCACCCCCTCCTGTAACTCAAACCTGTGTCCATTCACACTGTGCCATAGGCCTACACTTTGGTGACAAAGCCCCCTCCCTCTCCTTCTCTATGACAGTGTTTGATGAATGAACATGGCAAGGGAGAAGCTCTCTTTTCTTTCCTTAGTTCATACAAATGATTACTGAGAGAGTTCAGGTCAAGCAGCACTGCAATTGCATGCTTCTTGTGCATGGATAGAGCAGTCTATGCAGGGTTCTTCCTCAAAATAGTGTCTTTTGCTTCTCTGAGACTGTGAGACACTCATCCCTGTCACCCCCTGGACGCCTGCCAGTGCCAGGAAGGTGTGCATTTGCACACCTGCATGTGGCTTTCACCAGATCTCACTTAGCCTTAAGGTTTTTCATGGTTTAACAATTTCATGAGTAAAAGTAACGGATTCACCCAGGTCATGAAATCGAATGCTGTATGTTACAACATTTGAACATCAAATTATATGCTATGAGCATAATATGCATAGCTTTGTTTTAGTGTATAAAATTCCTCTTTCTGGAAGTATCAATCTAAAATCACTATCACACAATTCAAGCAAGCATCACTGTCCATTTTGGCTACTAAATGGCCTACTCCGTACAACGGTGTTGCTTAGCAATCAATATTTACTGTGTATTAGGCCTAATATACCTTAGAGATGTTGGATGGATTGGAAAATTGGAAACAATAAAAAAGGTACCCCCATTCTGTATTTCATGCTCTGGTCCATAGATCACAATTTTTACAGTAAACAACAGAAGGGTGGACTTTTTGCGAGAACATCTCTAACCGACGGACGGTATACAGTAATAACGGTAAAAATGGGTGGATTTCCCCTTTAAAGGGGAATTCCACTCATTTTTCCTGAGAGCATACAAATGGAACCAAATGAACCCGTTAGGGTCCATTAACATGGTGAAAATACATCTTGATGATGTCATCCAGATGTTTCACCATGTTAGTGGCTTTCTTCAGACCTCCATTTCTTGGGAACACAGAATGGGGGAACCTTTTTTATCATGTCCACCCAGCACCTCTAGGGCATACTAATGACATATTAGAATGTTGAAAATGGGTGGACTTCCCCTTTAAAACATGACCGAGGTGTATGCGCTCACCAGCTCTGCCGTGCGCTGCATTGGCGACTCCTCTCCCACCGTTCCTTGCACGGTTGAGTGAAACGTTGCTCTGGGCATCCTGCACCGGCGCGCTCACGTGCGAGTAGAGGATCTCAGTGGCATCGTTCTTGAAGGCTTGGCAACTCCTCAGAAGAACGGAAAACACAAATAAAACATTGCAGCAGGACTCGAATGCGTTCAAGTGCATGGTCGATTCTGGGGATGCGACGTCCGGTTATCAGGTAACTATTACACCGATGTCTTGTGTGCAAAACTGAAATGCATGGATATATCTTTTGCCTGTTGCTTATATAGCAAGTCCGCCTCTCGTTCTGGCAGCTGCTCAGGTGCACCCAGTGCAGAGGCACTGGTTGGTGGCTGGCCGTTTACTAGCTGGATATCCCGCCCACGAGTTGAACTCTGGAAACCATCCTCACCCTCTTCTTCTGATGTCTGGGTGGACCCATCAATCACTTACCGATGATGGGATTAACTGTCTTGAATCGCTTGATTAATTAATTACTTTTTGGACGATGATTAAGTGATTACAAGTTTACATAAATATTATGGAAGACAAGATTAGGCCTACATTGTTTGTTGTCCACTGTACGTAGGCTATTACTATTTTATACCCTATATGTTTTTTTTTTTTTTTTTTTTTTACATCAATTTGATAAATACATTCCACCTCCTTTCTTCTTTTACTGCAAAACAAAGCCTGGATGCAGTTTTTATTAGCCTATTTATTTATGTTATAACCTTGGGATAATTCATATATATATATATATATATATATATATATATATATATATATATATATATATATATATATATATATATATATATATATATATATATATATATATATATATATATATATATATACACACACACACACCTATATACACACACACTTAAAATGAAACATCCAAATCCAAACAGCAACAGTGTAGTGCCGATGTGATAAACCAGATTTTTATTAATTTTGTGTAGAGATAATACGTTAAGACATTTTCTGAGGCTGAGATCAGAGTGATAGCTCTGATCAAGAGAATATAATTGCTCTCATGCTTTGTAAAAAAAAAAAATGTTTTTGACCCATCATCCATTAAAAACAGCACCCTCTTTTCATTTGTATTTGACAGTCAACAGTCTGTCTCGAGAGGCTATAGGCTTTTAGTGACTCCTACTGTTGTTGATACGAATTAAAAGTGTTCAGTTGGGAGAACCTCCTCAGAGATCTCCTCACACTACATCTTCCTCTGGTCTGGGATCTGATGTCATGTTGAGCAGAGTTAACCACTTAATCCCTAGGGTAGATGCATTAAACTGGAGCTAGCTCTGAACTCTTTTCAGTCTACTCCAAATCTCTTTGCCATAAATAGATATACAAGCTCACTGCTATTTTTGGCCAGTGTTCCTAAATATGGATGCTGGGGCTGAAGTATGCCGTGCCTTTTGATGTGTTGTCTGTTTTGTTTTGTTCTCTCCCCAGGATAACTGAGCACTGGAGACTTCTGTCAGCAGCAACGGATCAGTTCATCTGTTGTCCACATGAACATTTATCACCATGAGGTTATCTGGTCATCCGTCTCTGTCCTTCTTCCTTTCCTTTTTTTTTTTTTTTTTTTTTTTTTGCAAAGTTCAGCATCATGTTCATACACACATTCATGACTGTCAGCAGTTGGGAGTTATGCCATGATTAAAGTTTTATACTGCGAGCACAATGTTGTCACTGTAATAGATTTATTCAAGAGGTACGTCTAAAAATCATAAAAAGTCTGCGCTTGCAGCCAGCCTAGACTAATTGTTTATCTTTAAACCTAGCCTCTATAAGCATCCATTTAAAGCACCTTCTGCACTATTACTTCTATAGGCTACATCCCCCAGTCATAAAAGTTGCTTCAACCTAAATCTTTTCTATAGATGAAACGGCTATACAAGCCTAGATGCATTGGTGTACACTGCACAGCGTATTCATCGTATTCTTCAGTGTATTTTGCTCTCACCTGTTTGTTTTCTCATTTGCTATTCACCACGTTCTGACTTGCCTTTTCCATCTACTTGCCAAATTCGAGACTGAAAGGTGATATGGTTTGTGTATAATTTGCTGTCTTTCTCTATCATTCTCTATCTCCATACCTCTCAATCTCTGTCTAAAATGTGTCTAAAATATGCCCAGACTAACTGGAGTCTTTGTGTCTTCTGTACAAAATGAGTAGATATATAATTACTTTTGTGGGTAACATTCAACCCAGGCTTGTCTTACCGATTTGAAAAGAGGCGTCATGCATAGACACTAATTGTCGAACATGCATGAATGAAATATGATATGGGACCACGGCTCCCACAGTGCTATTATCATAATATGATAATACATGTTCATATAATGAACACATTTGAACTGTCTCTCTGTGGTACTGGCAGATATACACGACCATGTAGAGATTTGTCTTTCGATTTTCTGTGTAAAATGTGCAATTAATAACTTAACAGGAGATAATAGATTGACTATCCTTTAAAACAAGTATTTGTTGTTGTTTTCTGTTGTTCTTGAAGGTGTCCAGGAAAGGTATCCCTGTTGAAACACGGGACACAAAGAAGGGAAAAGAAAAGAAACTGAAAGAAAACAATGGGAAAAGGATGCAAATAATAGAAGAAAAGTCAATACTTCCAAGAAGACTTCTAACACATCGAAACCTTTGTCGTTAACATTGTGAGTTTCTTCATAATTGAATGCAGAATAGTAAATATGAGATGGCTCACTGTTGTGCTCCTATAAAGAAAGGAAAGCCGATCTAGTTCCTCTTGTCCTACAGACTAAGGGGTAGAGTCACACAGGAGTCGAGTCTACCCCTATGGGAAATGAAGGGGTCATGAGTTAATAGCATATTGACAAGCAGCATGGCAGGAGTGTGTACACACACTCAGGAAGTACCCACATGCTGTAATGATGGGGTGGGGCAAGGGGATACTAGGCACAACAGGAATGCATAACACCTGGAACAAAGCCAAGACAGAAAGGTCATGGGTGCACAGAATTAGGAAAAGAGCCAGTGTGTGATGCAGACAATGCAGGTCATTCGTCTCATGTTGGCTGCTCCTCTGGGATACATTCATTTATGAATGAATTAACTGACAGTTTTATAAAAAGCACATTCAAATGTTACTGAGAGGAGTAAATCAAAAGTGCAGAACAGCAGAATAACTGTTAAGAAATGACAAAATACCAACAATATGATGAAATATAATTATTTGTTTTGTTATTATTATTGGAAAAAGCTACAGTATATTGAATGAATATGTGCAACTCAGCAGCATAACTTAAAGCAGTGGTTATCCATGAATTCTAGTGAAAGTATACCCCCTTGTGGATAAACATCATATTGTTGATTTACAGTATGTCTTTGGCAGCTGCTGCTTTACTGAACTTTACATTCAGTGAAAGGCAAGGTGGGCAGTATTGCAGTGTATTGGTGAATAAAATCAATCACACAGTCATTGCATTGATTCAAACCTGACATGAACATGACCTGACCCATGAAATTAAGACTGAAAGGACTTATTTTGTTGTTTGTTGGTGCTATCCTTTTAGAGTAGACCAAGTTAAGAACTCCGTACTGTTTACATTACTGTCCAGTGTCTAATAATGTATTCAATCAACCAAAGGTCAAAACATTTAACCTACTATTAAGATCATTCCTCCTGTCTTTACTTCTCTCCACTACACTTCAACAGAACCATATTGTAGGCTACTATGAATTGTAAACCAACCACATTGACCAAGGAAATCTCCAAATATTTGGAGAGCATCATTGTGTCATTGCCTTGCTTGTGGTCTTTGGCAGATGGCAATTCAGTGTCAGTGAGTGGACCACCTCCAATATTTGTAAATTAAATGATTACAAATTTAAGGCTTTGATTTTCAACTTAGGCATAGTTTTCATTATGTGTAGATATTGGTACAACTGTTTCATGTTCAAGACTACTGTAAATAAATTATGGATGATTGGAATAAAATGTCTTTCTCTTGATTAGATGCATTCATAATCTAGTAAAATGATAAATTGGCATACAGCTAAATGTAAACAATGCTCTGATTTTAAGTGGCATTGAATTTCAGAATTCAGATGTAGAATCTAGAAAATAATTAAAGAAGTTCGATTTGAGTGCCACAGTTTGAACTATTACTCCAACAGAAAGGAGTTTGGTCTTTATTTAGTTGTACATATTACCACAAAACCACAAGTTCTGTAACATACCTGGAAACTTCAACATTCTAAGGTGAAGGGTTGGTTTCTTCACCTTTTATTGATAAGATTGGAATAATGAAGGCCACATGCCGAAACATGATCTGACAAATGAAGTTGTGTGGTGGAAATCATTAGAAGCAATTTCCTGCACAATAACCAATTGCATGCATCTTACAGTTTGGTTTGCCAAGTTGTGCCAGAACTCATCCTCAGCCATTGGTAATTTTACCTCAAATATTCTCTGCCCATTCACACCAGGCTATTTCAGACATTCACATTCTATATGACAATGTTGCCATCATAACATAAAAGTAAAGTAGTATGGCAAAGCAAACCTATACAGTATATAACGTAAAGATACTCAAACAGTTTCTTCATAAACTACTACACACTGGTTGGGTTTCTTAAGGCATATTACACTTCAATCATGTGAAGAAGTAAATATTACTATAATTCATCAGAACACATGTCCCCTGAACATCTTACAAATACATATACAAAATTGGTCTACAGATCTTTCACATACAAAAACGAACATGTTATGAAATATATATACAATATACGTATATATATTTAAAAAAAAATACAAGTTGACACATGGTTCAAACCCTTAAATCTGTGCATTAGTGTTTTTGTTTGATTTTACTTTGGTGGCAATGTCAGGACAAGAGTTTGTGGGTTCTTTTTCTCACCCTTTAAACTGTGTCGCAGAGAGGGCTTTAGTCTCATGGACGAGTTGGCTTCTATATAACTTTTAAGGAACGGAAGTTGGGAATTGGACACAGTTTTCCTTTCTTATGCGTTGTCAGAGGCTGGGATTGCAGTGGGGCTGTGGGTATCTTTTGCTGGGGGCTGGAGGTCTGACGAATCGTTGATTTGAGGATCCACCGATAAGTTCTGTATGGATTCTGTGGCCCCTTGTACCGCTTGGCTTTCTTCTGAATGCATAAATGAGTGAATAAACAAATAAATGAACAAAACAGAACCATGAACAAGACGATCAAACCATTACACTTTCATTTTCACCCAAAGATAGGCTACAATGCTATTATTCCCCTGACAAAATAAAGGGAGTTTTACTGTAAGTTGAGGTTTTACAGGAGAACAAAACATTTGACACTGATGCAGAAGAAATTTAGACAAAATAAGTTAAAATCTGATTGAATGTAAACATTTAAGCTAATTTAGTGACTTTTAGTCAAACGAACCGTGAAACAGAGAAAACATATTTTGCAACTAACCTTATGATACGATTATCCGAACAAGAATAACTACCAACTAACCAGCCTACGTCAACTATAAAACGTACAAAGACACAATATACCTTTGCTGAGCTGCTGCTCTCTGAGCTTTGCCGATTCTGCCTCTTGCTTCACTCTCTGCTCCATGAGCGCCTTGCAGACCTTCTTATGGGTGAACCAGTGCATTTTCTGGCAGGATTGGTCACAGTAGATCACCTGGATAGTGAAGACAACCAAAAAGAGAGCGTTAGTTACTCACGGCAAAGGATGTGGGCTCCTCACAGCAAGGATTATTGGTTACAAATAAAGACTACGTGTGGGATTTGTTCTTTTTTCAAATTTGTAATACAGAAAAAGGGTGTCCAAGTTGTGTATTCCATGAAGTGCACCATTAGCATTCTGCCTCTCTGGCGTTTGTTGCCACCATACAGAAATAGGTTGTGTAATGAGCACCCATAGTTTTGCTACAGTAGTAGGTTTGAGACATACCATTTTACAGACAGAGCACCTCTTCTCAGCCCCCTTCTCACCACAAGTAGTGCAGAACTCTGAGTCCATGAAGCCCACCTGGCCTGTGATAGCCTGGGTTAGGACTGAGATAGCTGTGGGGTCGTTGCCCTGCAAGTTCAGAAAAATCAGCTGTCTTAACCGGTAGATCACACATTTGCAATTTAACACCTGTATGTCTCAGAATAATGAATGTAGGACCCAAATGGTGATTACATTTTTATGAAAGAAGAAAAAGAATTTATCATACACCTGTATTTATCATACAGTTGTTACAATTTAACAACTGTATGTCTCAGAATAATTAATGTAGGACCTGAATGGTGATTACATTTATGAAAGAAAAAGATCACAATCACAAAAATAAATAAAATAAAACTCACAATCTCCACAGGAGCAATACTCCGCACCAGCTGCTGTAGTAAAGTGGCATCAGAGTAGGGGAATTTGCGGATGCACTCTCTGACAAACTTCTCCTGGAACACGGGAAAGCCGTCATTCTCCCGGCCCTTCAACAAACTGACATAAGAAAATAATAAGAAGGCTGCATAGAATGACCTTGTGTTGCGTTGACAGAACAATATAATAATTACAAATAACTGTGTTGAAGGATGGCTCAGTGGCTTAGCAGCGCATGGTTCTCCACCAAAAATACAGGAGTGCATGTGCATATGTGCACACCTGCAGTATTTAGGAGCATACCGGTAATGAGAAAATTGGCGGCTGCCAGATTGATGCTTTTTTCACTTCAATATGATATATGATGATGAATTCTGAATTTAACATCAGAGCTTTCCTTCCCCTCTGTCAAGGGTGTTAGAAAGAGGATAGGACAAGATGTCCCCTAAGGTTGAGTCCACATTGGTCCATGAAAGGAACTGGACATGGGAGACCCGGAAGCAGTGGCACAAAAGGCCCAGCAGATGGCGTGATGCCACTGAAAGGAAGGGTGTTTGTACTATGTCATGTCATAGACTGTATACTGTCAAGATCCATATTATTAAAACTTTAATATAGAAAGGTATAAATGCAATAATGGTTGATTGACATAATTAACTTTGTAATGTAATGATTTGTAATTGTAAAGTTTTGATGAGAGTAAGGCATCTTTCACCATTAGATAGGTAGATAGATAGTTCAGTTGATTATTATGTCAATTAACTTAAATCATTGCCCTTATACCTTTTATACAAATGTTTTAAACAGCATGGATCAACTGAACTGTGAACATACAGACAGTATGCTGTTTTCTTTCAGTGGCATCACGCCATCTGCTGGGCCTTTTCTGCCACAGCTTCCGGGTCTCACTGTGAATGTCCATTTCCTTCCATGGCAAATGATCTGGATGTTGCTTGCCGTAGGTTCGTCCATAGCAACACCGGCATCGGTGGGGCGGGATTTAAAGGCATAGTCATAAGTTTTCATGTGTGATAATAAATTAATTAATGCATATAAATGGCACTCTGGATCAAAAGGGTGCAGGAAAGGCTGACAAGATGTTACCTAAGGAGTTGAGGTACATAAACAACAATGATCTACCTCTTTATGAGTCCATCCAGCTTGTCTTCACGGTCCTTGAGGAAGGAGGAGCATTTGCCCAGCACACAGCTGATGAAGTGCATCTTCAAGGCCAGAACCTCATTCATGTCCTGCTGTTTGACACACTTCTCACAGATGAGCTCCATCACTCGCCTACACTTATCCAGAGCCTCCACCTCTGCCAGCACTGGATTCTCCTTCACTAACAACACCATCTAGGTTAGAGAGATCAGAGCCAGCATCAACAAAAAATGCCAAATAACAGTAAATGCTGTAGCCTCACCGATGTATAGTGAATTATAGTGATTAGTGATATAGTGATTTAAAATCTGTAAGTATTTACTATTGCAAGTTAATTGTGTGTGTGTGCGCGCGCACATACGCACACATGCAATACCTTCCTAAATTAGTGTGTCCCAACTCCCAATGACCTCCATCATGAAGTGAACACTGTATAAAGTATTATTAAGTTGGCTTATTGGGAAATTGCGCAAAACATTTAGCACTGATCAATAAGACAGCACTTAGTGCTGGAAGACAAACATACCTGCCTAGCATAGAACCCGAAATATATCAGCCATGTTCTCTAGTAAATGCACATAAACGTGTTTGGCAACAATTGTGAGTACAGGATTCTTACAGAGCCGGAGACTGCAATGTCAGAACTAAATAAAGAAGGCAATGGAGCAACTTGGATGACTGGAGCTTTTACTTAATTATCTTAAGTATTAAATCTGATAACATCTTGTGAGATTTATAGAAGATAAACAATAATCTAATGAAGATTCCATGCAAATATTTCGAGGTTGGATGGAGAGCAGTAAAAGGAAGCGATTAAGTATCAAAAGGCATGAGGAAGAAAAGCCAAATATCGTCACAGGCATTCCCCTATCAAAGTCCTGGCGTCATACAGTTTGCGCAAGTACTTTCTTCTGTTGGAAAAACCAGAGGGACAGCTTAAGGCTAGCATCACATGACATGTGACATGTCATATATGAACTGTGTTCCAAAAACAAACAAATCTGAATTGTACAATGTAATCACCTTGGCACCACCTGTCCAACTTGTTAGTGTTAGATTATAAGAGAATTAGGGCTGCAACTAGGCTGTTATTCAAACAAACACATTTTTAAATTAATTAAACCAGCTTATTTAAAAATACATATTCAAGCCTTGTGTTTCTTCTTACTATATTAATTGTCATATTTTGCTTTTCAGTCTCTACTCTACATGTGCAACTATCAGATTGCAAGGGAAGAGAGATGGCTCACTGCTCTGTAGTTTGGTTACACTTACCAGTGGAAAACTATGGGAAAACACCCATGATAACTCCAGTAATTAATAATTAAACTAATTAAATTAACTATGAGAGATTCTTAATTTTGTTTTACAACTTGCAGTTAATTACTTTTATTAAAATGGTACAACATCAATCCATTACATTAGTTGTTGGAAAAGTTATTCATACAACTACATACAGTAGTTGTAGTAGTTTACATGCATAATGGCCTACACTTCTTCCTACTGTAAAAACTTGTATTGTAGTTGTAGTCTGTCTGCTGATTCAAATCTGAAGTTAAAAAAGCAGACCAGTAGCAGGAAGCAATCAACAGTATGAGGAAGAAAACGGAGAAACACTGTCACGAGGCATTGCCTAGAGTATCAAATTCCTGCCATCAGGAAGGACAAAAATGGTCATGGTAAGGCTTCCTGTTGTCAGTATGTGAAGATTATGAAATGTTTTTTTCAAAAATAAACAATGTCAATGTGGCCAATATGTCCAAACACCTTGAGTTAGAATAGATTATGACAGATTCATAGTCAAAGACTGTACTGTACTTGCATTTGCAGTCACTTTGTTTGCACATAAATCTTTAAGAATAAAGTTCTGGAGTACCCAGGAGATGAGGCAGATTTTACTCTGAAAAGCCCCACCTTCCATTCCCACGCAAAACAGGGAGACACAATCTTCCAATATTACATCACATCTAAAGTCTCATTTATATACCAGGCAAGATGTAAGGTTAAGTCAGAACATTGCTGTTTCTATGAAAACAATGGAGAGCGCTGTGGATTTAGAGTTTTGAGCCACTTTAGTCAGTCCGTAAACAGGGAGTGAATGTAGTGTGGAAGAGATCTAGCCTAAAGAACTAATAATGAACTAATAATAATGTGCTAATAAATTGTAATAAATATCAATCCATTACATTAGTTATTGCATTTTTCAACAGGTGGTCTGTGTTGTGAGGGTATTGCACATGGTCAAAGACCATGCATTTATGCTGTACTGTAGTAATGTATAATAGCAAAGTGAATATTTTTTATTTTCTTAAACCGAACAGTGAATTAAACCTTTTGTGCACTGTTCCGTGGAAGTATGTCAATGTTGTCAGTTACTGGGAAGTCTGAGGTTAAGAAACTCCACAGAAAGCAAAGTTAAAATCTCAGTAAGGCTAAAAGTACACCAGCTTGCCTGACTGGGTCATCATTATTAGGAAATGTGCCCATACAGTATAATCATGCCTGCTCTATCAGTACTATGCATCAGTTAACCTGAGTTTAATGCAATAAGGGTAACTGTGGGATAGAAATACCGGTAGATGATTCTTAAAGATTCTTAAAAAAAGAAGAAATTGGCTCTGGACTTCAGTTAAATAATGCTTAAAGATGGAATTGTGCTAGGCTCAATATCATTTGTTGCAGATATTAATTCTATGCCATTAATTCGAACATGTCCTTACATTTGATAGATTTTTGAAATGCTGTTTTACACAATTTAATACAAATGCAAAGGTATTTAATTTGTATTTTAAATATACCATGGATTAGTTCACAGACTAGTAGTCAGTGACCGTGAACCATCAGTTGAGAAACAAGGGTATATGAATAGGCATGGGATGCCAAGCGTTACAATAGCACTTATTTTTTACTTGAGGTGGTAGTCTGCGCTTCACATAAGTTTAAAATACCCGATTTATTGGTATATCACACACATGAACAAAGACATAGATTTCTGTACTGTAAATGTAAAATTTTATTGTAGTTACTGAATCAAATAATTTTCCTGATGTCATACGATTACTGCAGGCTTGCAGAGTAGAAAGAAAATTGGCCCTGCCTGAGAATTGAAAGGCAATAGGTGGATATTATGTAGGTTCCAATACATACAGTATATAAAGGTTTATAGGTGTGTATGTGTGTGTATGCCACACACTTCTGGAGAAGTGTGCGAGATGGGACATTGGTCTTACCTTGACAGGATTGAGGTTGGTGTTCATGATGATCTTGTGTAGGGGCCCAGCCAGCTTGGGAGGCAGCTTGGGCTCTTTCTCCAGCCCCTGGGGCTTTGTGTAATAGTCTAGTCTTGCCCGAGAGAAGAAGTTGTTGATCACAGTAACACAGTCGTGCTGCCCTGAAGAGAGAGAAGAGACATAAGACACACATAGGTGCTAAAATGAATGAGAAAGGGCATGTTCTCTTGATCTCTCTTCATATCTCAGATATTTCTTTCAAGATTATGTTTTTTGATCAAAATGTATATGTTCCTGGCTTATATCTAAAGCTGCCTTGCTATTGAACTATTAACGTTTCGGCTGACATAAAAAGAATTTCAGCTGTTCAACACAAGATACCCGTCTGAAAATTCCTTAGAGGGGGCTGGACACAGAATGTAACAATAAATGAGTAAAGACAGCGATTTCTATGTTGTCCTTACCATTACAATCAGTTAACATTACCATTAGCGACTGGCAGATTGAATGCCACTCCAGAAGAGGAAGAGAGATAACATTTGTTCTGTGAAAATGAGGTTCACTTGTTTTAAATATGATGACGTAAGAGAGGCAGTTAGAGGATTATGCAAAATGAAATGTGTGTTGTTAAAGGAGCTTTTGTTGTGGCAGATTTTATTTGTCAAGCTTGGGTGAGAAGACACAACACTGTATAATTATGGGCTGTGTGAATGTATTATATGGCACATTGGGATATGTCGTAAGTGTAAAATTATGTCTTATAGTAACAATAAGCGTTGGCCCTCTTTTCCACCGGCTGGGAACTGGTTCAGTTCTTTTTGTTTTTGAAGTCTAGGAGCCAGAGCTCCAAAAATGGAATGTTAATTACTGTGCAATTAAGCATAAATTGTTATCACCATGTAACTTTCCCAGTTGATTACTTACACAAAGACAATGATTTACAGATTTACAAATCTTGTAAAATAAATATATATATATATATATATATATATATATATATATATATATATATATATATATATATATATATATATATATATATATATATATATATATATATATATATATATATATATATATATATGAAAATAAAACAATAAATATGCAAATTAGGCATTTTACAGGAAAGGATGCAAAAAAAATGTCAAATAGGAAAACAGTACAACTGTGGAAAGTTATCATATATTAATCTTCTTATATTGATCCTATAAAACATTCAATATAGGCATTAATTCATTTTGGAGTTCTGGCTGATGGACTAAAAACTGGTTCTGAACTGAACCGGTTCCAGACGGTGAGAAAATGGGTCTTAGTGTGCAGGATCTGAAAATAAAGTAATCAATCAATAACCTGATCATACCTACAAAAGCAGCCATCTGAGCAGCAGTCCTCCCAACAGAGTTCACCACGTCAGTCTCCGCCCCTGCATCCAACATCATCCACGTGATGTCAGTTTTCCCTGAAGGCACGGAAAGGGAAGTTACGACATGCACACCCAATCCGTGCACATATTTGAGGGGCGACAACAACACAGTAGGGGCAACAACAACACAGTACCTGATAGGCCAGCGAACATCAGTGCCGTGTACCCATGCTCGTGTTCATTGCAGTTCACGTCAGCACCATGTTGCAGGAGCAGTTTGCACATGTCTGCCTTTCCCTTATAGGCAGCATGCATGAGAGGCGTCATTCCATACTGTGGAGGAGACCAAAGAGTTTGGATGAAAATAGGAAGACGCATCGAAAGTTAATGCTGAGAAAATGTTCAAAAGACAGACTAGTGAACAAACAAACACATTTACATGCTTCAGTTAACACCTGATTTTGACAGGCATTGGACTAATAGAGAACCAAGACAAAGGGGCCTCCTCTAAAACCCTTCAGTCTCTTGGCCACTCCCTTTTTGTCACACAAAGCTGCTGCTGCTTGCTATCACCATTATAAAAACATTGCAACATGCAACTCTAGATTTTTTACTTTTTTATTTATTTATTTATTCATTTATTGGGGGGAGGGGGGGATCTAGAGTTGCAATATGCTCATTGACATCCCATAACAAAAAATAATAATCTGCGATCTCCTTTAATTATACAACATTGAACTTCATAACATTGCAGCTGTATAGAAAGGTTGAATTCTATCTGCAAAGATTTTGTTCTGTCCTCTGTGGACATGTTATGAGGTTCTTTCAGAAACTAGACCATAACACGAGCAAACAAAAGGGCACGCAAATCCAAAAGAACTAAATGCCAGGTGCTGGGCCAAAAGACAAACTAGAAAAAAATAAATAGGGTGCGCACACTGGACTGCTGCTCCAGGTTAAAGGTGTTTATTTCACCACAAACATGTTTGTGGACTGCTGGACTGATTTTCTTTGTTATTGGGGAGTCAATGGAAGGTGTTACAACTCTAGATTAATATCATTAAAAAATCTAGAATTGCATTGCAGCTAGGCAATACCATGGACAAGGGGAGGATTAAAAGAGGACATTGAGCAATCTGAACTTGACATTTCTGTAGCCTAACTATCAATATAAATCTACAACCTTTTACCTCATCCAAGCAGTTGACTCTGACATCTTTGCAGCCCAAGAGTCTTGAAGCCTCTTGAACATTCCCTGAGATACAAACAATATCAATTATGGTTGCATGCATACATTCATGCTCCACGTCAATCTGGCAGTGGTACATGCTTACCAAAGGAGCAAAGTTAATGAACTAAATATTGAAATATATACACATAAGCCGTTGTTCAGCATTGGCCCTTGGATAGCCATGGATCAAGACTATCACAAATGTATGCCTTGGATCCATTATTGTACAAAATGCATCTATGATAGTCTAGATCCAATGCTAGGGGGTGGGGGGAGCACTGGTGGGGTCACAGATGGGGAGTTTCTTATTAGATCTTAGTAGCTACTAGCATTAGCAAAAGAGGCTTACCTGCAGTAATGACCTGAAACAACTCCTTTTCGGAGGCAGATAAGTCTCCCTTCTTTGGCGCAGACATGGTGGACACAACTCTTGTTATGTGCAGCCTAGGAGACTAGTGATAACGCGGAAGACAATAAGCAAATAAACACTCCAATTTTAAATGTTGTGTGTTTTATTGTATACAGTGATAGGGAGAAGCTCATGCTCGAAGCACACTGGCTGACAGACCAGTGTCAAGCCATCAAGGATTTTTTATCAAGGATTTCACTTCCGGTGACGTCATCCTTCAGAATAAAAGTACTCGCTAAATTAAACAAAAAATATTAATTTCCACAGTAAAACAATAAATTCAAGTATATAAACGAGAATATATGACACACAACATACAAAATATGTTTATATGCACTTTTATTACATTTTATTACCATTTATGACAGTTAAAAACAGTAAAAATTAACTAAATAGATAAACACTGTTAATTGGAGAGCATATGCCTTACAAATAGGATGCTGGACAAAAAACCCTGCTACGAGGCAAATGTTGGGACATATCCACGCGTGCGGGGAGATGTCCCCTACAACATGCCACTGTTCGCTAAGAAGGAGACGGTTAAAATTCCGAGCACCGGGCCTTTTAGTGGCGGCACGCATGCAAAAAGTGCCATTTCTGGGCCCAGAGTGAGCACGGGACAAAAAACGCTGCTACGAGGCAAATGTTGGGACATATCCACGCGTGCGGGGAGATGTCCCCTACAACATGCCACTGTTCGCTAAGAAGGAGACGGTTAAAATTCCGAGCACCGGGCCTTTTAGTGGCGGCACGCATGCAAAAAGTGCCATTTCTGGGCCCAGAGTGAGCACGGGACAAAAAACGCTGCTACGAGGCAAATGTTGGGACATATCCACGCGTGCGGGGAGATGTCCCCTACAACATGCCACTGTTCGCTAAGAAGGAGACGGTTAAAATTCCGAGCACCGGGCCTTTTAGTGGCGGCACGCATGCAAAAAGTGCCATTTCTGGACCCAGAGTGAGCACTGGACCAAAAACGCTGCTACGAGGCAAATGTTGGGACATATCCACGCGTGCGGGGAGATGTCCCCTACAACATGCCACTGTTCGCTAAGAAGGAGACGGTTAAAATTCCGAGCACCGGGCCTTTTAGTGGCGGCACGCATGCAAAAAGTGCCATTTCTGGGCCCAGAGTGAGCACGGGACAAAAAACGCTGCTACGAGGCAAATGTTGGGACATATCCACGCGTGCGGGGAGATGTCCCCTACAACATGCCACTGTTCGCTAAGAAGGAGACGGTTAAAATTCCGAGCACCGGGCCTTTTAGTGGCGGCACGCATGCAAAAAGTGCCATTTCTGGGCCCAGAGTGAGCACGGGACAAAAAACGCTGCTACGAGGCAAATGTTGGGACATATCCACGCGTGCGGGGAGATGTCCCCTACAACATGCCACTGTTCGCTAAGAAGGAGACGGTTAAAATTCCGAGCACCGGGCCTTTTAGTGGCGGCACGCATGCAAAAAGTGCCATTTCTGGGCCCAGAGTGAGCACGGGACAAAAAACGCTGCTACGAGGCAAATGTTGGGACATATCCACGCGTGCGGGGAGATGTCCCCTACAACATGCCACTGTTCGCTAAGAAGGAGACGGTTAAAATTCCGAGCACCGGGCCTTTTAGTGGCGGCACGCATGCAAAAAGTGCCATTTCTGGACCCAGAGTGAGCACTGGACCAAAAACGCTGCTACGAGGCAAATGTTGGGACATATCCACGCGTGCGGGGAGATGTCCCCTACAACATGCCACTGTTCGCTAAGAAGGAGACGGTTAAAATTCCGAGCACCAGGCCTTTTAGTGGCGGCACGCATGCAAAAAGTGCCATTTCTGGGCCCAGAGTGAGCACGGGACAAAAAACGCTGCTACGAGGCAAATGTTGGGACATATCCACGCGTGCGGGGAGATGTCCCCTACAACATGCCACTGTTCGCTAAGAAGGAGACGGTTAAAATTCCGAGCACCGGGCCTTTTAGTGGCGGCACGCATGCAAAAAGTGCCATTTCTGGGCCCAGAGTGAGCACGGGACAAAAAACGCTGCTACGAGGCAAATGTTGGGACATATCCACGCGTGCGGGGAGATGTCCCCTACAACATGCCACTGTTCGCTAAGAAGGAGACGGTTAAAATTCCGAGCACCGGGCCTTTTAGTGGCGGCACGCATGCAAAAAGTGCCATTTCTGGACCCAGAGTGAGCACTGGACCAAAAACGCTGCTACGAGGCAAATGTTGGGACATATCCACGCGTGCGGGGAGATGTCCCCTACAACATGCCACTGTTCGCTAAGAAGGAGACGGTTAAAATTCCGAGCACCGGGCCTTTTAGTGGCGGCACGCATGCAAAAAGTGCCATTTCTGGGCCCAGAGTGAGCACGGGACAAAAAACGCTGCTACGAGGCAAATGTTGGGACATATCCACGCGTGCGGGGAGATGTCCCCTACAACATGCCACTGTTCGCTAAGAAGGAGACGGTTAAAATTCCGAGCACCGGGCCTTTTAGTGGCGGCACGCATGCAAAAAGTGCCATTTCTGGGCCCAGAGTGAGCACGGGACAAAAAACGCTGCTACGAGGCAAATGTTGGGACATATCCACGCGTGCGGGGAGATGTCCCCTACAACATGCCACTGTTCGCTAAGAAGGAGACGGTTAAAATTCCGAGCACCGGGCCTTTTAGTGGCGGCACGCATGCAAAAAGTGCCATTTCTGGGCCCAGAGTGAGCACGGGACAAAAAACGCTGCTACGAGGCAAATGTTGGGACATATCCACGCGTGCGGGGAGATGTCCCCTACAACATGCCACTGTTCGCTAAGAAGGAGACGGTTAAAATTCCGAGCACCGGGCCTTTTAGTGGCGGCACGCATGCAAAAAGTGCCATTTCTGGGCCCAGAGTGAGCACGGGACAAAAAACGCTGCTACGAGGCAAATGTTGGGACATATCCACGCGTGCGGGGAGATGTCCCCTACAACATGCCACTGTCCGCTAAGAAGGAGACGGGTAAAATTCCGAGCACCGGGCCTTTTAGTGGCGGCACGCATGCAAAAAGTGCCATCATCAAAAAAAAAGGATACAGACAGGGCTTTGAAAGTTACCAAAAATACCGTTTATTCATTGCTAATATAACACTTTCAATGGAAAGAAAAGCACATATAGTTTCACAAAAACTATCATAAAAAATACAATCAAAAATAGAATGTAATACAAGAAATATGTAATACAAGAAATGCAATACAAAAAATACGATCCAAAGATAGATGTACGCATGTAAAGCAAAATAAAGCAAAAGCAACAAAAACATTTGTTTTTAAATGATCACAGTAAAAGAGAAAAAATGGAGTCCATCAATCGGGTCCCTCGGGGGCACATGGGTGAAGGTCTCCTAGAGCATAGACAAAACAGAGCCTTTTTTAGGTAGTGTGTCCAAGAGAAAATCAACACAGTTCAGTACTTATGTATTCACTCAGAGCAATATTTTTTTTTCCTGTCAGCTCATACAATACACATTGTCGCTTTTCAGGCTCAGTTTTGTGCGTGTTGAGACTCACACCAAACAGTACAGCTTTGGAAAACAAGCAAGTGTAGATACCACAGCTACTGCTATCAGTTTGTGCTATGAAATTGGGGCAACTGTGAAAACACTCGTATCTAAACGTGATACCCATACCTCTACCATGCAGTGCAAAGTACTGTAAAGCCAAGATTTTTTGCAGTGAACCAAAGACACTAATCAGGTCCTGCTCATATATACGGAGTGAATCCATTAACACAACATCTAAGAATGTGCAATCACCTATCACTGTTTTCTTGGAGATATCTATGGCGATTGCTCCCCAGTGAGACTTTACGTGGACTGGCAATATTACCACATCATGGTTCCACCAATTTTTGTCTGTACTTGGTACATTTGGTAGAACAGTCATATCACCACAAAAAGGATTATTTAACTGTTGGCTCACAAAAACACTATCACAAATCCTTGCCTTTTTAGCTACATAATCTAGCAAGAGCTGATGGTACTGATCGATTGTCTTATCACACAACCATCCACCATTCTCAACGCAAGCTAAGTCAGGTGATAATTGCTTTTGGAATGGGTGTCACTTGTGTGCATTGTTTGCATCTGTCTGTGCATTTATGGTTTTGTTTTACCTCCTGAAACTGGATTTTGTCTTTAATCTGTCTTTTCTCGCATGACACAGCAAAGAAACTAGCTGTGGCCAGTACTTGTTGCATCAGCTCAAATGTATAGCCTGCGGTATCATTTGATTAATTTGACAACATATGCCATCTCTGTTCTCTACAGGTGTACAATGACACATATGGTGACTTGTCGAAAAATGCACAAATAGTAGACAAAGCATACACATTCTCGTGGTACAGACTGGACAGAGTGAACATTTTGGGTATTTTTGTGCCAGGACTTAACATGAGAAGTAAGGTTTGTGGGCTGTGAATTACCTCAGTTGATATGCTATTTTCCTGATGACATGTTTTACAGAGATTCAGCAGGTAATATTTGTGCGACTGTGTCTATGATGCCTTTTTGTGACACATCAAGTGGCTGCACTATGATTTGTGACATGGTCTTTGTAGATATGGCCTTGTCACATTTAGTGCACATGTACCGACTAAGACCTTTAATGGAAAGCATGTCATCTCCAAGGAAAGGAGCCCCAAGTGTGTCTTTTACAAAGTTTTTTAATACGTTGCTTACTTCTGTAATGGTAATAGTAGATGATAATCACACTGATGTGCTGCTGGCTTGTGTGAATTTCTCACATGCGCGTCTAAATAATTCTGGGGACTGTGCTACTGCTTCTACAAGCCGTGTGTGACATTTTTTCATAGCAGATGTCTGGTTTAGGAATGTTAGAATTGGTAATGGTATGGTTGCGCATATATTGTGATTTGTTAAAACCACAACATCTTCCACACTACCCTTGTCTGCAGTACATTTCTCATAGAAGAATATATACCCCAAAAGCAGTGCTTTTGGCGATGGTAGGATCTGTATAACAGTGTCATCTGCTTTAATTACAACATTGCCATGATATAAGTTTGCCCAGAAGTGTCCGGATTTGGCCACCACACCTCTATGGCAAATGATTGAACCCAACTTATACTGAATTTTACTGCTGTCACAAGTGAGAATCTCAATGAAATCGGGTGATACTACAGTGTTGCGGAGCACCTTTCCCTCATTGCCAATGCGGTTCACAGAAAGAGTAATGAAATCAGGATGCTCAATCCAACAAATTTGTTTCTTCATTACGGAACCACAGGCTGTACAACTGTGGTGACTGTCACCTTCCATGATGTGTTCAAACATGGACTTGAGGTAGTTGTTGAGCGGCAACATAAATATATTTGGCATAGCAGAGTTACTTTCATCTTGCAGTCCACATTTTGTGCATGTGTTTATCTGTTTTGCAGCAGAAGTTGTACAGACACTATAACTCTGCAACCAGGGTAATAGTGGTTGTATGAAATCTAGTGGGTCATTGTGCATTCCCAAAGATAACATTTGAGTGTTCCTTACTAATTGTTGAGTGACACCATGGATTGTTGTAGCATCAAATGTGTGGCCTGCCCTGGATTTCGAAGAAATGTTTGGCTGACGGATGCTAAATTTGCTGGCATTGACATCTGAAGCCTTAAAGACGGCGTTGTCTGTCTCAATATATTTTTGACCACTTGCAGATGCAATATGGATTGAAGGGTTGCATTTAGCCAACAATTATTCTCTCTATTTACAAACCTGCATATATTATTGCATAGCTCTCTTTGTCTCTGCTTACTGTATATGACTTGGTTTTGGCTGGGACATGTGCTGAGCCGATTTCGTTTTGTGAGAATATCTTTGAATTTACTGATGGACGTTTTTGATAGCCACTGAGGTGTTTTGGCACTTGTTTTTTTTTGTCCCACATTTCAACCTCAGGTGGATCTAGTGCATCTGGTGCATCCGGTACATGCTGTGCCTGTGGCTTTCTGCGGGTTACGATGTCAATGAAATCTCTGGCTGACTGTACATTTTGTAAATTTGCTGTACACATTCATCAAGTGTGTGTTTCTCATTCGGTAAAAGCAACACTTTTGTGTTTTTGAAAGTGGCCTCACAAATAGCAGTGCTTTTTTTTACACTGGTTTATCTGTGCAGCATAGGCTCCAGAGTGTCTCTGCAAATCGCCCGAGAGTAGATCTGACCATATGGGAATAGTTGGGAGTAAAGTTGCAAAAAGTTTGTCTATAATATCTATCGCATAGTAAGTATTTGCGACTGTGGAAATGTTGGTTTCTATGGATTGGTTGGCGGTATTCCTTATGTTTTCAAAATAAGCTTTGAAGGGAGATACACTTTGACAAAGAGCAGCAAAGTCACCGTCAAACATATTGTCATATTTATTGGGTTCTATATGATTACCAGCGATTAAAGACCTATGATCTGCCTTTTCCATTGCATCAACGTAAGCACTATATGGAGCTTGAGTCTTCATTTCTCTCCCTAAATCTTTACGCTCTTGACCCCTTGACCCCATGCCGCCACTAAAAGGCCCGGTGCTCGGAATTTTACCCGTCTCCTTCTTAGCGGACAGTGGCATGTTGTAGGGGACATCTCTCCACACGCGTGGATATGTCCCAACATTTGCCTCGTAGCAGCGTTTTTGGTCCAGTGCTCACTCTGGGTCCAGAAATGGCACTTTTTTGCATGTGTGCCGCCACTAAAAGGCCCAGTGCTCGGAATTTTACCCGTCTCCTTCTTAGCGGACAGTGGCATGTTGTAGGGGACATCTCTCCACACGCGTGGATATGTCCCAACATTTGCCTCGTAGCAGCGTTTTTGGTCCAGTGCTCACTCTGGGTCCAGAAATGGCACTTTTTGCATGCGTGCCGCCACTAAAAGGCCCGGTGCTCGGAATTTTACCCGTCTCCTTCTTAGCGAACAGTGGCATGTTGTAGGGGACATCTCCCCGCACGCGTGGATATGTCCCAACATTTGCCTCGTAGCAGCGTTTTTTGTCCAGTGCTTACTCTGGGCCCAGAAATGGCACTTTTTGCATGTGTGCCGCCACCAAAAGGCCTGGTACTCGGAATTTTACCCGTGTCCTTCTTAGCGGATAGTGGCATGTTGTAGGGGACATCTCCCTGCACGCGTGGATATGTCCCAACATTTGCCTCGTAGCAGCGTTTTTGGTCCAGTGCTCACTCTGGGTCCAGAAATGGCACTTTTTGCATGCGTGCCGCCACTAAAAGGCCCGGTGCTCGGAATTTTACCCGTCTCCTTCTTAGCGGACAGTGGCATGTTGTAGGGGACATCTCCCCGCACGCGTGGATATGTCCCAACATTTGCCTCGTAGCAGCGTTTTTTGTCCAGTGCTCACTCTGGGTCCAGAAATGGCATCGTTCTCACAATGCAGTGACACCTATTCACCCTAACTTGAGAAAAACGCCCAACATTCATACACAGATTATATGTAGGCCTAGTATTCAAATTAGCTGTTAATGGCCGATCTACATTTGCAGAGTCATTGATGGCCTAACCCCCCTCATAACCCCCTAAATTCCACCCTAATAGTGGGCTATTTTCTACCTTTACCCATGTAACAAGTAAAAAAACTGTTATTTTTAATGATTATTATTAATATTATTATTACCCATATATGAATATATTGTCACACACACACACACACACACACACACACACACACACACACACACACGCACACACACACGCACCCCCCCCCCCCCCCCCCCCCCCCACACACACACACACACACACACACTTTTCAATTTATGGATTGCAATTCAAATATAGCAAAACAGCTTATCTACAGCTTGTAGATTGGCTATTGTAGGCCAGACCAGTGTGTGAGTGTGGAAATATAGGTGAAATATAGAGCCTTGCTTGCAGTGTTAAAAACAATAATCGGGGACAATTTTCTTTCTTTTCTTTTTTTTAAGGACAAATAAGTACCGTTTCAACTCTCGTATCATAAACACTATGTTTTCAGAGTTTATTTACAGGCACAGATTAATTACGACGTCTTGATCTTATTCTGAAGTCTTTAGCGCTTAGACACGCCCGGTTACGCCCAATGCGGAAGTAAACAGGAAGTAAAATCCTTGATGGCTTGACGCTGCTGGCTGACAGCACAGCAGGCACTCGTTCGGTCCGTACCATCATTTTAAGGGGTGATGACTTACTTATTACCCCAGTGACTTCAAACATTTCGGTCGTCAAACATGACTCATCTTACACTGTTAGGAATTCAAATTATTAGATGGATATATAGATATGATACAATCTTAGATAATACAGTTAAGCGCTGTCTTAAATCTCAGTGCTTATAATAACTTCCCTCCTTTCATCCCTTCTCTCAATTCAGTTTAGTTCGCTCCACGGAAGTCTAGAAAGTTCAGTTGATTGGACCGGGGATCAAGCAAGTCTCTATGAGGTTTCATGATCCGGATGAGGGCGGATACGAACACTGCTTCCATGTATGTGTGCGTGCAAAAGACAGGATACAGTAGGCGGGACCTTGAACGGATCAGCGCAACCGAGTGCCACCTGTCCCATTAGAAGTAAGCGTCGCCGTCGATGAAGACTGCAATTTATAATATAAAAGGTTTTATTGTAAATAAATACAACTCTATAAAGATAGAGTAGATTGAGGTTCCCAAATATTATAATAATAATTATCAATATTAATAGTATTATTAATTCTATTTGGGTCTCTGCTGGCCCGCAGACCAAACGTTGAGAAACAGGGTACTGTAATATTTCCCAATTGGGGGTGGGGGGCTGTGGGGGCAGGAGAAGATATTTGAAATTTGGGTTGTTTTGCATGCCAACCATAGTAAGATGCCAACCTGTTTATGCCTAGATCCGGCCCTCGTACTGAGACGTAAGCGACCGTCCAATCAGCATACTACATCCATGACCACATCGCCTCCGGGCAAAGCCCCACGGATTGTATACACCTGTTGCGCACAGTGCACTCTGTACTCTGATGTGTGCGGTAGGTGCGGTAGTGTAGAGTGCCTCTAGCAGCTGGAGACAGAGACGCCTGCTTCCCAGTTCTCTACCCCAACGAGCGACTATGGTTTGTGGTGGATATACTTGCACCAGGACTTCTCTAAGTGCTCTCAACATATTGTATATTGTAAGTAAAGTATTCATTATGTATGGCACTGTTGCTTGTTCTAGAAGCTACCATCTCAAATGTAAGCTGGTGAAACCAGAGGGAGAAAGCAAAACAACAAAAAATACAGAACAGATCAATGTTTTTCAGTTCGATCAGTTTATTGGGACTGAGAGTGGTATTGTAAGGTATGACGTAGCAGCTTGTGTGATCTGGTATATTGGGGCGATTGAAATCATTGAATAATGCCGGGTGTGGATTTTATTCGTTTAAATATGACCTGCTGCAAGGTAAAAGATTACAATACAATGGCTGCCTGCGCCTGTCTACTGCAAGCCATATGGTGTGTTTAAGTAAATATGGCACGTGGGTGGTTTCTTTTTTTTTTTTCTTTTTTTTTCTTTTAAGTGCTTTTTTATTATTGATTCCATTATTAATTCCACACAACGTATTTAAGGAATATTAACGACATAGGAACATGTTGAAAATGGGCGGAATACCCCTTTAAAGGGGAATTCCACCCATTTTCAAATATTTCCTGAGAGGGTGCAAATGGAACCAAATGGACATTTGGTTCCATTTGCACCCTCTCAGGAAAAAGGGGCCTGAAAGAAAAATCATTAACATGGTGAAAAATACATCTTAATGATGTCATCAGATGTATTTCACCATGTTAATTATTTTTTCAGACCTCCATTTGGGGAACTTTTTTTATCATCACCACACAATATCTCCAGGGTTGTAGTGGAGGGGGGACGCGGGCGGCGGCGTCCCCCCACTTCTCACATCTAAAATATTTTTGGGTCTGAAAAAAAATCATTAGCATGGTGAAATAAATCTTGATGACATCATCAAGATGTGTTTCACCATGTTAATGAGTTTCCTTTTTTCTGAGAGTGTACAAATGGAACAAATGGAATGGACCCGCCAGGGTCCATTTGGTTCACATTTGTACACTCTCAGAAAAAATAAATAAAATGGGGGAATTCCCCTTTCAGAGGCGTCCCCCCAAAGTACCACTACAACACTGAATATCTCTAAGGTACCGGTATATTAATGACATATTAAAATGTTGAAAATGGGTGGAGTTCCCCTTTTTTTTCTTTTTTTTTCATCAGCTTTCTTTCATCACACACATTGTTTTGTCTCAGATGGTGAGCCTGATGCTGATTGGAGTAGCAGCATGGGGGAAATGGTTCGGCATGGTCTCCAGCATTAGGGTGGTGGCAGGGGTTCTCGGAGTGGGCACCTTCCTGTTTTTGGTCGCCTTTGTGGGCCTCTGTGGTGCTCTGAATCACCACCAAGTCCTGCTGTTTTTTGTATCCTTTTATCTTGTTTGTACAGGTTGTTTGTAGGAGCACATTATTAAAGGACCACTTCACTTTGACACTTTTCAGTCTATCTTCATAGTAGGTCATCACTAATATACATGATAAAATATCACTATTTTTTCTACTCGTCTAGTCTGTGTCTCACAGGAGGGATGTGCAAATTTAAGTTCAGAAACCCGTCTTCCAGTGACATCATCAATGGGGAATCCAAGCTAATATACTGTAAACCGCTGGCTTTCTGTTCCTAAAATGTTGCAATGCGAAAATGGAAGCCCTTGTTCTCCTGATAATAAAAATAGATTTTTTTTTAAGGTTAAAAAATCTGCCAAACGATGATGTCACTGGAAGACGCGTTTCTGAACTGCCCATATTCCTCCTGTGAGACACAGACTGAGTAGAAAAAATGGTGGTATTTTTTCATGTACTGTACATTAGTAAGTACGTATTATGAAGATCCGTTGAAAAGTGGTCTTTTACACAGCAAGTTATGCTTCTTTTGTAGTGTTTCTTTGCGAGAGACTAGTCTTGTAGAGTAGCATATAGTTTTATCTTCATCTTGTGTCAGCACTGTTCATTTAGCTATGATAACCTAAATCATTTCTTATTCGCCACTAATGTAACGGGTCAGGTTTTAAGAACTTTGAATTGCAGTTGTTGTCATATGGGGATTAAACTACTGCCTTGCCCAAGAATAGAATAGAATAGAATAGAATAGAATAGAATAGAATAGAATAGAATAGAATAGAATAGAATAGAATAGAATACCAAATTAAATATGTATGTATCTCAGTATGGTGTGCACCTATTGGTTCTGTTACATCACCATAGGATGTTACACAGAACAACAGGAATCTTGATATTTGTGATTTGTCTCACCTTCTTTTGACCCTTGAATTGTTTTATTGTCCTTAAATTATCCTAGTACATGGTCATCCTGTTCATGTTGTTTGTAGTGCAGTTCTCGGTGTCCTGTGCTTGTCTGACTCTCAATAAAGAACAACAGGTATGTATCTGTGTATGTATGTATTCTCAATAAATGTATGAATTTCAAAATAAATACTATCTTAGTGTCTTCTACTAATGTATTGGTGCCCTTCCATGGGGTGTTTCTATACACTGATTTAGATATTCGTTTTGTAGGTGGGCTATGAATATTTTCAGATATTTTTACTTAAAGCTTTAGGAAATACTTGCCCATAATGTACTGGTTGCAAAGGTATTGATTCATTGAATTGATATTAAGTAGTTGTGGTAATTCGGTGGGGGTATGGGCCCCTCGAAACAAATCCACAAAAACTGCCTTTTCATTTTGTGGCCTATTTCTACCATATAGAGCAACTTTTGTTCAACTCTTACCTCTGTCACATACATGGTGCAATTATCTAGTGCCATTATCCAACCTACACATAAGATAAGTAACAGTTAGGGGTTCAGCGTTTTGCTCAAGGGCATTTCGATACACTCTAGGGGAGCCTGGGATCGAACTGGTAACCTCACACTTCCCTTCCAGCTGCTCTTCCGCCCACTCCTATCCCTGAGCCACTGCTGCCCAATCCCATATTTTCACGTAACAGAGGTGTTAAAGTTGAAAAAGAACTTGCTCTATATGGTAAAACTTCAAAAAGAAATTATACTAGTTGTTTGGATTCATTTATTAGTCTATGTAGTTATGTAGCAGAATCTAGTTTACTGAATATTTCGTGAAGATTTTTGTAAACCATGTTTTTTCTGTTCTATGAACCGTATGGAACATGAAAAAAGTGGTTTACATTTTTTATCTTTGCCCAGAAAATATTTACCCATAACATCCCATATAATGTAATAATTAAAAATATAATCATACTTTAAGAAGCACATGTGACATGTCAAACTAGGGGTTTTTCATGCTTCTGAATCCATCCCAAGCATTAGTTTTGCCCAAAAAACATTCCTTGGGTTAAAATTGACCATAGAGATAATGGAAAATGTGATGAGGTCAGCACATTTGGGCAAGTATCTATGGCCGTTTTTAGGCCAAGGAATGTTTTTTGGGCAAAACTAATGCTTGGGATGGATTCAGAAGCATGAAAAACCCCTAGTTTGACATGTCACATGTGCTTCTTAAAGTATGATTATATTTTTAATTATTACATTATATGGGATGTTATGGGTAAATATTTTCTGGGAAAAGATAAAAAATGTAACCCACTTTTTTCATGTTCCATACGGTTCATAGAACAGAAAAAACTTGGTTTACAAAAATCTTCACGAAATATTCACTTAAATACACAATGACATGGACTATATTTTAATGAGTGGACCCCAAATTATACTTAATATTCACCAGACCAGAACTCCCGACCACAGGACTGAGACAATCAATTACCGTATTGTCCCAAATGTATGATAACTCTGGTTATTAGACGACTCCCATTTTTCAAGACTTATCGTACTTGACACCCCTGAATATAATACGACTGCTTTTTTCCCCAGGATATTTCCATTGGAAAAAAACATAGTCTTAAGCGTGTGTGTGTGTGTGTGTGTGTGTTGTGTGTGTGTGTGTGTGCTGTTGTGAAAATCAGACGTACAATATCCCTGTGTCATAATCAAAGACTTGGTAAACTACCAAACTATGTAACTTAAGTGGGTCATCATACAGCACAGAGCAGATATGTTGTGCACGCAGGTTGAGTTTTTCTAGAGCCTAACTTGAGTCTAGTACTTTCTCACAATTGGACTGATAGGATTCAGCCTTTAGAAATCTGTGAAATGGCCCTTTAGTTCTTATGTTTTTAATTATTTGGATTATCCTGATTTTTTTTTGTTTTTGTTTTCACCCAATAGAACCTCCTCCTGGAGGCTGGATGGAACAGATCTGTGAGCACCCAGAGAGATGTAGAGAAGACGCTTAACTGCTGTGGCTTTACTCATAGGGTCGATAATGGCACATGTGTAAGTTTCCAATAGATCCTTAAAATTGCTATCATCAGTTTTCCATTGGTGTTCTCAGATCTCAAATAACACATATGCTTACAGATGCTTAAGTTACAAATACAATGACTGAATGTGCAACTTCATTTCCTTCTGTAGACTTGTTTCGACAAGGGTGCTGTGACAACATCTTGTGCCACCTGTTCAGTAAAAATCGAGTCGTATGCTGGGGCGGTTTTACAGTTTGTAGGCGGAGTTGGGCTTTTCTTTAGTTTCACAGAGGTGAGTAAACTGCCATGTTGACAAAGTAAACTGGGTTTTAATTCAAACATCACCGGTGGGGGCTGTGGTGTGCTTATGTAAGCTGTTGATCAAAAAGTTGTTTATAAGAATAACCCGTTTATCATTTTTACCCTAGTAGTTATACAGAGATTTCCAAAACCTCCTAACATAAGGATTCTCTACACATTGTTTCAGATGCTGGGAGTTTGGCTAACGTACAGATACAGAAATATGAAGGATCCTCGTTCGAGCCCTGAGGCCTTTCTGTGACGTCTAAGGTCTAAATAAACCAAATCTTGCATTCTGTGTAATTGATATTTTTGTACTCTGCACTTGTAATCGTGCACTTGTTTTATCATTATTAAATAGTTTGAGAAATTAACACAGAACTGCCACTCTGAAATGGGACAACTACCACTTTAAATCTTTATCTGCCTGAAAGTGAAAGACATTGCCTGTAATTATGCCAATCCTCACATACCCTATGCAAATAGTGCAGAGAAGATCATATTTCAAGGTTTGTCTCTGGATTAGTTCAAAGCTGTGCTTGCATGTTATGAGCACACCGTGGTGTCGTTTGTCTAAAGACAGAAATGCAAACCCAGCTTCCACAGCATTTTACAACATTGAACTACACCATAACATCTTGTAACTGATTGTTAAATGAACTTAGGCTTTTACTGTGTAGAGTTCAATGCAGTAATGGACTCAATGGGAAATGGGCTGTATTTAATAAAAACAAGCAGTATTTGATTTCTTTGAAATGATGTCAGATCATAGTCTTTTTTATTGGCTAATGGATAACACGGAAAGGGTTAAGACCTATTAAATGTAATAACCTTCTTGCAGCCATGGACTAGTTTTAGCAAACGCCAATCTCCAATTATCAGTTTTATGGATCATAATATTCAGAACCATTACAGATAAGCTATTGTTTTGAGTCAGTCAGCTGGTGCCAAATATACTGTACATTCCTTTTTAGGCAAGCTAGATGGCAACCAGGAAATACACTTTGTTTAAATTCCTGAGTAGCGAATGACTCTGATGGTCTGACCTGTTTAACAAGGCATTAGCAAGACATTGTTGAGTCTGGAACACTGTTTAAACTGCTTAATTGGTTAAATATTGCGTATGCTTTTTTAATTAACTCATGGCACTTTTTTTACTTTTGTTTTCGCCATTTTTAAACATTTAAATCTATGCCGAGTGTTTCTTGTAGTGACTAACATTGCTTGTGTACTTTTATTACAGTTTTTAGGACAAGCACATGGTAAAGGAAGTACAGTACAATAAAGTCAACTAAAAGGGAGAAATCAGGCCATTTTCCATTGGTGTTCTCAATTCATTGAAAACAATAACTTGAGATTGCTTAGTGTCTTCATTATTCAATTTTACATGTAAAGATGATCAAAACAGCCATCAACATTTATCAGACAACTTTGAAGGCACTGACCTTTAGTTTTTAGTACCTAGAAATGCCAACGTATTCCTGTCATTGTAATTAGTTCCACAAGGTGGTGGTTTCCTTTTATTGTGTCGTTATGTACTACTAGACTAGAGTCGAGAGTCATAGCACGTGCACAGTGCTAATCTAGACTGTTTAGTCTTGTCTTTAGTCTGTGTACAAGAGTGTTACTCTCAAGATTAATGAAAGTTATAGTATTCTGTTCCACTCATGTTTGATTAGTTAAAATATTGCCGTGGAGGCATGGCATTGTATGGTCAATGTCAAATTGTTATGCCAAATAAAGCACTGCAGAAGTTTTTAAGTCTTTCTTCACCAGCCAATCAATGACACATATGGAAATGTATGCATGTGCACATGCATCCCAGGTTTAATAGTTACACATTTGTTTCAAAATACAAGCATTTGGTTATGTATTCTACTTTAGGCAACATTATATTCAGACATGAACATGGAAGCAGAATCTGGCACAGCTGTTAATATTTCAGAAACACCTGTCCATAGCATCTAAACTACATTGATGAGACACAATCAGCACTGTGAATGTATTTCAAATAAATATACCAACATAACTATGCTTTAAACTTAGAAATTGCACAATAAATCCATGTGAGGTCGGGTCCTGAATGTTCATGAAACCCCTGCTCTAGATTCTAGCCTAACCAAGATAGACATTTTTAACTCATTCAATGCCTTTTCAACACACTAAGGATTTCAGAACATCTGTGATCAACCACTTGCATACAATAAGTATATGCAAGTGATTGGCAAATGTGTTTTCTTTCAAAATGGCATTTACAATGTCAATGCAGTGCACACTACAGTGCAAATATATGTAGTTGCATGGCGATTAGTTTAAAAATATCCTTAAAATTGCCGGTGTTCTTGTCCTTGTCATCCTCCTCTCTGCGTCCACTTAGAGGGCTCAGTGAAGTCTCAGTAGTGGTCTCCAAACAATAGGTTAACAAATAGTAATCACTGTCATTGCCACACACCACAAACAGCTTTTGCCGAAATACTGCCTTTTGATAAAAGACTGAATGAAAGGTCATGCGTCAGACCCATTGTTAATATCTTACCATGAAAAATGTCATGGCACATCTTTCTTTTATGTTTGTAAATATCACAATTTTAAACACTTAAATATATGCCAAGTGTTCCTTGCAGTGGCTAACATTGATTGTGTAGATTTACATGTAGGCCTTTAACAGTTCTTTTAGAACAGGAACAATACAACGTCTGCTAAAGGATGAAACCAGAAAAGCCTTTCTGTCCGTGTTCTCAATTCATTGAAAACATTTGAGTTTGTTATTTAGTATATGGATTATTAAAATTTACATTTAAAGATGTATATACAAATTAATGATTTCATCATAATAGCTATCAACATTATTTATCAAACAACCTTTTAGGCACTGACTTCACTGAATTACTGTAATTCTAAATATTGCCACAAGGTGGTGGTTTCCTTTGATTTGTTGTGATCTGAGAGCCATAATACACAGTGGCAATCTGGTCTGTGTACAAGAGTATTAGTCAAGAGTAATGAAGGTTATTTAGTCAGTGTTCTGTTCTGCTCATGCTTGATTAGTTAAAATATAGTGCCATGGAGGCATGGCATCGTATGGTCGATCTTCAATTGTTATACTGTATAAAGTAAAGTAGGCTACTGCAGAGGTTTTGAAGTCTTTCTTCACTGGCCAATCGACGACACTAATCTGCAATATGCAAAAATGTATTGGGCGTAGAGAGCATGGAAATATATAAATGATGAACACGGATGTGTGACCATATGTCAGAGATTTAATGGTTAGACAATTGTTTCCAATCCAAGCAGTATGCATTTGGTTATTATGCTTTATTTAATGAATCAACTTTATTGTTCAGACTCAGGGTCTAGTAAAAAGAACAGACAACATACAGAGACAACTAATACAGTAAAAACATACCTCCCCCATAAAAACATAATTTATACAGTAAACAGTCATACCAGTGCTTCCAAATATCAGACCTATACCTCGCTGTAGCTGGGGTTATATAACAATAATATCAGAGTTCTGAGACTAGTAGGGCATGAAGAGTACACACTTCCACACTACAGAATAACTAGCACTGCTCCAACTTGGTTTATTCAACACTATGTGCGTGCAGTCATTGTAAGCAACCTGCAGTTTATGCATGCTTACTTTCTTGTACTTGACCCACAAGGGGCAGTACACAGGGGTGTACAGTATGCTCTGAAGAGATTTACCTTTACCTCAGGTGACTTTGAAAACTAGACATTGAAAATGCACAGTAAATTAGTGTGACTTCGGGTCCTGAATGTTTGTGAACCCCTGATCTATTTTAGATTCTAGTCTATAAACATACCATGGCACCAAAATCCGGAAACATTTTTGAACCCTTTCAACACGTTTAAATACACTAAAGTTTCTGACAATCCAATAGAGAGGATTTCAGCACATCTGTGATCAACCAAAAGGCCAGAATTGCTTAAAAAGCTCATGAGCAATTCCTCAAAGGCCTCAACAGTTTGGCATTGATTTGGAATGAAAAACACAGCCTTATCAGAATCCATCAGTGCTCTCATCCTATCACTGTCCCTAAACTTATCAACACTTTGAACTGTCTCCTCCCTATTAATAGTTTGGATGAGGGAATGCAGACAGATCTGTACTAAAATGAAAGTAAGAGGACACCCAGGTCTTAAACCTCTTTCCTGTGAGTCGAAGCCATTGTCATGACCATTTAATAATATCTTGAGAACGGTTTGAAATCCCTCTGGTATCTTGTGATACTGCAGCCTCTGTACCAAATAAGACCAATTCGGTATGTGTGGATTTAATTTCAGTCTAACTGCTATAGTAGGAATTTTGCTGACTTTTGCTTCCTGAATATGTTGGCCTGGGTTTTGAAAATCTATGACACTGTGCAACCTCTCAGCAAGAATACAAGTCAAAATCTCATAGTCACAGTTGAACACTTGTATTTGCTCTAGCAGACCTTTGCAGTAACTGTGATCAATAGGTGCAGAAGCATCAATAATAAATGATTCACTGAAATTAAGAGTGACTGCTTTGGTATTGAGGAGCTTGTTGAAAAATATCTGAAGATAGTCAAGGAGTTGGTGTGAGAAGTACTGGTAGAATTTGACAGGCAAGCCATCTGGGCGTGGTTCATCTGAATCACAAAGTGATAGAATGACTGTCAGAATTTCTTTCTTTGAAATTCCCTCGCCTAAAATGGCATTTAGAATGCTATCTATTTCCTCAGATTTCCCTCTGTTGTGCAGTCTGTCCAAGAACATCATAAGGTCTGACTTCTTTCTTTGCTGTGGTGCAAGGGGAAACCCTTCATTCATTAGGGTTGAACCTGCAGGTTATTGGAAAAGAATCAGTGATTCAGGCAAAAACATTTAAATCTAATAAAAACAAATTGTATTTCATTTTGTACAATTTGTAGAAACATATAAAAGCTCAATTGTACTTATTTTTATTACCTCCATATTCTGTCTGCTTCTGCAAGACCATCAATCTATGAGCTGTTCCTTCTGACACATTTTTAGCTATGGTGGTAGAAGAAAATGTTGCATCTTGCTTGAGCCTTTTACATTCAGGTTGTTCTCCTCTTATAATGTTTTCACAACTGACTGCTTCAATGCTCAGTCTTGCCTTCAAACAAGGCCATTCGTCTGCTTTTCTCCTGATGGCCCTTCTTGAGAAATTTTGAATTGTTGCTGAAAGATGTACAACACTGGTCTGCTCTAATACCGCCGTGTTAAATTGCCACCTAGAATTATCTATTCGAATCTTCATTGAAATGGGGGCATGGTCGGAAATATAGTCTTGCCTGCCTGCATGTTGAGGTCTGTCATGAATTTTGCATCCTCTCATCCTGGACAGGACCTCTATCGGAACAAAGAAATAATCCAGTCTTGATTTCCCCTTTTTTGAGTCTCCAAAGTAAGTAAAGCTTTTTGCATCTGGGTAAAGACTTCGCCACAAGTCAATCAACTTGGCTTTTTCTAAAAATACCCTGAGTGATTTTAACATATCTATGTGGGTACGATTTTTAATACCAGACGTCTTATCAAAATGTGTCTCAAGGACAGTGTTGAAGTCTCCTCCTATTATCAAATTACCAGATTTGGGATTTGTGAAGGAGATGTCACTGTTCCCAACAAAGTCAATCTTCTCATCTTTAGGGTTGTAGATGTTAATAAAAACAAACTCTTCCCCTGAAATTGTGCAATATATAACTATGTACCTTCCTTTGGCATCCTCGGAAATCCTGACTCCCTCCACACCCATATTGTTTCTGATCAGCACCCCAACCCCACGGCTGTTGGCTTTGTACTTTGTGAAGATTCCCAAGTAATCGGCACTCAATTTGGGCTCAACAGTCAAAGTAGATAGGGGGTTGTCTTTGTTTGTACCAATATGGGTCTCTTGAAGAAACACTATATCAGCTTGCAGTATTTTAAGGTGATTTAACACTGCTGTCTTTTTCTTTGGAAATCCATTTACATTCCATGACATAATGGTCACGGTTCTTCCTCCTTCACATCCAATTTCATTGACAGTGGACATATCCAGGGTTGTTATTACCAAACATTAGCACCAAGTGATTGTGAAGGTCTAGACTCTAAAGAAAGAAGGAGAAGTACAATTCATCAAAAATAATCACAAGGTAGGCTATATTATAGATTTTTGCTGGGACTTTAAAGTCTAGCACTGACATGTCCTGTTGACTGCCAGTTGGTCACTTAGTTGAATTGTCCCAGAATGTGAAATAACAATAAATATGGTTAAATTATGGATCACATTCACTGTAAATAAACATTGAGTTTAATAAATACAACCGAGTGCAGATCATAACAAATATTCTACTTCAAAACTAGAATTACTAATAGAGTCACTTACCTCAGGCTACAATTGCTGCAGTCAAATGACACCATACATATTCAGTCATCCATTTATATGGCTTCCTCCTAGCCTGGCTCAGCCATGAATCAGGACCTTAAAAAAATACTAACTTTTTTTTGTTTGTTTTTTTTACCTGTGGTGAAACAAAGTGGAACGAAATGACAATTCAGACTGAGGTCAGTCTAGCTTCCTCCTATTCAGCGTGATCACGGTCTCTGTCCCTGTCCAGTGTCTTATCATTTCGTGGAACATGATGTGGCGGTTACAGTATGTTTTCAGTCAAAACAGCGTTCTTATCTTCTGATTGTCTGTAAGTTAGGATGCTTGTACCTGTGCATTGCATGTGAAATCTTATCATGTGCACAAAACAAAAAGTCGCCTCAAGTCTAAAGCACAGACTTTACCTGTGATAATAGGCTACATGAGATGAGATCTTTAGACTAAAATTTTGTTAAAAGCTTAATGCACCATTTTGTCTACTCATTTATATTTGATTGGTGTGTGTGTGTGTGTGTGTGTGTGTGTGTGTGTGTGTGTGTGTGTGTGTGTGTGTGTGTGTGTGTGTGTGTGTGTGTGTGTGTGTGTGTGTGTGTGTGTGTGTGTGTGTGCGTGTGTGCGTGTGTACTCTCTTTCAATATGCCTGCCTCTCACTTTGAATAACATTTGAATAACGTACATTTTGAAAGACAAAGAAGCCAGAACTCTTCCTTATTGCCACTGTAATGCCATTGTGTCTATGTTTCTGTGCATGGCTGTTAGCCTATATTTGAATAGTTGAACCCCAAGTGGCTTCCATTAAAACACACACACACACGTGTGTGTGTGTGTGTGTGTGTGTGTGTGTGTGTGTGTGTGTGTGTGTGTGTGTGTGTGTGTGTGTGTGTGTGTGTGTGTGTGTGTGTGTGTGTGTGTTATAAAGTAGTGGCTAGCCTACTAAAGCATGCATACATTAAACAAATCTGAAAGGTTAATACAGGTAGCTTACTTATACACAAACACACACATACTGTAGCCTACCACTCCACTCCAGATCAGCAGAGCCACTGAAGAATATGCTGTCAATAAATATCACCGATTCCTTAATGTGTCTGCATTGTTGAAATGAAGTTGGCATCGAAGCAAAGTCCATTCATTTATTTACACAAAGCCATCTGCCATGGTTACAGGCATGTCAATCATGATTCCTTAGTTACAGCATTTGCAGGCCTCCCCTCCAAGAGAGAGCGCCTTTTTCTCCCCCACCTTAGTACTATCTCTTACCAAAACCTCTCTAAACATTCTCCTTTTAAAATTCATTAGATCAAACAGTTTAGTAGTGGGTGTGTTCTTCCCAGCTAAGTCCCCCATTAGGGAGGTAACTATTTCCATAGACAGTGCCTTGGTAACCTCTGCCCCTACGGCAAAAAACCTTGGTGTTGTCTTCGACAGCCGGCTCTCCTTCAAAGCACACATTACAGCTGTCACCTAACCCTGTAGCTTTACACTCCACAACATTACACGAATTAGAGTCTATCACCCAGGAGTTAGATCAGCTCCTTCTCCAGACATCAGTCATGTCAAAACTGGACTACCGTACCACCCACCCTGGTCTAATGGCATGAGCACCAACTGATCCAAAATCCCACAGCTCGCCTGATCTTTAACCAGCCAAAATTCTCACATGTCAACGCCCTTCTCCACTCCTTTCCAGCTGAATTTGGCACCTGCCCACAGAGCTAAAACTACTAGTAGCTGCTGTACCGACCATGGTATTACTGCACTTAACTGACATGCCAACTGTCCTGACTTTAACCCAACAGAGAATCTGGGTTGTATTGTCAAGAGGAAGGTGTGAGACATAAGACTGAACAATACAAATTCATTTATGGCTGTTATTGAAGCAAAACTGGGCTTCCATAACACCTCAACAGTGCCACAGGTTGATCACCTCCATGCCACGCCCCATTAATGAAATAATTTGTTCTAAAGTAGCCCAGACCAAGTACTAACTGCATACATTAATATACTTTTCAGATAGTCAACATTTCTTGATTAAAACACATTTTTTTAGTGGTCTCTTAAAATATTCTAATTTGAAATCCTGATTTGGTGGGTTTTATGAGCTGGAAGCCAAATTTGTGTAAAAATAAACAAATAAATACTTGAAATCATTTACAATGTGAGCACTGGATCTATAATTAATGAAAGCTCGGGTTTTTGAATGGAATTATGGAAATAAACCAACTTTTCCTTGATATTCTAATTTTTTGGAATGGACCTGTATAATACCTCTAAGCACACTTTAAACTTTAGACAAGGCTATGTACATTCGCACAATAAATACATTTATAAAGGAAGTACAATAAAACATAGTAAAAAGCAACAAATGAAAATTCATTCATTGATTAAGACAGGTTTTATGTTTCATAGAGAATGAATACAAAATTTCATCATAAAATAATGTTTCTATGGTTGGTTGAATTTAAGTAATTCTCAAATATTTACTGTACCCTTTCACATAACGATTACTATTATTTTGATGTGACAAGAGTATTTTAAAGACACTTTTAGTTTAGGAACGCCCACTTGTCGAGGATAGAGAACACATGCCTCTAGTTTTATTTAAACCAAAATGTGATCACAGCATGTGATCACAGCAGGGGAGCGAGCCTCGAGGCTTCAATGCCTTTTTAGTACAAAAGCCTTTGTCTTGATAGACCAGGGAAACAGATTTTATCAGCCCCAAGCTATTTTAGTGTCTGAGGCAAACCCTATTGTTGCCACAGAGACAGATGATGATGTCAGACAAGACTTGTAAGGCCCCTAACTTCAAGGGAAAGATGTAAACTCCAAGTCTGTTACCATCAATACTTCAAATAGTGAATTCAAAAACAGTCAAATCCACCAGGGGGACTGTTGCCACGGAAACGGATGATAGTGTGACATCATATAGTGTGATGTCAACACTATAGTATTAGTAGATAGATACAGTAAAAGAAAGGAGGTATCTGATGGTAGGATTTAGACTCCCTCCCTATCCATCTCCATTACAAATATGTGCTGTATCTTGAGGCTTAATTACAATTGGCCAAGTCCTCAGATACTTTTTTCACGTGAGCTAACATGTTGCATATTTGTGTAAATGTCTTTAACCCATCCAAAAAGTAACATTCCGATGACAACTATATTCATGGCTTGTGGCGAGGGACAAGCCATGAATTTTGGGGTAAACTAAAGGATACAGTAAAATATTGAGTATAAGCATGATCAAATAGTTATGAAACACTTTATGCAACCTACAACATTGTGCAAAGATGTGATATGAAACCTAATATGAAACCTCCATTTTCTTTCTATATACAGTGTCTGTCTTGTATATTGCATTGTTGGTGTAACTAATTTACAGTATAGCATAAGTCTCTGATGCATAAATTCTTCATCAGTGCATTAACCGGGCATCTTTACGTGTTGCGTAGCGTGTGCCTTTTCCTTCTCTTGTGCCAAAAAACTTCACCCCATAATGGTAAATTCACTCGCCATATTTAATGCGATCAAACAGTCCACCCATGTCCAGTTGGTTCAGCTGTCACCATATAGCTAAGGCCTCATAGGAAGCCTTAGCTATGTTTCACCAGTTTCAATTGAAATGGGCCTCCACCCTCTTGGGGGCCTTTGAGCTCCGACTGATCATGATGTCAAGTTACACCTTTTTTCTGTTAATTACCTGGGTAAAATGTGCAGCATGGGAGGTAAAGGGGAGACAATTCGTGAAGGGATGAGGAGAGGTGTTGGTGCTGTGTACAGCATGTAATTGAATAAGTGCCTAGGGCTTTTTACATGGGGAGTAATACATCAGGCCTCTAGTTCATTTTCAACAGGACTGGCGTTTTGTGTGATAAAGCAAGCGTGACACAGTGCACCATCGCATGGCATCCAGTGTTGCATGAATGCGTGTGTGCTGGTTTTATGCACAGACCTGTACTTGATTTTAGACCTTGATTCTGCTGAGCTTTTTGTTCACGCTAAGCGATTCTCTTCTGTCAGCAGAGTGGCATGGTAGAATCTCCGAGATAATATGTGCGTGTCTCACTCCCTGTCTGTAATGCCCTTATATGTCGGCCTCATATTTTCTCTTGAAACATGCCTCCATATTCCTAAGGCCACCCCTGAGCTGCCTGGGAAATGCGTGCAGCGTAAGCTCTCTCATGGCCTTGTGGAAGCTGTGGGGAATCTGCTTCTCCTTTGTTTGAACTGTTGGCCAGTGATATAAAAGGTCTGCCCAACTTCCCCAAAAGACTGCCTGACACTGACGTCTTTAGGAGGTCCGTGGGTTTCACTTCCGTTTTCCCAGCAAAGGCAATAACAGAGTAATTACCTATAAAGGGGTACATGACAATGAGTGACAGGTGAGCGGCAGGACAAACATTTTCAACCACACATAATTGAAATTAAGCCTTATGTGGTGATCCTGCTGAGTCACAGGAAGTACAAAACTGCTGTCTTTCCTGGTAGAAGGCCATGTTGAATCTGCCAGAGAGAGGCTGTATGCTGTACCCTCACAGGGTGAAGGAGAAACCTGGTAGGCCTCGTTTGTTGCTGCTAATGTTGCTGGTGGCTTTTGCCTGAGCACATGTACAGTATGATGCTGCTAGCGTTTTCCTTTAGCCCCTTTAGTCTGACATTCTTTTATTTGATTTAAATGTATACACCTATATTTATTTTCAGTGTTCACACCACGAACAGACGAGTGATGGTTGCTGCTACTGTGTATAGACACATGGATATACTGGTAAAACATTTTATGAATCTACATGTAAACCAGGTTTCAGTTTGTAACACTCGCTTTTCTTTTAGCTGTTTATGTGATGACCCTGCTGCCCGTACCCGCATCGGTTGTGCTGTTGTATACGGTTGTCACTGCAAACCAAACCGTTACGGGCAATTAGGCAATATTGTGGTGGATTTCGCAATGACTTCTGTCTCTCTCTACTACTCTCTCTTCTGTTACAGACGTCTATATTTTAACCTTGTTAAAGGACGGGTCCACTCTGCTGCACATTTGCACTTTCTCTGCTTTTGGAACTGCACTGTGGGACATCTGGTTTTTATTGGTGTATTTGGTAAATTTTGCACTGCATGTTTTGAATTGATTTGTTGTTTTTATAGTTTTGGTGTTAGACCTGTCCCCCTTTTCTCTCCAGATTTGGAAGTTAGCTGTGTTCACGGGCCGACCCGCCCTTCCTTACGAGAGCCAATTAGCAGTCACTTTATTGTCTTGCTTGATCAGCTAAGTACTGCATACACTAGCCACTTGTCTTATATCGCCGGGTTAAGTCAGTTATACACGTGTCACTTTGTCTTATATTGCCCTAAATTTAACCTTTTCCACACAATGCCTCATGTAAATTGTTCCTGTTAAAGGTCACACTACAAGTGTATTCTGGGGGTTCCTCCTGCCCCCCTTAACATGCAGAGGTGGCGTAGTCAGGCTACAGAATTAACCAGTTACTACACTTATTATTAGAAACGAAAGTCGGGCTTGTTATGTTTATGTTGTTCAATAAATGACAAAGTAATATTAAACGGAATGTGTGTTGCTAATCCGAAGCCGCTCTAACAACGTTGAAAATGGCTCTATGGAAAAGAACAGCCAGCTTCCAGACAACATTTAGAATGAAAAGAACCTGAATTCCCACACAATGATGTTCTTGGAGAGGACTTTGGACCACAGCCAAATCACTTCCTCGGTCCATGTTGGGAATCTAAGCATAATTTCTAGATCCGCCTAGCGCCTATGGTTGGTTGCACCGCCCAACAAATTGCCAGATCAGATGGCTTGCATTCAAACGTTGCTTTGAGGGCGTTAGGGCCCAGAATCTGAAGAAATGGGCTCTCACGAAAGTTGATGAAATCATGGTACTCCTGTATGCTAGAACACCAGCTTCCAATTGCACCGGCCTTATCCTGAAGGGACAAATGTGGCTCTGCGAACCCTCCCGTAAAGCTGTGATCATGACCTGCTCAGATAGTTCTGCAAATGTCTGCTGTCTTTACCTTCATTCCATCCACAATACATGCTGAGGGTGATGGGATATCATCATCTGGCACACACCAGGTATTTAACAAAAAAAGGGCTCTTGTTTGTTTTCCGTGTTGATTTATCTGTAGTTGTCAAGATTGAGAATTTCAACTATTTTTCATATAAAAATTGTAACGTAGAAAACTCCCAAGTTGTTATTGATACCTTTGGCATTTGGGAGCTTAAAAAATAATTTGCCGCCAGAATCTAGTCCTACAATCACACTGGCCCTTGCACTATTTGCTCTTTGCGGAGACACGGCCATGGACGTATGAGATACATTTTAGTTGGGTTGTATCTGACTGATCCACGACCAGAGAGCAAAGGTTGTTTCTTCATAGATTTATCACCTGTGGCTGTGAAGGTTTTTTTTTTTTTTTTTTTTTTTTTAATTGAGCCCCCATATCAATTGGAAAAAATGCGTCAAAAATTCATGAGCCCCAAATCCATGGATATGGCCTCCATCAAATAAAATGGAAAGTCAAAAATAGCCGTTTACCTAAAAACGGCCAGACACCATGAAAAATGTGACGAAATGTGCTGAGGTCAGCGCATTTTGGTAAGTGCATATGGCAATTTTTAGGCCAAGGGTGTTTTTTGATCCAGAAAATTATGGTTCATGTAGTGCTTTTATCCAAAGCACTTTACATAGATGGTGCATTACGTTCACACTTTCTTACATCGATAGCAGAGGAAACCAGGGAACAAATGGAGTTCAGTGTTTTGCTCAAGGACACTGGGGGAGCCCGGCATTGAACTCGGACCCTCACAGTTCCCATCGAGCAGTTCTACCAGCCGCGCTACGATGAGCCACATACACCGGCTGTATGTACTATGATTATATGTATATGACTGGTAGAATAATGTGAAGATCAACATTTTTTATTAAGCCCACTGTACATTAATGTACCAAACAGCTTTTATTACATGTAAGTATACTCTTGACATGAAAGATATCAAGAGATGAAGGCTAAAATAAGAGCAAAATAATCATTATCCAGGCTAATTAACAGAGCAACTGGGAAAGCCAGGAAGCAAAAAAAAGGTTTTTTGAAAATACAACGTAATGATACGAATGTATCCCAAAAGAAATAAAATTGCCAGGTTCAGTGAAAACATTTGCAAATGTTTATGAGATGGGCCAAAATAACTTCATAATAATGAAATGAAGACAAACCAATAAATAGGCACTAGGAGACTCGTCACATATTAGCCAGAGGCAATTAATCCTCCAGGTGACAACAGATCAAAAGACTGAAGACAATTATTACGTTTTGGTAGTTAACAGAAATACAAAGAGCAGGGTGAAGTAGAGTGCTTGCAGGTTAATTGAGTGTCAGATTTGTTATCAAGTGTGCAATAAAAACATTATGAGTCTGATGAGAAGGCTTTGTGTGCATTGGGGAACTGCTGAGAGTTGAAATTGGGGTCATCCCTCACTCGCTTCTTGAGATCTGCTTTAACCTAAGAGGACGGCATGCGACCCTGCCTATTTGCAGGCATGCCGTGCAAATAGGCGTCAGACAACGGAGGCTGTGCCTTCATCTTCCTCTGGGTGATCAGGTAACATCTTATAATGGGAACCCACTCCTACAATCATAGGAGAATGATAACGATGACTCAGCAGGGATGATTTTAGTACATTTATTTTCAGCAATCGACAGTGATACGCAACTCCAGGGATGTCACTAACGGCTTTACTCACAGGGTCGATAATGGCACATGTGTAAGTCTCCAATAGATCCTTCAAATTGCTATCATCAGTTTTGAATGAATGAATGAATGAATGAATGAATGAATGAATGAATGAATGAATGAATGAATGAATGAATGAATGAATGAATGAATGAATGATTTTTTTATTGACAGAGATGAGAGTTACAGTACAATTCATGTACACACTGCAACAAAACTGACAACAGCTTGGAGAATTACAGTACAATTCAAGTACAACTAGGCCTACATCAAATCTGACAGAGCTGATTGGACACACTACTAGTTCAGCATACACTTGTTTACAATAGTGGCCAACTTTAAACTTTTTTAAATACCGGTACATACAAAACAACTACTTCAGTGAAGTCACAAGCAGCAAATCATGGAGGTAAAATCATAGTGGAGGTAAAAAGGGAAAAGAGAAATGTACAAAGAGGAGAGGGGTGTGGGTGGAGGGATTTTATATACAATTTTGTTTTAGAGGCCAGTTTCGAATTGCAGCCATCTGTAGGTGCCCCTTGAGAGCGGTTTTCAAGGAGTCAAGGGATTCAAAAGTCTTAATGACTGTTGGTAGGGCGTTCCACATTTTGGTTGCATATGAGCGGAAGGAATTAAGTCCCTTGTTTGTGACAAATCTGGGTTGAACATGGTTGGTGGCACTCCCTCTGGTGTTGTGGGAGTGAACCTCATTGACATTTAGGAAGTATTTGGAGAGGTACAAGGGTATTTTGGTAGAGTATCGAATCTTGTGGACCAGACCCATTGCGAGATGTTGAACTCTGTCGTCAACCCTAAGCCAACCCAGACTGTCAAAGTGGGCAGGGGTGAGGTGGGTTCGGGGCGTGAGGCCAAGTAACAGCCTGATCAGTTTGTTTTGTGAGGTCTGTAGCCTTGTTTTCAAGGTCTTCGAGGTGCTGTGGTACCATGAGGTGCAGGCATAGTCAAAGAAACCTTGTACCAGGGCTCCAGTTATGGTCTTCAAAGTGTCTTTGTTGACCAATGAGGAGATCCTGTATAGGAATCTAGTCCTTTGGTTGACCTTTCTGATTACATTGGTGGCCATTTTATCACCGGAAAGATTTGCCTCCAGGATGGAACCCAGGTAGGTAATTTCTTCTTTCCGAGTGATAATGTTGTCCCCCACTTTGACCGTGAAGCCATCTGCCTTGCTGAGCTTAGCATTTGTACCAAAGAGTATGGATTCGGTTTTGCCAAGGTGTAGTGATAGTTTGTTATCAGCGAGCCAGGTGCAAATTCTACTGAATTCAGAGCTGAGGGCCTTTTCAACCTGCTGTTTGTTCTTGTGTGAGACCAGCAATGCTGAGTCATCGGCAAACAGGAACAATTTGCAGTCACAAGCTGATGTCATGTCGTTCACATAAGGAACAGTAGAGGTCCTAGTATGCTTCCTTGTGGAACGCCACAGCTCACAGGGAGGGGGGGGCAGAGTACCGTTCACCTCCACCATCTGTTCTCTCCCCTCTAGGATTGCATCCAGCTCACTCCATTGGTGTTCTCAGATCTCAAATAACACATATGCTTACAGATGCTTACGTTACAATGACTGAATGCGTAACTTCATTTCCTTCTGTAGACTTGTTTTGACAAGGGTGCTGTGACAACATCTTGTGCCACCTGTTCAGTAAAAATCGAGTCGTATGCTGGGGCGGTTTTACAGTTTGTGGGCGGAGTTGGGCTTTTCTTTAGTTTCACAGAGGTGAGTAAACTGCCATGATGAACTTGACAAAGTAAACTGGGTTTTAATTCAAACATCACCGGTGGGGGCTGTGGTGTGCTTATGTAAGCTGTTGATCAAAAAGTTGTTTATAAGAATAACCTGTTTATCATTTTTGCGCTAGTAGTTATACAGAGATTTCCAAAACCTCCAAACATAAGGATTCTCTACACATTGTTTCAGATGCTGGGAGTTTGGCTAATGTACAGATACATAAATATGAAGGATCCTGGTTCGAGCCCTGAGGCCTTTCTGTGACTAAGGTGATCTAAGGTCTAAATAAACCAAATCTTGCATTCTGTGTAATTGATATTTTGTACTCTACTAGTCTAAATCGTGCACTTGTTAGTCTTAAGTGCTGCTACTTGTCTTATCATTATTAAATAGTTTGAGAAATTGACACAGAACTGCCACTCTGAAATGGGACAAGTACCAATTTAGAAAAGGACCACCGACTATCAAACAGTCGGAAAACAGAGACTACTTGAGATGAAACCAATTGTAATAATCTCAAGTAACACAAAGTAAGTACTTAGCCCAAAATGTACTTACAGCAAGCTTTAAGAGCATTTAGGATTGTTAGTATATTCAATTATAATTCAGAGCTAAATGGATCAGAGGTAAAATGGTAACCCTAGGATCTCTGAGTAAATGTACCCAGAGGTAAACAACATGAAATGAGTGAAAACACTCCTGAACCAAATGGACCCTTAGACCAAAATGACATGCAAACAAAGTATTTTATTACCAGTCAACAGAGTCATGTTTCTTTGTTGAATAATCCAGTCGTATTCTGGTGGAGAGCATTTAATACGGAAGCACAGACAAGCACCATGATGAACGAAGGCTCTCCCAACAACCCGTAGGATGCTGAGAATATTTAACACAATTCTAATCACAATGAATTGTCGTCATAGTTACACATGGATAGATATGACAAAAACGTGTAAGATTATACAGGATGAAATTGGTTCAGAGATCAGCGTGACCTAATCTAAGTGCTTTTAGTAATGATATACAGGCTACAATCAGAAACAGCTAGCACGTTCCGGAAACAAATAATGGCAAGATGTTCTTTATGTGATGAGCAGATGTATTGTACAGAGACATGGTGGCACGTTTCTCAAAATAGCAGATCTACAAGGTGGTAGCGCGACCCGACCCAGTTACAAACCAACGGTATGACATATGTGAAATCATTCACAATAAACCTCAGAAATATGAAATATTTCTATCAGCATGTTGTGACCACACAGTGGTGTCGATTGTCTAACGACAGAAATGCAAACCCAGCTTCCACAGCATTTTACAACATTGAACTACACCAAAACATCTTGTAACTGATTGTTAAATGAACTTAGGGTTTTACTGTGTAGAGTTCAATGCAGTAATGGACTCAATGGGAAATGGGCTGTATTTAATTTAAAAAAAAAGCAGTATTTGATTTCTTTGAAATGATGATGAATCATACAGTCTTTTTTATTGGCTAATGGCTAACACGGAAAGGGTTAAGACCTATTAAATGTAATAACTTTCTTGCAGCCATGGACTAGTTTTAGCAAACGCCTGACATTTCCAATTATCAGTTTTATGGATCATAATATTCAGAACCATTACAGATAAGCTATTGTTTTGAGTCAGTCAGCTGGTGCCAAATATACTGTACATTCCTTTTTAGGCAAGCTAGATGGCAACCAGGAAATACACTTTGTTTAAATTCCTGAGTAGCGAATGACTCTGATGGTCTGACCTGTTTAACAAGGCATTAGCAAGACATTGTTGAGTCTGGAACACTGTTTAAACTGCTTAATTGGTTAAATATTTCTTATGCCTTTTTAATTAACTAATTTAACTCATGGCACTTTTTTTCTTTTGTTTGTAAATATGCCATTTTTAAACATTTAAATCTATGCCAAGTGTTTCTTGTAGTGACAAGTAACATTGCTTGTATACTTTATGACAGTTTTTAGGACAAGCACAAGCAAAAGGAAGTACAGTACAATAAAGTCTACTAAAAGGGAGAAATCAGGTCATTTTCCATTGGTGTTCTCAAATCATTGAAAACAATAACTTGAGATTGTTTAGTGTCTTCATTATTCAATTTTCCATGTAAAGATGTACAGTATATACAAATTGATGCTTTCATCATAATAGCCATCAACATTTATCAGACAACTTTGAAGGCACTGACCTTTAGTTTTTAGTACCTAGAAATGCCAATGTATTCCTGTCATTGTAATTAGTTCCACAAGGTGGTGGTTTCCTTTGATTTTGTTGTGATGTAGAGTTGAGAACCAACGCGAGAGTCATAGCACGTGCACAGTGCTAATCTAGACTGTATAGTCTTGTCTCTAGTCTGTGTACAAGAGTGTTACTCTGAAGAATAATGAAGGTTATAGTATTCTGTTCCACTCATGTTTGATTAGTTAAAATATTGCTGTGGAGGCATGGCATTGTATGGTCAATGTCAAATTGTTATGTCAAATAAAGCACTGCAGAAGTTTTCAAGTCTTTCTTCACCAGTCAATCAATGACACATATGGAAATGTATTTTTGATCACAATGCTGAAGATGCCAGCAAAAGAAAAGAAGGAGGGGGGTCTGGGGGATGTCGAAGCTGTGCCAACAAAAACTAGGGCTGCCAGCCGTGTATCACAATTTTAAACACTTAAATCTATGCCAAGTGTTCCTTGCAGTGGCTAACATTGATTGTGTAGATTTACATGTAGGCCTTTAACAGTTCTTTTAGAACAGGACCAATACAACATCTGCTAAAAGGATGAAACCAGAAAAGCCTTTCTGTCCGTTTTCCATTTGTGTTCTCAATTCATTGAAAACATTTGAGTCTGTTATTTAGTATATGGATTATTAAATTTTACATTTAAAGATGTATATACAAATTAATGATTTCATCATAATAGCTATCAACATTATTTATCAAACAACCTTTTAGGCTCTGACTTAGGTTTTAGTACCTAAAACAGTCAGTAAATAGTGGTATTACTGTAATTCTAAATATTGCCACAAGGTGGTGGTTTCCTTTGATTTGTTGTGAGCTGAGAGTCATGACAATACACAGTGGCAATCTGGTCTGTGTACAAGAGTTATTAGTCAAGAGTAATGAAGGTTATTTAGTCAGTGTTCTGTTCTGCTCATGCTTGATTAGTTAAAATATAGTGCCATGGAGGCATGGCATTGTATGGTCGATCTTCAATTGTTATACTGTATAAAGTAAAGTAGGCTACTGCAGAGGTTTTGAAGTCTTACTTCACTGGCAAATCGATGACACTAATCTGCAATATGCAAAAATGTATTGGGCGTAGAGAGCATGGAAATATACAGTATAAATGATGAACACATTTGGTTATTATGCTTTATTTAATGAATCAACTTTATTGTTCAGAACAGACAACATACAGAGACAACTAATACAGTAAAAAACATCCCTCTCCCATAAAAACATAATTTATACAGTAAATAGTCATACTAGTGCTTACAAAAAGCAGGCCGCAGGCCTCGCTGTAGCTGGGGTTATATAACAATAAAATCAGAGTTCTGAGACTCATTTATGCGACCTTGTACATCAGGTTTCTTAGTAGGGCATGAAGAGTACACACTTCCACACTACAGAATAACTCACTAGCACTGCTCCACCTTGGTTTATTCAACATCTGCAGTTTATGCATGCCTGCTTTCTTGTACTTGACCCACAAGGGGCAGTACACAGGGGTGTACAGTATGCCCTGAAGAGATTTACCTTTACCTCAGGTGACTTAAAAATTAGACATTGAAAATGCACAGTAAATTAGTGTGAGGTTGCGTTCTGAATGTTCGTGAACCCCTGATCTAGATTCTCTAGGCTATAAAGGTACCATGGCACTAAAATCCGGAAACATTTTTGAACCCTTTCAACACCTTTGAATACACTAAAGATTCTGACAATCCAATAGAGAGGATTTCAGCACATCTGTGATCAACCAAAAGGCCAGAATTGCCTAAAAAGCTCTTGAGCAATTCCTCAAAGGCCTCAACAGATTGGCATTGATTTGGAATGAAAAACACAGCCTTATCATTGTCCATCAGTGCTCTCATCCTATCACTGTCCCTAAACCTATCAACACTTTGAACTGTCTCCTCCCTATTAATAGTTTGGATGAGGGAATGCAGACAGATCTGTACTAAAATGACAGTAAGAGGACACCCAGGTCTTATACCTCTTTCCTGTGAGTCGAAGCCATTATCATGACCATTTAATAATATCTTGAGAACGGTTTGAAATCCCTCTGGTATCTTGTGATACTGCAGCCTCTGTACCAAATAAGACCAATTCGGTATGTGTGGATTTAATTTCAGTCTAACTGCTATAGTAGGAATTTTGCTGACTTTTGCTTCCTGAATATGATGATGTGGGCTATGTTGGCCTGGGTTTTGAAGATCTATGACACTGTGCAACCTCTCAGCAAGAATACAAGTCAAAATCTCATAGTCACAGTTGAACACTTGTATTTGTTCTAGCAGACGTTTGCAGTAACTGTGATCAATAGGTGCAGAATTATCAATAATAAATGATTCACTGAAATTAAGAGTGACTGCTTTGGTATTGAGGACCTTGTTGAAAAATATTTGAAGATAGTCAAGCAGTTGGTGTGAGAAGTACTGGTAGAATTTGACAGGCAAGCCATCTGGGCGTGGTTCATCTGAATCACAAAGTGACAGAATGACTGTCAGAATTTCTTTCTTTGAAATTCCCTCACCTAAAATGGCATTTAGAATGCTATCTATTTCCTCAAATTTCCCTCTGTTGTGCAGTCTGTCCAAGAACATCATAATGTCTGACTTCTTCTTTCTTTGCTGTGGTGCAAGGGGAAGCCCTTCATTCATTAGGATTGAACCTGCAGGTTATTGGAAAAGAATCAGTGATTCAGGCAAAAACATTTAAATCTAATAGAAACAAATTGTATTTCATCTTGTACAATTTGTGGAAACATATACAAGCTCAAATGTACTTATTTTTATTACCTCCATATTTTGTCTGCTTCTGCAAGACCATCAAACTATGAGCTGTTCCTTCCGACACATTTTTAGCTATGGTGGTAGCAGAAAATGTTGCATCTTGCTTGAGCCTTTTACCGTCAGGTTGTTCTCCTCTTATAATGTTTTCACAACTGACTGCTTCAATGCTCAGTCTTGCCTTCAAACAAGGCCATTCGTCTGCTTTTCTCCTGATGGCCCTTCTTGAGAAATTTTGAATTGTTGCTGAAAGATGTACAACACTGTTCTGCTCTAATACAGCCTTGTTAAATTGCCACCTAGAATTATCTATTCGAATCTTCATTGAAATGGGGGCATGGTCTGAAATATAGTCTTGCCTGCCTGCATGTTGAGGTCTGTCATGAATTTTGCACCCTCTCACCCTGGACAGGACCTCTACCGGAACAAAGAAATAATCCAGTCTTGATTTCCCCTTTTTTGAGCCAAAGTAAGTAAAGCATTTTGCATCTGGGTAAAGACTTCGCCACAAGTCAACCAACTTGGCTTTTTCTAAAAATACCCTGAGTGATTTTAACGTATCTATGTGGGTACGATTTTTAATACCAGACGTCTTATCAAAATGTGCATCAAGGACAGTGTTGAAGTCTCCTCCTATTATCAAATTACCAGATTTGGGATTTGTGAAGGAGATGTCACTGTTCCCAACAAAGTCAATCTTCTCATCATTAGGGTTGTAGATGTTAATAAAAACAAACTCTTCCCCTGAAATTGTGCAATATATAACTATGTACCTTCCTTTGGCATCCTCGGAAATCCTGACTCCCTCCACACCCATATTGTTTCTGATCAGCACCCCAACCCCACGGCTGTTGGCTTTGTACTTTGTGAAGATTCCCAAGTAATCGGCACTCAATTTGGGCTCAACAGTCAAAGTAGATAGGGGGTTGTCTTTGTTTGTATCAATATGGGTCTCCTGAAGAAACACTATATCAGCTTGCAGTATTTTAAGGTGATTTAACACTGCTGTCTTTTTCTTTGGAAATCCATTTACATTCCATGACAAAATGGTCACGGTTCTTCCTCCATCACATCCCATTTCATTGACAGTGGACATATCCAGGGTTGTTATTACCAAACATTAGCACCAAGTGATTGTGAAGGTCTAGACTCTAAAGAAAAAAGGAGAAGCACAATTCATCAAAAATAATCACAAGGTAGGCTATATTATAGATTTTTGCTGGGACATGTCCTGTTGACTGCCAGTTGGTCACTTAGTTGAATTGTTCCAGAATGTGAAATAACAATAAATATGGTTAAATTATGGATCACATTCACTGTAAATAAACATTGAGTTTAATAAATACAAGAGATTGCAGATCATAACAAATTTTCTACTACAAAACTAGAATTGATAATAGAGTCACTTACCTCAGGCTACAATGGCTGCAGTCAAATGACACCGTCCATTTATATGGCTTCCTCCTAGCCTGGCTCAGACAAGAATCAGAGTAGTATAGTAGGAGCATTTGTTTGATCCTATTTTGTTTACAACAAAAGGTTTTATGACTTTGTTTGTGTAATGTGACTCTGGCATGAACCTGCAGGTGTGCGTTTGTATTAAAAAGGAGGTGTACTATTTGTATATCTTTTGCCACTGAGCATTCTTTGTATTGTGGACAAAGAAGAATTGTGGACAAAACCGTATCCAACAACAACAAAATATTCTTTCGTTTTTGGCTCTGAAAGTTTAAATTTCATCAAATGATAGAGGCACAGTACAGTGCATAGGGATCTATTCCGTTTCAGTTGCAATGGAAGTAAAAGTATTGGTTAGCAATGGAGCTAAGATACATTTCCCCTCAAACAATAAATGCATGTTAGTTTTTCTTACATACGTCATAGTAAATTTATTGTGTACTATTGAAGTTTTTACAGTCCCATTTTGATAGAAGTTTTTTTTTTTTTATATAAATCCCCTCATTGATTCACAATGTTTTGTAGAACCCTGTATTTTTGCATGGAAGTTAACAAATTTCACGTCACAAAATGTTAATTTCTGGAAATTTTAGCTCTAAACCAACCCTAGAAAAACATTACAACCAATTTAATAGGGTATTCCACAGATATTGAATTGGAGACTTAACTTTACCATCTTGTAGATTGTATTTTGCCATTTAAAACACATAGCATGCCTCCCCCTAGCACACAGACTACACAGCAAAAATCCTGGAATACATAAAGATTACATACCAAAATGTAAATTGACATTGTTGTGTACACTATTGCCATGCACTATGACTTTGTCAAATTGCCTTAGATGTTGTCATTCTGTTGAATGTTCATGTCATGCACTTTTGAGTTATCGTGAATGTATATAATCTCTACTATCAGAAAATAAAACGAATTAAGGACTTGTTAGTATTTTAGTAGTATTATTTTAAATTAGTATTTTAAAATTACACCAACAAGTAAATCATACTGTATGTTGCGATGATTTCTAGGTTAGATTATCCACAAATGGATTTACTTCTCAAATGACAGATTGCTTTAGTGGTGGATAATCATTTTTTATTCTGCACACAAACTGCTAATAATGGTTTATGGGCAACTAGTATATAGGTTCAGCCTGGTCAGTGAAGGAAAAATACTTTTCTACCGTATATTTGACTTGATGTCAGTTCATTTGTACTGAACACATTTGAAGTTGGTTTATTAAATAGTTCTTCAACAACTACCGTGCAAGATTTGTTTTTACATGTGGATATTATGGTTTATTTTGGATCAGATGTTCAAAAGGTCTAAAACCTTCACTCAATGCATGAGCTGACACCAATAACAACCAGTTTGAGTTATTAATAATAATAACATGAATTTGTAAAACGCATTTCACAAACCCAAGGAAACAAAATCTTCTTCACAACTATTACATTGTTTTAGGTAAAGTAGCCATGGCATGTTTTTTTCCCCCAATCCCTACAGTAAATTGAGTCTGTGTTAATGGGTAGTAATTGGGTTAAAACTTATAAACCAGCAGGACATTGACATTTCTAAACCGGAGAATGATTCCAATAATACTCAGTTCTGTGCCTTTGTCTACCACAGGAGCCAGATAGCCCTACCGCCCACTCTGACACTGTATGGTGTGTATGTGTGTGTGTGTGTGTGTGTGTGTGTGTGTGTGTGTGTGTGCGTGCGTGCGTGCGTGCGTGCGTGCGTGTGTGTGTGTTTGTTTTTTCCTGTGTACTGTTCCTCATACTGTTTTCTCGTATCTCAGACGCTTTACAACCTTCTAACAACAATCTTAAATGTTTGTACACTAAATTAAGAGCAAACTCAACAACAAGAAACCTCGAGAAGTTATACATGATCGCATACGAACACTGTTTTTTTTCTATGTGGACCTGTGTGTGTGTGTGTGTGTGTGTGTGTGTGTGTGTGTGTGTGTGTGTGTGTGTGTGTGTGTGTGTGTGTGTGTGTGTGTGTGTGTGTGTGTTTGCTGTGTGTTTGCTTTCTCGCTGGGGGGTCACGAATAGACAAATGCCCCAGCCTCTGAGGTGCGAGACCATCCCAAGGGCTGCTGACTGCGATTTTTGTTTGGTTTGTAAAAGGCTGTTCTATAACTCTGGCATTTTCTGCTAGGTGACTGCTTGTTGGAGGCAGAGCAGTAGCTCATTCACAGGTTAAGCACTCTAGGGTTACAAAGATAATGCCTAGTGCATTGTATTCAGTCCAGTGTTCATAGAACAGAAAGTCTACCAGTATACTTAGCGAGGACAGAATGTAAAGGGCACATGCATGCGTATGCTGTGTGCACATAAGCACAGACACACACACCATTGGATCCCACACATTTTCTTGTTTACAGGATATACGTTACTTAGGGTCTACTTTTTCATTGGAAGATTAGGGAGACCACTTCAAACCTCAACTTATTAAATAAGTTATGGGTTGCAGCTTCTATAGCATTTTCCACATAACTTTGACTAGCCTAAATGCTATATCATGACATGAGCACCCAAAATAGGACTTCTCACTCAACTCAACTTTCTAGACAAAACAGTCCTGTTCTAAATATTGCCACAAGGTGGTGGTTTCCTTTGATTTGTTGTGAGCTGAGAGTCATGACAATACACAGTGGCAATCTGGTCTGTGTACAAGAGTTATTAGTCAAGAGTAATGAAGGTTATTTAGTCAGTGTTCTGTTCTGCTCATGCTTGATTAGTTAAAATATAGTGCCATGGAGGCATGGCATTGTATGGTCGATCTTCAAAGTAGGCTACTGCAGAGGTTTTGAAGTCTTTCTTCACTGGCCAATCGATGACACTAATCTGCAATATGCAAAAATGTATTGGGCGTAGAGAGCATGGAAATATACAGTATAAATGATGAACACATTTGGTTATTATGCTTTATTTAATGAATCAACTTTATTGTTCAGAACAGACAACATACAGAGACAACTAATACAGTAAAAAACATCCCTCTCCCATAAAAACATAATTTATACAGTAAATAGTCATACTAGTGCTTACAAAAAGCAGGCCGCAGGCCTCGCTGTAGCTGGGGTTATATAACAATAAAATCAGAGTTCTGAGACTCATTTATGCGACCTTGTACATCAGGTTTCTTAGTAGGGCATGAAGAGTACACACTTCCACACTACAGAATAACTCACTAGCACTGCTCCACCTTGGTTTATTCGACATCTGCAGTTTATGCATGCCTGCTTTCTTGTACTTGACCCACAAGGGGCAGTACACAGGGGTGTACAGTATGCCCTGAAGAGATTTACCTTTACCTCAGGTGACTTTGAAAATTAGACATTGAAAATGCACAGTAAATTAGTGTGAGATTGCGCTCTGAATGTTCGTGAACCCCTGATCTAGATTCTCTAGGCTATAAAGGTACCATGGCACTAAAATCCAGAAACATTTTTGAACCCTTTCAACACCTTTGAATACACTAAAGATTCTGGCAATCCAATAGAGAGGATTTCAGCACATCTGTGATCGACCAAAAGGCCAGAATTGCCTAAAAAGCTCTTGAGCAATTCCTCAAAGGCCTCAACAGATTGGCATTGATTTGGAATGAAAAACACAGCCTTATCATTGTCCATCAGTGCTCTCATCCTATCACTGTCCCTAAACCTATCAACACTTTGAACTGTCTCCTCCCTATTAATAGTTTGGATGAGGGAATACAGACAGATCTGTACTAAAATGAAAGTAAGAGGACACCCAGGTCTTATACCTCTTTCCTGTGAGTCTAAGCCATTGTCATGACCATTTAATAATATCTTGAGAACGGTTTGAAATCCCTCTGGTATCTTGTGATACTGCAGCCTCTGTACCAAATAAGACCAATTCGGTATGTGTGGATTTAATTTCAGTCTAACTGCTATAGTAGGAATTTTGCTGACTTTTGCTTCCTGAATATGATGATGTGCGCTATGTTGGCCTGGGTTTTGAAGATCTATGACACTGTGCAACCTCTCAGCAAGAATACAAGTCAAAATCTCATAGTCACAGTTGAACACTTGTATTTGCTCTAGCAGACCTTTGCAGTAACTGTGATCAATAGGTGCAGAATAATCAATAATAAATGATTCACTGAAATTAAGAGTGACTGCTTTGGTATTGAGGAGCTTGTTGAAAAATATTTGAAGATAGTCAAGCAGTTGGTGTGAGAAGTACTGGTAGAATTTGACAGGCAAGCCATCTGGGCGTGGTTCATCTGAATCACAAAGTGACAGAATGACTGTCAGAATTTCTTTCTTTGAAATTCCCTCACCTAAAATGGCATTTAGAATGCTATCTATTTCCTCAAATTTCCCTCTGTTGTGCAGTCTGTCCAAGAACATCATAATGTCGGACTTCTTCTTTCTTTGCTGTGGTGCAAGGGGAAGCCCTTCATTCATTAGGGTTGAAACTGTAGGTTATTGGAAAAGAATCAGTGATTCAGGCAAAAACATTTAAATCTAATAGAAACAAATTGTATTTCATCTTGTACAATTTGTGGAAACATATACAAGCTCAAATGTACTTATTTTTATTACCTCCATATTTTGTCTGCTTCTGCAAGACCATCAAACTATGAGCTGTTCCTTCCGACACATTTTTAGCTATGGTGGTAGCAGAAAATGTTGCATCTTGCTTGAGCCTTTTGCCTTCAGGTTGTTCTCCTCTTATAATGTTTTCACAACTGACTGCTTCAATGCTCAGTCTTGCCTTCAAACAAGGCCATTCGTCTGCTTTTCTCTTGATGGCCCTTCTTGAGAAATTTTGAATTGTTGCTGAAAGATGTACAACACTGTTCTGCTCTAATACAGCCTTGTTAAATTGCCACCTAGAATTATCTATTCGAATCTTCATTGAAATGGGGGCATGGTCTGAAATATAGTCTTGCCTGCCTGCATGTTGAGGTCTGTCATGAATTTTGCACCCTCTCACCCTGGACAGGACCTCTATCGGAACAAAGAAATAATCCAGTCTTGATTTCCCCTTTTTTGAGCCAAAGTAAGTAAAGCATTTTGCATCTGGGTAAAGACTTCGCCACAAGTCAACCAACTTGGCTTTTTCTAAAAATACCCTGAGTGATTTTAACGTATCTATGTGGGTACGATTTTTAATACCAGACGTCTTATCAAAATGTGCATCAAGGACAGTGTTGAAGTCTCCTCCTATTATCAAATTACCAGATTTGGGATTTGTGAAGGAGATGTCACTGTTCCCAACAAAGTCAATCTTCTCATCATTAGGGTTGTAGATGTTAATAAAAACAAACTCTTCCCCTGAAATTGTGCAATATATAACTATGTACCTTCCTTTGGCATCCTCGGAAATCCTGAATCCCTCCACACCCATATTGTTTCTGATCAGCACCCCAACCCCACGGCTGTTGGCTTTGTACTTTGTGAAGATTCCCAAGTAATTGGCACTCAATTTGGGCTCAACAGTCAAAGTAGATAGGGGGTTGTTTGTATCAATATGGGTCTCCTGAAGAAACACTATATCAGCTTGCAGTATTTTAAGGTGATTTAACACTGCTGTCTTTTTCTTTGGAAATCCATTTACATTCCATTACAAAATGGTCACGGTTCTTCCTCCATCACATCCCATTTCATTGACAGTGGACATATCCAGGTTGTTATTATCAAACATTAGCACCAAGTGATTGTGAAGGTCTAGACTCTAAAGAAAAAAGGAGAAGCACAATTCATCAAAAATAATCACAAGGTAGGCTATATTATAGATTGCTGGGACATGTCCTGTTGACTGCCAGTTGGTCACTTAGTTGAATTGTTCCAGAAATAACAATAAATATGGTTAAATTATGGATCACATTCACTGTAGATAAACATTGAGTTTAATAAATACAATAGATTGCAGATCATAACAAATTTTCTACTACAAAACTAGAATTGATAATAGAGTAGAGTAACTTACTTCAGGCTACAATGGCTGCAGTCAAATGACACTGTACATATTCAGTTATTCCATTTATATGGCTTCCTCCTAGCCTGGCTCAGACATGAATCAGGACCTTAAAAAATACTAACTTATTTTTTTTTTACCTGTGGTGAGACAAAGTGAAACAATATGACAATTCAGGCTGAGTGTGCACTCTCTTTGAATATGCCTGCCTCTCACTTTAAATAACATTTAAATAACGTACATCTTGAAAGACAGAGTTTATTTATATTTTAGAGCCATGTCATGCGGTTTACCTGCACAGCCTTTGTGATCTACTGAACACAATTAGAAGTACAGCAGCGACCTTTATTAACTTGTTAAATTCATAAACTACACAGTGAAACATAGATATGTGTTAAAAATATGTAATAATATAGTTATAGGACTAGTAGTGGGGCGTGATGGGAATGTGGTTGCAGTGTGCATTCTCGGGGACTGGACGTGTGTGTGTGTGTGTGTTATAAAGTAGTGGCTAGCCTACTAAAGCATGCATACATTAAACAAAGCTGGAAGGTTAATACGGGTAGCTTACTTATACACAAACACTCACATACTGTAGCCTACCACTCCACTCCAGATCAGCAGAGCCACTGAAGAATACGCTGTCAATAAATATCACCAATTCCTTATTGTGTCTGCACTGTTGAAATGAAGTTGGCATCGAAGCAAAGTCCATTCATTTATTTACACAAAGCCATCTGCCATGGTTACAGGCATGTCAATCATGATTCCTTAGTTACAGCATTTGCAGGCCTGCCCTCCAAGAGAGAGCGCCTTTTTCTCCCCCACCTTAGTACTATCTCTTACAAAAACCTCTGTAAACATTCTTCTTTTAAAATTCATTAAATCAAACAGTTTGAGTTTTTTAGTAGTGGGTGTGTTCTTCCCAGCTAAGTCCCCCATTAGGGAGGTAACTATTTCCATAGACAGTGCCTTGGTAACCTCTGCCCCTACGGCAAAAAAAACCTTGGTGTTGTCTTCGACAGCCGGCTCTCCTTCAAAGCACACATTACAGCTGTCACCTAACCCTGTAGGTTTACACTCCACAACATTACACGAATTAGAGTCTATCACCCAGGAGTTAGCTCAGCTCCTTATCCAGACATCAGTCATGTCAAAACTGGACTACCGTAACACCTTCCTTATTGGTCTAATGGCATGTGCACCAACTGATCCAAAATCCCACAGCTCGCCTGATCTTTAACCAGCCAAAATTCTCACATGTCAACGCCCTTCTCCACTCCCTTCATTGGCTCCTGAGTGCTGCCCCAAAACCCTGATGCTTGCATTCAAAGCAACCAAAGGTATCATATAAGTCTGATCGCACCCATACAAACCCTGCAAACAAATAGAGTATAATACCTCTAAGCACCCTTTAAACTTTAGACAAGGCTATACATTCACATAAAGTAATAACAATAAATACATTTATAAAGGATTTATATTAAATCACAATAAAACATAGTAAAAAGGAACAAATGAAAATTGATTCATTGATTAAGACAGGTTTCATGTTTCATAGAGAATGAATTCAAAATTTCAAGTCACACCCTATCATAAAATAATGTTTCTCTGGTTGGTTGAATTTAAGTAATTCTCAAATATTTACCGTACCCTTTCACATAACGATTACTATTATTTTGAAGTGACAAGAGTATTTTAAAGACACTTTTAGTTTAGGAACGCCCTATTTGGAACACTTGTTGAGGATAGAGAACACATGCCTCTACCAAAATGTGATCACAGCATGTGATTCTCACTGTCTCTTTTCATGCTAGATGTGCTTAAGCCTGTTAAAATAACAGGAGAAATACATACCAACATGAATAAATAACAAAATGATGGACACTATTAAGACTATGTATGGACAATATGGCATGAGGCATTTTTAATACCAATAGTAATGTGTTGCTACCCTGCAATTAAATGTCCCTCTCAAGTAATACTTCTGTCCCTCAAATGAACAGTTTTGGTCAGCTTAAGTCTGATTGATCAATCTACCGGTATTGTGAAAGAAAAAATATCTACCAGTCTGCCTGTTCTGATAAGAAATAAAATATAGCCTAATAACGACATAACTGCAGTAAATGGCCTTTGAATATGTGGTGACCGTGAAAAAGTACTATTTATTGACTATAAGCCAATTTATTGTAATTTTTTATTGTGGCACTCGGAGTGTCAAGGAAAAGAATCATGGCACTTCATGTCAAAAAGGTTGCCTACCCCTGTTCTAGGGGTTCCTCCTGCCCCCCTTAACATGCAGGAGGTGGCGTAGTCAGGCTACAGAATCAACCGGTTAATACACTTCTTTATTATTAGAAACTAAAGTCGGGCTCATTATGTTTGTTATTCAATAAATGACAAAGTAATATTAAGCGGAATGTGTTGCTAATCCGAAGCCGCTCTAACAAAGTTGAAAATGGCTCTATGGAAAAGAACAGCCAGCTTGCAGACAACATTTAGAATGAAAAGAACCTGAATTCCCACACAATGACGTTCATGGAGAGGACTTTGGACCGCAGCCAAATCACTTCTTCGGTCCATGTTGGGAATGTAAGCATAATTTCTAGATCCGCCTAGCGCCTATGGTTGGTTGAACAAATTGCTTGCATTCAACCGTTGCTTTGAGGGCGTTAGGGCCCAGAATCTGAAGAAATGGGCTCTCACGAAAGTTGATGAAATCATGGTACTCCTGTATGCTAGAACACCAGCTTCCAATTTCCCAATTGCACCGGCCTTATCCTGAAGGGACAAATGTGGCTCTGCGAACCCTCCCGTAAAGCTGTGATCATGACCTGCTCAGATAGTTCTGCAAATGTCTGCTGTCTTTACCTTCATTCCATCCACAATACATGCTGAGGGTGATGGGATATCATCAACTGGCACACACCAGGTATTTAACTTGTTTGTTTTCCGTGTTGATTTATCTGTAGTTGAACACCAGCATCCTGAAACTTTTTGCCAAAGGTGGTCTCCGGTCATAATCATCTGGTTACACTTCCTGCCACCATGTTGTTGTTTTTTTAAATATGCGTTGTAGCTGCATTTGTGGAAAGTTGTGCAGATGAAAACCGGTAAAATAAACTGCTGTGGGCAACAGTTGGGGGCATGACACCAACTTTGGCCTTCTGGGCATTCCTGCCCTGATTATAAAGATATATAAAAATCTAGAATGAGAATTTCAACTATTTTTCATATAAACAACGTAGAAAACTCCCAAGTTGTTATTGATACCTTTGGCATTTGGGAGCATAAAAAATAATTTGCCGCCAAAATCTAGTCCTATAATCACAGTGGCCCTTGCACTATTTGCGCTCTACGGAGACACGGCCATGGACGTATCAAATACATTTTAGTTGGGTCGTATCTGACTGATCCACAACCAGAGAGCAAAGGTCGTTTCTTCATATCACCTGTGAAGGTTAAAAAAAAAAAAAAACTAATTGAGCCCCCATATCAATTGAAAAAATGCGGCAAAAATTCATGAGCCCCAAATCCATATGGCCTCCCTCCATAAAATAAAATGGAAAGTCAAAAATAGCCGTTTACTCTAAAAATGGCCAGATGCCCTGAAAAATGTGACGAAATGTGCTGAGGTCAGCGCATTTTGGTAAGTGCATATGGCAATTTTTAGGCCAAGGGTGTTTTTTGATCCAGAAAATTATGGTTTATGTAGTGCTTTTATCCAAAAAAAAAGTCAAAGTCGCATGATTTGTCACTACGTTACCGCAGCGAAATTGGACCTCCGCTTTTAACCCATCACTTGGAGTGGTGAGCTCCAAGGAGCGGTGAGCTGCGGCTTGCCGCGCTCGGGAATCATTAGCTGATTTTGACCCCCAATCCATCCCTTTGATGCTGAGTGCCAAGCAGGGAGGCATTGGGTCCCATTTTTTAGAGTATTTGGTATGACCCGACCGGGAAACGAACCCCGGCCTCCCAGTTCCAGGGCGGACACTCTAACCACAAGGCCACTGTTCTGGCACTTTACATAGATTGTGCATTACTTTCACACTTTCTTACATCGATAACAGAGGAAACCAGGGAACAAATGAAGTTCAGTGTTTTGCTCAAGGACACTGGGGAGCCCGGCATTGAACTCGAACCCTCACAGTTCCCATCGAGCAGTTCTACCAGCCGCGCTACGATGAGCCACATACACCGGCTGTATGTACTATGATTATATGTATATGACTTGTAGAATAATGTGAAGATCAACATTTTTTATTAAGCCCACTGTACATTAATGTACCAAACAGCATTTTATTACATGTAAGTATACTCTTGACATGAAAGATATCAAGAGATGAAGGCTAAAATAAGAGCAAAATAATCATTATCCAGGCTAATTAACAGGGCAACTGGGAAAGTCAGGAAGCAAAAAAAGTTTTTTGAAAATACAATGTAGTGATACGAATGTATCCCAAAGGAAATAAAATTACCAGGTTCAGTGAAAACATTTGCAAATGTTTATGAGATGGGCCAAAATAACTTCATAATAATGAAATGAAGACAAACCAATAAATAGGCACTAGGAGACTCGTCACATATTAGCCAGAGGCAATTAATCCTCCAGGTGACAACAGATCAAAAGACTGAAGACAATTATTACGTTTTGGTAGTGAAGCTGCGTTTAAAGGTAATTAACAGAAATACAAAGAGCAGGGTGAAGTAGAGTGCTTGCAGGTTAATTGAGTGTCAGATTTGTTATCAAGTGTGCAATAAAAACATTATGAGTCTGATGAGAAGGCTTTGTGTGCATTGGGGAACTGCTGAGAGTTGAAATTGGGGTCATCCCTCACTCGCTTCTTGAGATCTGCTTTAACCTAAGAGGACAAAGCAATCATTATCACCAAATTGACCTGAGATCATCCACATTAGTAAAATATTAAGTGCAATTTAGCTAGCTGCTTTTAGGAGGAGTTTAGTAGTTACATATCGTTGCTGTTTTTCCTGTAAATTAATACCCTACTTACACTCATTATGTGCCAAACATAGACCTACAGGATCACGCTATGTGGCAATGCATTTTTTGAAAAAGCAAACTGACAAGTAAACAAGCTTGTCGAGTTAGTTAGTTTAAATGATTATACCTGTTCTGCATAGGCCTCCTGGATCTCATGGTCCTCTAGCTCCTCCTGCAGCCTGTCAGGGGCAGTAATGGGTTTCACTCCTGCTGTCCTGGCTGCCTGGCTCACCGCATCAGAGAGGGAGAGGAGGGCTCCACTTCCCTGTCCTGTCTGGAACACACAAACAGGGTCAGTGGAGCCCTGAAATGATGAAGTATTGGCTACAGAAGGAGGCCGAAAAGATTTTGTTATGGGACCACTATAAGCGAAGCCTTGTGTTGTTAAGGTTTCAGGAGGAGAGAAACAATTGAATCCCACAGACTGTTTTATTGAGAGCAACATCTCAGACGGTCAAACTAAACAAAACGCTGCTAAATAAGAGTTCCAGTTATCCGACGCACCAGTCCTCCGTAGGAGCTGGTTTCAAAATTATTGAAAAATGTTTACAAGACTGTTTAAAAAAATAGCAGCTCATAAAGCATTACAGCTAATAAAAATGCAATATGTTACCTTCCTTCGCTTGGCAGGCATGCCGTGCAAATAGGCGTCAGACAACGGAGGCTGTGCCTTCATCTTCCTCTGGGTGATCAGGTCACATCTTATAATGGGAACCCACTCCTACAATCATAGGAGAATGATAACGATGATCAGCAGGGATGATTTTAGTACATTTGTTTTCAGCAATCGACAGTAATACGCAACTCCATATGCAATAATGATTGAAGTTAGGGATGTCACTAACAGTTAATTTCCTTACCGGCTAGCCGACAGGACTAACCTGAGATTAACCGGATAGTTAGTATTTAGGCTAGTATGCTCCTTTTAAACGTCAAAAAGGCAATATCTAACAATACAAATAAATAGTAGACTTAATAAACAATGTGTCGTGATATGCACCAACGGCTCTACAAGTCTAATCTATAAACACAACGCGACGCTCATCTTTTCCACTCCTGATCTGAACAACCTATAGTTGGGCTATTTTTTATTATGAAGGAAGAAGATAAACGTGCATGATGTCAATGTGTTCTGTTGACTTTTTGCTGAGGATAAACAACTTTCAGTTCATCGCGTGAACACCATGTTCATGGTGGTGATGATAAATAAGCACATGCCTAACTTCGCTCAATAGTCGTGCCAGCGTGGAAAGTGGAGGATCCAGCTCTATGGATTTAATAACGTCACCATTTATATGCCAACAACACGATCAACATGTTGCAGTAATCTCGTCCGTTGTCCCTTGCCCCACTATTACTCATATCAGTTTTAGTTTTGACAAGCGCTGTGCTTTCATTTTGCTGCGCAGATGTAAGCCCAATCACCCCCCGTTCACATCCCTAATTGAAGCGTTTATGTGCATGCGTGCGAGCCACCGTACTCCTGCCGCTTGCAACTGAGAGGTAGGTCATATCAGACCAGAACATACTGGCTACATGGTCACATCTGAAAAGCACACTATGAACAAAGAGCAGTTAAGGGTTCTTACAGGCGGTACAGCAGCTGTCCAGGCCTCTGAGTCTCTGGCAGACTCCTCCCTCCCTCCCTCAGCACCTGCTGCAGCCATGGCTCCACCCAATGGCGCAGCTCCTCCCGAGGCCCCAACGTCTCCTGGCAACGTCGTTTCCCGCGATGACTCCCGTGATGACATGGCCTCCTCGGCTGTGGCGGCTGGAGCCGGAGAGTGACTGTCCTCCATCTGGGGAGAAGAAAGCCAAACGAAATGAGGACACCAAGAATAATATCAAATTGCTACTTGACTACTTATTTAACTGACTGATTTCAGGTTCAAGATCAGTAGACGACAACACAGGGCTTACCTTTACACTTTGTGCCCGTTCAGGCTCTGGTGTATCACTCGCAGAAGACTGGTCTCTCTGTGAAAGGATATCATGCAATATTTATTTGCCATTTCAGACCTGTTGTCTAATGTAACAGGATCTGTGGCTGCCATGATGGGACAATGTAAATGGGTATGCTCTTCCTCTCACAGTGTGGCATGTTACATGAGTGTTTCTGTTGCATTTAGCAGAAGGGATGCATAATCTGAGATAAAAAACAAAACAAAATGCCGGATAGATAGGGAAACTAATTTTTGAGCATTACCCGAGTGTGAACTATGTATGTCTGGATCTGCTCCTGTGTGATTGGGATGTGCTCCAAGATGACCTGCAGCCGCATGGTCATCATGCTGGTCATCCAGTTAATCAGACTGGGGCTCATGTCACTCGACATCCTTCGCTGGAATGACAAGAAAGCAGCAGTAGGACATCAAGCTCTAATTGAATATGTACCGATCATCAAACCAGTTGGCGTATAAAGCCAATTGATTTGTTAAACGTGACACATGTTCACGATTGATGACATAGCATGTTGAAATTTAGTATAATATATTTGTCACGCCTTTGGTGTGTAACGGCTTTGGGAGTATTGGAGAGGACAAGAATAGAGACAGTGGGAGTACTTGTCAAGAATAAAGTGAAATGCAAGTGTAATAAAGTGATATGTATGAATGTACGGACTATGCGGTGGTTGATGACTGCGGTGAGGGCAGCCTGGTCTCCTCTCAGGCAGTGCAGGTTGAGGGCCAGACACTCAAACAGAGCTTGGTTGCACATCGTCAGCAGCCGGAGCCCAAATGACTGATCTGTGAGAAACAAACATAAATTAACCATTTACAATGGTTCATATAATTCTAACACATTATACTTTTGTTGTTCCTTGTGTACTGCAATGATAATAGAGAGTTACGAAATATCATTCCTAACTATGGGCTGGGCAATATCACTTAAAATGATTATCACGATTATTTTAAATCCAATCCAACCCACTTTATTTATGTTTAAAACAATGGGGTTGCAACAAAGTGCTGTACACACAAAAGCTAAAATACTAAAAAGCCTTAAAGGGTCACCCCTGAGCACCCCAGGCTCTTTGGGTGCTACCAGTTCTGGTATGTAAGCTGGTGCTAACCAATTTAGAGACTTAAAAACAAATAATGGAATTTTAAACTGGATCCTGTAGTGCACAGGGAGCCAGTGTAAGGAAGCGAGAATCGGGGAGATATGGTCGTGTTTCTGTGTGCCTGTCAAGAGGTGAGGATTTGTATTTTGGACCAACTGTAATCGGCCCAGACAGGTTTGGGTAACACCACAGATTATTTCAAACATTTGCCTCGAATATGATTAATGAACAATACAATGAAAGCTATTTCCACTATTTTTGTAGTGTCTGACTAAAGATAGAAGTATTTGAATGAGTCTATGGTCAACAATTTGGATTTATACTAAAATGTCTCCATTGATAAATACAAAAAATAACATTTTTTCCTTGAGTCAGAGGTGGTATTGGTTCAATCATTTGATATATTTTCGGTTAATTGCCGCCATACTGTCAACTGAATTCCTTTGCAATTCCTTTCCCAAATAAGATTCAGACAACACAATGTTTTCTACAGGGGCCCAGTGCTTACCGGTACATATTGAGACGACACAGTGTTTTCTATTGTGGCTTAGTGCTTACCGGTACAGCGTAGAATATGCGTAGCGATGCGGGTCAACTGCTGTCTGAAAAAGGCCATGTTGGTCTGTGTGACGTCAACACCCTCCAAAACAGTCACTGAAGACTCTCTCTGTTGGAGATAAGAAAAGATGAATCTACGGTGAAATTTCACACTTCCACAGGGGTATCCTCCATCAAACTATGAAGTCAAATTCCAGGATTGGTATTGCAGGAGACTTACAAAGCTTTCCGTGATGTCCTCCTCCAGCTCATTGACGAGTGTATCAGCAGCAGCCTAAGTGTGAAAGTAGAGATGGGGTTTGTGAGGGTTTGAGTTGACAGATCCAACCGGATAGAACCGAAGTAACTAAAAAGTAACTGATATTAGCCTAAGCCTGGGGAAAGAATCATGGTCATTTTAAATTTAAGCTAAAAATTTAATGGAAATGCGATTCAAAAATCAGTCAATTGATTACTACTCGTAATAGAGTGATACTGACAGCTATGTTCTGGTCAGTGGGCTCCCTGCCATTGAGGTAGTTCTGGGTGAAGAACTGGGCCAGCTGGGGCTGAATCCGGCCCAGGGGCTGGTGCTGGCCATGGAGCAGCATCACCAGGTCTGACATGGTGAATGTCTGACACACCAATGTCAGCAGCTCACTGAAGAAACCTGAGGACGGAGGGAAGAGGCAGGGGAACAGTAAATATCAATAATAACCCCACTATAAAATAAAGAGCCCAACAAAATGCGGGACAATAGTTTTGATTTGTTCTGACCTCCAGGTCCTCCAGCAGGATCCTCAGGGCTGACAAATATGTTGGAGTTTTGTGAGAGCCTCTGCATGAATTGGGCAATACTTTCTGTATCATTCTGGGCCTGGCCCAGTGAGCCCATCATGGTGGTGAGGACGCCCCGAACAATGCCTGTGAACAGCTCTGGGTTGAGGGCATCTGCCTCTGGTGGGGCGTTAGGCCCTGGGGTGGTTCCTGTGGGGGGCACAGATGTAGAGCCTGGGGCAGGAGGAGGAGCAGAGAAGACAGGCTGGGATGCCTGGAAGTGAAACGGATATGAAGAATTATTCATTAAAACCTAAAACCTGGCTGCCATCTCTATTTTTTACATGTCATGTACTATAACAAAACATCTAAGAAGGTGCTCTAAAGGTTAAAGGGTAAGACCACTTTTTGGTAGTTACCTTGCCATGATGCAATTCCAAATGTGGACAGTAAAAAAAATGTTCCAGTGATGATCATTGAAATTATTATTTCAAAATATGCACCTTGTTGACTTACATTGTATGCTGAAAAAGCTTTCAAAATCATTCTTTTACTACGTAAACCAACAGAAAGTTGATTCAGACACCAAAAAACACTTCTTATTCATTTTACTGTTTCTATTAAAAATCTAGACTTTCAAATAGTAAAATCAGAAGTTGAAAGTCAATGAGGGACATATTTTGAATTGCCAAGTGTGCTCTGGAACATTTTTTAATTTATTGACCACATTTGAATTGGCATCATGGCAAGGTAACTACATAAAAAGAAAACAAAAAAGGGGTCTTACTTTTTAACATGTCACATTGTGAAGCGTTGTGAGCCTGTAGATCAGCCATTATTTCTGTTTTCCATACATGTATACAGGTAAATAGTCATATGGAAATAGTTTATGCCAAAGTTAGTATTAGATGGTATCAAGTGCATAAGCAATTGCATGTTGAAAGATTTTCGAACAGGATTTGTTATTCTTGACCCATCTGTGTCCTGTTGACAAAGTCACTAAATGCAAGCCGTGTAACATAACACTGCTTTAAAGAGCAAAAATGCACACACCATTAAGTAATCATACATACCGTACAGATTCAATTTAGTGGGCTCTACAAATTACACACCTATCAATGTACCACTGACCTGTTGCATAAAGTCAGACACTCCCTGGATGAAGGCCGGAACACCAGATGTGGTGACTGTGATAGATGGAGCTCCGCCTGGCCCCATACTGGCCATGCCTCCTGCAGCAGTGCCTCCAAGCAGTGAGCCGAGGAGCTGACCAAGCTCTGGGCCAAACGCCTGGGCGTTGGGCTGAGGCTGGTTGGGTGCAGCCTCAGCTCGGCCCGGTGGAACAGTGGAATCCGAGGAAGGTGGAGGACCCTGGCCTCCGGTGGAAGACGAAAATGAAAAGGAAGATGGGGAAGACGTGGATGATGACGATGAGTAAGATGATGAGTAAGATGATGACGAAGATGTTGTGTGAGAGGAAGTGACCGTTTGTCCAGCTGTGAAGATAAAGTAGAATTATAGAGGAGTGGTATATTCATTATAACTTGTGATTATACAACGTAGCTTCTGACTTATTGCTGCTACTTGCAATTGCACTTGCTTACCCATCTGGCCTGGCACCAGAAGCTGTCCAACTAGTCCACTAATCATTTGGTTGAGAGCAGCAGGGTTGAAGGGCTGTGGGAAAAGACAATTATATTTAAAAGACATGACACAGGACATCCAACAAGTCTGGTTGGTGTTTCCTGATCATTGCATAATGCGTTGTGAGTTCAGATCGGTGTTTAATGGCTGCATCTGCACCTCATTACATAGACAATTAGTTAATTGTAAAGTTCTGTGCCTTCACGAGAAGAAATAAATCTGCCCTAATTAGCTAAGAAACATGAATGAATTACATAAAGCACGAAGCAATTCCAGCAAAAAAAAAAAAAATACCGCCTCTATAATTACCGTACTTTCCGGCTTATAAGCCGCGACTTTTTTTCCCGTGCTTTGGACCCAGCGGCTTATTCAGTGGTGCGGCCAATGTATGGATGTTTACGGCTAACAAACACTATAGGGCGTTCTAAGTCTAAATGCACGGTATGCACCCCAACTTTAAGCCGGCCCGAGCAGGAAATGTAGGGGGACGGGGACGACGGCGCGCGGTGGTGGTCCGCGCGCTGGTGGTCCGCGCGCCGTCGTTCCGAGGAGCTGGCGCCACCAGCGCGTGCACCACCAGGGCGAGGAACATGCTGAAAGCAACTTTTTCTCAAGTCTGCCAGTGGATCCTGACTGCGTGGAAAAGTGTCAAAACATCCGCGAACGGGTTTAGAAAGGCTGGCAGCAGCAGCAGCAGAGCGAGGAGGAGGAGGGGTCCGTGGAGGCGGCAATAAAGACACCTCGTCGAGCGTCTTAAACATTGAGAGGATTCCTGGTGGTCCCCAGCTAAATGGTGGACAGTTGGTTAACCAGATGTACGGTAGGCTACCTTTTTTCATGAACCAAATGGACCCGCAAGCGCTCATTTGGTTTCATGAAGTGATCAGAGTTTGCCCTCTGGCTACGCTCTATGGCCAGGCCTGGATGTAATATTTCTCAATCGGGGGGGGGGCAGCCGAAAATGGCAGTTGGTTTAGTGGTGCCACAATTGTAGTTAGTCAATGTTTAACTACCGCTATAAGCATTTGATTTGAAATATCTTTGAAGTTTTCATTGTTTGCATTCCGTCATGTTTGGTGGGGCAGTCAGGGCGTTTAGAGGGCATTGCCCCCCCCACATGTCTATGCCTAGATCCGTCCCTGGTCTATGGCTCTAGCGTTAATTACATACAGCACGTGCAGTTCTGTAGTCGTTTAAATAATAAAAAGGATGCTTCTCAAACAGCATTTCGTTGCCGACAATCTCATCTGTGCAAGAACCCTTACATATGGTAATTAAGCATTAAAACACCCGCGGCTAATAGGCCAGTGCGTCCTGTATGTGTACACAATTGATTTTTTCGCTAAATTTGGCCGATGCGGCCTATTTTCAGGTGCGCTTTATAACCCGGAAAGTACGGTATTAATGAACTGCTCTTTTAGTTGTTTAACCCCCTTCCCCCTACAGGCATTGTTTTATGAGAATTGTTTGTTTCCAACAATGATATTGAGTTTCATCCGGCAGAAGTGAGTGCATGCTATAAAACCAGAAAAGCAAGCTCCGCTCTGAGCCACAATCAAAGCCGTTCCAACCTGGCAGAGATGACAGACAAACAATTCCCACCTGTCCTGGCTGCTGGCCTGGCATGGCAGCCCTCAAATTGATTGTAGCTCCGCGGGTTCCAAAGGCCGGAGGGGGCATGCCAGGTGCAAAGGCTGGGCGGGTGAACACCACCCTGGCCTGAGGCTGCGGGCTGGTATAGGGGGGTGGTGGTGGGGCAGTGTGGGGGCTAGTATAGGGAGGTGGTGGTGGGGCAGTAGGGGTCGTAGTGGGGGTGTTTGGCCCGGTGGTGGTGGTGGAGGAGGTGGCCGTAGAAGTGGACCCAGGAGGGGTGGGCTGGGGTGGTCCAGATTGGCTGGTGACAGGTACATTGGCATAGCTGGCCGCCATGGCAGCAGCATATTGGTTGATCTGCTGCATGACGTTTCGCATAAACTCTGGGGGTTGGCTCAAGAGGAGGTGGGGGAGGGGCCTGTTGTCCTGCTGTTGGAGGGTTAGCACCAGGGCCTGCAAGCCAACAAACACAAAAGTTTAAGCTCCTCTTAGCAGTAATGAATAATCTCTGCAATGCACCACACGCAACATTACAGAGCCACAATTCAACAACAACAAATAGATTTAAAATAAATGAATTCTAAGCCATTTTCACTCTTTGAATGAACGGCAAATTCAACAAGCTTTTTGTAGCAATATATTATATATTAAAGAACACAGGATAGCAAAGAACAAGAATTCCGTTCCAATGGGATGCCACAAGGCAAGTAGTGGAGCATTCCATCAGTGGCGGGTAGGGGACAACACACCGTCCGCGTTCATCTGCATCATGACCACCGGTACTGTCTGGTGGCTGATCCTGATGACCCGGGGGCCAGCTTGTCCCTGTCCAGCCTGCTGATTGGACAAAGGAGTCTGTGGGGGAGAGGTCTGTCCCTGACCTGCCTGCTCCGACTGGCTGGCTGGCTGAGCGGGCGGTGCCTGTCCCTCATTACCATTGGGTGCCACAGTCACCGTGGCACCCAGGTTGACCTGTTGGTAAAGTTCAGAGAATGATACTCAGCAATGAACAAAAATTCCATAAAATCTATATGTGGCTCATGTGGAAGCATAGCAGTAATGTTTTCCATACCTACATAAAAACATCACTTACATGCAGTGGGATGTGGTGGTGGTGCACAGATCCAGGCAGAGTGACAGGGCTAGTATAGTGGGACATGGGCCGGATCACATGTAAATGGCGGGGGGTTGGGCTCAGTAGGTTGCAACGCAGGTCGCTCAGGGCTATCAGAGCATTTCCAAGAAGACGGAGTGACTCCCCTACCAGGTTAAGAATGCGCTGGTCCTCCTCTCTCTCCTGTGTACGACATTAAAATTTAATGTGGTTCATTGACTTTCTGAGAAACTCTGAAATACAGTATATCAAAGATGAAAACCCCATTCATATAAATATATGGATATGGCAATATCTGCCCAGGATGTTCCCATTACCAGACACAAGGGGGTGCAAGATTACAAAATAGGGTGCTGTAAATGTAAAATACAATATAAGATACAAATAAGATTTTTCCATTCAAAATAAGAACTGTTTGAACAATATAAATGGGTCCAGCGATTGTATCATTTTGGTTTTGAATCAACTGATGGGGAAATTAATTAAATTCAAAATCCTCTGTGAATGCCCTGGATTCTTTTGACACCGGATCAGAGTCAACTTGAAAATCTCGCACGCAGCCCACTCATCCAACTCATCCTTGTTGGATCTTCTGCCATCTCTGGATCTAATTTGTGACTTTATACAGCTTCATCACGACATGTAAACATTTGATGCTGAGGGTGTGCCAAATCCTTCTCTTAAAGTGGACATGGATGGCAGCACAGCTTACATTCATACATTAAATGCTAATGTTATTTCATGCTAGTTGGCATAGAAAGTATTAAGGCAAGAAAGCCTATACATGGTTATACCTTGGGAACCAGGAAAGCATATGTGTCATTTAATGTTTAGATGTTGCCATGTATATAGAAACAGGAATCTGTGTCATTTAATTTAGATGTTTGCTATGTATATATCAACAGGGATTTTCTTCAACGGTTGAATGAGTCTATGGCAGAATAAAGCTTACTATATTATTGTATTCAGCAGTGATAACCGATGGTGGTGTGGGCTCTCTTGATAAAGCATCTGTGTCATTTAATTTAGATGTTGCTATGTATATAGCAACATGACTTTTCTTCACTAGTTGAACTAGTCTATGGCATAATAAAGCTTACCGTATTATTGTATTCAGCAGTGGTAGCCGTCTCCATGATGGTGTGGGCTCTCTGGATAAAGGGCTGTAGCCTCTCCTCCACTCGCCTCAGCTCAGACAGCATCTCAACTAGCTCAGCTGGGCTGGGATGACTATAGGATGAAGAAAGAAGTTCATTTAAAGGAGAATCAGGACTATCATAATTCAAATCCTAATTGTACGCCATTGAATTTACCTTTTGTCTTGCTTTTCTTTCATTTGTTGTCTATTTTAATGTCTCATTGTTGTATTTACATTGTTCATGCATCTCCAATTTTCTATATAGAGCAAGAGAAATGGGAGGAGTATGGGCCATTGCTGACTAGTAATGGACGCCATCTTGTTTGTTAGGGTTCAGAGGTTGCTGCTATACAACTAGCAACATCAATAACATTAATCATCGTTAATACTTTGGACTTTCTTTAAATAAATCTGTTTGCTTTCAAAGCAAACCATTATTTGTTCATCTTAACACATTCATCTGAACACTTGAAATGAGCGACAGTCCCATGCAAAGTGGGACATCTGGACATCTAAGATCGTGGTCAATATCATTTGAAAAGGGAAATACACATTTGAGTCATAAAAAGTAGGGTGTCTTACTTGGGACCAGCGTTGGGGGTTGGTCCCTCTGACTGGGCAGAAGATGTGGGGAGAGGAGGGGGAGTGGAGGGAGGTGGGGAGGTGTCCATAGGCTGAGCAGAAGGAGAGGGAGTGGAGTTGGTGGATGAGGACGCTGGACCCGGGGGCGGAGCAGTAGGAGTTGAATCTGGTTGGGCAGGTGCATCAGTCGGCTGACCCTGAAATTCAAATCAAATCAAATCAACATTATTTATATAGCACGTTTAAAAACGATTTTCATCGTACCAAAGTGCTTCACAATACAACTCAACACACAACACAGTACATGAGGAACCAATAAATTAAAATGATCAGCACACAACAGTGGTGCAGCATAAAACAAAGAAGGGGACAAAACAACAAAAAAAGTCTAGGAACAGAGTAGAGATTAAAGTGCATGGGCGTTAAGGGCCCTGGAAAGCTTCGGAGTAAAAATACGCTTTCAGTCTTTTCTTAAAAGTCTCAAGAGATGGGGCAGTTCTGACAGCAAGGGGAATGCTGTTCCAGAGGGTGGGGGCCGCAACTGCAAAAGCGCGGTCGCCCCTGAGCTTCTTTTTGGATGGAGGAATGGCTAAGAGAAGTCTGTCTGCTGATCTGAGGGTTCTGGTGACTGTGGGAAATGACAGGAGGTCGGAGATGTATGACGGAGCTAGGCCATGTAGTGCTTTGTAAGTGAAGAGGAGGGTTTTAAACTGTATTCTGAAACGGACTGGCAGCCAGTGAAGAGAGGCCAGGACGGGGGTGATTGTCACATATGGTCATTTTAACGCATTCCCTGAGAGATTGGCCTGGTGTGCTCTTTAACCAGTTCTGAGTCTTGACATTTAGGGGCTCCATTTACCATCTAAACCCCTTACTATTTTGAAAAGCTTTTTGGCATAGTTCCACGTACCAATCTATTGACACATTGTGAGCTTGTAGACTGGCCATTCAAACTATTGAAAAATGTTATTTTTTAATAGTTTAAAAGGGACAAAAATGGAGCCCTTAAGCTCTTACCTCCATTCTCTGGATGAGGGTAGTTGTGTCTCGAAGCAAGTTCTCTGCCAATAGCAGCCTCAGTCTGGGCTCACTCTGCACGGATTGGTCCACATCGATGTGTACATTCATGGTTCCATTGGTCTGAGAAATACAAGAGAATAAATAACTCATTGACAACAACAAAGTGCAGGGGTTGACACTAAGGTCTCCGAGTCAGGTTCTACTTGCCCTCAGGTCACGGTCACTTGCCCCCCAAAAATATATTGTAAATGGACCCTTACGGGTCCATTTGGTTTCATTTTTACACTCTCAAGAGTTAAAATTCATCATCTTAATTAGCCCAGGTTGCAATGACCACCTTCAAGACAAATTTATCTTGTGTAGTGTTATAGCGCACTAAGTTGCACACTTGCCCGATCGGGCAACCAGGTAGCAGTCTTCAATTGCCCCACCATTTTTTTACTTGCCCCGGGCAAGCGGGCAAGTGTTAGTGTCAAGCCCTGAAGTGGCTAATGGGATGTGGGTGTTTGTGTAGATGCAGCTGGCCCAGACACTTACCCCAGTGCTGGTTGTGACTCTGGCGTTCCTCGCATTGTCTCCCATACCTGAAACCATCTGCTGAACGGACATCTGAATGGAGGGGATAACAGCATATATTTCATGCTCCTTCTATAATTGTGGCTGTCCTGACACAAAGTAACATACATGAAGATATAAGAAAAGGGTGGAGTCCACACACTGTTAAGCTGCTTTCTTGCCATTGTGCTTAATGTTGAACAATCATTGTAAGTGGAGATTCACCAAACATTCAACTGCTAAAATGATTTGGCTAAAAATAAGCAGTAGCAATGCAATGATGTGTCATGGACTAAATATAGCTGATCTATAAAGTAACAAAAGGAATACTAAGGCAATCCATTTCAGAAAAAAAGAGAGACTGGTGCAAATGTCCTAGTTTTTTTTCCAAATCTCTCGGTCTCACTTTATCCTTTCACAATGCGTGTTACGACCCCTGGGTCGTTTATTGTTTATAGTTATGAATTGTTTTGCTTATGGTTATGATTTTGTTTTGTCTTTGTTTTAGTAGGCTGTTGCTATTAGAATTAAATATATATTATGCTGTATATATATATAAATATATTGATTCTCATACATATTTATAGAACCCCACCTTTACATGCCTATAGATAGGGCGCCATCTATTGGTATGCTTTTGTGCTCTCCTATATGTCCTCTGTAGGTCAGACTGACGGTCTTCCCTCAAGGTCTTCCCTCATTCGTCTATCAGCTAGAGGGAGGCTGGCAACTCTATCAGGGTCTGATCACCCCTAGTTGGTCCTGCTGGCCAGTTGGGCATAGCCGATCACTCCGTCCACCTTACTTAGTCCAGTCTGATGCTGAACTTCAACGGGGAAACATCATTCCAGATCTTTCCCCCGAGCCGTCGCCTACTTATTGTGTTATGTTTGATTAGACTTCTGTTGTATTTGCGTTACTGTTGTAACTGATTCTGATCAAGTTAAAAAACCCTTCGGAAAGGGTTTTCTTATAGTTTAGTTTTGCCCAAAATATTGTCTTTCTTTTCTGTTTTTCTATCATTTGTAAATAATTGTAAAATATCGCATTCATTGACCACAAAAAATATTATAATAAACAACTTGTATTGTTTATACTCTGTTTAAATTTCCTCCATTAAGGTTTAAACTCTTAATAACCCTAGACAATAGAGTCCGTAACAATGCAGAATAAATAAACATACAAGTAAACTAGTAGAAATTAAAAAAAGAATCTATGTCCAGGTTATCTGCATTCCTGCATGTTCTACTTTCTAGAAATAATACTGTACAGTGAACCCAACAGCCCTACCTGCATTTGCTGAGGATCCATGATATTAACTGGGAGGTTGAAGGTGCCCAGCATGACATAGCTGTTGGCATTGCGGTCATGTGGATGTACTTGGGGGGTTCCCTGGGTAGATGAAGAGGCCCCGCTGTCAGCCGAGCTGCCTCCTGACCCTGACCCGGGCTGGGAGGGAGGCGGAGGCGCCCTCTCCACAAGGTGAATCACCTTTCCAGCCACATCTGGAAGAACAGCAGAGAAACAACTAAGCTAATGGATGCAAGTAAGGACAAATCAGTCCCATAAACTAACTTTGAGAGTTTGACAATGAAACAGCTGTAAAAGGCTTCAAATGATACTTTTCGCAATGTCTTGACAAAAATATTATTGACAGAACTATTTGAGATCTCCACTGCAGTACCAGTACCACGATCTGGCGACCTCTACATTGAATAGGAGGCTTACTGTTGGTGGTGGGGAGAATCCTCCACTGTTCAAGCCCATGCATTTAACTTTAATGTCACTGCTAGACTATTTGGTAAGCGATCTCTGCTACGCCTGGCTTCATGAGCCTAAGCCAGGTCCCATCATGCATTAATAACATAATTCAGCTCAATGTGTCTATAACAAAGCAGCCATATTATTACCACCACAAGTAATATCTAGAGGTATTAGGAGAGATACTGTAGTGTACACAGCCTGCCACATACTTGAACAAACAAACCAAAGATCAAACAGTGGACCAAAAATGCTTTGTTTTCAATGCCACTGAATTACTTACTATAATCTGCTAGCGTCCTTTCATCTTGTAATACTCTGCCTTGATAGATCAACCTCTGTTTATCCACAGGAATCCCCACTGAAGGTGCAATGTGTTCCTTGAATTCTTTCACTGTCAACTGAGGCAGGGAAGATCAATAACTGACAAGCCAGCTTTTGTAGATAAAATCAAATACATTTTATAGATAACAATAACAATTTACAAAATACCTTATATCAACAGATTGGCACAATAGAATTTGAATAGATTATAATTAACCAGATTAGTCTGGTTATGATAAATCACTCACAGAATTATAACTGAACTACAAGCTCACAATGCCAGGAGTTGTGAGCTCATTGAAAGACTATTTCGTAGTTCTTCATAAATCAAGGCAATAGTTTGAATTAATCATGATATTGATTTTAAATGATATTGTCCAGTCCTAGTTTAGTTGAAAGCTGGCTGCTAGCCTGCTTGTAGACTGAAATAATTGAAATAAAACATGCAACTAACTAAATGTCAAGGAAATTTGAATATTTACCTGACCACGTACGGTGTAGCTTCTGCTTTGAGAGTCTAATGTTTTGACTGTCACCTCTATGTCACCAGTTTGTTCTTCCATGGTAAATCTGTGACATGACAGGGAAGCATTAAACAGTTAGATGCATGCAGCTCCATCATAAAATTTGTCATATCACATCCGGTAGGTAATACATAATTCAGGGACTGACACTGACACTAACACCTGCCCCGGGCAGGAAAGAAAAACGACTGGTTGGGTGGGTGACGCTTGCTACCGGGTGGCGAAATGGGCAAGTGCAAACTCTGAATGGGGGATGCAATCGTCTTTAGTTCACACATACGAGACTGTAACTGTGCCGAAAGTGGTCAGAGCATTCCAGGTGCAACCTAGCCTCGATCTCCAGGCTCTCATCCACGCTGCGAGGGGTGCAACCTAGCTCTCGTCCATAGCTCTAAGGCTTCTGTGATGCTATGGACCTTCCAAGTGTCAACTCCTGTGTTTATGGCCTGACCAGGATGCAGTTACTTATGCCCCTCATATAATTTGGAATAAGTAAAGAGCCCAAACAAAACCCCAAGTAACGCTATTCTAAAATAAATATCCAATAAAATGAGGGTGAAAGCAGGGATTTTATTAAATGGCCACATTGGCCAGCATAGTTTGCCACGTTAGAATACAGTCACATCATGTCCATGCGGCCTCTAAGCGTACAAGTCAATGAGCAATAAATATTCGGTAGATTTCACTGCAGTAAAACATAAAACGATAACAATTAAATTAGCTGCCATACGGCGAACAACAACGGGCTGTCAAATCGAAGGTAATCCGTTCGTTAGCGTCAGCTAATGAAAAGTAATATTAGACAGTAGACACTAGACAGTCATCAGCTGATAATGCGTTGAGTAAATATCGACAGCTGCATACACGACACCTTGCAGTGTGCGTCTGGATAGTGTCAGTTTGCATTGCCACTTCTCAACGCAACATAGAACGAACAGCTACCGTTAGCCAGAGCCTGTTAAGAATATAAACCGTGTTGCGCAAACTACATTCACTTCATGAGTCGGTCCTAATGTCTTCTATATGGACTTCCACTGAAAATGGGACAACAGATAGGGATAGGTCCTGAACCGGGTTAGGCAGAAAATGCCCAGAAATGCATTGATTGCAATCAGCAGCCCCGCTTTAATGATCTCGCATTAAAGCCATTCATTTTATATTATTTTGTAGACATTTGCGCACAGGCTTTAAACAGCTGTTATTTGTGCCACCCTCGTTGAAAACAAAACACAACACACTTGTCCCCCTTTCAGGTTGAATGAACAGAGCTCAGTTTCTGACCCCTCAATGGTCACAACTCTTTCACTAGACGGCTCTGCAGTTAGCATCGGGCTAGCAGCAGCAGTTCACTCACTGGGTAACAACGGAACATTATGAAAGTAGGTGGATAGACATTATTATGTACGGCGGCGTGGTTTACAGTTTGTTAACAGTTACCTTGAAAGTCAAGCAATCTTTCTTCAACTTATTCAACGTATTCGGCTGCTTATCTCCAGTGCCATGCATGTAAATTAAGTCCCTGGTACTGAGCTCCCTGGTACTTGCTAGAAAAGACTTAGCTCACTCGGGCTGTTGTTGTTTTTTTCCGGCGCAACAACTCCGCAATTAGTTACCTATCGAATTGTGTGACTCCAGAAGAGACCGCTGGCGCATGATTATGAATCCCATAGCAGTTCTGGGAAATCCCCATTCTGACACTAAGTTCTTGCGCGAGAACTACGGTTGGATTCATAACCACGCACCAACTCCCTTTTTTGGTTAGTGTGGTTTCTTCGTTTGTTTATTGGTACCTGACCCGACAGCCAAGTAACACGTTTACTTGGGAGTAATACGTCATAGAAATGCCAAAAACTACTGACGTCATATTTCTTTTTTCCCTCTAGAGTTACTTAAAAACAAAGTGACCTCTATCGTGAAATGTTTCAGCGAGTCGCCTTTTTTCTTACGACCACACGTGTGCGTGTAACAGCCCGGACGTGACGTTTTGAACAACACGGGAAGCGATAGTCAAATCAGGCTCGGGGAAAATGGCGAATCTCGTGGAGGCGACGTCTCAGCAGCAGTTCGAGGAGTTTCTAGCCACAGCTGGAAAATGTCTCACCGTGGTCCACTTCCAAGCGGAATGGGCGCCTCAGTGCGCGCAGATGAACGAGGTGATGGCGGAGCTGGCCAAGGAGCACACGCACACCACCTTCGTCAAGCTGGAGGCCGAGGCCGTGCCGGAGGTCTCCGAGAAGTATGAGATCGCGTCCGTCCCCACGTTCCTCTTCTTCAAGTCGGGAGAGAAGGTCGACCGCCTCGACGGCGCACACGCTCCGGAGCTGACCAAGAAGATCCAGCGGCTGGCCGTGTCGTCGGGCCCGCAGGAGGGCGGCGGCGGCCAGGGCCCGACCCCCGCGGACGACATGAACCAGCGGCTGAAGAAGCTGATCAACGCGGCGCCTTGCATGCTCTTCATGAAGGGCTCCCCACAAGAGCCTCGCTGCGGCTTCAGTCGGCAGATAGTGGCGCTGCTGAAAGAGCACAGCATTCAGTTCAGCAGCTTTGACATCTTGTCCGACGAGGAGGTTCGCCAGGCGTTGAAGACCTACTCCAACTGGCCCACCTACCCTCAGCTCTATGCCAACGGAGAGCTGGTCGGGGGGCTTGACATAGTGAAGGAGCTGGCCGAGTCCGGGGAACTTGAGAACACATGTCCCAAGAGTGTCACTCTAGAACACCGGCTGAAGAGCTTAATCAACCAGGGTTCCGTTATGCTGTTTATGAAAGGCAACAAGGAGGCAGCGAAATGCGGCTTCAGCAGGCAGACATTGGAGATTTTGAATAATACAGGAGTCCCATACGACACGTTTGATATTCTGCAAGACGAAGAGGTGCGTCAGGGTCTCAAGACATATTCCAACTGGCCGACCTACCCTCAGCTCTACGTGAAGGGAGACCTGATTGGAGGACTGGACATAATCAAAGAACTGAAGGAGAGTGGAGAGCTCGTGTCCGTGCTGAAGGGTGAATGAACAAGCTGTAACACGTCCAGAGAAGCCTCTTCGACTAATTAAAGACTGCTAAAGAACAAGAAACTTATATAACCAGCACTGTAGGAACCTGGTAGCACCTTTCAACATCAAATTCCATTTACTTCGCTTCTATTAGTGTGCACTTAAAACATTTCATTTGGTATTACTTTTCAGGGCCATGTAAATTCAGCCCCCTTCAAGTTTATATAACAATCAAATTATTTGCCAAATAATAAAGCCCACTGAAGATTTTATTTTATTTTATTGCATCTCTTCTAATGAAAGTACAGTATTCAGTATGCTTCACAGACCAAATGGTCTGGCTCTTGTGTGCTACCACGGCCCAGTGCCCACTCTTTCTAGCTCCTGTTTGGTTTACACTTCTAACTCACCGTGGAATGCTCTAAAGATCAATATGCAGTATAAGGAACTGTTCTGTTTAAATACTCAGCATCGATTGTCTCTCAGCATCGGGTGTCTCCTGTTGCTCACCTAGAAGACATAAAATAAAATTAAAAAACGTCTCATTCACTGCGTAGACTTGGTCTCTTTATTCTACCTGAAATGTGGCACAAAATGACTATTTGTGAATGCAGTGAGCCAGATGCAGAAATATCTGTGTGTCTGTCTGTGTCTCACACACACTGACAGACATATTTGGGCATGCCCAAATGTTATTGAGTGTATATGTGAAGCAAGCGGTAAGATGCCTTACTGGTAATAATAGGGTTGTACAATAATAACATAAGACTGAGAGCCTGGCACAGCCCTCAGGATGTTTGCTGCTACCCTTGCAGAACTGGACTATGGGCCATTACAAGTTGATCACAAGGGCCTTAAAGCCCGTATAAATGAAGTATCATTTGAATATATGATACTTGCAAACAAAAGGAGAAACCCAAATGGCACAAAAAAAAAGTTGCTGTTGTAATGTGTTCAATACAATTCACCCCTCATGTTTGGGATACAAATTTTATGCAATCTTCTGGACAATACTCCATGGCACATTTGTCCTGTATTTTCTAAAGACAAGGAAGACCACTACCATCATACTAGTGTGCAATGCACAAGTTGGCACTGTTCAGTGCAGTTCTAGTTGTGCCTGCAGTGCCACTGTTCATTATTGTCACCCTTGTGGAGTAAGTTAATATTTGATACATAGTTATTATTCAGTATCACTATTGAAGAAATGTTACAATTGTAGCGTGTTTTTATTCAAAAAGTGTTCAATAGTGAAGAGAACTTTGTCATCAAATAACAAACCACAAAGCCATTGTGAAATTGTGTTAATGATTACCTACTGTATGTCAACTCTAACCCCTCTTTAAAAGTGACGTCCTGGGATACTACTCAAAACAGATTTAATGTGTCACAGTGTCAGGACTGATACAGCACACATTATATTAAGCATAATTGAAAATAGGTCTTGGCTGCAATAATGTTGAATGAAACATTGTCATTCATTTTTCAGGCGTTAAGTATATTATCACAATCTCTGCCCTGCTCCACTCCAGTCAGTTTGTCTGCCAGCAATTTAACCACTCAAAAGGTAAGATGCAAAATCATGTTTGGCCGCCATGCAGTTAATTCCAGTTTTAGTAGTATTGTAGTAGTAATTACTCCAATAGCTTATAATTTTTCCTTTATTCATTCCCTTTCTGTATTTTTTGCCCCAGTACACAGGGAAATGGTATTTCATAGCGGCGGTTAGTCACAGAGAGGCTGATATCCAGATGTTCAAGCCAATGGACAGTACTGTGTTTATGGCAGAGGAGACATCAGTCAAAGGCACTCTGCTGCTAACTGGAGCCATACATATGTGAGCGAATATGACCTGCACTGTTCCTCTAGAAATGAACTAATGTCAATATTTAATTAAGATAGTGCTGTCTTATGTGAGAGAGAAGTACATCATCATGATTTCTTAAGTTACAGTTAGTTAATTTTCTCTTAAGTTACAATATACAGTAATTACTAATACTTTACTTTATAATCACCATGTTTGAAAGCTGCTTTTCAGAAACTCAATTTTGCAATCATTATGCGGTACATTTATATTGGTTTATCAAACTACTTTGCTATTCAGTGTGCCCCATTTCATTTTAGTGGAGATAAGTGTCACAATGCCACATGGACTTATCATATTCGTCCTGGGAGAGATGACATGGAACTGGAAGGTAATTAACAATAGTTAATATAGTATCAGTAACCCAATCTGGGAACCAATTGGCAGAACAGGAAAAACAGCGCCCTCCTTCTCCTGTCAAGAGACTAATACGGTAGTAACCCACAACACACAATTCCCACTTTGCTGGTGTTGTTCCAGGGAGTCCTTTGCGGCGGACCCTGGTGTGGAGTGGGGAATGGTTGAATTGCTCCCAGTGCATCATTCTCCAGGAAATAGAGCCCCCAAGGAGTGAGAAGGAGTCTGAAGATGCCCTCAGCAGATTATTACTATATGGTTGGACATTCGTCTTCATTATACAATGACCTACTTGCCATACTGTGATCTGGATTCTCTCTACTTGAGAGCTTTGTTAAGGCTAAAGGACAATAGTAGATATTGAAGGGGATGTGTAAAAGATATGAAACAGCTGTGGCTCCACCTAAATATTACGCTACAAACAATAGATAGAGCACACAGTAGAAGCACAGCATAAGAGGAGATGGTGATCACTCATCAGAAAGTATAGAAATGTTCTAAAATTGGCAAAATGGTGTAATTACTGAATGGTTTCTCGTTGCAGCCCGTCAAAGTGATGTGGATCCTGAGGTGGTGAAAACATTTAAAAAAGAATCAGCTTGTCTTGGAATGGAAGCATTTGTCAGGCTACCTCAACAAAAAGGTGTGTGTGTGTGCGTGTGCGTGTGCGTGTGTGTGTGTGTGTGTGTGTGTGTGCCTGTGTCTTTGTGATTGTAAAGCAGTCTTATACTGAAAGCTATACCGTATGTTTGTATTTACAGAGTTTTGCAGATAGACATGTCATCAACACACATCTATAGACACTTAGGTATTTATAATTATTTGCTTCTCTCACTTTGCTTTTTAATCCTACAATTGCTTTGTCATTATTTTTTTTGCAATGTCTCACTCACCTCAACAATGCATTGCAGGATTTTGCTGTGTTGTGGTACATCCTTGAACTTTCCTTTTACCTTCTGGTCACTGGAATCCACCACAAGGAAATCTTCACTAAGGTTTACTGCAGCTTAAGATTCCTTCTCCGTGTAACACTGAAAGAAATTAAAGTGGTAATAACATAAAATTCAATGTTTTGTGTGTATGCGTGTGTGTGTGTGTGTGTGTGTGTGTGTGTGTGTGTGTGTGTGTGTGTGTGTGTGTGTGTGTGTGTGTGTGTGTGTGTGTGTGTGTGTGTGTGTGTGTTTTGTGCTCTCATGTGTTTTCTATCCCCACAAATAACCAAGTTTGTACAATAATTCTTTCATATCATATAGGAGCTTTAATGGAACACCGCTAAACCCGTTATCCCGTAACTTCTTTGTCTTTTTGAACTATTAAAATCATTTTTCAATAGTTAAAATTGCCAGTCTAGAAGCTCACGTATCAATAGATTGGCACGTTGAACTATTCCAAAAGGTTTTCAAAATAGTAAAAGAAAAAAGGCGAAGAAGTTAGGGATAATGGGTTAGTGTGTAACAAAAATGGAGCCCATAGTGCCCAAAGTGGTTATGTGAAGACCTGCAAGGTATATGATGAATGATGAATTATCTGAATCCAGGGATAGAGGTGAACGTTTCTGTCACCTACTGTAAGAGGCATTATGCACTTTGTGGGATGAGCAATCAGACCTCCAGACTTGAGATTTGATTTGAGTCACAAACATGTGTATTTGTGACTTGACATTGACTATTAGGGAGTCAATACTTACTTTACTTGAAATAGCTTACATAATTCAACTCGGACGGTAATGTGTGGGTGGGTGACGTGTACAACGGATGTTCTGCAGGCATGTTCCACCACTTGCAGTAGATAAAGACACCAGGGGAATGGTGGTGACTGTGTTTGAACAAGTGGTAAATGATTGTTGGCTTGAATATTTTTTGTTCAATCAATTATTCAAACATTGTTTAGGAGAGACTCGAGCCATAATAGCATATAAAGAAAAAGGGTGTTAATTGTACAGCCCCAATTTTCTAAAGTAAGACATGTTAAAGTCATGATAGTTAACATTTTCAACAAATCTAAATTGACACCTTAGGGTCAATTTAGTTAAAATTTAGTAAATCCTCTGTGATCTGTCAACAGCATCAAATTGATCACAAAGTAAATATAAATTCAGTTGTACAAATGCAATGAGAAATTCCGGTAGATCTGTGTTATCTGTCCCCCGACACGGATACACAGTATTTTGAAAGCTCCACATGTGCATGTGCCTTGTACAGATGATTAGGTAGAAGTTAAATTATCTCCTCAAACAACAAATACCTAAGAGAGGATTAGGTAGAAGTGAAATTGTCTCCTCAAACAATACATAAGAAATCAGTTCTATAAAGGCCATGGCCACAGTGGCTCCTCAGTTTGGCCTTTTTGTCCCTCAAGATCCCAGATTCAGACTATGAATATATCATTCTTCTGTTTCTTTACTTTCAATGCACATGGTTTAGATACTGACATTTTAAAATAAATCATTATTTCAGTGGACTTAAAGTCGTCGTTTTATGAAAAAAACAAAAAACAAAAAAGAGAACAGCACAAGCCAAGAGGCCTTGTCCCTAAAATGATGAAAGTTCAGGCCTGGTTGGTAGGTATTGCAACTTGTGAGGTAATTGTTGCATCATGTTTACCCCCCCCCCCCCCCCCCCCCCCCCATTATCCAGAATCTTTTATTTTTTCCTTCATCTCTTTTTTCATTATGCTTGCACGCATAATTTAATGTTTCCAGTTTTAACCCTTGACTTGGAACGAAAGCTAAGTCATGAACGGGCAAAGTAGGCAACTAGGCAACTATTCAAGATTTTCAGAGGCAGTAGGAAATCATGCAAGGCACAAACCTGCTCATCAGGAACAGTTAGTGTGTTGCTCAAGCACACTTCAAGCCAACATGCAGCCGGCCAGGAGGATGATCACTATGTTATGCCTTTGGCTAATGCAACCTATAATGCTCCCAAATTCAGGAGGGGTGAAATCAATTTGCGACCACAGCATACATCGCAACAGGTGGCTGGTCGCAACCGTTTGGACAAATGGTCGCAATCGTTTGGCCAAACGTTGCAACTAATTCATGTTATTTTTCAACGCTTACCTAATCAGAGAGGCATTCGTGCGAATTATGGATAGGGAAGTTATGGATAATCTTTCAGTACATAAGTACTTCAGTAAATATTAACCCAGAGGGATGTACTGTAGGTGGTTGCCTACTGGTAGGCCTATATACTGTAGCTCTAGGGCAGTGATTTTCAACCAGTGGTCCGGGGACCACCAGTGGTCCTTGAGAGGGTTCCAGGTGGTCCCCAGCTAAGTTGGTTAACCAGATGAAAAGTTGGTTAACCAGATGTAACTCTTGAGAACGTAAACATGAAACCAATGGACCCCCTTGTGGGTCCATTTGGTTTCATGTTTACACTCTCAAGAGTTAAAATATTATCATCTGAATTAGCCCACTTAATTGAGAGGTCTACACAACTAGACAATGTAGAAGAATGGTAATTTTGATGTACTGTATGTTTGCCTGATTTTTTCTTTTCTTTTTTTTTTTTTTTTTTTTAGAATTGTCGACAAAAGAAATCTTTAGTTTTGGGGTCTGTGGGGCTAAAATGTCCTCAAATGGTGGTCCATGGCTCAAATGCTGAATAAATAGTGTGCCCTGGTATCAAAAAGGTTGAAAACCCCTGCTCTAGGGCATTACACTGGTGGAGGCTTGTGGTGGCCAGATGGTTGCTGCAAGGTTCCCAGTTAACCCTAACCCTCAAACCTGGCTCCCCCAAAGTCAGTGCTCAAGTGTCCTTGAGCAAGACACTGAACCCCTAATTGTGAATGGGTGAATTGATGAACAACTTATGTAAAGCACCAGACGGTGCTATGAATGCACCTTACTATTTCACCTTTCAGCCCCATTATTAGTTGATAGCCCACCATAGCACAATATGACATTCAGTCATGTGCTGAGATATTAAGGTGCAACCCTTAAGTTTCATCATGTTTCACTAACTGCCCAAATATTGACTAAATCAACCTTATTGCCTGCTTCCAGCAAGCACATATTTCACCCTACAATCCCAGGCAAAAATTAAGACAGCCTTTTTGATAAAATATAACATTTACCACAGGAAACCTGCCAACGGTGAGTTAGAGTAGGTGATTACAGTATGATCAACATAAAAAGCAGAGTCTCATATACAAACTGCATGTCATAGAACATAACAGCACTGTCATAGACCTCACTGTTAAAAAAAGGGAGATGCAAAATGCAACTGCACAACACAGTTTACAGGGGAAATGCACAACGTGTGTGGGTTGTTAGAATGCACCCACTGTAAAATCTTTTAAAACCTGAATTTCCCCACCTCAGAAACCACATCATGTTATGCATCAAAGTTTGTATCGCCTTCATATATTGGGGGTGGGGGGGTCAGAAACCCCCACATAATTTTAGTGAAGTGAATTTCAGTGGTACTATACAGGGGGAATCCCTAAATGTCCTGATCACAATAAAGTAAATATAAAGGCAGGATAAAGCTTGGTCAGTCTTGACCAGCCAGACTTGACCTTTTAAATAGATGTTATGAGAGGTAAGAGAGAAAGCCTACTTCTCCTTCCATGAGTTTCATATATAGTTCAATTTGTAATTTTAGGGAAGTTGAACTATGGGGAAGATGCAGGAAAAAGAAACGGTACCCTAAAATGGCTTGTTTGTTTGGTGATTTGAGTGGGGACAGTACCTAATCCTCAAAGTCCCCACTGTCATATGTTTGTGTGCCTGTCTGTATTATAGGGAAGAGAGAGAGAGAAAGGAAGAGAGATACATGGCTGCTACTTGCTGCTATATGCTGTAGGTGTCAAAACGATTAAGTGAATGTGAAAGTGAATGCAAAAACATTGAAATGCTACCGGTATATACGGTCAAAAGTCTTTACCAAGCTAACCTCTCTCATCGAAGAGGATGTATAACTATCTCTGACAGAAAATACAAAATCTTTTTAAAGTTTCACAAGATAGTATTACCCAAATTGTAACACAGCTCTATTACAGATTTATTTTATTGATATTTTTATTTAATATGTATTTGAACATACCATACATTGTTTTAAACAATGTAAACAGGGAGAGAGGGAGAGATGGAGGGAGAGAGAGAGACAGAGACACAGAGAGAAACTGACATTTCAGATGCCCAGCCCAGGAAAGCACAGGCAGAATGGGGATGCCCCATGGACTGTGAAACCAAGAATCGGAAAGTGGAATCGAAGTTAACTTTCACTTTAGCTCAGTAGCTCACACTGTTTTCAAACATAAAACATATGGCGTACCTAGTTTATGAAACTGCCTCATTTTGGTTTCATCAGTCCAATAAAGGTTTCGCTGACATTCTCAAGCGGGTTTCTATGTGACCACAGTGGGGTGGCTATACTATGGCTATACTATGAAAATCATATTTCGAGTAACCTACATCGTTCCCTCCCTCCCTTTTCCCTTTCCAACCACGACTCATCAAAACCTTCTCATCTATATTATAAGCCTGTTGGTAGAGGGAAAACCCTGTCAAAGTACATCATGACCTGCAAAAACACAGAAGCCAGAGGTGTTTAGACAGTAACAACACCACACACTCAGGTGAGTTGAGAATAGATTCACTTGATTTTCATTCAGATTAAAGTTTACCATATTAACATGAAAGGCAATACAAATATATAATAAAAATATTATTATTAATAATAATTTCTCTTCAGTTCACACTAGTGGTTATAGTAGTTGTTATTAGAATGTTGCTAGATTGATTCATTGTTTTTTCCCCAGGTCATTCATTGGTGATATATTAGTATCTATAGTATAGTTATTTGCCATTTACAATAAACATTCAAAAACAATACCAGTAAGGAAGTGATATTGCAATTTGTCTTGAATATGGTTATTCAACAGTATTTCCTCAACAATCTTGAAATGATTTTGGTCATACCTTAGTCAATTGACAAAGTTGTCCAACTACATAATCTTTATGATTGTCTCCTTTGTTTGCCACCATTCCCCATCACAGCATCTCACCATTTCCTTACCCAACGGAACACTTATTGGAACACCAACAATGCACTCTTTTTGAACAATATTCAATGGTCATATCCAGAGCAACATTATTACAAATTGCAAGATCAGAGTGAAAATATCTGGTACTGGAAATAACCGAGGGTGAGGTAGGCTAGGGTTTGAAGAGGTGATTCTACAAACTGCAGCATGTGTGTTCATGTTTGTTGACAGGATGCGGGGAGAGACAAGGTCCTCTAGGTACAGGTGGCTATGGTTGTGGTGTGGCATCCTCACCCTGGCTGTGGTGGCTATGGCTGTAGTTCTCATTTCAAGTCAATTAAGCTCAACCACCAAGGTAACTATGCACATCCATCATGTGTTGATTCAGACCTTTTGAGTAAGCACTTGAAAGCACTATAAAATATATCTTATTAATTCATCTTACTATTATTATTATTATTACTATTTCTTAATATTAATGTTTAATTTATATTTCAACAAACAATATGTATGGTCTTTGTTCTAAAAAAAAAAAATAATAATCACAAAGCCAGACTTAGTGCCCCTCAAAAAGAGGTTATGTAATTTCTATCAAGGAAATTGACGATTGTATGACAGTATCTCAAAAATGTGATCTTTCAACTATAACTAATTGTCACCCGTGTGTACATGAACAATTTAAAATTTAAATATAAATACTCTCTCTTTTCCTCCAATCGCCTTTAATTTGATTTCCAATATACTTTCCCTGTGATAAATACTATAATGGTATAATGCAGTTATAATTCATTGTAATGGATGGATAGAAGGTGCTCACTGACAGGGAACATTTAATCTAATTTGAATGCCTCTAGGTGGCAGCATCCTTCTGATGCTGAGCTCTTCTAATTAGCTTACAGTGTCTTTCATCACTGATGATGATGTACCAGAGGGAAAAGAGAAAGTGATAATTGCCATTATGACCCCAAAGTAATGCTTTGATTTAATTTTCCAAGGATTGCTCCTCTGCGCATATACCAGAAAACGACACAACTTTGGGTATGTAGTAGGCACAATTACTGTACTTTTCCACCAGTGTTTACATGCATCAGCCATTCTTGAAAACAATCTTTTCTCCTGTTTTTGCCTGTATTAAATAATTGCTTTTGAATAGTAAGGCCAATGCTATATTAAATGTAGTGATAGCAACATGTCTAACTTAAACCTGTCCTGTTTGCAGCATCCACACCTCGCTCTCCTGAACATTTTATACAAGGTAGGCCCTTTTGCCTGGTAACAGTTGAACCTGTAGCTAAGCTACTGTAAGTTAAAGTGGTTTTATTTTTAGCTTTTATTTGAACTCAAATGAACAATTGCTGATCTAACAATAGATTGGATTGATAAAAGAATCAGAGGTTCTGTTGCTGATATGAACAACAGATAGGGTAGTTGGAGGATCCCTTAAGTACTTCAGCTCCTGACACACCCGCTTGAATTAAGTTACTGAATTAACTCACTCAACTGATGTGTGTGGTGTTCTGTATACACAATATCAGTGCAGGAATAAACGCAGAGTTTTTGTCCCAGGTCCTCCAGTCTCCTACATCCAGCTAACTTTGAGTAAGTATACTTTATAATTATTTACATTCCGTTTTAAATTTACTATGAAAGTCAAATCCATCTGAAAATACAGTATTTCAATGTTATTTTCCACGAGTGACATGATGATATGGCATGTTTCCATATGTTATTCCTCCTACTTCACAGTCACTGGTTGCAAATTTCCATAACTGACATGATGTCATACTTTACCTGCAGTAGGCTACTACACTACACATGCAAATACAGGTTAAAATGAAGGAAGATATGGCATGTTTCCATTAATGTTATTCCTCCTACTTCACGGTCACTGGCTGCAAATACAGTGAGGTGTGATTACGACGTATACCCACTGCCCACAGAGACAAAAATAATTTGTTTACACTTTGCATGACTATGTTGTTCAAGAGAAAAAATGGGTAGAAGATTATGGAATAAAATGTACAGTAGTCTACAGTAAAATGTACTCAAACAGAAATCAGTTAGCTGCTTTATTATTTTAAATTGCAGAAGACCAAGTCTGGTGCCTTTTGAAGAGTCCACTATTTTTGGTGGTTTAGAGTAGACCATTGCCTGTCAAGGATAGATATTCCTAATGATAGAGAAGACAATTATTGCCTTCACTATTATTTGTATCATTTGTGTTAAATGTCACTGAAGTGTACATTGAATTGTAGTTTAGCCTCATCACCTGCTTTTCTTATGTCTCAGATGATCGCACTCGACTCTGGCAGACCGATGGTGATGTTGTCGGCGCTGACGAGACCCATTCTCTCATCCTCCAGGACAACTCCATCCATTGCAAAAAGGATGGCGTTTACTTCGTCTATGCTTACGTCACCTTCCACAAGATGCGGGAAGAACACCAAAACAAGCAGAAAAGAATAGTGACTCTTTATGGAAATGGCATTGACAAGAGCGAGAAGAGGCTGTTCGAGGGCGTCTATTCTGGTGAGGGAGAAGGTTCGGTGTCAATGGCCAAAATGGTGAGGCTCGTAGTGGATGATAGTCTCAAGTTAAGTATTAGTACAAATATGTCTCGAGGTGATCCAGTAAATACATATTGGGGTGCCTATCAAATCTAAATCCAGAGAGCCAGTCACTGTTCCTGTGCATTGAACAAGACACCACATTTGCAGTTAGGCCTGTATTTCTAACTAACATTCTGGAAAAGTGTGAGTGTGAGTGTGCAGGCACTGTGAAAAACTAAACTATATTCAGATGAATGTTAATTAAGTTGTATTTCTTCGTTGGTGAAATGAAGATTCTAACACTTTTTCCGAGACGCATGTTCAAATACTGGATTGTGCTTTACAAGTGGTTAGAAGATGATGAAAAAACGCAATGTAGTTAAACAAAGACATGCAGACATTTGTGAGAAAGAGTTGGATGAGCTGGAGTTGTGTTGCTGTTTTTGACCACTGAATGTGTCTGCAATCATTGTTGTTTATGGGAGAAGGATATGCGATTATGCATGTTCTGAAACAATTGTTGGCTAATTTACTACTGTGAGAGTTGTGCCACGAGGCGAAATGCCTTACAATGGGTTCCTAACTTCCTATCACTAGTAATTGATGGGTAATTTGAGTTGTGTAGCTCAAGACCTACTTCTATATACTTGCCTTTGATTGATCTTTTAAATTCCCTTTTATGTCCTCACTGTATTGCATTTTGAATGTTCTCTTTTTTTTCCTCCATTGCTATGTAAAGCACTTTGAGCAGCATTTCATGTCATGAAAAGTGGCATACAAATAAAGTTTTATTATTATTATTATTAGTAGTAGTAGTCATTGTTTACTTTCATTTTTGTTGTTAATGTTAACACATTTAATAATCACAAGACAACCATTTGTACTAGGAAGGGTTGGGTGTTTTTTTTTAGCTGGTAATTTACTGTATGTAAATTGTCAGTCAGTAAATGTCAATTATACAAAAAATAAATACTTTCTGAATAGGAAAAAAGTAACATGCAACACTGTCAAAAAGCCGCTGACCACAAAGTGGTGCACTGGTGCCACCTTCCCCCATGCAGTGGCTACACATACAGGTATACCCTGTTATTTGCATCACACAGTCTTTACAAACAGTTCATTTCCTACTTGTTAGTATTATGTCCGGTTGGACTTATCTTAAATTATCGTTTTTTTTTTTGTTTTTGTTTTATTATTATATATTAGTTTTTACAATTTTAAAATATAGCTGCAAGCAGCGATAAGCGACTGGTTCAATGCATCAAGCCATAAAAGTAATAAAAAAATAAAGAGAAAAAAAGCTATCTACAATATGTCCTCCTCTTATTGAAGGAAATCCACACTAGCCGTTTTTTGCTTCGCAAATAATCTCAGGAAAGCTTGCAAATATCGCCTCCCATTGCCTCCATGTTGCCTTCCCTTTTAATACAGATGCTCAGACAGCTCTCAAGAAGAGGAAGTTCTGAGCGGCATTGGGCCGTAAGTAAAAATAACCAGTATGATTCAAATCCCCTTCTATGTAAATATGAATTGTAACTTACTGTGCATCCCTCTCCCTCTCTCTTCTATACACAGGCACCAATGGGGAAGTGTTAGCCCGTGAGCACACGATAGCTGACAAAGTCTGCAGTCTTTTTCGCCATAAATATGGCCGTTGTGGCAAAGTGCCGCAAAGACCTGCATCCTGGGGACGCACGGCCGTGCGGAACTTTGCCGCAACGGCTATGTTTTTTCCCCATCCACAGCCATTCAAAAACACGTCACGTGACCTCAGAACGCTGCGTATAAAGTTCCGCAGTTCGCAGTATGGTGTGCACAGCGCTTTACACACTCCAAAATAGAGCTTCCTAAAACCTGAAACAGATGGAGTAGAAAGTAGAAACAAAGGATTGGAAATTGGATGATTTGAAGGCATGCATTCACAAAAATTATAACACATTAACCTATAACAGGTCAATGTGAAACTTCGTCAGCCTAGTAGGAAAGTGTGTGACAGATTTCATGTGAATTTCATTTGAGGCTCTAGTTTAAAATGGGCCAATCCTGCAAACTTTGAAAGCCAATGTTAGCCATTTAATATGGAATAGTATCTAAGGGATCCATCTTGAGCATGACTATAGAGATGCTATATGTAACTATTGGTGGAATTTTGGGTCAAACTGTTGAAATGCAACATTCCATGCAGATTAGTGCAGCTGTAGGTAAGAATTGCGCAATAACAGGACTTTCTGGAAAATACAGGGCAAAGGTGCATCCATTGTTGGCATCCAGAGAATTTTTGTGTAAAGTTTGGCACTGACCGGGTTAAGAGTTAAGACAGGAGGAGATGTACCTTGTATGAGTCAATTAAAAGTCCCCCACTGCAGTGTCTGTAGACCTAAGCAAGTCTAACATTGTTTTACTGACCTTTTCAGTTACTCACCTATGGAGATTCTGTTGATATAATAACCTACCCCTGATGTCTCACGACGACTCCAGCTAGGTCCTCAAACTCAGTAGAGAAAAACCTTTGAGTTGCCTACCTTTGAACTGTTCTCCCCTGCAAAAGGAAAAGAGAAGTGGCATTCTGTATTTACTTCCTTCTAATAATTTGCCCCGGTTTAGCACCATGTGACCGTGAGTTGGTCTATCAGTCACCACATTATCTGCAATGATTTTCAAGACATAAAAATGCTATTTCTAAATGCATTTGGCTAAGGTCAATGCATCCAATCTGTGTAAAACTACAAGCGCAGTTTACTGCAAGTTACATTCAATTAGGTTTTACATCCTGCAGCCACTAGCAACAAGCACACGGCAGGAAACCACATTTGGTGCAATATTACAATATTAGTCACTGTGGTACCAACATGTAGACTTTGCTCTCAGCTCCATCAGACGGTGACGGCTTAAGCTTTAAGCATCCACTGTATAAATAAATACGGATTTCTACAAGTATAAAGTAACATAGGCAAATAACATTGTGTTTTATTTTGTTGTTCCTCTCAAGACAACTATTCAAAAGCTGAATGTGTTTCTACTGTATATCTATTTGCCCTGCTGGTTTGTAAAGCACTTTGTAAAAAGTCATTCATTCACAAATCCAGTTCACTTGAGGTCATCATGACCATTAATCCACAATCTTAAATTCCCTCAGATCATCATCACTATGCAGCACAACAGCAGTTTGTGGCATTGTTCCATGCATTTTTATTAGGGATGTCCTGAGATGTGATCATGATGCCACAATTTCTGTACAGTATATACCTGTATATACCAATACAAGTGTTGTGTTTATACAGGTAGCTATATATATCCTGTGTTGTGTTAATAGCGTCCCCTCACTCAAATGTGCACTTTCAGTTTGGCCAACATGAAAGCAAACTCCACATGCCCCAGCATTTTATTTACCTTCCATAGTTATTTACCTTCCATACTCGTTTTGGATCATAGACTGGCATATTCGCAGATACCAATATGACCTGATATGACATGAAGTCCTGATACTGATATTGACCTCCTGGAAAACATGTTCATTGTGCAATCTAAGATACAGAGTCAAATAAATTATTTCTTCTGGCAGTTATTTACCTGCTCAGGCACTTAGACATATCTTGCATCTAATGCAATTCATTTCCATTTTGACCTCATATTTGGAGTCATCCAATCATGTTCTAGGATTTATTTTATTATTATTATTTTTTTTTACAAGAATGTTGGCATTTCTGCAAACCATCTTGAATGTTGTTGCTGGACCAATACATATATGGACTGTTAAGTACTACGAGAACCATGGACTTCCTCTCTATCAGTATGTGACTGGGAAGGCACTGAGTTGACAGTGCAGTCAGAGCGCCTCTTGCTGCAGGCACTCGCTCGGCTATTGTCTCGCTAAAGGTCAATTTATGATTTGAGCAACAGCTGTTGAGGACACTTCACACTACTTCTCTCACAAGGTTTGAGCATCGATACAGTCTATGAGGAATCATATGGAACTTACTTCTCCCTAAAACCGGAAGAAATCAATAAATGCTCTCGTATCCTGTAGGCTACCTTTTAGGGTGCCATACACTTTGTGCACTGCCCGTGTTTTTGGCAGAGCTGTGTCGTCATGCCCTGCTTTTTTTGAATGGTTTTCAATGGGCACTTATGGCTTGTTTTCGTGCCTGATGACTACAACGCGACATGCGATATCATCCACTCCTGACAGGATCATAAACCCAAAAAGGAATGATGCTCAGCCTCAGACTGACCCTTTACAGACTTTGCTTGCTTGTGTACTACATGGGCGTCAGGTCCACTTTGCTTGCTTTGGGTGTCAATGTACTTCCGGCTTGTTCCACTGCTCCAGTGGTAGGCTTTTTCTGCAAGCTCCAAGCGGCCGAAAATGCGAACCGGAACAAGCCAGAAGTGCCCATTGAAACCCATTCAAAAAAGCAGGACTGATGTCACAGCTCTGCCAAAAACATGTGCAGTACACAAATACACAAGCAAGGCGTAGAACCACCTGTGCTAATTAAGCATGTTATGAATTTCCCAGCCAATCAGAGTATACAGTACATCATTTTATGTAGCATGACTTTGTGTTGATATATTTACATTGGTAGCACTTTATCATTTGACACTTGCCACCCAATTGACCCTAAGGTGCAAATCAAAGGGCTCAAGGCCATTACGCCCACCTTCTGTCAATTGCTTGTATTATGATAAAATATTCACAAGGCTTCCTACTCTAAGGGTAGGGCATGTGATTCTGTCGCTGGAAATGACATAAGATGTGTAAATGACCACATACTGTTTCAGGAGTCACATCATACATTTAGAAATATCTTCACTTTCTGTTTCAAGTTAATAGTGTCACATCCTCTTCAGCCCACATGTGTAAGAAGTTTGCTGAACTGTCAAATGAACCCTACTGGACTAGGCTGATAAAAGTTGAGAATAGTCTTGAAAAACAAATTTCTCCTATAATTAAAGAAAACCAAAAGATCTTCCATTTTCTGAAAATGTATCATAATGCAATGCATTATGATAGGGAAGGATGAGGTTGTAACATGAAAGATTAAAAAAAAAAAACAGGCCATTGAGCATAAAGGTGCAAATAAGGCAGCACAGTTTACCAAAAAGTATTTTACTATTCACCCATTAAACAGTAAACAGTTAAGCTACTACCAGGGCAGGCCAAAGCAGCTAGGTGAAATAAACTTCAGTAAACCAAACTCTGCCTACTCTAACTAAAACTTAGTTCAAAAATGCATGGGGTGGCAACCACCCCTTACCGAGTGTGGTTAACAAGGTTCTACATTTATCACAAGAACAAAAAAACTAAATAGATAGGGTGTGCTAAGGGACCAAAAGAGAGACCAAAAAGGAGGCAGCAGGGACAGGGCAGCAAAACAGAAAACAAATGAACTGGTTGAGAGCATGAGCTGCGGTGGAGAGGAGGCTTTTATAGGCAGCAGGTGATGGTGATTGGATGAGGGTGGAGTCAAGGTAACAGGCTGATAATTGGCAGATGAGGTGGCTGGTGAGTGGTGACTTCAAACCTGCAGAGGATGAGAACGTTGAGGGAAAGTACAGGGGACAGAGTCAGAGGAGGAATACAAAGAAACCCTCCAGTCAAAAACAGGAAAATAAAGCTTGTCAGCAGAAAAGAAATTACCATGATTTGAACATACAAAACAAAACTACATTTCGTGGTTGATATTCAACCACACTTGAACGGATATATTCCCTTTTATGTTTCATTTTCCTTCAATACTCGGGACAGGACAGGAAAAACATTTCTTCACCTTCACACGTTTACAGTATGTGGCAGTGTAGCGTGTCACAGGTTGGTAGTGTATTGGTACCAGGTGGGACAAGCCTGATCTCACAACTGACATGATGGATGAAATGAGGCCTGTAATAAGTAAAAGGTGGGCGACAGATAGAGAAGAAAAACAGAAGATGCAAGACCTTGAAATGAAACACTCACTGCCACTGGTAGCAGTTCCTCAACTGTGAATCACTTGACTTCAAGTCATGTTGAGATACAGTATATTTCCAGCATTACAATGTCAAGTGAAGTACATTATTCACATGTGATTTATGGCATGATGATTACCATTTTATCATGTGACTGTTCAGTGCGAATGTAACGCCCGGGGTTCGAACCCGGGTCTCCCGCGTGAAAATCCAACATCTTAACCACTAGACCAAGAGGACATCCCCTTGGTCCAGGGGCAGATATTGGTTTTTCGAAGCCATCACGGCAGAGGCTGTAGCCACCTGCTACACTCACCTCCCTTTTGACCTCCTTCCACGGGGAAACCCGATCCGGGTCACAGCACCAATGTAACGCCCGGGATTCGAACCCGGGTCTCCGACGTGAAAGTCCAACATCTTAACCACTAGACCAAGAGGACATCCCCCTCATAGTAAACCAGGATCCAGGATTTGAACCCCAGTCCACCAAGCCAAAGGGAACTCCCCTTGGTCCGGGGGCAGATACTAGACTTTGGAGGCCATCACGACAGAGGCTGTAGCCACCTGCTACACGAACCGAAGCATGAACAGGCCCGGTTTTGGGCTGTCAATGTGACTCATCAGTCAACTGTTTTATATTCATACTGAGTTAAATAACATACATTTCTAAAATTGTTTTTAATACTTGATATCATATTGTATGGACAGTTTAGCTGCAGTACCACAATGTCCTGAGGTGGTGGGGGCGCTGATATGCAGATTCATTAATATTTCAGTCATCATAATACTGGCGCTAGATAAATCCGGACTTGTTTCCAATCCATGCCAGGATGGCAGCTCAGCTCTGACCTGGAGTGCTGTGCTGTTTTAACAAATACCAATCAACTTGCCCCTTTACCAACTCGATCGCCCAAGGCATAGCCGGCGGAACAGGATAAAGTAAATTATGCTTAAGTGGTTATTTGAATTGTGGAAAGCCTTTCCATGTTAACCAGGGGCATCTGTTCTAGAACCCAAATACAACCAAAAGCAGTGTTACAATTAAGCCCTTAAAGGGGCATGTTTAAGAGGTGACAGTATGTAAATAGACCCCTTGGTGTGTTTTTTATGTGCAATGATGTCTTCCCTTTGTATTTAGGGTTTCCTCCTGGGGGCTGAACCTTGCCAATGAAAAAAACTCCCCCCCCCCCCCTTTATTATACAACTAAAGCTGTGGGTGTGGCTTCAGTTCAGGTGAATCTCCACCCATCACCACCCACCAGGCAAACCAGGCATACTTAATGAACTGGTGGGGTGGAATCATAAAAATTACAGTTTAACAAACACTGTACACTTTTTGGGGGAAAAAAAATACTTTTCATATTAAATTAATACCTGATGATCATGTTTTAAGGTACAAAAAATTCATGGCAGCCCATCTTTAATGCCAAAAGGTTCAGATGCAAAGAAAAGAGTGATATGGTCCACTGTCTAATCCTATGTGGGAGTCTACTGTGTGTAATATGAAGCATTGGCCAGGGTGTTGTACTGTTGTAGAGAAGAGACTGACAGACATCTTAATTGTGTTTGATGATCTATGTGGGAAGGGATATAGAGCTTTATCATAACGTAGGACCTAGCAGTACACCACAGGAAATGATGTAGCCCTTTACTTCCCTTTATAGTGTATGTAACAACTTGCGTGCCATTTGTCATGCAGCAGCCAAATGATTACCGGTAGATGGATGTCCATCCCTTGATGATGTAAGTCGGTCAGCCTCCCCCTGTGGACTAGGGTAGGGGTTCTCAACCTGTGGGTTGGGACCCCCAGGGGGTCCCCACATATTTGACAACCACTGGAATAGGGTGCCAAGGTCACCTCATCGCCAGTGTTTGGAATTGGAATGGAAGAGCCAGCAGCCAAAATGTTAGCGGGGAAAGTATAGTCAAATGTATTGCCAAATGAATGAAAGACTCTTACTCAAGTCAACAACCACTGCATTTGTGCCCCAGAACAGAGCATACTTCCCAGGCCTCTCCTAGAACTCAGATATGAATCATATCACAAATGATAACGTAATGATGCAATGCTAAATACTAAAGAGCAACCTTCCTTCCTTCTTCCTTCTACTTCAGTTATTTGGCAACAACAATTGACCGTTACTGTGCCATGACCACATTATGGAGAAAACAAAACACAGTTTTAAATAATAGGATTTCAATAATGATAGTAATAGTAATAGGCTTTACACACCTGTATCAGTGGTTCCATTTAATTTCAAGGTCCTGAGGTTTGGTATGGAATAGATTAGACTACACACCCTCTAACGTAACTGAAATGGAAGCAAATCAATCCTTGAGAAAATTCAGGAATGAACAAAACAGTTTCTCAAAGCACTCAAACTATCCTTTGGGAAAGGCGGGACTACAGCACTAATATTCTACAGCGAACGGATTGTTAAAGCAAGGTAATGTATTGTGAGTACAACATGCAGGGTGGGAAAGGCCACCTAGTAGATATGAAGCCTCGTATTGTGGAGGTTGAGTTTCCCAACTTCGATCTTATTAGTTTAATGCTGCCCAGCACAATGAAAAGGGCCATTTGTCCCTCTGTGGAATCCAGTGGGAGGTTGCTGAGTTACATATTACAGATGACCTCTGCTTTCGTCACAGAGGGGGAAATACAGCTTTTGTCAGAATGATACAATCACACACACTATAGTCAAGCATTTCCAAAACCTTTAGTATTAAATCAAATGGCAGGTGAATGGTAAGTGATATTAAAACATAAAGCATAGCCAACGTCATTAACATGATTATGACGTGTTTGTGAGATTAGCATTGACCCTGTAAACTAGATAGATTTTGTTGTATAACTATCTGTGTCTGTGTATATAGCCAACACTTTGGTCCCATATGGGATATTTCAATTAATAATACTGTCGCTATCGCAATGAAGATAAGATGCTGTCTTTTTAGATCCCTGGATGCACACTCAGGTACAGCAGATGCCCACAAGTATGTGAAGTTTTGTGAAATGTTTTTACCGGTATTTCAGTCGCTGGCTACATAATGATGGTGCAAACCTGATGGAGGTGATGATTGAATTATAATGCATCAGAGAATTGAACAATTAAGCCCTGCAGTGCAACTCTTCTTGCTTCAGACATCTTAGTCTGATTGTTGTACGTCGGCCTGCATGTGGCCTTATGGTGTGTCAATCAATCAATCAATTAAATTAAGCTCAGATCAGGCCCAACCCACCACTAGAGTAAGTGATTAGTTGTGCTCTACCCCCCTCGATACTAAGGATACTAAATCCACTAAGGAGTGAGTGGATTTTGTACAGTTGTTATACTGTATGTACAGTATGTGTACATTAATAATGTACATTTATTAATGTAGCAACGCACCGATTTTGTACGTACATGAACTTCCACAGGTGTTGTGTAAACAATTTGTGGAAGCGAGTTAGTGTTATCAGTTACCTCAAAGTCTGACCGAGGTTCAGAAAATTCACAGGAAAGAGAGTTGATTCTCAAAAAAAAAGCTTGCCTGAAGATTCCCAATTTCTAAGGAAATCCGAGTTTAACATAAGGTTGGATGAAGTACAACGTAAGAGAATGGAATAAGGGTAACTGAAGTGGTCCCCTGCTAGGTTGATGTGTTGTGTTGTGTGTGCAAGGGAGCAGGGTTGTGTGCATACATGGTGTGAATGATGACTAAATGCAACATTGTGTGGTTTGCCAAATTGCACTTGCATGTAAGAAGGAAAGTGAACAATAATCCTGAAGTGTTGAAAGGAATTGTTTAAACAAATGTTAACAAGGTTCAGTTGCTCAGAAAGCTGAAATGGCATGAGGTGAGACAGATGCCACAACAAAATCAGCTCCCAAAGGTAATAGTCACCATTGCTGCACTGATGCCTTTCAGAATGTTTCCGAGATGCATACAGTATACTGTATGTATCGTGTTTGTGTATATCTTGTGTATTCTGGACTTGGGTCAAGTGAGGTGAAGATTGTGTGGGGTTAAGGAAAGTAGAAAGTGATATTGCATGAAAAAACAAAAGCAACGAGGAAAACAAAACTTGCTGTCCTGGACATTTTATGAAAGAGAGTGGAAGATACGAAAGCAAGATTACGAAAGGAGAAGTTATACGTAAACCTGTTTAACTACCTGGTTTTTACTTGGTTGCATCACAATCATTACCGAGTCAGAAAGGAATGCTGCCAATCTATTTTTAGACATGCTGGAATGAAAGTGGACAGTGTAAACAAATATATGAATGAACAGTAGTTTTCTCCTAAAATCACTATTAACAATATTGTAATGAATCATTCAATGTGTCTGGAATATACTGTAGATGATCCACTCACTTAGACTTAACTTAGACTTTTAACATATTAAAAACAGTTTCCTGCAATTAAGATATGAAACTTGTTTCTTCTAAATTAGATTTCCTGTAACGTTACAATCTCAAGATTAAAAAACAAAAAAGGTATTACCGGTACATTAATGGTACGTAATCAATAATTGTGGAAAAACAACACTTCACCAATTCTACAGAAAAACAGGGGAAAAGAACCTTTCTGCTCATTATAACAATCCCTAATACAGTACACAATGTTTAACTGGCAGTCAATACATGTTGTAGTTTAAGAACTTAATAGCACCTATGTGGAATTTCAAAAATGTAGGATATATATTTATATGTCAATCCCACATCGGATATTCAGGTGTCACAGCTGCACCTACTCATCTGGACTGCTTTGGTAGTCTATACAGTATACTCTCCCAAACACATTTTTTGGAGTAGATATGAGCAATTAACATGTAAACCACAGTAGTGACAAACAACATTCCCCTGGTGAACCGAAGAATAATAATCTTACTGGATGAAAAACACTCACTAGTCATGACTCAACAGTCTGTGTGTGTGTGTGTGTGTGTGTGTGTGTGTGTGTGTGTGTGCTCATGTGCGTGTGTGTAGGTATGTGTGTGCATGCGTGGCTTGCGTGCACACGTATGGATGCAAGCATTTGTGCATGTGTAGACTGCTTTGCCTGCATGTGTGTGTGTGTGTGTGTGTGTGTGTGTGTGTGTGTGTGTGTGTGTGCGTGCGCGTGTATGCGTGTGTGTGTGTGTGTGTGTGTGTGTGTGTGTGTGTGTGTGTGTGTGTGTGTGTGTGTGTGTGTGTGTGTGTGTGTGTGTGTGTGTGCGTGCGTGCGTGTGTCTGTGTGCCCTGTAAGCCAATTACACCATGTAATTTTTATTTATTGTTTTCAAAAGCTGAAACTAGGAACTAACCACTTTCCCATCCTCAAATGTTGAGCTTCCCATTTGATACCGCAGCCTGCTAAAACAGATTTCTGTTCTCTTTCCCTCCCAAAAGCCTAGCGGTGTCTCCGTGGCCCATGGGTTGCTCTACTGCCTGCTGCACTGTCTCCACTTACAGTGTGACATCACTGGAGTTTCCCCTTTTGTAGAAGCAGCTGCCGCAGCATAAATACTACAGCCTCCCTGGCAGAAGTTCACTTAACACAATAGGCATATCGTCACTGCACTGCAAGCACTTGAAGATATACTGGCTATTTTGCACCAGTTATTTAGCTGCCAGAGGGGTTTTCTATTCAGAGCAGACAGTAACACTTTTGAGGCTCAGTGGAAGAGGCAGCATGGTGGCATACACAATGACATCAGGGGACCTGGAGACTGGGCTCGGTGAGAGGACAGTGGTTGTGGTTGAGAAGAAGTCGTCCCTGGGGTGGCAGTGTAAAGTGTGCTGGGCCATCCTCATTGTGGTCCTTTGTGTAGCTGGAGCCCTGCTGTTTGCTTGGTACTGGAATGGAAGGCCTGAGGCAATGGTAAGGAATACCTGCATGTCTGTCTGTCTGTCTGTCTGTCTGTCTGTCTGTCTGTCTGTCTGTCTGTCTGTCTGTCTGTCTGTCTGTCTGTCTGTATGTATGTTATTAATTATTAATATTATTAATTCATTATTAATATTATTATTATTACATTTACATTTCCAAAGCAAGTGTCACAAATGCAATACAATAAAAAATCATTTGAAAATGGGCAATGTACAGTACATTGCCCATTTTCAAATGCTTTATACAGCTGGAGGGGGTAGAGTTTTGTAAACAGAGTCTCTTTGCATTGTTTTATTCATGTAATGACGGGGCATAGAGCTTTTTCTTTTGTCTAGTTTTAAACAAATAGCATTGACAAACCTCTTCGGGACAAATGGTAACCTTGTGTTGCCTCAACATTTTTCTCTCTGGCAGGTTAAAAGCAAGATGTGCTATAGGCCTAACCTTAATTTACTCTTGGACCTTTGTCTTTTGTCACAGATGCAGCCAGGCCAACCAGAAGCACCGCAGGAGCAAAAGCAGAACGAAACATTTGCAACAGGTAAGTTATTTGCCTTGTTGCTCTTTCCCAAATGCTGCGTATTGAATTCATCATTGGATATTTTGAGCCCTTACGGATCATTTGAGACAGGTTCCTCTCTTTTTTCCCCTTCCCTTAGAACCACACCACACACTGAGGAGAATTGGCAGCAAATCCAAAGCAGCCATCCATTTAGAGGGTGAGTCATAGTCAACCTTGACTTATCTTTCTGCAAACAATGCCTCCATGGTCTAGTTTTTCCACAGCCTCTCAAACTCTCTCTCTCTTGAGCATAGCTTCTCATTTAGAAGTGGGTTTGCCCATGAGGAAGTGACTGCACAAGTTATTTATTGCCTGCCTGTTATTTTAAAGCTTACCTGACGTCCACATGGCCTACCTGTGGATTACTCACTTCTGTATTACTCTATCTGATGCATGGATAGCTCAAGACATTTCAAAGTGTAAACATGTTCTTGTCTTCTTTGTTTTCTGTTTCCAGGCAGCTACGATGAGAGCGATGTATTGCAAAAACAGGTGGAGTGGAGGAAGGATCAAGGTCAGGGTTTTGCTCAGGGCGGGTTCGGACTGGTGGACAACCAAATCATTATCCCGCAATCCGGTCTCTACTTTGTCTACACCCAGGCGTCGTTCCGGGTCTCCTGCAGTGACGAGGAGAGTGCAAGCAAGCACAACGCGCCGCTCAGCCACAGGATCTGGCGTTACTCAGACTCCTTGGGCAGTAAGGTTTCTCTGATGAGTGCAGTGAGGTCAGCATGCCAGCGTGCTTCTCAGGAGGACAGCTACAGGGTTGGAGAGCGCTGGTACAACGCCATTTACCTCGGTGCCGTGTTTCAGCTGCGCAAGGGGGACAGACTATGGAGCGAGACCAATCAGTTGGCAGAGCTGGAGTCTGAAGGGGGCAAGACATTTTTTGGTGTGTTTGCACTTTAACACACGAGTGTGGGAACTTAAGGGAATGATTATAACAGTGACAGCTGTTACCAACTATGCTGCGGTATTCACACACCCTATGTTTTATGTTAAAACTCATTAGTCATCTTCATGATGACGTGTTATCTTAAGATCTCCATGGAGATTATTCTCATGTAAATATTGATTTTTAAACTGCAACAGTTTGGAATACTATGACTCTTTTATGCACTTTTATGTACATTTTTATATAGACCAGAGATTGTAGGGAAAACATTCTGAGCCAAGTGTTGACACCGCTCTTCACTGGAGAGTGCAGATCCATGGGTTATTGTAATTTATTGTGTATTACTCAATAGTATTGTCATTTATCATCATGTATTATATGTATTTATTGTCTTTATTTATATGTTGTCAGGATTTGGTAAAAACAACAACAACACAGTAATATTTATATATTTTCTATGAGTACATCTTTTAATTAAAATGCAGAAATGTTCTCTCAAGTTTTTTTGGTTTAGGTTTACTGTCTGATTATGTTATGACAAACTGTTGAATCATCTAGGCGCCAAAGTCCACGACACCAAACAAACATCATGTGGTCAAACAGAAAACCAACATGGTCTAGCCAATATACAGACAGTAGCCTACACTTTACAGCAATGCAAGCTTGTCCCATTATTTGGCAAAGCCACAGCGAAATGCCTCCACAGCCAGCAAATACTTCCTCTGTGAGATCAGACGGGACGGAGGGGAATTTCCTCCTTTTTGTGTCTGTGTGAGTGCTGTGTCAGGTGGAGGCCCACATAAGCCTCAACCCAGAGCGGGTTTTCCCCAGTGACCCTCCCCCCTCCTCCTCCTCCTCCCTCCATCCTCTCCTTGGTCCTCCTCCCTCACCCTCGCCCTTCCCCTCCCTCCGTTTCAGCATACCTCATCTTCAGTCAGCTGCAGAGGAGGAGGAGGAGGTGCTGCTGATGACGGGGAGGGAAGGAAGTGGACGGGAGGCTGGGGAGGTGGTGAGGTGCTTATACATGCAGCTGCGCCTTCTTACACTGTCACATGCTAAATCATACCCTACAAAGGAAGGATATCGTCACAGTCGTGTGGAAACCTTGTATGTCCAAAACCTTTTTTTTTTTTTTTTTTTTTTTTAAATGTGGTTTCAAAACTTTTTTGTACCAGGGCCCACTATTTATTCAGAATTTGAGCCACGGACCACCAAAACTAAAGATTATTTTTCTTTTGTCCACAATTTCAGGCGAGATTTGGGAAACAAAACAGTCAAACATACAGATCAAAATGACCATTAATCTTAGACTTGGGCTAATTCACATGAATATTTAGAATATTTTAACTCTTGAGAGTGTAAACATGAAACCAATTGGACCTGCAAGGGTCCATTTGGTTTCAACCAGAGTTACATCTGGTTAACCAACTTTCCATCATTTAGCCTCGGGAACACAGGCAATCCTCCCAGGGACCACTGGTGGTCCCCGGACCACTGGTTGAAAACAACTGTTTTATGTCATTAAAAATATCAATTGTGAAAATAGACAGATCTATAGCAGCTCTGATTGTGTGAACCTTTGTGTGACACATGGGCATATTCTGTATTTACATACATACAGTACAGTATATTACATACATGCAAGACATGAAACATAAAGCTCAAAAAGTAAAAAATAAAATAAAAATAGAGATACAAGTTTTCTACCCGACAGTGGCACTATACAGGAGATATTAGGCAAACTGTACAGTATGACTTGGCCCATCCGATAAACATCCAGTTATTGTCGCACTAATGAGGTTATGTTCCCATGGCTCAGCATGCAGGTGTTTATTGTGTTGAAATCTATTTCGCACATTCTTTTAATGATCTCATTTAGGAGGTTAGTGGGTTTTTTTATGGAGTAGCTCTGGCAAATCACACCGAGGAATGATGATTCACTAATAGAGAGACTGAGAATGGAGAGACAGAGCATACCGGTAGTTGGTCCCCTTAGAAATAGAAAATAAATAAACAATTGATGACATCTAGTGGTTGACATCCAAGTGCTTTGAGACTATAATAATAGGCCTATTGTAATCAAGAGACCTGTAAAATGACTAAATCAGCCAACACAGCGAATGGAGTGAACTCAACAGTGAATTCAGCGGTGCATAGTAGCAAATTATATGGTAATAAACTTACAATTACTTGGAAGATGTGTAGAAACTTGCTTGAAAAAAAAAAAAAAAAAAAAAAAAAACAGGCTGGAATCTTTATATCATGACAGATTTTTCAAATAAAGCCACCCTCATTTCAGCTATTCAACGAGAAGTGATAGTGAAACACAGATAACCCAGTGAAAAACAATCCTTTTATTTGACCATAGTATCCATATAATTTGCAGACATAGAATCTGTAACATAGTAACATTTAAAATTGTAGTAGATAAGTGAATACAAATATTTTCAAATCCAGCTATATTTGTCATACATGTGCAAGATTATAGAACATTTCTTAAATTATCTTGGCATTCATATATTACACTGTCCCAGGAATACAGTTAATAAATATGGTCTATTTCATTCACCTATATCTTGAGACTACATTATGTCTTACTTCTCCATACCCTGAGCTTAAGTGTATTCATCACAACAGCAACAAAACAAGTAAGTCAATAATTTTGTCCAGTTAAAGTGCACCATGAAGAATATAGTATTTTAACTTTATTTGCCAAGGTATCAGGTCTCACCTGCCAATAAAGCTGCTAAGCATTGTTAAAATCCGAAAGTGGCTAATGAATGAAATAGTACATCCAGATTAACTGCTGAATAAATATGGAGGATCAGATTCCTTTACATACTGTAACATATCGTTGTTCGATACGTTGTTTTGTAGTTTTGTAGTACGGCACCATACAAAATGAAAAGAAAATCGCGAAACACCCAAAAATATACTGCAGTGGTTGTGACTGCTGTGGCTGTGTTTCAGAACACACACATATCCAGATTGTCTTGTGGGAAAGAAAATACAGATCATCCATTTAAAAAAAAGAAATTACCATCAGTATATGTGTAATTTGTAATTGTGTATTATCTTTTATATCTACAGCCGTGTAAAAAAAGAAGAAAACCAACAGTTTTGGAAAATATTTTTCCATTGGCAAACACTATCAAAAATGTATATTACATAAAGTTATGATAAAATTATCTTACCAAATGAGTCTCATTCTTGAAAGTTGGTACCTCAGTATCAGTATCAAGGATTTTTAGAAGATACAAAGTTGCACTTAAACATACAGTCCATACACCAGATATCCACACCTGCCCACTTCTTTGACCTCTTTCCTTTATGGCTATAGAATAATGCACATTATCGCTCTTCACTGAATTCAGAATTCTACTTTCTTTTTTGCGTATTTAGTGGCTCATCAAAGAATACTTATCTTTAATAGAAACATCGGGGGAAGGAACAAGGAACTGTACATTGCTATGTCCCTTGGTAAATTCAACAGATTCCACCACTGAATCCCTCCAAAAGTTAACAAACGAAGTGAACGACAAATCCATTACAAAAACAGATCAGCTATTACACGTATAATAACAATATCAGCATGTACTTTTCTAGTTGACAAACTGGAAAGAGGAAAAAGGCGGTAATAGATAGCAAACACATACATAAAGTTCTCCTATTAAAGAGCCTTGACACAAAGGTTCTACAACAGAACAGAATAACCAACAAAGGGAGAGGATTGCTCAAGAGATCTGTCCATTTAATAGGCCTCTGAAAGGGGCTGCTGGGGAATGTGCTTGTCTCTTGTTTTATCTGTCACCAGTGCCTTACAAGTAGGTGGTACCACAGTGAGATTAACTGTGAGCGCGGGTGTTACCTGCGTGGTTCTCCCAATAGCTGCGACGTGTAAAGCACTGCTATTAGCCTATTGTATTTGTGCTTCCGTGCTGTTACGAAAACATTGCCATTGTGCTCATCACCGAAAAACAAAATAAAAACAAGTGAGTCACAGTGTCCCCTTGTGTTTGTGTTCCTTCTGTGTGATGTGCTGCGCCCCCTTAGCCCCCCACCCCCCATCCACCAGGGGTTGGCTTTATTTATACAGCAGGGGGATCTGACTGTTGTGACAGTGGTTGCGGGTCATCTTGCTGTCTGCCTGGTAGACGTTGGAGGAGTTGGAGAAGGAGGGCGGGAGCGCGTGATTGTCCGTGTTGGGATTGGGGTATCCGGGCGGCGGAAGCATGGATTTGGGGTCCGGTTGGGACGAGGGCGGAGGGGTGTTGTGGTTCTGGTTCTGGCCCGTCGAGGGTCGTCTGCGGTTGCGCAGGGCTTGCCTCTCGGCCAGCTGGTTGCGAAGTGCCGAGACCCTCTCCTCTTTCTGAGAAAACGCATGCAAAGTTCCAATTGTGTGAGGTCCGCGCACTTGTTTTAGGCCACGGCGTACGCATATACCGGTATATATCCATAGGTGATCTGTGTACCGTATGTAGGGACTTACCTCCTGAATGATCTTCTGCAGCTCCCTGTTCTCTCTCTCCAGCTGCCTGGACTTCTCCTCGTCGTTGTTGTTGGTGGAGGATCCAGTCTTCAGGGTGTCCTGTTGCTCTGACTGCCACTCTCCGCGGGTGATCAGTCGACGCATCTGATCCGACACGGTAACAGGAAGTCAATAAATTGGGACTCAAGCCAAATAATTATGCACAGCTGTACTGTCACGTGACAAAACTGGGAGACCTATAAGCTCCCAATGCATTTGATTGTGAGGCATTGTGAGCTTGTAGAATTTACTATATATGTATTGTACATGTATATATATATATATATATATATATATATATATATATATATATATATATATATATATATATATATATATATATATATATATATATATATATGAAACCATCAGACAGAACAAGGAAAGGAGGAAGTCCAAGAATATACGAAGGGAGGGTGACCATTGTGTTGCCGAGGCTGCCTTTGTCTAGACGACTATTTTATTTTTATTACTGAAGAATAGGGAGGGGGCAGGCCACTCAGCATTTTCCGAGACTGTATGTAGAATGAGAAAGAAACGTAATGTAGCAGAACATTGGCGGGGTCCAGAAATGTCAGACTAAAATATACCGGTATTCTCTCACACACACACACGCCCACACACATACACGCACACACGGGCGGACAGACGCATGCATTGCACACGCTCGCACGCACACGCACACACACACACACACACACACACGCCATGAATAAAATGGGTGTAAAAATTGGCATCAACAAGGTATGAAATCTTTCATCTCGTTTAATTTGCTCATTGTGCAATTGCATAGATGAGGTGTTACTGATTTGTACCGAGGGCACAGCACTGCAGATGCATCCTCACTAAGCTTCAGGTTCTGCTCACTCACTTTCATACACTGCTGCAGGGGGGACAATGTCTCCTCATTACAACCGTCTGCATTTATTTTGTATTCTCAGCCTTGTGCATCTACACCAAATGTCCATGCCAAAAGAATGTTGTTGAATGTTCCCCCAGAATATGTGATGCTGGGGTTAGACATGTGTGAAGGTGTAGCACAAACCAACCTTGGGCACGAAGAGGACCACGAGTGTGATGTAGGCAGAAAAGACGATTGCCAGAGAGGCAAAGGCAAATGAGGCATCCTGCTGAGATGTAAGGATCATGGTCACTGGAGCAGTGATCATGCACAGCACCTGAGAGAGAGAGAGAGACAGAGAGAGAGAGAGAGAGAGAGTAAGTAGTATCTCAAGGGTCAGAAGTCAGGTACAGTAGATTGTGGAGCAATTCGTATGGGTTGTAAGTAAATTCGGAAAATTTGGCTCAGATGTTGGGATTAAACTAACTAATGGAATACTGAATAAATATATGGAAAGAGTGTAATAGAGATGAGGTGCAGGGTGGGTGGGATGCTTGGCTGCGGAGACACATCTATACAAGCAGAAGGCGTCTGTTTATCATTCCGACGAGGGCCCCCATGTGTAAACTGCATTAAAAAGTCATGAGTGTTGAGGCACAGTCACCCTTATTGTCATCTCATCTCCAGACCAGCGGCATCACAGCTCAGCAAAGACAGAGGAAGGAGGTTCTTATTTCCCCAGATATCATTAACTATTGACATTGTCATAAACACAGCTGTGGGTATGTGTGTGTGTGCGCACGCATGCTTATGTGTCATCATAATTTACGGCGTGTTGCATTAGACTGGTCTCATATTATGCAGCAACATGATGAAATTAGAACACTAGGATGTTTGTTTGGCCACATATCACCGTCTCGTAACTAACCACGAACGACAGATCAATGATGAAGTCGATGCCTTTGCTAATTACATTACCACGGTGTCCAATAATTAATAATGTGAGACCAAAAGAATAGTGAAAACATTTTACAGTCCGTTTAGAGACAAGACGGCACAGCTTGAGGATGACAGAGACATTAACTCCATGGACAGCAAGGCACTGCTGTCCATGGAGTGAATTCCCATCACTCTCTGTGTCTGTTTGATAACTTCTATAAAAGAGCTCTTCCAACAGGATCAGATCTGTGGATCACGAGTTACCCAAATTTAATTATTGTAGAACACTTTAATTGCCATTTGCGAATTGCACAACAATTGTTTAATATTTTTAATTCGCCCATTGAATGCATATTTTGGTAATAATCCAGATTCACCGTGGACATTGTGGCGAGGCTGAAGTTTCATAATGAAGGCAATGCAATATGAACGAATCCCTACAACAAGGGGAATGTTTTTAATGGCATGCTGTGGCAGTTCTGTTGAAAGTCAATCAAGGATATTTTCTCTTTTTTATGGATCAAAAGGTTAATCATCTTGGCATTTGGACCAAAGGTTATTAGACAATTGCGGTCTGTATAGGTTTATATGATCAGATTTAAAGAATTAGAAGTGTTTAATGGCTGCTTAACAATTTCAGTGTGTGCGTGCATGCGTGTGCATGTGTTTTAATGCTCCTCCCATTATGAGATGGAAAAGTATGGCTTGAAATGGGAGCATCTTCAGATTCTTTACTGCATGACTGGGGGCTGATGGCGTTTCTGTCTCTGGAATATGCAAAAACACACTGGATAAACTGTGTGTGGTAGAGAAGAATATTTTCTAATGATGTAGGCTTCTACAGTATAGGCCTTATACATTACTGTTTAATAATGCATCCAGATGTGATTTACGGTTATGTAAGTTTCTTTGGGTCTCAAAGAACATAAAAAATGAAAATGGCGATACAAGCATTCTGCCCAGACACCAGTGATATGTTACAGTACAAAGCAGAACTGCGAGAACATAGAATACTACTGAACCTGTACACCGCTACTGTGGAGTGTGTAGTGTATAAGTGATGAAAGATTATGAAACCGCAGGCATATCCACCGCTTGGTGAAAAGTAGATTTTAACTTATAATGATGTCAAGAGTTCAGCTTGTTCCTGAAAAAGGGAAGATCTGACAGCAGTTCAATACTTTCACCACCAACTATTGATCTTGTCCGTGTTTTAGGTTTTGTTTTGTATCTATTTAGCCTATACTGTTGTAGGTCATGCAACAATATAGTCTAGAATCGGACATCAGCTGTATAGTCATTGGTGCTGTAGCACTATATCAGATGGTCCAACAAAACTTTCTATGGTGACAGGAAATACTACATAATGACTGCTCTGCTCCCACTGGAGTATGAACATAATACCTGTTAGTGTCCTTTTGCGTGTGTGCAGTGGTATTTTGTAAGCCAACAGAACACCTGGTGCGGAATTGTAGGACAAAATAAATATAGTGACAACTTCAGTACAGAATGCTTATTTTAAATGCCATGTGGCAGTATTCCGTGCTCTATGGAGAAATCCGTAAATAGAATAGCAGAAAATGTATAATTTTTTGCTTAAAAAATGTTACTTGTGGTACGACGCCGCCGCCATATACAAAAACATAAATAAGGCTTCAGAGCGCACTGGCGTCGTTTCTGTTTCGCACTCACAGCAACGTTGTAAATAGCCATCCCCACAGCCCGATGGTCATTGATCTTCTCTGTAGAGACGGACTTGGTTTCGTAGGCCAGAAATATACCCAACAACAGCAGCAGACCCTTGTAGCCGTACACCACGCCTGGGAAACAAAAGGAGAGAAGGAAGGGATAGGCAGAGATCAGGGAGTTAAAGTAATACATTGTTAAAGGGGTTGAGTCTTTGAGTGAGCGAGGCAGACAGAGGCTGCCAACATTGAGAAAAGGAGCAAAGCGAGGGAGGCAGCGAGCAAAATGAGCGATTGGGAGAGACGTAACGCAAGGAAAGAATAACAAAACAGAGAGTAAGAAATATCCTGATGGAACACAAGTACAGAGTGACTAACTGAGTGTGAGGGGGGAATAGAACGTGAGGGAGTGACATCAAACGAAAAGAGGAGAACTCCTAGGAGTGACTGTTGACGAAGAGCTGGACAGACATGTTTCCTTCAATGTTACGAGAGTGATGGCCCAGTTTGTGACCCACATCATTTGAATTTCAAGATCATAATCCTTTCCGTAAGAGCTGCTGCCATGACTTTGAAGGACGTGGGAGGGAGATGAGAGACGCAGAAAGAAGAACGATGAGACGATAAAGTGTAAAGTATGCAAATGAGAGATAAAGCAAGTGTGTGTGCGTGCGTGTGTACATTCTGCTATGTACGGTAACTACTGTCATTAGAGGAGAAATATTTGCACACACACACACACACACACACACACACACACACACACACACACACACACACACACACACACACACACACACACCCACACACACACCCCCCCACACACACACACACACACACACACACACACACACACACACACACACACACACACACACACACACACACACACACACACACACACACACTTTCTGTAGCAGTAGGAACATTAATGTACCGGTACGTTTTCATTGCCACTGCCAGACCAAAGGCTGTCCCACATTTCTGACTCATATCAGACCATGAGAATGAATAAACGTAACAGAAGGGACATATAAGAGGACATCTAGATACACAGTTGTCCATCTTCGATAGAGACATTCACTGAGAGAAAGAGAGTGAGCTTGTGACTCAGAGGAAGAACGTGGTGAAGGGCAGGGTAAAGAAAGGCACAATAAAAGAGGAAGAGCAATACCGAGCCAAGTGTTCATCTTCTCAGAGCTGCAGTGCTCCAGCAGGGGCTGGATGAGGACGTCCAGGTCTCCTTTGGGGGCCTCCCTCGTGAACTTCTACTCACATTGAAGGCCACAGGAGGAAGAGAGAGATAGAGAGAGAGAGAGAGAGAGAGAGAGAGAGAGAGAGAGAGGCCCGGATGTAACATTTCCCAATTGGGAGGCAGGCAAAAATCGTATGGGTGCGGCTTCATCACTTGTGGCGTGAAGCGACACGGGTGATGAAGCTGTACTTATATTAAGCAAGTAAGCAACAATAATATCAGTTGTTGTTGAAGTTGCAACAGGCATGCAGCATGGATAAAGCTGACTCAGAGGTCTGACTCAGAGAGTTTTGAATGATGAAATGGTGTTGGTTTAGTGGTGCCACAATTGTAGTTAGTAGTAGCGTAGCGTTTCAATTCATTTTAAATAAGCACTTTAATTTGAAATATCTTTGAAATTTGGTTCGTTTGCATACCACCATGCTTGGTGGAGCAGTCAGGGCCCATGCCTAGATCCGGCCCTGGAGAAAATGATGGTGAAGGTGGAGAACGACAGCAAGGGAAAAAGAGAAAGGCCATGAGAAATGACGACTCAGCAACACAGTGGGGAGTAGTAAAAAGTGCACCCTAAGCATAAGTCTGGTGATTGTATAGTGTGTAGAGGGCAAGATCCCCCGGGGGTACAGAGGTCGTCTGGGCTGCAGTAATAACTGCATTTTGATGCCAGGGGTGGATATTCTGAAAATCTAAGCTGCTTAAGCCAACATTTACCTTTGTACAGCAGCAGTGCCCGTTTCACTGTGAATTAAAGACAGCCTCACCGCCGGAGACTTTACATCCTGTTCCACAGTTCGGTTGTTGTCACTTGAAAAACATTTAGTTTTTCTCCAATTTGATTTCACAAATGTTTTGCCATCATACACAAATAGATGCAGATCATAAAGGTTTTGAAAATGTAACATTACCATAACATAATGCAACATTATCTGTGCTTTCTGCAACTGTAATATTTATACAACAACTGTGTATGACCCTATAGGCCCAATTTAGAATACTCAATTTACAGGGCACAATTTATGCAAGTAATTTTAACATTTTTGCAATATTATGTAAGACACTTAAACCCTTATTGTGTCAATTTGAGGATCTCTGTATCTTTGAGAAATACTGTCTCTCTCTTCAATTTTTTGTTTCTTCAGCGGCCTAATTCCTCTCTTGTGAATCTTTTGCAGTATTTCCGTCTCTTTTCATGTCCGAACTCTGTCGTTCTAAGTTATACTTGTTGATCACCATATCTATTTCGATAATTTGGTGTTCGCTGTTCCCCAGCTGCCTCTTTCTCCCACTATTTCAGTCTTTCTTTTACTTTTCACCCTCAAGATTTTGTCCATTTGGCTGAAAAAGATCTAATGCTGGTAAGCTCCTTTGTAACAAAGGTAACATCTGTTTCCGACAATGTGGTGGTTGGTGGGGTGGGCAGGAGAAGCTGAACAAGCTGTCTGTGGATTTATGTATGTATGGGTGTATGTATGATCTATATTCTGTATACTGTCTGTTTCTGGGTACTGTAATTTTTATGTATTATTCTGTATCTGGATACTGTACGTTGTATGTATCTAGTTTATTTGTTACAACCCCCCTCAAAAATGAGATGATGCGTCTCAATGGGACTATCCCTTCAATAAAACCTGAAATTATTCCAATTCCATATGTCACTTGCTTTTCATCCATTCCTCGCCTTCTCGTACAAATGCGCATGGTCTAAAAGGCGAAATCAATAACGGATCATTTCTTTCAAAAGGTTGGTCTGTTTCATGGAAGGCCAAGGTTGTCAGCATTGTTCCCACCCTTAACTCATCTCACCAAGAAGAAATGCCTGGTAAAGAACTACAGACGGAAGTGTCTAAGCTGTCTTTTTTGTGATTGTAAAACACGGTTTTCATGACCTGGGAATGTAAACAGTCTTAATATAACTTCCGGTGGGGATTTAGTTCAATATTTCCTGTAGATTTGTATACAGGATTTCCTCACTCAGCAAAAAACACTTTGAAGACCCTAACAGCAGTCCTCGTATGAACGTGTCTTTGACTATGCATGTACTTTGTGGTACGACAGCACCTCAAAGGCCCTAATAACAAGGCTCCACACATCCTAAAACATACTAGTCATGCTACTACTTAACTCCCACAATACACCTCATTTTGAAAGGTTTGGAATGGTTTGGAGTACAGAAACGTACAATGGTCTACAAGATTCACTACACCTCTTACCCACTTAAAATACTTTCTAAATGTCAACAATGCAACAATGACCATGATCACAACACCAGAGGGAGTTACACAAACTCCCAAACATTTTTTTGTTGCTTACGAGCAGACACGGCTTAATGTACTGTATCTATAGGACCAGTATGGTTGTCCCGAAACAACCCTGTCGGAAAAGAACAGCATATACTGTGGAAGTAGAACAGGAGGTGATTACTTTGAGCACTTGGGGCGTGAAATTAAGCAAGAGTGGTAAAGCAATAAATATGTACAAGACAGGCAGTACTGTGACAGATAACAGGAGAAATGATGTGACACTGATCACTACAGCATTGGTTCTCAACATGGGGTCAGGGACCCCAGGTGTCCTTGTTGGGTCTCCAGGGGTCCCCGTAGCTAATGATTGACTGTGACCATAAGTTGCAGTTTAATACGACACACTGGCTGCATTTCATGTCAGTCAGTCACACTTTGACAATGTCAATGGAAAATATTGAGACATATGGGAGACAAGATTTAGTGAACATTTTCATTGTTAATTGCAAATATTGAGATGTGTGGACTGAAAATCTGTATAGGAGGGGCTAGCACTGCTCAAAAAAGAAGAAAAATGAAAAAAGAAAAAGAAATAACCCAAACCTCGCTTCTCACCCTCAGGGCATATTACTAGTAATTAGGAACCAAATGGACTATCATGGTTCTGTAAATAAGTGCAAAAATGAAACCAAATGGACCCTTACAGATGCAGCTATAGTTCAACTTGCACACTGTGAGAGTCTGTCTGTGCGTCACACTCCAAAGTTGGTCGTGCCTGACCCAAATATGGAGAACTCCATATATGGGAAGCAGTTTATATTTTTGGTGATCACCGCGACCACTGCTATTCATAGACCACCACTACCTCCTCGCCTCTTCTACACCTTGCCCTCTTCCGTTCTCCTCGTACTCCTTGATGTTTTCTCTGTTTTCTCTCTCTACTCCTTCCTACCCCAATTATAATCCTTTCTGCTCCTTTTATGTTTATTTCCAATTCTATTTATGTCCATGTGTTTATCACTGTATTCCTTCCTTCCTTCGTTCTATAGCCTGTCGCTCTCTGATGTTGTAGCCAACAGTGGTCACAGTGATCACCGAAAATCAAACTCTGAATAGGTATTTACTTGTTAATTAACACAGAGAGAATTAACACAGGATGTGCAGTATAGACTGGAGTCCCAGATAATCAATTGTGGGTCCGTGGTCTCTGAAAACCCTCATCGGTAACGGTAACAGGGTGATCGTCAGCATATATGCCCCCCAAAGCTTTGAATCAAACTCCATATCTCAACATGTATGGGAACAGAATCTCAACCAGACAAGGAAAGTATACTTTACCTCCACTGTGATGTGGAGAGGGTCCACGATCTGCCAGATCATAAGAGACAGGAAGTCGATGGCCAGCAACACACCCACTGTTGCATACAGTTTCCATGGCTCCAAGTGCTGCCGGTGGGGGGGGGGGGGGGGGGGGATTACAGGACAGAGAATGGACATCAACGTCAGAGATGCACACAGGCATGAACCGCAACAGCCACGCACACTGCCCAAGGGCATCAGGAGCCGTGTCCTGCACGACCACAGACAAACGGCCAGGACTCCTTCTAGGACAGGTGTCCTTGTGATTTCTGGATGACTGCACAACAGTTTGTCTGTGGCTGAGTGCGTAAATGTGTCAGTGAGATGATGGATCGCCGGATACAATGTGTTTGCGAAAATGTGTGAGTGAGACCGAAGGGGGAGGGAGAGAGAGAAAGAGAGAGAGGGAGAGAGCGCACAGAGTGAAAGAGAGGCAAATAGTGAAAGAGAGGAACAAAAATAGAGAATGGGAGACAGAGAGAGACAGAGAGAGTCAGGGCATGAAGGAGAGATGGAGAAATAGAGAGAGGGCGGTAGACAGAGAATCAGAGATCAAAGAGAGAGAGAGACAGGAAGAGAGACACAGAGTGTGTGTGAGTGTGTGTGTGAGAGAGAGAGAGAGAGAGAGAGAGAGAGAGAGAGAGAGAGAGAGAGAGAGAGAGAGAGCATATCCCTGTAGTTCTTTGGGGATGGTGCTGGTGGTGTATTTGTGTGTATGGATTTAGAGGGCCGTTGGGGATAATGTGTGGATGCATGTGTGGGCGCATGCATTTGTGTTACAGTACATAGAGCTACAGCACCTACACCACATCTATATTATGTTGACGTTTTAAATCAAAATTAGCATTTTAAACAGGATC